>LDAU01000155.1:5304-677474 GCA_001447515.1 Pseudocohnilembus persalinus | reverse complement strand
TAATTATCCAAAACCAATCAATAAAGTAATCACAAAAAAAAAATCAGTTGTAAAAACTTAACACCACTATTTTTAAAAAATTTTTTTTTTCATATTAATTGAAAAAAACTAAATTTTTATTCTAAAAATAGTTGAGTATAATTTAAATATATGAAAATATGAATGAGTATTTTACATATAATTTTTATATATAATAATCATTATCCAATAAAATAATACTAAATATTATGAAATGTTATTCAATATCTATATAAATATATAAACTAAAATATATATTAAATTAAAATTTTCAAGTTTTAGATAAACAATTTTTTCGGTAAAAATACTATAAAACGAGTAATAGTGATAAAATCCAAACATTTATATCTTATTAAATTTAAAAAAAAAAAAATAATAACAAAAATAAAAAATAAAAAAAAATTTAAACAATGTAAAACATAACTAAAAGAGCGGGAAGATTCACCTGGCATTAAACAAAACTCAGAGTAAAAGACTACAAAAAAACCATAAAATTTTATGAAGACCACTTTTAAATGTCTTTGATTAATAAATATGATTTTCCTGATGATAGAATGTCTTTGTTTTATATGGCATCAATTTTGCCTGAAAATAAAAAAAATTTACCTGAACCTGGAAGCAAAGAGGCTTCTGATTTTTTATGGAATTATAAAGGAACTTTGCTAAATTTTACTTATAATTATGGAACTGATAAAGATCCCGATTTTAGGTATAAAAAAACAATGGTTTCCATATTTATAAACATATAATAATATAGGGTTTTTAACTTTTTATTTAATTATATTTATATATAGATATTATTTATATTAGTATAATAGTTGTATAATGAAAAATTATTATCATACAAATTAAAAAATCATAGTTAATCAAGTATTTTTAGTCAAAACTTAGTATTTTATTATTTTTAAATCATAGGTCTTATTATTAATTTAAAAGTTTTAAATTTTATAATATTTTTTAAAAAAAGTTATCACACAGGAAATAGTTAAATAGATGATAAAACCAAGGATGGTTTCGGGCATATTGCTTTTCACGTAGATGATGTTTATAAATTCTGTGAAAATTTATAAAAAGCAGGTGTAGAATTTTAAAAAACTCCAGATGGAGGAAAAATGAAAGGTATAGCCTTTGCAAAGGATCCTGATGGTTACTGGATAGAAATTATAAAAAGACCAGAAAATACAAATTTAGAAGGATAAATAACTCTTGGTTAAACTATGTTAAGAATAAAAGACCCTAAAAAAAGTCTTAAATTTTACGAAGATTATATGTAAATGACTCCAATTTGTATAAAACACCACGAAGATTTTTCTCTTTATTTTTTAGCTACTTTACCTGAAGATGGTTCAATTAAACCTCCTTAAGATTTGACTAGGTATCTCTAAAAAATTTTAAATATATAAATATATATTTTAATTTATCTACACCTATTAAAATTAATTATAATAATTTTTTTAATGAAATAATTGAATATTTAATCTCATAAATATATTATTTAAATTTAGTAAAGAAGCTTCCGATCTCAGTAAAAGCATGGAAATTCCAGTTTTAGAACTTACTCATAATCATGGGACTGAAAAAATGGAAGATTTTAAATATTTAAATGGAAATACTCATGAAAGAATTGGATTTGGACACATAGGTTATTTAGTAGATGACGTAAATAAGGCTTGTGATTTGCTGGAAAAAGAAGGAATTGAATTTTATAAAAAACCGAATGAAGGTAAAATTAAAGGACTTGGATTCGCAAAGGATCCCGATGGCTATTATATTGAAATTGTTACTAGAGGTTAAAGTATATGATTACCTATTTAAAAATTTCAATTTATAAATATAAATGATAAAATAAAGCTGATAAATAAGTTTTGTATTTTTTAAATAATCTATTATATTTATATTATATTAATATTTATTGGTAAATATACATTTTAATAATTATAGTTTATAGGATATATATTAATTAAAAAAATAAATGTGTTATATAGTATAGATATCATTTATTTTTAAAAATAAATTATTTATTTATAAATTTTATTTTAATTATTATCAATAAATTCTGTTTTAGCTATTCTAACCATTATAAAACATATTTTCTTATTATTAATTCATAGTATTTTTACTTTAGGCACTATTTTAATAATAAATTGAATTGTTTTCATTCATTTAGATATTCTAGTTGGAAAAATTACTATTATTCAAAATTTTTGAATCCGAGCTATAAATTAAAATATTTAAATTAAATTTTAAATATTTTATATTTTTATAAAAATTACATTTTATTTGACTGCAAGTGACTTCTCTAACTCGATTATAAATTTTATGATTATTATTAATTTTAAACCATATTAGAAATATTATTAAAAGCTGGTTATTACATTTATTATTAAGATTCCGATTTATTCCTATATAAAAATAAGTTTTTTAAATAATTATTATATTATTAATATAAATTATTCTTATAATTGTAAAACAACTTAAGATACGAATTTATTAAATTTTATTAATAATTATAATACATAAATAAAATGGAGTTAGACACGACTTTTTATAAGTTCAATAAATCTTTTGCTACATTTTATAATTTTTAGGGGTCATTGGGTTAAGATAAAGCTCCAATAATGTTATCAACTGAATCTAAATTGAATGGAAAAAAATATTATAAAAAATTAAAATTAAAAATTAAAAATAATATAATTATAAGATAAATAAATATTAAATAATTAATTATTAAAAATTTAAAAATTACTTCTTATTTAGTAATTATATTAGTTAATTTTTTCTCTTTCATTTTATTATTTAATTTGGTTTTCTTGCATTTCTAATTCTTAATTTTATAGCTAATTTAATAAAGATACTTATTTTTGTTCTTATTATAATAAATTTTCTTTTAAATTAGCAATATTTTATTCATACTATTCATAATTTTTATTATTATTATTCATATTGCTTTATTAACTATCAGCCGAACTTTATTTTCTAGAAACTTGTAAATTTTCATTTGTAATATTATAAGTTTCCATTCCAGGGCAGTTTACAGAGTCTGAATTTTCTTTGCTAGATTAGTGATTTTTTTCTAGTTAGGGGATTGGAATTTTATTTTATTTTAATATTTCTTATAATTAAGCAACTCTATAAGATTTTGACTCTAACATTTCTTCCGTTTCTCTATGAATTCTGTCATATGCATCTAACTCTTCTTAAAGTTGTATAATAGTTTCATCCCTTTCATTTAACCTAGTAGTTAAAGCTATCATAATATCTCTTTATTTCAACAGTAATTATTTATACCTGTAAAATTATTTTAATATAAAATTTGCAACTTAAAATTATAAATATAATATTAAATAAAAATAAAATAAAATTACCTGTCAACTTAAGCTTTATCTTCCTCAATTTATTCTCTTTCTTGTTCTAATTTTTTAATTTTATTTTCGTATTCTTCTCTAATTTTAACTTATTATTATTCCAAGGCATTTCTAAACTCGGGGTGTTCTAAAATTTAGTGTCCTCCTACAAGTAGTTAACTATTAATAGACCTTATTTTTTCTTCCAATTTTCTTTTTAATTCTCTTTCTTAAAAAAATTCTTTCGACCTAGCTTCTAAAGCAGCCATTGCCATATTTTTATCTTGCTCAGCTCTTCTTCTGTCTTCTTCTAGCTAAGTTAATTTTGTTTTATCAATTCCGGTTTTTGTTTTGTTTTTCAACTCTTATTTCAGCTTTCTTAACTCTTATTCATATTTAATTAAAAGCGCTCTTTGGTCTACATCTTCATTTATTATAGGTTTACATTTAATATTTTTCGCTCTGTTTGCGAATTTTAAAGAACTAAGAGATTCTTAAAAGGCTTCTAAAGCAGGCGAAATCATGGCAAACATAGTTGTTTTGCAATTTCCGCCCAAAGAATCTTCTAAAATTCTAGTAAGCTAAAGATTGAAAAATAAAAAAATTAAATTAAAAAAAAAAAAAATCTACTTAAATTTGATTGAAAAAAATGAGTTCTTTGTATTAATTTTTATGAAAAAATTTTAAAATAAAAATAAAAATTTAATCTACCTTTGAATCTCTGTAAGGAATGTGAGGAGATCTGGAATCTGTAAGTGCGGAAATAACATTTCCCAGACAACTTAAAGATTAATTAATTTTTTTGCATTCTTCGAGTCTTTTTCCAGTAGCGCCTGTTACTCTTACTCTTTCTGAACCAGCTAAATCAACTAAATTTAATTTTCCTACTTTTATTTCTTTAGGTTATTCTTATTAAAATTAAATAGATTGGGTTACAATTGTGTTATCTGCTAAAATAGTCATTTATTCTACTATTATAATAAAAACAGCGTGAGATCTACTTGAAACGTCATTCATTTTTGTAGAGGCAGTAGCCCTGCTTTAAGCTCCTAATTTTAATATATATATTCTAATTATTTTATGTTATATTATGATATGTTATTTTAAGATTTATATTAAATATTAACAGTTTATAGATTTTTATACCTTTTTAAATTAAAGAGAAAATTTCAGTTGGATTTCTGACTGCCCATTCGGATAGACCTTCTACATAAATTCCTCTTTTTTTATCTTCTCTAACTTACAAACCAGTTCTATCAGTTCTTAATAAATCGGAAATAACTTCATTGTATATTTACAAATAACTAGCTCTTACCATAAAAGTGGTCTAGTTTGATAAAATTTATTTTAATAAAATAAAATTATATTATTTTATAAATAATGGCATAAAATTTTTATAAGGTAAATATTTATTATTTAAATTTAATTTAATTTAAACTTTAATAATTAAATGATTAAGTACTTATTCACTAGAACTGTTTTCAATAAATTTGAAAATTTCTTCAATTGCCCTTGGAATAATCCCTCTACTTGGGTCCAAACTATTATACTTAAATCCTTCCATTGTAAATGTTTTTCCAGTTCCTGTTTGCCCATAGGCCATTATAGTAGAGTTATAGCCTTATAAAGTGGATAAAACTGATTATTTAGCTGTGTTTTCGTAAACTTCTTCTTAGGTAGAGTCTTAATCGTAGACGTGGTCAAAACTGAATTGGTGCATAGTGTAACTGTTTGGGTTGTTTAAGTATCTGAACGAAATTTGAAATTTAAAATTTAAAATTTAATTAATTCAAAAAAAAAAAATTAACTATAAAAAATATAATCTCTTTAATAACGGCACACATGTTGCTTATTTATTTTTATATATTTTAGAAAATTATAACTATGTATTATATTTTATGGTTATGCTATTTAATTTAATATTTTATCTGTTTACTCCTACAACATTGATGGGTCAACTAATTCTAAATTAAAATATTCATAAACGCATATTTTAGTATTATCAGGGGCAACTTATATCTAATTTATTTATAAATAAATTATTTTAAATTAATATTATTCAGTATAATATTCAATAAAGAACTCAAAAATTGTTCTTTAGTGAACTTAAAAAATATTTTATTTTATATTATTTACAGTTGAAATAAATCTTCCATCGTCAATTTCCCTTGGTAAAGGAGGCCTTACTCTTATTATAACCTTGCAATTATCGCCGTCTTTACTTTCTTAATGCATAGATTAAACATAATTACTTTAATACATGCTTCCTTACTGAAATTAAATTAATTTTTTAACATAAATTAATAAATAATTTAAAAAATCTTTGTAAGTTATCCTATATAATTTATTTTATATTTACTTTCATTTTTTTATATAGAGTTGTAAAGTTTTCAGATATTTTGATTTTTTAATTATTTGTTTTGTTAACAATTTTTTTTTTGTTGTGTTTTTTAAATCTATTGAATTATATTTATTCAAACTGCCAATTATTAACAATCACATATTTTTCTTATTACTTGTTATTACTTCGATTTGTTGTAATAAAAACTAAATACATTCATTAAATAGGAATAACATTATATAAATAATTTAATTCATTATAACATTTAAAGGTATATAACATTAATTTATTAATTTAATATAATAAAATGAATGCAATAATGAGAAAATAGTAACTAATAATACAAATATTTTTATTTAAAAATCATAAATTTTCTGGCTGATCATTTAAGAAAGTAGGTTGTCCAGAACTTAACAAGAATTTTCTCCATTATCTATAAATAAAATATATTAAATAACATAAAAATAATGATAATGGAAAAAAACTAATTAAAAATCTTACCTGAAATCTTAAGGTACATTTTTAACCTGATCTTTTTACAATAATTCCTCCAATGATAGTAAACAATTTTTACCATTAACCAAACCGTTAGAAAATCCGGTAAATCCAAACATACAACCATGCACGGCATTTTAAGCTACATATCTAATTTTAAATTATTTATATGAATATTATATAAATATTTAAATAATATATTTTATAATAAAAATAATTTACGAGCAAATTTTTTAATCTTATGCATTGGCTTTTACTGATCTAATCATGTAACTGGGGTCAATATATTTTAAGGTAACTTACATACCTTTATCTCCACAATAACTAGTAATTTCTTTTTTAATTTAAGTAGCTACATCAGGTAAAATAGGATTTCCACTTTTATCAGTTCCTTTAATATATTCCATTTTGAGATCTCTACAACCATCGACTAATAAAATTAGAATAAAAAATATTATTAAAATTATCATTAATTGTTAAAAAAAAAAATATATATATTTTATTTATTTATTTTTATTTTTATTTTAGTTTACTTGCTCCTTCAGCTACGACTATAACGCAAGATTTTCCTTTGCTCAATCTTTGATAAACATATTCTAAAAGTCCTTTTTCACCATATAAATCAAATTAAGACTCAGGAATTAAACAAATATTTACGTTTCTAGCTGCATAACTTGCCCCCATAGCTATCCAACCAGCTTATCTTCCCATTAATTTTACCAAACCAACACCATATTAGTGACTTTTTTTTAAATTTATAATATATTATAATATATAAATATTATTTTAAAAAATAAAAGAGATGTTTTAATTATATTTGATTTTTATATAATGAATAATTTTATTTATTTAATTTTTAATATAAGATTTGAATTAGAAATTTATTTAGAAAATAATTTTTTAGAGAGTATTTATTTTAAATTAATTACCTGTGAGCTTCTACCCAGGCTGCTTAAATTGCTCTTTAAGCTTCTTCAATGGCAGTTTAGTATCCAAAAGAACAATCAATAATAGGGATATCGTTATCAATAGTTTTGGGAATACCAGCTACTGCTATTTTTAATTATCTTTTTTTAACTTCTCTGTAGATTTCGTAAATTCCCTAAAATAAAAAAGAATTAAAATTTTTATTATTAAAATTTAATTTAAAAAATAAGTTTTATAAATACAGCGTGAGTACCGTCTCCTCCAATTACATATAATTAATTAATTCCATTTTGAACCATAGCGTTTAAAATTTTTTCTAAATCGAATCCTCCTCTCGAAGTACCTAACCTTTTTAGATTATAAAAATTAAATTTTTAATAATAAAATAAAATAAAATTAATATAAAATTAGTATAAATACACACACACACATATATATATATAAATATATAAATATATATTTACCAAGTTCCTCCTTAATAGTGGATGTTTTTAACTTTAAGTGGTGTAAGTTCAACCCAGGTTTCAGGATCATAAATTCCTTAATATCCAAAACTGGAACCGTGGATAGAATTAACTCCATAATTATAATGTAAGCACCTATTTTATAATTAATTTTAATAAAATATTTTTAAAAAAATATATGATTTAAAAATGCAAAAATATTTATGTACATAACAAGTTCTCTGATAACTGAATTAAGTCCAGGACATAAACCACCACAGGTAACTATCAAAGCTTTTACTTCAGATGGCTCAAAGAAAATTTCTTCTTTGGGCCCAGCTCTTATGTATTTTTTAATTTTTTTGAAATCGTCGTTTGACTTAAAATAAGCACTAGCTAAAAAAATAATTGCAAAAAATCATTAATATATATAAAAAATAAATTATTATTTATTAGATATATAAATATATAATTAAGAAATTTGTTCTCTATAGTATTTTATTATAATATAATTTACAAGTAATGAATTCTTCCATGGAAACAAATTTATTTTTCTCTGTTTTTTTAAGGGGGTTATAAATTTTGCGATATTCAGTTGTGGCCTTCATATAAAAATGAATTAGAGTTTTTATTCAAATTAATTTATAAAAAAATTTAAATAATATTATAATATTATAAATTATTTTACCATATCATAAGCCAAATGAGGAATTCTTTCCATAGGATACAACGCAGATCCCATATATCTAAATTTTAACAAATAATAATATAAAATATCAAATAAGTGTAAAAAGTTTAGATTTTTATTTAAATAGGTAAATTATAAATATAAATCCATATATATAATTCTTTTTTTAAATTTATTATAATAATATTTTTTTTTTTTTTACTTCAATTCGTTGACTAAAAGGCCTTTTTCAACTGCTTATGAGTCTAATCTTTTTAACTCTAATTTTTGACAAGATAAAACTTCTTAATCATCTTTAATCATTTTTGAAATTCTCTTAGCATTTGCCTTGGCTTTGCTGATAGCGCTGCTGAAATTTTCTTCTTCTTTGATGAAATCATCTTGATCTAAAAGAAGTTTTTTGGCCTCGTTATCGATTTTTACTGGTCTGAATTTGGTTATGGGTCTTAGTTATTAACCATCTTGTTGAGGATAAGTATACATATTTTGGCTGTTCTTTTTTGATTATTGGTATCTGTTTTAATAAAATTTAGGATACAGTTAATATATGAAAAGTTATTGAAATATTATAATATTTTTTTTATTTAATTTTATATGTAATTTATTTATCTTTTATTTAAAGAAAATGTCAGTAAGAAGTATAAAATTTAAATATTTATAATTATAGTTTAAATTTTCTTTAGTTTCTCACTTTTATTGGCATATTCAAAAAAAAATTCATAAATTCAAGTGGTTAATTTATTAAAATTCTGATAATTACACGGTTTTACCGTGACATAAATTTATAATAATTTTTAAATATAGATTTTTACAAAAAGTATCCAATTGCAGAAAATCCTACTAAATTCAAAGCTAGCAACCCAGAAGGTGAATTTACAAAATCTTCAATTTTTTTTTTTAAATCTGCCATAATTTTATAAATTTTTGAATCTTATTTACAATTATTAATTAACTTTATTAAGTAACTTTTGTTTTTATTTTTATTTTTGAATTTTATTTTTATTTTAATTTATTTTCTTTTTTGATAATATTATAATGAATTTATTTACTATAAAAATCCGAATGATACAAATCCTTTTTATATATAATAGGTAATACATTTCATGTTCAGGGTAGGGGTGATTCAAAAGTTTTATATATTTATATATATTGACTAAATCTAATTGCCAAGTTATTATTCATATGAAGGATATAATTAAAGGAGACATATTTACTGAAAATTATCAATTAAATTAAATAATATTATAAAATAATTCTACCGATAATAATTGTTCTGATTATTGTTAGATCTTCTCAACCATATAAGTAATAACAAACTAATATTTTCTTTCCAAATCTTAATATGCTTAAAATAATTTTTAAATTCATCTAATTATTTTGACATAATAATCTAGAAAATAAATATATAATTCATTATTTACTTAAATTAAAAATTAAAAAATAGGTGATAGAATGTTTTTATTATAGTAAAATTTGCTTCAATCAATTTTATGTGACTTCATTTAATCATTAAAAAGATGTGATTCAAAATTTTAATTTTGCCACACAAATAAATTTATTAAATTACCAAAATAAAATCAAAAATTTTATTAGCAAAATTAAATAAATAGTTAAATAAATCAAAATAATTTTAAAAATAAAAACAACTAAATATCTAATTAATATATAAATGGATTCATAAACCGAAAGATAAGTCAAATATATTTGTGGTTGTAAATAAGCATTATATTTTTATTATATAATAAACAATAATAAATAAGTATTATAAATCAAGTGTTTATTTATGCATTTAATATAAAAAAATATATATAATTAATATCAAATATTTTATTTTGAAAAAAAACTTCATGTATAATTTTAATACAAAAACATTTAAATATTGTATAATAATTTTAATATTCTAATTATATAATATTTTTGCAATTTTAACCTAATTTTTTTAAAAAAGATTGTGGTAAAGAAGTAACATTAGAAAATAAAGACATAAAATGCCCTGCATGTGGATATAGAATTTTATATAAATAAAGAGTAAAAGATACATAAAACCCTCATTAATACGAAGCTATATGAAAAGACCTTATATTATTTAATTTTTTTATTTTATAAAATTATTTTAATATTTAATTTATTTAGTTAATTTATAAAATGATGTTTTATATATGATTTAAATATCAACTATATTGATATTATGAAGAAAAATAATTAACTTACTAAGAAGATAAATTTTATTTTAAAATTAACATATTATTTAAAAAAAAAATTGAATGGTACCAAAAAATAATTTTTATTTTTTCCAATCCAAATAATTGATATTTCTACTTATTTTGTAAATTTTCTATTAATAATAAACTTAATTCCTTTACGTAACATTTATCTTTTTTAATCAGTATTTATAAATAATAATAATATTTGTAAAATAAATAAAGAAATAATTTTTAGTATCACAAAAATAAAATAATCTTACATATAAAATTCCTGATTATTTATTTTCCATTTAGTTTATTATAAATTAAATTATAATACTTATTGATTAAAGCAAAATATTTTATCTTTATTAAAGAAAAAGCAAAACGTAGGTATTATAAAAATTAATGCTATTATAATTAATTATTAAAATTAAAAATAATAGCACTGTATGTATATTAATAATAAAAATAAAAAATATAAATATTAAAATAAATTACCACCATAAATAAATAATGGCCAGACCAAATAAGCAAGAGAAATCCTTAAGAAAAGAATAATAAAGACAGAAGAAAACCACTTAGTTTCTAAAAAAGACATTTCAACTATTAAATGTAATATTTTTATATTATTATAATATGACTTTTAAAAACGAGATATATATTCCATAATAAAAAAATAAAAATAAAAAAATATTTTGTAATGTGCTTTAATTTATTTAAATAAAAATTAAAAAGTTTTAAATCGTTATATTTTAGTGGATTTTTAATAATTTTTTATTTAATTAGGATTAAAGATTTTAAGATATTATAAGCTGGAGTTAAGATGGTAAAAGGGTACTTATTAATGATATTTAGAGATTTCAGGATGAAATATTACCAACCTATTTTAAGTCTACCAAATTTACATCTTTCTAAAGATAAGTAATAAAATAGTGTTTTAAGGATTGTTTTAGTTTTATTTATTTAAATTTTGTTTATTATAAGAGTTTTGTAAAAAGTTAAATTTATTAAAAAAAATAACTTTTTTATTTTAAATTTAAAGCTACACTTTTACCACTTCGTTAAAATTAGAAAGAACACTAATGGAAATAGTAATACTGCCTGCTTTGAACATTAATATTTTTAAAGATAAAAAAAGTAAGTTATCTATATTTTAAATATAACTAACATATTTAATATTTTTAAAAATCATAGTAAATAAGTATTATATTATATAAATTTTATTATAGCAATCAAATAAGTAAAGAAATCAAACTGATAAAAAGAAAAAGTAGAAAAGATAAAACTAATTTTGATCAAGACATAACCAATAATAAATCATAATAAAGTGATTCTTCTGAATTAAATATGGATACATCTAACGAGTACTAGTCAGGATTTACTGGCAATTATACATCTGAATATACTGTATAAAGTAATTCCTAATAAAGTAGAAATAGTTCCCCAATGAGTAATAATAAATCTATTTTTTCTAAATTGTAATAATAAGACTAGATTTAGGAAGAAATTGAACTTAAAAAAAATGAAAATGAAAGTATAGAAAAGATTAATAGATAAAATTAAAGCTAAAATTTTTAATAATTAAATAATAATGAAGGTGCCCAAATTTTTAAGAAATATATAGAGACTAATAATTGTTAAACATCATAATAGCCTAATAAATGTTAGTAAAGTTAAAGTTATTATAATGATTCTAATAAATAATAGACTTCAGTTACTTATAATTAGCTCAATTAAAATTATACCAATACAAATTACAATATAAATATTTATACATAACAATACACTGACCAGCCATAAAATTAATAAAAGTAAAAGTTATTTGGATAAAATTAGTAATTTTATTAAAATATAACACTTTAATAATAAACTCCTTAAAATATCGACTCTACCCAATAGAAATATGATAAAAACTTAAATTAATAATATTCATAAATTTAATATTAAAATAACTCCATATAAATGAATTCATAATAAAATGAAAATAATTTTTTGTAAAAATATCAAAATGATAATCTAGTTTAAAATAAGCCTAACAATATAAATAGTAATCAGAAAATAATATAAAATAAATAAAATTAATTTCCTTTAATGGAAAATAACATTATATAACAAAACCAACCTAATATTATATAGCATAATTATTAACTAAATTAAAACTATTAAAAAGACGGAGAATTAATTCAATAATAATAGTAGTAAAAATTATCCCAAGTAAATCAACAACAACAACAATAGCAACAATAATAATAATATTAATAATAAACATTTTAAGCATAGTAATTAAAACAATTTAATTAAGCGGAATAATAAAATCAATATTTAAACAACAACATTATTAATAATAATGATATTAATAATAATGTTTAAAAAACAAACAATATTTAATCTATGAATATGTTTTCATAGGATGTTGTAAATTCTAGTTTTTAAGAATTTTAATAACCTATTTTCAACCCATGCACTTATAGAAATCAAAATAGCCAATAACTACTAATTTTTAAGTAAATTTTTATTATTTACTTTTATAATTTGAAACATTTTTTAATATAAAATTTTATTAATTAGTTTTAAATAATATTATTTAATAAAAGATCTGAGGAATGTTTAGATATTGCTAAGACAAAGCACTTCTAATAACCTCCTAGCTTAAAGGGTATTTATTATAATATATAAAAATATAATATTTATTAAAATTAAATAATTTATTATAGATTTGGAAGAAAACAACTTTCAAATAAACTCAAAACAACATCTTGAATATGAACCCAAAAATTCTTCTCTAATGGATTTTTTTAATTTTTGAAATTTTACTATACAATATTTCTTTTTAAATTAATTTTAATATTATTTATCAAATACTGAATAATATAATGTAATTTTATTACTAATTATTATTTATTAAACTATATATATTTTATACTATAATTTATTATTATCTTATATATATAATTAAAAAATTATAAAGCCCTATAATATTAGTTATACATAAAATACAGTGTTAAATAATTAATAATTAAGAATTTATTGCTTAAAAATAATGGTTTAACTTTTTAAATTAATTACAAGTATCAACGTGATATCATAAATATCAATAATTGAATATAAAAAATAATAATATTTAATAAATCCTCTTACTCTTTCTTCTTATTTACTCAAAATGCTTGATATTATAAAAAATATTTAAAAATTAAACAAAAGGAAAAAAAAACAAAATAAAATAAAAAATAGAAAATAAATAAAAAAAAATAAAAACAAGATCCGCTAAATATCAATAACACGAAAAATAAAATTTTATATCAAAGAATGATCACCTTCCACAAATTATAAGCTATTAAAGGAAAATAAAGAAAAATCGAAACTGATTATAAATTTGGAAACAAACCTAGAAAAGAATCTTGTTCATCCTATTCCTAAAATTTAGATTAAATATCCACTATTTCAATTAACAGTCCATTATTCAGTCTTTAGAATGGGTAAAATGAAAAAGATATATATTAAAAAATATAAAAAGCAAACAATTAGGATAATGATTCATATGATATTTATACAACTTATACATAGTCTTAATCTCCTGTTTAGTTTGTTTAAAAATAATAAGAATTAGCAGATATTTCTGCCTTATAATTAAATGAATTAAGTTAAAAAGAGTAATAAACATAGGTCTATGGATAAATAAATGAAGAAATAAAAAATAAATTAAATAATTAAGAATTGAAATAATTTGAAAATTTATAAAAAAAATGTATTAGAAAAAGAGGAAGACCTAAAAAAGTTTTGAATTAAGAAGAACTTAAAAAAATGTAATTAAAAAAAGGGGCTTTCAAAATAAAAAATACAGATGATATCATTTTCTATAAAGTAAAAATGTTTCTTTTATTTAAGTGAATGTTGTTTTTTTAATTCAATTTAGTCAAATTCTTTTATTCAAACTTATTTTATGATTTTTATATTTTTATATTTTATTTTATTTTAATTATTTAAATATAGTAAAATGAATAGAAACCTGTAAATGAATTAAAATAAATAATACATAAGAGAATAGAGTTAAAATCTTAGTTAAAAAAAAAAAAATGGAATGATGATGAAATTTAAAATTTATACTAGGTAATACAAATATATTAATTAAAAATTTATATAATTAAATTTAATTGTATTTATAATACAATTTCTTTAATATAATGATAAATTAATCAACTAGGCTTTGGAATTATATGGATATAATTTTAATTAAATATGCTAGAAAATTCCTTCAAAAAATTACAAGCAAATTTTGGTAATTTAAAAATCAATGATAATTTAAATGCAATCTTTTATTTTGAAATTTTTTAAATAGGAGAGAGTAAATAAAGAATTTAAAAAAAATAAAACTAAAGTTGAAGATTCTCTTAAAATTTATGATAAATCATAAAATATAAATAAAAATAACAACCAAATTTACATGGAGAGGTATAATATATAATAGTAAAATATTGACAATAATAGTAAATAAAAATCAACATCTTGTTGATGTTATATAATAAAACTATTAATAAGAATTTTCAAAATTTAAAATAAAATATCTATAAGATACTAATTATTATACTATGATAAATTATATAATGTAGATTAGTTAAATAAATTTCATTTTATAATTTATTTATTAATATATTTATATTTTTATATGTAATACTTTTACTATTTTAAATAATATATTTATAATAAGATTAATGTAAATTTAAAAATTAAAGTACATTTATCAAATTGGGATAAATTTTAACATAAATATTTTTATATAATAATTTTAAATAATAAATACTTATATAATATAGAATATCTTTAAAAATCAAAAAATTATTATAATATTATATTATAAAATATAATCTCATTGGAACAAATTATTCTTAGCTAAATCATAATTTTATTTTTTCTTGGATTTACTTTTATTATTCTTTATCCATGGTGCTTTTTTTCCTATCATACTATGTCCAGGATTTTTAACTATAAATTTTTATAAAAATATTTAATAAAATGGTTAAAAGTTTTATGTGAAATACTATTGTTTTTAATTTTTTTATATATAAAAAATATTTAAATACCTTATACAATTTCTTCACCATCGGAGCTTGAACTAGAAGATTCATTAATAGTAGCTTAGATTTGTTTTAATTTAGAAGCTGGTAAATTTATTTCAGATTTTTATTTTTATTATTTTTATAAATTTTATCCTTTTTTCTGGTTACTATTTTATTCAATTTCTTCACCTTCAGAAGAAGATGATGTTTAATCTGAAGCCATTTCATATTTTTCGCCATCAAAACTTATAGTTCTGTTTTTTTATTTTTTTTTATTTATACCTTTGAATTCGTCTAAGGCACACATTAAATCTTCATTTTCATCTACTGTATTTTAAGATGACTTTTTAGCTATAGTGAAATAAAAATTTATATTGTGTATAAGATATTTAAAATAATAAAAAGATAAAACTAAAGATATTTTTATAATATGTTAATATTTATTTTTATAATATGTTAATATATATTTATAAATATATGTTATTATGATAGTTTACCATGACTATTATTGCTATGTTATTTTGTAGGTTAGGAATTGTTTTTATTAGTATCTTCGCTAAAATTTACTTTTTTTTCTTAGACACTTTTCTTTTAATTTATAGCTAAATTGTGTTCTTGACTATTTTTTTTGCTGGTTTTATTTTATTATTATTTTTATTATTATTAATTTCCATTGGTTTTTTAAATTTGTTTACTAATTTTTTAAATTTATGATAAATCATTTTTGTTAATTTTATTTTTAACAATATCAGGAGAGGAAGATGAGCTAGAATCTTAAGAGTCAACGGATTATTTTTTAGATTGTTTTTATTAGATTTTACTATTTTACAATACAACAGGCTATTATACGATATCATTTAATTATTTTTTTTATTAATTAAGTTTTTTATCATTCTTTACATGTTTATCTTATTACTATTACTATTTATCATTTTAATTATTTGTTTTTTAATTTTCATGTTTTTTTAATATCTTACTTTATTCTGTTTCTAAAGTATTTTTCATATCCTAAATTTTGGCCATATTTTCGATTTATTCTGGTTCAATTTTTGATTACATATTTTCTAATTACTCTAAATGTTCTTATATTTACTTTTTTTTTTGCTTTTCTTTTTTTTACTCTTTTTATTCCTGCTTTATTTTAGCAATTAACTTATCTACATTTTCATAAGTTAAAGGTTCGTCCAGAATTATATTACTAGTATAATTTTCACCGGCACTTATAAATCCATCTAGATTATCTTCACTACTATCAGAATCCTCAATTTCAATTTTTTTTTCTTAAGCTTTTTTATTATAATTTTTTTATTTTTGTTATTAATTACTTTTTTAACTTAAGATATTTTCAATTTCTTTTTTTTGTTATTCTTATTATTGAAGCATTTAATTTTAAGCCTATTACAACTCTTCAAAAGTTTTTTTTTTATGTTAAACTTCACTTTAGTTTTATTTATTTTTTTTCCCCTCTTCTTTTTCTTTTTTGGATTTTCCCAGTTCTTTTTCTAAAGACATCCCCAAATTTTACTCTCCAAAAATAGAAACTTATTTAGCCTCTTTTTAATTTTCAAATTCACCTTTATTTTATTCACCTTCATATCTTTCTTCTATTTCCATATTATCTACATTTTTTTCGTTTATTTTACTTTTTTCTAAATTTTTGTTTTCCTAATTTTTTTAATTATCTTATTATTATTATTTTTCTTCGATTATTTTTGACTTATTCAAATCTTGTTTTTTCTTTTTATTGTCTTTTTAGCTGTTTTTAATTGTGCTCTAAGTTTTTGATTAAAGCAATTTTTAAATTTCCAGTTCCATATTGAATGAGCCTTCTTGTTGCTCTTCTTCATCTTCTACTTTTTCATCTTTTTTATCTTAAATTTCTTCTTATTATTATTATTTTTGAGCTTTTTCTTTATTTTTTTTTAATTATTTTTTGTTTTTCCTTTCTTTTTCTTTTTCTCTTTCATCTTTTTCTTATTACTATTACTTTTCCTTTTGTTCCTTTTCTTTTTTTTCTCTCTCTTACTTTTCCTATTCTTTTTTTTATATTTCTTATTTTTCCTTTTCTTCTTTTTCTTTTTTCTCCTTCTCTTCCTTTTCTTTTTTTTCTTATTGTTTTTTTAAATTATTCATTTTTTCTTTCTCAATTTATTCTTATTCTTAAGCTAATTCCCTTTCCTTCTTCAATTATTCTTCTTTTTATTTTTAAAGTTTTCTTTTTTCCTTTTTTTCCTTATTTTTTGATTTTTTAGTTTCCTAAGTTTGTTACTATAACTATTTGGTTTTATTGCTATTATTTTCTTCATTAATAGAATCTTTTTACACTTATTTAACTAATTATTCTTTTTTTAATTATTTGGATTTTTTCTCGCCATCTTTTTAATTCTAAACAGTTTAATTATCATTTTAATTATTACTTTAATTTAAATGGCCTGTTTAAAGTTATTTGGTGGACACATGTTCGGGTTAAATAGTATTTTGTTTCATTTTTTATAATTATTAGCCAAATTCTTATAATTTATCGAAGCTTTATTTAAAATCTTCAACAATTTAATTTTAATTAAGTTTATTTTCCAGTTATTAGCTTTAACCATCATTTTATTTTTACTTTTTTTAAACTTTATCTTATATATCACCATTTTCTGAAATTTTGTGTTTCTTTTTTTAACTCTCATTTTAGGCTTTTTCAGCTTAAAAATTTTATTTAAATCATTAATTGAAATATTTAAAAATAAAAATAATGTATTATATTTTTGAATTTAAATTTTACTTTATATAAAGTCTTCCTTTAAATTTTTTACAATTTCCTAGTTTTATGTTGGTTCTTTTTATTTTAAAATGGACTATTAAAATTATTTTTAATAGCTTTCCTATTCTTCTTGTTTAACTTGTATGGAAGAAGGCGATTATTAGTGCAATTTATTTTTTAAAATAGGGTCAGAACAATAAATTTCACAAGTTATTTCGTCTTCATCTTTAAATACCCTAGAAACTATTTCATTATTACTTACTTTATAGCCATTTTTTCTCAAATTTTTTACAACTATTTATTTTTTAGCCAAAATAAGGTCATTATCAATTATATTATCATCATCTGAGTCCAAATCAGTATCTACCAAATATATTTGGTAATATTACATAGCAATTATATTTTTCAAGTTTCCTATATAAAAAATTTATATTATAAATATTTTTTCGCTTTAATTAAATTGAGATTTTTGAAATATTTAAAATATTTTTAAAAAATTGTGGAAGACCAAATTATTTTTTTTTTCTCAAAATTTCAAATCCATTAGTTTTTTAATATATAAATTTTTTTACTTATTTTTTAGTCGGTCTTTACGCTTACTACTAAGTTATTTTTTTATACAGTATCTGAAACAAAAATTCTGAAAAATTCTCTGTTTTGGTTCACAATAATACTGTTTAAATATGGCTGACCTATTTGAGATTGAAGAAATTACTGTGATTCGAAAAAATGATTTCCTTATTATTGATTCATTATAACAATTATGTTTATTTTAAAAAAAATTTGGTATAATATATTTTAAATGTATTTATTAATTTTAGAGGTGATCTAAATTAGGATAATCTTTTATTTTTATAGAGATTAGTTGGTTAATGAAATATAAAATTTTTATTTTATCAAAAATAATTATTATTTATTTATTTATTTCCTTTAATATTTTATTTTTTTATATCTAAGTAAATATAGTATTTTTATTTTATTTCATTTAATAAATTAACTAAAAATTAATAAGAACTTATCAATCATTAATAAATATTAAAAAGTTCTTTATATTTTTTTATAAATTGGATTTTAATTCGGCAAAAGGCAAAATTATAATTTTTCCTAATATAGGTCAATTAAAAATAGTAGAATTTAATAATATTTTTATTATTCTAAAACCAAAGAAATATCAATGTAAAAAAAAATGTTTAAATTATTAAGATTTAAGTTTGATTTTTAAAATTTTAAAATTCAATATTAATTAATTTTGATTTTATTTAAAATTTGCTTTTTGATTTTAAAGATAATACAAGTCAATTTTTTATATTTGATTTCTAATATATTATATTAAAATTTCTTTACGAAAATATAATATAAACTAAATCGATTTTTATCAATAATCTATTTTGTTGATAAAGTAAAGTATAAAAATGATTAAAAATCAATTTTAAAAATATAATTAATATTTATATTTATTTAATCTGCTTTTTTATAATTGAAAGTAAAGCTTATAAAGAATTAGTTCCAGAATTTTTAATTATACACACTCTACACTATTTTGACTCTTTTTTCATTTTATTTTTAATTAATAAATAATTAAAAAATATTTCAAAAATAAAAAATAAAAATAAAAAATCTAAATAAAAATATATTTATAAGCTTAAAATGAAAATAATAGATTAAATAATCAAAATTTTGGGAACAATTTTGACCTTCGTACCTATTTGGATATATAATAAGTTATATTCCAGATTCTTTACCACGTAATTATTATTTCTTTGTTCTTTTTAATTGTTTTTAAAAATTTTCTACATTAAAATAAGAAAAATAAATTTTGTAGACCTTAGATATTTTTATTATATTTATAAAATAATTGTAAGCAATAGGATTTGTGGATTAAAATCCTAGGAAATAAAAATTTTTAGAAAAGAAAAAATATATCAACAAAAAAATCTATTATTTTTTTATTTTTAATCAAAAAATAATACTACTTTTTTAAATATATTATAATATAATTTTTTTTATTTATAGAGCTTCTTATTAAAAAATGGCGGAAAGATTTAACACCTTTTAGAAATTAGAAAAAGTATTAGATGTCGGAATCGGAACTGGACACCCTATGTCAAAAATTATTCATAAATTCCCTAAAGAATGTGAAATTTTAGGTATCGACATTGATAGAACTTATTTAGAATCTTGTACTGAATTATTTAAACCTTTCAAAAACGTTACCATTAAAGAAATGAACTATTATAATTTGGTTAAATCTTAGGAAAAATTTGATTTAATTATATTCTCCTCTTCTTTCATGATATTACCGTAAATTATCAATATTGTTTTAAATATAAGGGGTACATTTTTTTTTGCTTTTAGTTACTTTTTTATGAAATATTTTACTTATTAATTAAGTAAATTATGACGTGGAAGTCTAATTGATAATATTTTATTCATGTATTTGTAATATTATCGAAAAACTAGAATAAAATAAAAACTAAGCACAACTTCTAAAAATAAAATTAATTTAGAAAAATATTTTTCATGATATAAAAAAATTTAAAATGTTTAAAATTGAAGCCCTGTAATAAATAAACATATAAATTAAAAAATATATATATATTAAATAAATTAAATTTTATTTTATAATATAGCGATAGAGAAAAAGCTCTAAGTATAGCCAAATCTCACTTATCAGAAAATGGAAAAATTTTCTTTTTGATGACCTTATTTAAAGAAAGAGGACCAGCATAAAAATTAATTGGAATTATTAAACCTTATTTAAAATATATTATGACAATTGAAATGGGAGAAATAATATATGAAGATGATTTCTTAAATGTCATAAAAAGTGCTAATTTAAAAGTAACCTCCAAAGAAGTTTTAAATGAAACCATTTTCCATAAAATATTTAAAATGAATGTTGTTGAAGTTGTAAGATAATGATTATATATAATCGAAAATACTTATTTTTAATGAAAAATCACTAAAATCTGATATTTTAATCTCAATTATATTATTTACTAAATAAGTAAATTAAATTATTAAATTATTTTCTTAAATATATATATATAAAATATACAGATGGATATTTTAAGTAATTTAAATTAAGTTATATTATAAAATAAATTAATTGTTATAGTAAGTTTAATTCTTTTTAATATTATATGTATAATAATTCAATAAATATGTAGTATAATTTATAAAATTAATTTTCAATAAATTACAATATCATTAAATTTATAAAACTTATACCATAATTTCAAATAAAATTCGAGTATTAAAATGACGACATATATGCATTATATAAATTTCATATTGCATGTGCTATCAGATATCTTTTTACATTTAAAACAATACAAGATATTAAAAATAAACACCAATTAATATTTTTCTTACATAATATTAAAATTAATTTTTCTAATAAATTCTTTTCTCCTTATAAGGAAATCAATAATATCTTATAATCTGAAAAAATAAAAAAATAAAAAAAAAAAAAAAAACCATAAAAAATTTTAACTATCATTAAATAAATAGTAAATATAATTAATTATATAATAAAAAATAATATAATATGGACACAAATTAAGTTATAGCAAGAGCTTTGGCGGGACAAGACATTAAATATTGTTTTGGAATTGTAGGCGTTCCTGTAATTGAATTAGGAGTTGCTTTTTAAGCTGAAGGAATAAATTATTATGGGTGTAGAAACGAATAAGCAGCAAGTTATTCCGCATAGGCTGTGGGTTACCTTACAAGTAATTAATTATATATGTATAAATAATTATGATAAAAGCTAAAAAAATTTTTAAATAATTCATAAAATTATAATAAATTTTGTGTGAATTTTTTTATTTTTTTTTTATTTTAAATACTTATAATGTAAAAATAAAATATAAAATATTAAAAAATATAATATAATAATAAAATACTAAAATAATATTAATTAAATTTTACAGGAAGACCTGGAATATGTTTGTGTGTTAGTGGACCGGGAATGATCCATGGGATGGCAGGTATAAATTAATATGAATTTTTTATAAACTTAAATAAAAATAATTTATATGTTTAATGATTAATTTTCTTTATTATGAAAACGTATAATTGTATAAAATTTTAAAATATTTTTTTAAGGTGTAGCAAATGCATGGAGTAATGGATGGCCTATGATTTTAATAGCAGGAGCTAGTGACATTAGTTAAGATGGAAAGGGTAATAAAATTAAATTAATATAATTATCTTATTTTAGGGTATATTTATTTTTGAATTTTAATTTTTATAGTAATTAAATATTATAATCTTTTATAGGTGGATTTTAAGAATCGAATTAACTAGTTTTGGCATAATAGTATTGTAAATATTCTTACAGAGTTACCTAAGTGAAATAAATTCCTTTTGTTATTGAAAAGGCGGTTAGAATGAGCATTCAAGGAAGACCTGGCCCAGTATATATAGAATTCCCAGGCGATATTTTAAATTAAAAAATACCAGAAGAAGATGTTTAATTTTTACCATTATTTCAAGTAAAAATTAAATTTTTATGTATAAGAATTTAAATTAATTTAATTTAATTTTATTATTAGTAAGTTGCGAAAAGCTAAGCTCCGATTGAAAATATATAAAAATCTTTATAATTATTAGCTGAAGCTAAAAAACCCTTGGTCATTATAGGTAAAGGTGCAGCTTATGCCTAATCAGAAAAAGAGGTTTTGGATTTTATAAATACAACTTAGTTGCCATTTTTACCGTAATTAATTTAAAAGAATAAATAATATAATTAAAAATTTTATCTAATAACTTTTAAATATTTTTTTATATATATAAATGTTGATTTTTTATAATATATCATTCTTATATTTATTTTATAATTTTTTAAGTACTCCGATGGGAAAAGGAGTAATTTCTGATAAACATGAACTTTGTGTGGGTCCTGCTAGAAGTACAGCTCTGGGCTAAGCTGATGTTATTCTTTTAATTGGAGCTAGATTGAATTGGATGCTTCATTTCGGCTAAGCACCTAGATTTTAAAAAAACGTCAAAATTTTGCAAATCGATATATTGCCCGAAGAATTTGGTAAAGAAAATAACTTTTTTATGATTTAGAGATTTAAATTATAACTAAATTAATTATATATATGTTCAGTTAAATTGTATTTATTTATTATAAAAATTTAGACCAAAATGTAAGAGGAACGGTCAATTTATTAGGTGATATTACCAGCATTTTAAATCAATTTAATTAAACTTTGAAAGAAGATACAAATTTTAGAAACAAGTTTGGAAAAAATAAGAACTAAGAATGGAAAAATATATTGGCTGATAAAATAGCTAAAAATAAAAAAGTTTCTTAGGACCTAATGAATTTTAATGGAACTCCAATGACTTATTATTCTTCTTTAAATGTCATTAATTAATATCTTCCTGATAAATTTATATACATAGGCGAAGGAGCAAACACTATGGATATAGGAAGAACTATAATAAATTAAATTGAACCTAGAACAAAACTAGATGCTGGAACTTACGGAACCATGGTATTATTCTTAATAATTTTATAAAAAATAAAATAATAATCCAATCATAAAATTTTTTATATATAAATATTAAAAATTATATTAAATTTATAAAACATTTTAATTTAAATATTTAAACTAATATATAATATATTTAGGGAATAGGATTGCCCTTTGCAATTGCAGCTTAAATAGTTCACCCAGAAAGACCTGTTATTGCTATTATGGGAGACAGTGCCTTTGGCTTCAGTGGAATGGAAATTGAAACTGCTATTAGATATTAACTACCACTTATAATATTTATCATAAATAATAATGGTATAAGTATGGGAGTAGAAGAAATGCCGGAAAAAAAGGATAGGCCCTTGGATTTAGCTCCTTATTAGCTGGGTGTTTAAATAAGGTATATATTTTTAAATATAAAATTAAGAAAAATTTTGTTTTATTTATTTATTTTTTGTACTATTTATTATATCTATTTTTTTTATTTGTATTTTATTTTAATTAGATATGAAAAATTGGCAGAAGGTTTGGGAGGAAGAGGATTTTTAGCTAAAAATACTCAAGAATTAGAGAGTGTTTGCAAATAAATTTTTTCTGAAAAATTGTAGTTTACTATTGTTAATGTTATTATCGATCCATTTGGGAGTAGAAAACCATAGGAACATAATTGGCTAACTAAAGAAGAGCCTAAATCTAAACTATGAATTTTTAATATGAAATAAAAATATATAATATATTTTTGAAATATGATTTATGAGATATTTCACTTTTTTAAGTTTGGCATTATATTTTAAAATATAAATATATATAGATATATATAATTTGTTTTTTCAGTATTAATATTTTTAAAAAATTTTTCTTTCAAAATATTCAGTTTCCAAAGAAGCTTTAAACCTAACTATATTTATTTTTAAAGAAAGCAATAATACAAATCCAAATTCCAGCGTAAATAGCTCCAAAAATGAAAATTTCATTTACCAAATGTTAGAAATTATTTCTAGTTTCTTCGTCATACTAAATTAACTTACTAATAGCTAAATTAATTCCTTAATTTCTAGAGAAACAATTTTCTTCTTTTATTAAATTTAATTGATATTAGCTATCATTAAGCCAAACAGACACAAATATGTGATAGAATAAGAAAATTATAACTGATAAAGCAACCAAAATCCAGGCAGAATTCCAATAAATTCTAGCTAATTTTACTTTTGTAGATTATTATTTAGCCATTAATTAATTTATTGCGCTCAATAAAAATATAACGCCCAAAATAACTGTAATTATTGAAAATGCGAATAAAATCCAGGCAAAAACTCTTAAAACTGTTCTAGTGGTAGAAGAAAGGTCTGCAGCATCTTCCATATAATCTTAGTAAACCTTAAAAAATTTTATATATAAAAATTTTATAACATAAAAATAAAAAAATGTCAGATAAAAATTACAAATATATTTATTATATAAGTAAGTAAATATGTTAAAATTTATATATAAAGCTATAAATATGTTAAAATTTATATATAAAGCTATAAATATTTTTATTTATTACAGCATCACAAGCAGCTTTTTTGGCGACAGGGATTTTTTTAACTGCTAATAAAGTATAAGTGTTAGCGGCATAGTCTTAAGGATTATAGTGTACTAAATTTTAAGAAGTATAAATAGAAGCATATCCATTACTTTCGAAAATTTAAGATTAAAAAGCGGTATCAATAACAATAACTTGGTCATCATCTAAAGCTCCATATTCGTCACAAACTCTATTTTAAGTTTATTATACGTCTAAATTATAAATATTATTATTAGTTTAAGCAAATTCTTTGTTTAAACACAATTTTTAGCCTTATGTTATGGCGAAACCGGTTATGGCAGTGTTTTCTATGGGGTCGACTCCTTATTGGTAATATAAATCGCCTTCAATTGCTGGGAAACTTTTTTTTTCGTCGTAAGGTTTTATCAAAAAATTTGATTAAGTAGTTATTTTACTGTTTCCTAGATTTCCTAAGGTTTCTGATATTTTTTTACCGGGGTTAGATAGTTAATCAATTTTTAAAATATTTGGGGGACAAGAGGCGTTTTTACCGATAATACAAACTGAAGAACCACAGTATGTATTTTTAGATAAATCACAGTTTGCAGTTTAAACCCATTAAGGAGAAGGAGTGTATCTGGCACAGAAGGTCAAATCTTTATCAGTCCATTTGTAAAATTTCTTAGAGTTTTCACCTGTTTCGTATAGACATCCTTTGTTAAGATAGGGTAGACATTGTTCATAACTTTCTTATCTATAAGTGTTTCCATTTTTACAAAGACACCCACTTTAAAAAAATATAAATTAATTTAAAATATTTTAATTTATTTATTGATATTAAAAAGATTTGGATTAAAAAAGCAAACGAAAAATACCAAAATTAGTAACAAAAAATAAATAAATGTGTTTTTTTAACTACAAAGTTAGTTAAACAAATACATTTTTTGTGTTTATTTTTCAATTAAATTCTCTTTACCGTAAAAAAATTAAAAAAATTATATTATAATTTAATATTTTTAATTTAATATAATTTGATTTGCTAAAATTCCTAATTTTTAAATTTTATTTTCTTTAATTTTTTATTACCTATCGATTCCTTGCCATTTGCCCAACCTGATATCATCATAATTATTAGGACATTCTCCATAAGTAGATATAATAGAAGATATAGGGTCAGCTTACAAATTATGGTGGACAAAATCTAAAACATTATCTGCACCGTCTAATTTTAACTTACTAGCATGGGAGGCATTAACTAAGCCCAGTCCAGCAAAGAAAAATAAAACAGCTAAAATAAAGGGTAAAATCAAAATGCACAAATTTATCCACCTTCTATCAGATTAAATTTCTTTTTATTCATCTTCGTCTACAAATTCTTGAAATTGTTGCTGATGTTAAAAAATATATTAAAAATTATACAGTTCTTGTTATATTTGTTTTTTAAATTTATATATATATATTTGTTTATTTTTATTATAAATATGGTATAGTATGTATTAAATATTTTACATTAGGAGTTATTTTACTACTGCCTAAGGGTCTTATTGTACTGGTGTAGAAACCAGATTTTGCTGGAGAACTTTGTATGAATTGACTTAAAGGAACAGTTTAGTGTTAAGAATTAACTTAAATTGTTCTATCCATTGCTGTTATTTTTACTTTTTTATTTTATTTTTTAATAATTATTAATATTATTAAATATTTTTAATTGAATTTTGATAAAAATTATTGATGTATTACAAAAATTATAATAATTATTAAATTTCAATTGAATTCAAATCTTTGAATTACAAATTATAATTTATATAATACTTATAATCAAATAAAGTCGAATGTAATGAAAATTAAATCTAAGCTATATAAGAGTTTATGAGTAATGAATTTTTTTAAGTTTTAGTTTAAATTATTTATATTACAAAATTTGGTATAAAATTAAAAATACTTTAGAAAAAAAAAATAAGTTAAAATTTTTTTTTATATAAATGAATTTAAATTTTTTTATTTTTATATAAAACTATAAAGTCTACAATTTAAAATGGCTAAATGGAATAGACTATAATTTTTTTATGAATAAATAAATAGAATGATAAAAAAAATTAATATTATTTTTATTGATTTTTATTATATAAATTATTGATAAATATAAAATTATTAAATTTTAGTCATATTTTTCATTCAATTTAAGTTTTACTAGCTTTTTTTGAATCTTAAAGTTATTATTAATCTTAATCAATTTTAGCAATACTAGTTTTTTCTTATTCTAGTTTTTCTTATTAATCGTCAACTTCTTATTATTGACCTTCTTTTTTTTGATCTTATTATTCATTTTTTTGTTCTAAATTTTGTAAAGAATTTTCATTTTTTATAGACTATTTACTTTCTTATGCATCTTAAAGCTGTTATTATGAATTTTCTTGATTTATTTATTAATTTTAAGTTTATTCTTATTAAATTTATTGCTATGAATTATTGTCTTTAATTTGTTCCTATTATGGCTAAGTTTAATCTTCATTTTTTTTTTATATTGATTTTTCTGATTGTGGTTATTTAGTTTATTCCGTATTTACATTACTTTTGAGACTTGCTCTTATTTAAGATTTAGAATTTTTTGAAACTCCAGAAACATTGTTAATAGAATCATTTTTATTTGACTGCATAAAAGGTTTATAATTTTTTTTAGGCAAAATAGAATTATTAGACGCCATTTTAAAATTTGGCTGGCTCTAAGTATTTTTCAGGGACCTATAGTTTTTATTTGATTTTGTAGTCCTTGGAGAAGCTTATATTGTACCATATTTACTTTCATACTCAGATGCTCTTAACTGGATTATTTTATCCAACTATTCACACGCATTAGAATGTTCATTTTAGGTGTACTAAAGTCTTTTTAGTAATTATTGTTCTTATTATTCTAATTTATTTAACAACTTATCTTTTTCCTCACAGCCATTTAATAGTTCCATTTTTTCTACCTCGTTTTGAGTCTCAAAAAATCTAAATCTTTCATCCCAATAAGATCTGTTATTATCTTTGGCAATTTAAAGAGTTTATTTTACTCTTTCATATTTATCTTTCTTAGTGTAAAAAATTTCCTCCTTTGATTTTTAGATCGTTTTTTGAATTTGTTTAGAGTATTATTTTATTTCCTCAGCCTATTTTTTTTTTAAATCTTATCTTTCCATTTTGGCCTTCAGTCTTTCTTATTTTTAAATTTCCCTTAGTTCGGCAGACCTTTTTTACATCAGAGACTAGAAATTCGCATCATTTAACTGGAAATTTTATTTCTAAAAATTGAAAAATTAATATTAATATAAAAGCTAACTTTCTCAATTTTTCAAATAAAATGAGATAAAACAAATATAAAGAAAACATAATATAATATAAAAATATAAAATTACCCTCAAATTGACTTATTCATTTCTTTTTTTATTTTAAAAAATTTTAGTAGCCTTTAATTTTGTATCATTAATTTTTTTTTATGCTTATTATTCTTCTTTTTAAAGCAACAAAATTCTATTTTATAGGAATTCCAGGTCCTTTTATTTTTGTTAATAGGTTTTTTTAGTCAACCAAACACTTTGATCTTGGAGTCTGCTTTGGTTTAATTAAGAAAAATTTTATTCTTCTAATTGGCTCATAATTTTATTTTGATATTTGTGTTAATGCAA
The DNA here is from genome assembly GCA_001447515.1 of Pseudocohnilembus persalinus. Classification (NCBI taxonomy): domain Eukaryota; phylum Ciliophora; class Oligohymenophorea; order Philasterida; family Pseudocohnilembidae; genus Pseudocohnilembus; species Pseudocohnilembus persalinus. The sequence goes on along the minus strand of LDAU01000155.1, from coordinate 648,541 downwards.
ATAAATTTTTTTTCTTTATAAAAAAGTTATATAATTTTAATAATTTTTTTTCTTTTTTTTTATGCTAATTAAATATATAATATACTTTAATAAATTAGTAAATAGTTTGTGGAGACTATCAATTATAATTTTTATAATAAGTTTGGTAATTAATTATATTATAATAATATTTGTATATATATATATTTATATTTATATTATTTCTTTATAAAGTTATATAATCAAGATGTAAAACTTTTTCAATGTTAAACAGTAATTTTTGTATTTTATCTATTTAATTTTCAAATAAAAATATATCTTCGAATACTTGTTATTGTAAATATATAAAATAATATACAGTTCTATATAATATATTTAATTAGTTAATATACTATATTTTTATTTACATTTTAAGTTCTTGTATGTAAAATATAAAAAAAATATATATCATTATAATCTTGTTTCGTATTGTTCGTAAAATAAAATTATACTATTTATCAAATGTAAAATATGCCGGTTACCCAATTAAATATAATAAATTTATATAAACTAATATATCAATAATTATTTATTTGATTTTAAAATTTAATACATATAATTAGCAAAATTACTGCAATTTTATAATTTTTTATAAATTTTAAATAATTATTCCTCTACTTAATAAATTACGAAATTTTCTTTATATGTAGCAAAAATAATTATTAGTGAATTTTATATGAAAATGGAATTAATTTTCCAAAATTAATTAACTTTCATAAAAAAGTGTGATTAAATGCCATCCCTTTTTTTCCTATCTATAAAAAAAGGCAAAAACTATAAATTTATAGTATGTGTAAAAAATTATTCATATTATTATATTAATATTGAAAAAAATAAAATAATAATTTTAACTATTTTGCAATTATGCAAATGTTTAAAATAGGTACCATTTTACTAAAAATTTACAAATCTTCACTTAAAATTGGTTATCAAACTTAAAAATAGCAAAAAAGTAAATATTTCTGTTTATTACTTTAATATATGTTGTAAAAATAAATTAAATCAGTAAATTAATTTATGGAATATTTATTGGATTAATGTATAGTTATATAAAAATATATTTTTTAAATTTAGTAATTGGAAAATGAAATGCTATATTACCTTTTATATATGCTTATAAATTTAAAAATAATTTTTATATTTCTAATTGTGGAGAAAAAAGTATTTTTATATATTTTAAATTAAATTAATGATTTTATGACAATTATTATCAAAAATTATTCTCAAAATACTAAAATATCTACTATTTATTATTTATATAAAATTATTTTATATGTATAAAAATACAAATTAAACTTTACTTTTGCAAATTTTAAATTATTAAAAATAAATATTAAATAAAAAAATTATCCTTAAAAATTCAAATATAAAATAATATATACATATTATTTTTCTGACAAATAAAATTTATTATAAAAAAATATTTATAGATGTATAATAAATATAAAAGATTATGTATGACATAGTGCACACCTTTTTAATATAATATTTTTCAAATTTTTATTAACTAAATAAAAAGAAGTTAAGATAAATTTAAATTTTTAAAAGTGGACTAATAAAAAAACAATAAAAACTACTATAATTTATTTAATATTTACATTATAATGTCTATACCTATTAATTAATAAGAAATATATAAGTAAAAAACTTTATTAGAAATAAATAAAAAAATAAAAATGTTTCATAAAAATGACTAAGATTTATTTAAAATATTTAATATGATATAAATTATTTTTTATAATTGAAATAGGAAGAATAAATTTTAAAATTATTTACTGTAAATTTAATATAAAATAATTAATTTCACTGAAAATTTTTAGTAATTATACATCCAATATTTTCTCATTATCACTATAAGAACTAACCAAAACTATATAAAAAAAAAAAAAGGTATTAAAGATTAAAAGAGTAAGCATTTTTTAAATATATAATATTGAGTTATTTTATAGATTTTTAAATATATAGTTTTATTTTTTTTATTACAGGGTTAAATAATATATAAAATTAAATAATTTAAAATGTAAATTAGTAAAATAATTTATTTAATTTTACTGAAATAAATTTAATTTTAGTGTTAATTTTTTCCAAATGCACTGAAAATGCTATAATAATATGGCATATAATAAATTAAGTAGATTTAAATAATTTCTTTATTTTCTAATAGCTTCTCTTATAGATTAAAATTAATATTTTAATTAATTAAATGGAAAATAGTTTATTTAATTAATAAAATGGATTTAAATAAAATAAAAATTATTAATTTTCTTTACTGTAGAGTTTTTATTAATTAAATTTATTATAAACTGCAAGACTTGATCTTTATAATAATTTTTAAAATTTTTATAAGTTTATTTTTTATAAATTATGTAGCAGTTTTAAGAAAATGATTAATGAGATTAAAAGTACAAATATATTATAAATGGGGTATGAGTTATAAATTTTTTTTAATTAGAGCTAAATTTAATTATTGCAATAGATTTTATTTAAAATATTATTTTATGAATAAAAAATATGCTTGAATTGAAGAGTAATTTCTAAAGCTAATATACCATTAGTATTTAAAATTAATTCATATAATAGTTTTATTCAACAAAAAAGAAAAAAAACTATCTTTTATTAAAATTTATGTGTATTTAAACAAATTTATAATTTTAATTTACAAAAATTAAGCAATCATTATCTAATTTTGGGTTTTTTTTTGCATATTTTACTATGTTTATACAATCAATTATAATTTTAAATCAAATTATTATATCATATTAAAAATAATTATAATTTAATTTATATATGTATTTAATTGAATTTACCTGTATCCAGTTATATTAAAAACATTTATTATATTTAGCCTTTATTATATTTTAACTAATAAATTATGATAATCACGTCTACTACTTCTTTTTTAGCTAATAAAAATTTGTATAAAATATTTATTTAAAGTATTATACTATCAATTTTTTAAAAGAAACCTTTCATTTAAAAATTAAAAAAAATTATTTGTACAATATATTAAATACATAAATGCCAGTATGATTTTCTTGGTACAGACTATTAATATATAGGTATAGACTATTAATATATATAATAAGATAAAAATATAAATTATTATTAAAGACAATAATAAGATTATAAATATACCAGCAATTGTATGTAAATTAATTTCATCTATAATTTTTTTACCACTCATCATATATACATCAATATTTTACATAAAGTTTAATATTAAGAAAATTGAGGTAAATTAAAGAAAAAATATTAATTTCTATTGATAAAAAAATAATAATATTTATTAAATAATGAAAATGTATATTTTCTAGTTTAATCATTTAAAGTGTAAATTTATGAATATAATATTATTAATCATAATAAAGATAATAAATTTAATTTGAACTAAAAATTTTTAAAATTTATAATAAAAATTAATTTTATTTATAAAATCTTTATAAGTTTACTACTTTATTCTATTCTATTGTAATTTAGTATTTATATTGGATTAAATATTTTTCAAGAATTTAGAATTAATTATTGTAATTTTGAATTTAAATTACTTATTTAGTTGTTCCGAATTAATTAAAGCATAAAATATAAAGTGATATCTTGTTTATAATACATATAAATATAAAAAATTTTAAAATAATATGGTTAATTATTATAATCTAAAGTTATTAATTACTCTATGTATTAATTATAATAATAGTTTATTTTAAAGCAATGAAAGTAAAGTAATACTATAAAATCCTATTATTAGTAATTTTATGAAATAACATATAATTATTAATATATATTTAATTGTAATTTTTCTAAATATTTAATATTACTTTCATAAATAATTGAATAAATTATTTATGATTTATGACTTTCAATTTATTTTAAACTATTATGTTTATTTAACATACTAATATTTATCCTATAAAAAAAAATAAAAAATAAAACAAAAAAATAAAAAAAAACTATATTTTTGCAAAAAATTTATCTTTTTAATTATTAAAATAAAAAAAAACAACAACATTTTAAATATTTATTTTTATGAGACTTTTATAAAATAAACAAGAATTAAGTAATTTTTCTATAAGGTAAAATTTATATACTTTATTTTAATACATTTTTTCAAAAAAATTATTAAATAGAAATAGCGTTTATTATATTTATTTTAGGGAAAATGGTTTCTTTGATAATGAACAATCAAAAGAAAATACTGATATGAATCAAAATATTGATAGTTTAAAGTTAAGAAATTTAAAATAAAATAATTGTACTAATATTCTAGATAGTGCAAAAAGTTTGGACAGTATATAATTTTTAAGTGATAACAAAATTTTAGTATAAGGTGGATTTGGAGAGGTTTATTAAGTATTCGAACCAAAAATTAATTAGATTTGTGCTCTTAAAAGAGTAATAAATAATAACTATTAAATATCTTTTATGAATATATTTTTATATTTATTTATATGTTTGTTTATTTTAAATATTAAAAAAGTTGCGATATTTTTTAATTTTTATTTTTAAATAATTAATTTCTTTTTAATATTTGTCTTACGAAAAATTAACTGGTTTTTTTTATTTTTATTGTTTATTTTATTAGTTTTATAAATCTAAATTTAATTAGATTTCAATAATATTTTCTTTTGTTTTAAGCACTCATTTGGCATAGTAAATATATAAAATAAGCTATAAAATTTAAATTTTAATTATTTATTTTACATGAATATTTATTTTCTAATTTAAAATAAATGTTCGTAAAAATTGTAAAATTTTTTAATATTAAGTCGTAATTTATCAATTATTATATCAATAGTTCTTTTATTCTTACATTAACATATATTCAAGTATTTAAAGATTATTAATATATTTTTAGATCCCAAAATTGAAGTTAGAACATTAAGGAAATAAGGATACCCTATAGAAAGAAATTAATTGGCACAAAACTTTAAATAAATCATCAATAATATAATTTTATGATTTATTTTAAGACAAAAATAATTATTATATAATGATAGAATCGGCTTAAAATGGTAGTTTTAGATAGTATTTAGAAAAAAGATAAAAGTTATCGGAAAAAGAAGCATATATTTTTTTTATATAGTTACTAGCTGTTTTTCAATATTTAGATAATAAACAATTATTAAAGAGAGATTTAAAAGTAATTTATTTTATTATAAACTATAATTACAATATATATATGTTTGTATTATTAATTTTATAAAGTCAAAGTTTTAGAATTAGAAAATTATTCATTTTTATACCGATTAAATATAATTAATGTTTTCCATAAATTTAAAAAAATTATTAAAATATAATTTTAAATAAAAAATTTATTTTTTGAAAGCCGGAGAACATTCTTTTGGATACCCAACTAAATATCAAATTATGCGATTTTAGATATTGCGATGAATTAGAATAATAAAAAAATAATATATATGGAAATTATAATTATATGGCTCCTGAAGTATTACTGGGAGAATTAGTAACTTAATAATAAAATATTTGGTAATTTAATTATAATATGACTTAATGTATATTAATTAAACTTTTGCATTTTTATTTTGATTATAAAAATTATTTTAAATCATTAAATATCAATACAAATAAAAAAAACACTACTAAATATGTTTTTGTTATTAAATATAATTATAACAAAAACGAAATAAAGCCTAAATAACAAAATAAATTAGAATAAGATATATAAAAAGTTAATTTACTAAATAGTAATTAAAAAACCTAAAATATTTTGTGATATTTAAAATCAAACTTTTTAACTGATTAAAAATTAATTTATATTTTTAATATTTTTTAAGGAGTTTGGGAGTTTTGCTTTATGAAATGTTACATGGTATTGTACCGGTTTAGATAATGCAATATTTAACAGTAATAAATTTTAAAACTTTAAAATATGTTTCTTAAACCTAATTTTTTATATTTTTTTAATTTAAGGGGAATAAAGATATAAAAAATTTAAAAACTCAAGAAATATAATTCAGTGGCACCATTAGTCAAGAAGCTACTAATTTAATTAAATCTATGTTAAATTAAAATCCTAAAGATAGACCTAATATAGTAAAAATACTACAAAGCAAATGGATATAAAAGTATAGTTAAAAATATGGGATAAATATAGTTAACTATGTTTTAAAATAGCAAGTAATAAAAGATATTTACTAGAAATTAAAAAAAATAAGTGATTTAAATGGCGAATAAATAAAAGACTATTGTTATCAACATTATTAAAAATAGCCAAAGGAAGAAAATACTAATATTGATTAAAGATAATTAAAATAAAATATTTAAAGTGATTAATAAAGTTAAAATACAGATGATATTGATTTTTAAAAGGTTAGAAATAGCTATGATTCTGATGAGTTTTTAAGGAATTTTGAAAGATAATATAAATAAAAAATAAGGGGTTCCAAAACTTTTGTTGTTTTAAATAATTAAAAATAAAATTCTTTCTAAATGTATTCTCCTGAATCTACTAACATTTAAAATGAATTTTCTAATGATAATTTTCCTGTTAAATCGTTGAATTTAATAAAAAATCAAAGCAATGAAGTTAAAAGATTTTAAACAATTGTTGTTTCTAATAAGGATAAAAGTGACCTAAATAACTAATTTAGTCAATAAAATAAGATAGAATAATCTGAATTATACTTAGGAAGAAAATTTATGTCTGAGAATATAAAATAAAACTAAGATTTTCAGAATTAAAATAAATAATTAAATCAACAAGTTAATTAATAAAATAATAATTAAATATAAAATAGAGAATAAAGTCACGTAAATAATAATAACAGTAATTACATGCAGGTCTCTAATTTTTCATTATACAACAATACTCAAAATGATATAAAACAAAATGGATCTGGTAATATAATTGTGAGGAGTAGTAAAGCCAGGGTATAAAAGAAAAAACTGTCACAAAAATCTTAAAATTAAATTAATAGTAAATAAAATTCATCCTCATTGATACCATAAATATAATAAGAATAATTTACAAACATAAGAAAAAAAAATTATTCTTAAAATATTAATTAATTTAAATAAGGGTCATAAGAGTCATTAGATGATACCCCTAAATAAAGTTTAAGTTGTGTTTATAATTTTCGAATGAATGAAAATTATAATACAAATTAAGAAACATTAATTTTTAAAAATTGAAAAATTTTTTTAATAATAAATTAATTTACTTGTATATAGATAATAAAAATATAAAGTATGCTACTAAAATAAATTAATAAAATATAAATTTATTTATATATATATAATATAAAGTTTAATAATATTACTTGTTTATAATAGTCTATATATTAATTAATTGGTTTTTAATTTTAGGACAAATTATAAAAAGTATAAAATTGATATTATCAACTAATTAAATATAAAATGATATTTATTTATTTATTTAATTATTTTTCTTTATTTTTAAATTTTAATATGGCTGAAAATATAAAACAAATTATTTTAAATAATAAATTTTATTTATTATAATAGTACATAAATTGGAGAAATTGAAATTAGTGTTAAAAATTTAAAATTATTTTTACTCTTTTTATAATTTAAGAATAGAATTAATTAAATTTTTTGTATTAAGTAATGTAATTTTTTATGAATTATTGATTTTTATAATTTGTATGATAATAGTTATAAATAAATTAATTTATTATAAGAATAAAGCTTATAATAATTAAATAATAATAAAATTTTGATTTTCATGTTTTTTATTTTTTAATTTACACTTAATAATGGTATACAAAGTTAGTTTCCATATACATACATCAATAATAAATTAAATAATTTCATACATTTTATGGTTTCAATAAGCGCAATAAAATTAATAAAATCTTAATGAAGATTTTCCCTTGAAAAATAATTGTTATTATTAAATAACTCTTTTATTTATCAAGAATTAACAATAAGAAAAAAGGAAAAAAAATAATAAAAATTAATCCTTATTTTTATAATTGAAAATAAAATAAAAAACATAAAAAAATAAAATAAATAACTTTTTAAAGAAACTAATAAAATTTTGTTTACCCCTAATCAGATTATCAATATGTAAAGCACACTCAGAAACTCATAATAAATCAGATCCTCCTACCTTTAAGGAACTCAATCCTACCAATCTAGATCTCAAATTTTCCTCGACTTTTTCAACAGAGGTTTATACGAATTACAAGGTTAAGACTTAGAAAATAGTTAATTAGGACCCGTTGATGTTTACCACATGAACCAAAGAGAATTCGATAGACAATAAAGAGCCATTGAAGACTAAAAAAATTACATTATTAGATCTAATGTATCTCCTGCTTATCAAGGAAACTGGGCCAGAAACTAATAAGGACAAATTATGCATAACTAATATTAATAATTGAGACCTTACTCTTTAGAACAAGAATTACCTAAATGGTTACCTTTTAGAGTTGCTAAAAAAATCGTTAATAATCCTTCTTAATAATTTATTGACTAAATCAGAAATTTCGTCGATATTCATGCTTAAGAGAGATTGAATAAATCTCCCGAATTTTCCCACATTTATGCCTATTAAATCACTAATAATGGGTAATAAATTGTTATTTACTACGAGTACCTCAACATTTTATAAGATGAAATTAATGAAAGAAGAGCTGGAAAACAACCCTTCACTGAAGAATTGCTTTGGTTTTTACTCTTCAATTTAGTTGCGTAACAAAAAGAAATATAGAATAAATATAATTATATATTTTACTAATTTTATTAATAATTTTTAATATAAAAATAAAAACACTTTTTCTAATTTACTAAATTTAAAAATATAACACATAATTTTTCGGAAAAAAAAAATAATTATAGTAATCATCATATAATTATTAACATATTATCCCAATATAATTAAAAATATATCTACTAATTTTATATTATAAAAATATTTAAATGATTTTAAAAATTTTATTTAATTATTGTTTAATATATAAAGTGCTGCTTCTAATTCCAACCCCAGCCTCAGTTTAACCGATATAAGACCATCAAGAATTTTCTACGAAAATTATAAAGGTTAAGTTTTGCCTTATGAATTGACTGAATAAAGAAACATTAGTTTATAATAAAAATTATAAAATAACGAATTAGTTTTCGCTTCTCCTGAATTTGAAGCCGATTTAAGAGCTAGCAGATATGATGCAGGATCTTAAAGTACTTTTAACAGAAATTTCAATAATGAATCCTATTAAATCGGAATCAGTGTTTTAGCTGCTGGTTTATTAATGAACGAAAGAGATTTAGGATTAGGAGGACCTAATGGATACAATGAATAAAGATTAACCAATTTATTAAAAGACTTCGGACAAATTTATGGAAGACAAGATAGATTACTATAATTTGTATTATAAGAATTATTCCTTTTCAAAAACAGATAGAACCCTGCCTAAATCTTCAGAATTATAAGAGAACACTATAACTATGCTATTTTCTTAAATTTATAATTCAAATAACATTTAAGATAATAATTGACTTAAGACCCTGCCATTTAAAACAGTCTTTTTAATTTCGAATAAGCTAATCCTTCCATTCCTAACGCCCACAATTTGTAAAGAGAATTCCTTTAAAGATATGAAGATATTTTCTTTTACTAATTATTCGGAAAACATGCCACTAGACCTTCCATTTAATAAAGATAACCTTTGAGAAATTCTGGACACTATACTACAAACGCAGTTAGATAATCATCTAAAGAAGAAGGACATGCTAACAGCATTTACAGAAGTTCTCAAGCTATTGCCAGCTAACTTGTAGGTGGAAACTTATAATAGCTTAATTAATCTTCCACAAAATAACAATAATACTGAAAAATAAAAAATAAGGAATAAAGAATTGAGTGAATAAAAAAATTAATTTGGATGAAAAAAAAAAAAATTATTATTTTTTTTTTTCTTTCTATATATTTCATTTAACAATATAATGATATTTTTTATTAAAAAGTTATTTATATTAATGTTTCTTAAACATTTTTTCTATATATTTATTTATTTATTTGTTTATTTATTAATTATATTATTTTCTATGCTTGGTTTATTTATTATAAAAAGTTTTATAATAGAAATATATATGTATGTATTTATGTATTTATTTATTTATTTTTATTTATTTAATTTATATTATTTAATTGACAAGTAATTGCTTTTATATCAATACTATGATATTTTTATATTTAATATAATTTTTATCATTTTTATTTTATCATTGTTAATAAATTCTATTAAATATAAATTTATAGTTTCAAAAATTAATAAATATAACATTTACTTATATTTATTTATTATTTTTATAGGGCACTATTCTCTCCAATTAAATATTAAATTATAATAACTTTAAACTTTTAGAAATATTAGGCTTAAAATCATTTAGGAAATTTTTATTAATTTTGGTGTTATTAATATTAAGCATAATACTATAAATAAATAAAAAATAAGTAATTTTTTAAACTTCAATAATCAAAATTAAATATATAAAAATTATATTTACCTAGCTATAGTATTATTAATATTGTTATTATTATTAAGGCGTCATCTATTAATTCTAAGTTTGGCCAGGTTATCCAGGCTAACCTGTTTGGGCAGCTTATTACCCGTAATAATAATTATAATATTAATGATATTAACTCTATTAAGGGACTGCTCCAGCTGTAGCTTAAGTTGGCTATTAATAAACTTACTACTAATATTAACTGTATGGTTATTATTGTGGTTATTATTATATTAATTATTATTATTATGGTGGGGGGGCATATTATTGTTATACAGGAGGTTATTGGTATACTTGAGCGGGCTATAATTATTATTATTGTAATTAAGGTTCATGTTATTATTATTATTGATGTTGTTAGTTTTAATGGTAGGGTTTCATTTGCTTTTAATTTTATTAATGCGCTTGTTATTAGTACGGTTTATGAGGCTTTCCATATTATTTTTATTGACTACCTGACCTTGAGCTGGGGTGACCGTGGAAATTTTAAGGGTTTTTTTAGTATGATTTTTAATGTCCTTGGTTTTTAATAGGAGTTTGTTGGCTTGGAGTTCTTTATTTCTACCCATATTTAGGGTTCGATGATGGTGGGTATTTATTTCCGCTATGACTACTATTGTTATTGTTACTATAGTGTAAATTTTTATTGTTTCCTTTATATGAACCTTAATTATTTCCTTAGTAGTTTTTGTTTTATGGATATTTATTTCCCTAAACATGGTTATTATTATGATAATTTCCAGTAGGATGACTTTATTATTTTTTAAATGGCTAATTATTAAATTAATGAGGTGGTTATCTTTTTAAATTCCTATTGTTTTATTATCCATATTAGCTACCTTATTAATTATAATTGTTTCTCTACCCATTGTTATAAGGCCTTGTTAAATTTAATTATTCATTATTATTTTAAATTAATTATAAAATAATTACCTAGTTTGCTTTTGAGGAGGCTTTCCTTAAAATCTGCTATTATTCTAATTTTATTAGTTTCTCATATGACTTTATTATTAAAATCTGCTATTATTGCTATGGCTATGATACTTTGGGTTCATATTATTTCTATTTTAATAATTTTTTTGACCATGATAATTGAAATTATTGTTATTGTTTCTATAGTTTTACGGGTTTAATAGGTGATCCCATGGATCTGAAAGCATGGCCATAGAGAAATAATTGTATTTTATATTATTGTATTGTTAATCTTATTACTAATTTCCTTAACTACTCTAATTCAAATCAGAATGGCTTTGCATCTATTAATGATCTTAGTCGTGATCTTAATCATGCTCTTAATCTTCGTCATCAAATTGTTATTATTATTACGATTATTAATCTTAAGAATTGAAATCCTAACTTTATCTATCGTGATTTTAGTTTTCAGTATCATCAAATTATTCATTACTTTGAAAATTATCATTATTTTCACTTAATTACTCTTAATCGTGATTTTGATCCATTATTTGTTTACTTTTTTAAAATATTTTTATAAATGTTTTTTACTAAGACAAAAATTTAATAATTAATAAAAAATAATTTAATTAATTTATAATCTAAATTTTATAATGAATAATAAATTACTTAAATTAAATTTGATTTGATATTCTGCATTCATTTAATATTTAAAATAAATAAATAAATTTTTTACTATAATATGTTTATATGTGAATAATGTGATAATATTCATCATTTTATAGATTTATAAAACTATATACTAAATATCTATGAAAATATATTGAAATATTTGATATATTATATATTAATAAATGCACCTTATATCGTTATATACTATATAATTGAATAGCTAATAGTTCTTAATTAAAGGAAATAAAGATTAATTTTTAAAAAAACTATATTATATATTTATTATTAAAATATTTATATTTATTATAATTATAGAGTGTATCGTTTTTAACTCAATCTAATTTTTCTATTATCATACTTGAGTCATTTTATATAATATTTTTTATTTAATCCTTTTATTAAATATCTTAATTTTCATTTTCTTCGATAATATTTTCGTTAAAATTTTAATTACTTTATTTTGTATTAATTCTTTATCTTCCTACATTTTTTCTATTTTTTTACACTAAATTATTCGTCACGCTTGTGCTTAAATCCATAAAGCTATTGTCTTAGCTATCAATATTTTTATGCAGCTAATTAAAGCCCGTATAGTCCAATTTATCTGGATTTTAAAAAGGTTTAATTTGACTTTTTTAAAATATGTTAAGATTATTTGAACTTTCATTTTTATCTTTATTTAATGGTGAATATCTATCATAATCCATTTAATTTGTTAGTAAATTGTTTAAATTATTTTTAAAAGTCAATTAATTTTCTTTATCTATTTAATTAGAAGATCTTTAATAATTATATCGCTTGTATGGAACGGAATATCCCATCTATGGTTACGATTTATCTTACTATATTTAAGTCGTTTACAAATTAAATTTAATCTAACTTTAATTACTTATAGATCTTTATTTTCTACTTTTATGGTTTTCCCCACTTTTATTATTAATTATTTGTTATTACTATGAACTATTCTCAAGTGTTTATTGTTATTCCTGTAAAGGTTGTCTAAAGGGTGAAACATTACCTATACTTTAATCATCGTCTATATTTTGTAATAAGTTATTTGAATTTCCACTATAATCAACTTTACTTTATCTAGCATTTCTGATTCTTTATGGGCTTTTATTTTGTTAATTTTTATTATTATAATTATTGTTATTTAAGGTTGTTTTGGCACCACTATATTCTATTTCTTGTACCTTATCTAAAAAATTATCATCATTTTACTTTTCTTCTGATTTTATGCCTTCTTAATATATATGAGGCTGTTTCTAAACTTTTAAATTATTTTTTGTACACCCGTTTCCCATTTTTTGTTTAATTTACTTTTTTTTGCTTTTAAATTATTAGTGTTTTATTTTTATTTAATAATATTATTTTTATAGTTAGCCTTAGAATTAATAATTTTTTGTGTTTTGTTAAAATTTATTTATAAAGTTATTTTTCAATTATATACGTATGTTCAGTAATAAAATTGTTAAAAACCCAATAAAAAAATTATGCAAATTATAATATCAGATTAATATAAATTCTTTAAATTAATATATAATATTTTAATTAATAATATCTATATATAGATATTTGGTAATCAAAATAATATATATTAGATTAATAAAAAGTAAAAGTTTTTTATAAGTTTATATAGTAAGTTTAATTTAAATATATGAATGATGAAAATTGATACATATTATCTGAAACTAATTTTAGAATGCATATCAAAGGACTTAATTCGCATTTTATAAATTTGAAGAAAAGATGTTATGTGTAAGAATATTATATTAACGTACTAATTAAAAATAAAAATAAAGTTATAATTAAATTTCATTTTCAGCCAAAGAATTTTTTTTTTATATATATTAATATTGCCTATATATTATATATAGTTTTAATTAATATACCCCAAAAAGAATATGTTTAAATTAAAATTTCGAAATTATAAATGTATTTTTTTTATTTTCACCAAGAAATAAACCACATTAATATTTTTTATTTAAGCATTATTTATAATAAAATTATTAAATATGAAATTTTGAGCACGAATTAATTCTGTTTATCTTATACAATATTTACTATAATGATAGTAAATTCGAGTTATTAATAAAAATTATTTTTATATAAAAAAAATAATAAATTTATTAAAAATCGAATAGAATAATTATAATACCTGAAATATAGTATAAAAGTATGGAATTTGAAAGCTAAGAATAAGAAAGTAATCTACTTCTTTCTCAATCTTTAAAAAAAGACGATTAAAACGATTTATATGAAATCAACTAAACTAATGATAACCAATAATAATTTCAAATTAATCTAGATGATTTAGAAACTAAACTATAAAAAAAAAATGAAAATAGTAAATCAAATGAAGTAATTAAATAAATGTCAATAATTTAAATTATTTAATTTAGTTATAATTAAATTGTAATAGTAATTAAAATCTGATATTCTTAAATATAAATAGTATGTTAATAAACTTAATGAAGAAAAATCATTTTTAAATGTAATTAAAAATTTTATAATTAAAATAAATTTTATTAACATAAATATTTAAAATTTAATAACTTTGTAGAATACATCAAAAAATATGATTTAAAATTAGCAATAATAGCATAAAATGAATATTAGTGAAAATATTATTAGGAAAAATAATTAAGGAATTTAAAGTAATTAAAATGATTTAGAAATTTAGAGTTAAAATACATCAAAATCACAATAAAATCCTAATAATGTTTAGTAATTTTAAAGTTCTCCTTAAAATGATTATCAACATGACTTAGTATTATAAATATTTTAGATTAATTTTTGTATATAATTATAATATTTTATTTTACTCAATATTTATTTAGAACGAGTATTTATACAACGGTAATCCAAAATTTAAAAATGAATTTTACTTTAGAAGCGTAAAAAATTTGTAATCATAGCAAGAAATATAACCAGGAAATATGCCATTATTATATAAATCATAAGAAGATTTTTAAACACCTTAATAGTTTGATTAAAATTATCAAAATACTAATTAAAAAAATGACTACACAGACTCTTAATATATATAGCAATAACAGTCATAATAATAATAAAAAAAAAAACAAAGTAGCAACAGTAATTTTAAGAAATTTAATTTAGAATTATAATTAAATAAATTAAATGAAAATCTATAAATGTAGACATTATAAACACCATAAGTAAGTTAAGTCGGATAAAATTAACCAAAAGATACACTTTATAAAAGTAATTCTTATTCACCCTCTCCATAATTTAAATAAAGTTAGAAATAAGGAAAATTGTCTTTAAGCAAACATTTTTAAACTAAATAAAATACTGATTAAGAAGATGAAGATATAATTGAAAATTTAGAAAAATAAGACAGAAAAAATAGTATAAATGATTAATAAAATACTAATTTAATAAAATAATTATAAATTAAGCAAAGTTCTAGTAAAAATTCAAGATATTTAAATAATAATTACAGTAAAAATAGTATAAATAAGCATTCAATAAATGGATAGATATATAGCCCAAAAAATCCTATTGATATTTCTATAAACAGCTCAGTTCATTAAAACTCTTTGTACCATAATAAAAGTTAAAACAAAAATTCATTAATCGAAATTAATAGCTAAAAGAAAAAAAACAGTATATAAATAAATAATATTTTGACAGAAAATATTAAAAATAGCCCTTTAAATGCTATTAATAATATATAAAAAATAAATCATTCCATAAATAATCACTCACTGACTTTTAATCATAGTAATTTGTAAACTGAAAGAGAAAAAAATTATTTAACAAATAATTAAAGTCAAAATTAAAATTTAAATAGCAATCAGAATATTGAAAATTTTTAAAGTTAAATTTAGGCATAAGATTCTTAAGAATATGCTTAAAATATTAATAGATAAACATTTAATAAAAATAATGGAAATAATAATAATAATTTAAATAGCAAATAGTAATTGGAAGCGAAATAATAAAGTATTTAGTATGAATAAGTAATAATTAAAAATTAGTAATTGTAAAACAAAGTAGAAAATTTGGAGGAATAATTATAATTTTTAATGGTAAAATAAATAATAATATCTAAATATCATTTAATTTTATTAGATATGTTTTTGCATATAAAGTTTATAGCTTAAATTATGATATTTTGATATATTTACAGTATAAAAGAGCTCTAATTATATATGTTTTTTTTTTTATTAATATTCAGAATCTTAAAATTGAAAATATTTAAAACTAATAATAATTTTTTTATTTAGGATTAAATGTAAAAATAGGAGGATAAAATACCTGGCAAATCATTTCAAAGTCTTAGCCATAAATAACAAAAAAATATAAATCAATAGTAAGATGCCATAAATTAAAAATATTCGAATTGTAAATAAAATTCTGATTCATCATTGAATTCAAGTTTATTATCTTCAAACACCAACTCTAATAACTAAAACTCGTTTATGCAATAACAATAATTTAATAGTACTAATTAAAATAGATTTAATACAAATCCTTCAAATTATGATGAAAATTTAAAATATATATAAAAAAATTACAATACAGATGTGAGTGATTTCAATGATAACTTTTAAGGTAATAACTATCCTTTTACTTATTTTCTTAAAATTTTTCAAAATTATACTATGTAATAAATTTTGGGTTTTATTAAATTTTATAATAATTTTAAAAATATAAAGGTTAGTTTGAAAATTACTATTATCCAGTTAAATCTGATAGATTATAACCTAAAAATGAATAAATTTATTAACTTAATTCATAAAATTAAAATAAAGATCATAAATAATAATATCATAATAAAATTTAATAGTAAGATTTAAATTATTAATTGGACGCAAGTCCTTTTTAAATTCCAGAAATAAAACAGTATTATAAATTAATAAAGAAATTATTCAGATAAGAGAATAACTTTTACTTTTAAATTTCATTTTTAAGTTGCTTCAAATCTTTATCTCATTTAAAAAAGTTATTGAATTCTAAATCAAAGTAATATTTTTTTAGCATTATGAAATAGTAAATTAATTTATCATTTAAATCTAGGTATATTTAAGTAATATAAAAGTTAATGAAATTAATTTTGACTTATATAAGCAATCAAATGTTACAATATGATCAATACTATAACTAACAAATTAGTGATGATAAAATATTGGTATAAAATTAATAAAACTTTAAGAACTAAAATCATAATTATAGTAATTTATGGAAAATATCTAAAAATTAATAATAAAATGAGCCAGACACATTAGAATAAAATCATTTCGATAGAAATAATTAATATCAGGTGTATTTATCTCACCCAAATTTACCATAGTATAACTAAAAAAATTATTCTCCCATCTAAAATAATATAGATAAATAATTTTACCAAAAATCAGGTAAATTTCATATAAATTATAATAATTTGTATAAGCCTTTATTTTTATAAATAAAATTTATAATCTTAGGCTTTTAATCAGTAGCTACAAGTAAAATATTTATTCCGGATGATTAAGAGTAAAATTTTTTAAGTCCTAACGATGAAAGAAAAAAATTAAATAAATAGCTAGAACTATTATAAAATTAAAATGAACAATTAAAAAAATAGTAATCTTATATCAAATAATAATAAATCCATCCCTTTTTAAAACCAGAGAGCAATATATACTATAGTGCAATATAAACTCCTTTAACCGAATATAATGTACATAATGATTCTCAAAATAATTCTTATAGAAGAAATTTCAAATTTTACACTAGTCAAGTTGGAACTCAGCATAATATAGATTATTTAAATAATATTTATCAAAATTAGTTGAAATAAAGTCAAGCAAAAACTGATGCAGAAGACAACTAAACATTAACATCAAAGCGAGAAAATTAGCCAAAAAAATCAAAAACTCCTAAAAATTCAGAATTGCTTAATAAAGCCGTTTAACCTATGCCTTGTAATAAAAAAACCTTTAAAAGTTCTAACACCTAAAATTTTGAAGAAAAATCTTTTTCTCCAGTGCCAAATTCGACTTTCACAAATAACAGCAAAAATGTAAATTATAACAAAAATTTAAATAAATCAGGCACTTTTGACTCTATGAGTAATCCGAATAGCACTTAACAGTCTCATTTAATAACTTAATAATAATAATTACCTTTATATAATAACTCTAAAACTCAAAGATTCAGTTAAGCTAATCATATAGCCTCTTATAAAAGGGGAGGAAGGGAATTGCCACCTTCAATTGAGTTTGTAGGTAAAAAATTGATACCAAAATAATAAAAATATAATAACATTAATAATAATATTAAAAATTCTATGAGCGCTAATTCCAAAATTTAAAATGCAGATAGCTAAGCATATGATATAATTTCAGGGGCTCCGAAATCTCCTAATATTGAAAATTGAAAATGTTGTATTTTTTTTTTTGGATTTGTACAAAAATACAGATTATAATATTAGCTTATTTAAAAAAAAAAACTAAAGATATTTTGTCTATTTTAAATATATATTATTATTTTATTAATGTTCTAATAAAAAAAGTTGTAATTTTAAAATACCTATATTTTAGTTCACAAATTTATTAATTTTTTTTTTTTTTGGAGAAATTTTTCAAAATAAAAAAATAATATAATATTTTCTAAAAGCAGAAAAAAGAAATATAGAAGAAAATTCTTAAAAACCAAATCCTAAAATACATTAAACACAAATATTTTTATAAATAAAAAATAAGTATACATCAATTTTTTCAACAAATGGAATCTTAATCAGTTGCCAACAGATACGCCGGATAATCTGGCCAATTTTAAAGTCTTAATGACAATGGAGAAGGAGGTCCTTTGAGATCCGTAGAGGGGTGGATTTTATTTGTTACTGGCGTTCACGAAGAAGCACAAGAAGAAAATATACATGATGCATTTGAAAATTTTGGATAAATAAAAAATTTACATTTAAATTTAGACAGAAGAACTGGATATGTTAAAGGGTATGCTTTAGTTGAATTTGAAGAATTTGATGACGCAAAAGCAGCTTTGGAAAATATGGATGGAAAAGAAATTTTAGGACAACCTGTTAGAGTAGATTGGGCTTTTAAAACTCCTTCTTCTGCAAATAGTAATAATTAAGGAAATAATAGAAGAAATAGAAGATGAATGTAATAAAAGTGTTTATTTTGTTTAATTAGCCTTAAATTTTATTTTTAAAATAGAAATTTACATTTATTATATTGATAGAATTAAATAAAATTAAACATAATATTTTAAATTATTTAAATATATATAAAAATATATGTTAGTTTTAATATTTAATTTATATATTATAATAATTATGTTTAGTTTTATATTTATTGATATGGTATCCATTTCTCAAAATAATAAATACTTAGTATCTTTAATTTCCTAAAAAAATAGATATAATATTGCGTGTAAATTAAAAAACTTTTAAAACCCTTATATATATTTAAAAATTAATATAAATTTAATATACAAAAATTTATAAAATATCAAATTTATTTATGTTTCCCTAATTCTTTTTAAATTAAGCCTATTTATGTAGATTTAACGTGAGGGTAGTTTACAACCAATTAATTTATAGTTAAATTTATTAATTCTTTCATTTATGCAACAATAGATCTGTTGTTTTAATCTAAAAATGTTATAGAATTTTTAGTTAAAAGAAATCTTTATAAATCAATATAGTGGTTTTCGACCCAATTTAAAACTAATAATGATTAGTCATCGTTCAAATTTTAAATTTTACTATTTTTATTATTTTTATTATATATTTAAGAAACTATGTCTTCCTCGAATTAATTGGCAAAAACTTTGAAATCTGAATTGAATTTATAGTCAACCAAGCTTGTATTTCCCAAGAGACAGTCAGTTATTAATTTAATACTTATTTATGTATCAATTATGGAATTTTTAAATACCCATATATTAAAGTCCTTTAGAGGTTGTTTCCCTTCATTTTACTTTTTATTTTAAATTTCTTAAATGTATTCAGTAATTTCTTTTTCTGCCCAATTTAAAATGTCTTTATTATATGAATCAAAAAAATAAACTTCTTATCTATCGTTGTATTTGTGTGCTATCAATGATTACCAGTGAGAATTTATTCCAAGCATAAAAACTATTACTTTATGTTTATTATTTGTTTTAAAATTTCTAAATTAATCAAATTTGTTCTACAAATTTTACATGTCATAATCTCCCAATATTAATCTACCAAATTAAAAAGACCATGTGCAAACATCAATATCAAAATTTTAATCTGACTAAAATGCCTCCTAAAAAATTTTGTTGTATTTTTAACAGTAATTCCAATAAGTCCTTTCGAAATCCCCATATTAACAGTCATAATAACTCCAGGGCCACTTAGATCTTTAATAAAAAATACATAATTTATTAATTATATATTTAAAATACATAAAAAAAATATTTAAATTGATACGTAAAAAAAAAAATTATAAAGAATTTTTAATATTTTTTTTTTACATATCTTGATATTTTTAGGCATATTTCCATATTTAGTCATTTATTTATTTTTTAAATTTCCAAAATTGAGCGGTATTGTAGATAGGAAAATCCATATTATTTTTATTTAAAGGATTATAAATTATTTCTAAGTTTTGGCTTTTTAGCATTTTTAAAGATTATATAATATTAAAGGCAGCGTGAAATCCACAAGCATTACCAATAATTTAATTTATAGTATTTACTTAGAAAAGTTACATTTTTTTACTTTGATCATAATAATGTACAAAATTTTTAATAGTCAAAATTTTTTCTCTTTCTTAAAACTTAAAATCAACATTTTAAAGAAAATCTGTCAAAAAAAGGGGATTTTTAGGATCAAATTTAATTTGTTATTCTGGAATTAAAAAAAACTTTTTTATTCTATTCACCACCCCTGATTGATATTAATTTTTTTATTATTAATTTTATTTATCATTTTTATTTATGACTTGGTGATTACTATCTGTATTTATTATTTATGTTTGAATATCATCTAGAATCTAACTAACAATCTCAGTTGAAGTTTTAATTTTATCATACTTTTTTTAGGTATCTTCAGTTTCAATTTTTCTTTCTTCTGGTATCTCTTCTTCCATAATTTCAATTTTTATTTAAAACATTTTTACTTTATTAAATACTTATATTTAGTTTTTATTTTTATTTATTTTTTTTTTTCAAAAAGTTTTTTTAAAGAGTTATAATGTTTTTAGAATTTTTCTTCTGTGATATATAGTATTTATTGTTTATAATAATTGTTTCAATTAGGTAAATTATATTAACTATAAAATTATTGTTTTTAATTAGTTTAGGGATCATAAAACCTGATAATTTAATTATCGATTATTCTTACCTCTTATTAAACCTGTTTGGATAATCTGATATATAGCTCAAAATAATTTCAATTTAACTTAAATTTTAAACTAAGATTCTTTAATTAATAAAATATATTTTAATAATAATACTTATAACATACTTATACCATATAATTAAATTAAAAACAATTATTTTAAATTCTTAACTTATAGTTCAAAAACCATTTTATTGTTCATTTTTTTCTTTTTCTTCAACTGGTTTATCGAATATTCTAGTTTCTAAACTATTTATAGGCAAAACTGTTGATAATGTACTTTTAAAAAATAAAATATATTTTTAATTTATCATATTATCGAAAAATAAATATTTATTTAATTATTTTTTATATCTTGTAAATCAATTACCTAATTCCTTTTTTCTTTTGGTTTTAGTCTAAATAAATCTAACTTTTAGGTGTTTAATAAGATTTCCAAGGAAATAAATGTTTTTCTGCTAAATTTAAATTATTAAAAATTCTCTAATCTTCTTCTTTTAATTCTTTGGTTATAAGCCTTTTAAAATTAATATTAAAAGTTTTTATTTCCATTATAAAGAAACAGTAAAAAATATATATAAAAATACAAAATTAAAAAAACAATAATAAATAAATTTATATATACTTTTTAGTATCTTAAAGTACTTGTCTTTAACTTCTAAAATACTCTATTTATTACTACCTTGTTCTTTCCTTTTCCAAAATATTATTTTTTACATATTCTTTTTATTTTTCTAATTAAAATTATTTTTTTTTTCTAGTTAACTCCATTAATTTTTTTTTTTCATCTTTAAAATACTATTCTCTCTCCTGTTATCTCTAAAAATATTATTAATAATGGTAATAGATAATTATTAGGAAAACATAACATAAATTATTAGAATTATAATAAAAAGTAATTTATATAACTAAAATTATTTTTTATTATTTTTTTTAATATTTAAGATACCTTTTTTTCTAACAATTTTTATTAAATTTTTTATATTCTTTTTTAGTAATCTCCTTATTCTTGTTTAGTTTATTGCTTATTTTTTTAAATTACATCTAAAAATCTTTCATTTTAGTATTATTTTTTCTCTAATTAATCTTTCTCTTTTCTTATCATATCCATTTACTTTAATTTCCAATCTTCTTCTTTATTTTCGAGTTTTTATAACATTTTTTATAAATTTTCGTGTTCTTATTATTATTTATATTATTTAGAGTAAACTGCCTTTTAAGATTCTTTTTAAGTAACTTCTTTTAATTTTTTAATTTTTTCATTCATGTTTATTTTGTATTAGTAATCAGCATTTTATTGTTTAAGCTAAATATTTTCCATATTTTCATATAATTCTTGCTCTTAGTTTAATTCCTTTATATTTTTATTGAAGCACAAGTAATTATTAAATTAAAAAATATTATATAATTAAATTACTTTTTGAATTAAAAATGATTAAATTCTCCAATTTTATTGCTCTCTCCATTTTTGTTTTTCTTCTTACATTTATTTAATTTGTTATGCCTTTTGCTCATTCAAAGCAGCCCTGTTTTAATAAAAATTAATAATAAAAATAATATAAATTTATAAAAGTTATTATGTATGCTATTTACTATTTCTAAATTTTCTACTGAATTTTTTTTTTTTTTTAAATTTATATTTTTCTTTAAAGTTATTCTTATTGATTAATTTTCTCAACTTTATCTTAAGCTTCTTGTCTCTTTTATTCTTTTAATTTAAATTCTTCGATTTCCTTTCTTATCCTGTTTTCCTCATTTTTATCTTCTTTTTCTTTTATTCTTAATAATTCCTGGTATCTTTAAATTTCAAGGTCATAATCTTATTTAGCCAAAAGCTTATTTTTTAAAAAAAATAATAATAAAATAAGTGAATTTTAATAATAACTTCTTATGTAATTTAATTTACTTATTTTTATCTCTTTTTTATATTATATTTCTATAATTCTTATTAAATTTGTTCTTATAATTTATCTTCTTCATCTAATGAGTCTAAATCTAAATAATCAGCACCTGCATCTAAAAATTCCACATCAGGTGTTTTATGAGTTAGTTATAAATATGACGCTGTTTTTCTCATTATATTATTTAGATCTTAGCTTTTTCTTGTTTAAATATATTTTAGAAATATATTTATAAATTAATTTATAAAATAGTAAAAGCGATTACAAATGTTTTTATGATTGAGTTAAAGTAGAATGTCTGAGATTCTTTAATTAGTTTTAAAGTAATAAAGTTTGTTTTAATCCCCCCCTTTTATTGCCATGTAGTAAATGCTATTAAACTCCAATTTTCGAATTTTTTCTAGACATTTTTTAGTCCTTATTAAAATAAATTATTTTTGAATATTAAAATTTATATATTTTATTGAATTATTAAAAAAATTAATTTGAACCTCCATGATTTCATCTTAATTCTTAATCCCTTTCCTTCTCATTTCTGATTCAATTAATTATTTTCTTTTACTTAATACCGCACTTACATCATCTTCGTGAATATTAAGTTAATTTTAAAATATAAGAAATAAAATATATAATGTTTTAATTTAAACTATTATATATATATTTTTACTAGCAAGTGTTGTTAAATAATGTTCATATCTCATTTATTAAATTTCTGGGTCCAAATTTTGCTCAGCAAAATCTTCTTATGTTCTAATATTTAATTTATATATAATTTAAAAAATATTAAAATTCATTATAGTTATATCTACAAAAAATTGAGTTTATTTTAAATTTTCAGCTTTATTAAATAACAAATATATTTTTTTATAATTAATTATATATTTATATAAGTTACTTCTACTAAAAATTATCGTAATTTAATCCTAAAGTTAACATTGCGTCATTTGTTCTAGGAGAATCAAGTCTCAAATAATATTTATTCTAAACTACAGATTAATTATTGTTGGCAACGTTTTATTTTTTACCCTGACTATTAACCTATAGCCCTTGTAAATTTTGAACTTAAAATACAAATGTTTATTTTCTTGAACCACTATTTCTATGAGACCCATAATCAAATCTTGAATTTCTAGATATTTATACTTCTGCCATATTTAATTTCTATCTTAGTTTAATAATTATTTATTTTAAACTTGATTTGATTTAAAGTTAATTGAGAAAAAAAATTCAAAAATCATTAATTATTTATTACTGTTTATAGATTTTAGTCAAATTTTATGTGATTTATATTTTATACAAACTTTTCTTTTATCTTTTCCTTTATTTTTTTATTTAATTATAGAATTTTTATAAAGTTTTTTGTTTATTTGTTTATTTATATAACTTTTTGTGAGAAAATCAATAATATGATATAAAAATACATAATATTAATAAATGCTACTTAATTTATTAATTAATATAGTATAAAAATTTAATAGTTATAAAATTAATAAAATAAATCAACTATTTTCATCAATACCAATTTTATTTATACATTTTTTAGATTTTTACTACTATTAATTTTTATATATTGATAAATTAGACCTTTCACCATCAAATTATTCCTCTATATCTTATTATTAATTAATATTCTCTTGAGATTTATTATTTTCTTATTATTTTATATTACATAAATCCTCATCTTATATTTAATTTTTAATATTATCTCTCTCTTAAAAGTTTTATATTATAATGTGTTTTATTAACTCTAAGCCTGGGAAATCAAGAACTATTATTCCAACAATTTTAATTTCTTTATCATTTTAAAGCAAATCTAAAAACCACTTATTTATTACTTTTGAGTAATTCTATGGCCATAAATTATTACTATATCCACTTAAAAAATTTATAAATAAACGTTTTTAATTTTTGTTTATCTTAATTTTTGATATCTTTTGAAATTCTATTATATCTTATATTTTTTATTCTTCTTTTATTAATTAATTTTAGTTTTAGTCTTATGGAATAAAATTATTTTATTCATTTCTTATTTAATCTAAAGCTTTTACATTAAATTATAATATTTTTTATTTTTTTCTCTCTATTTTACAATCATAGATATTTTATATTCGACACTATCTAAATTTTGTTCCTTCAAAATTATTTACATTAGGTAAACAAAAAATTTTGCCTTATATTTCTTATATTGTAGGTATTTTATTTTCAATATACCAATATTTATCAATATTTTAATTTTCATTAGCCAATTTAAAAAACTCATCTAATAATTCTTGATCATGGTTTTTTTTATTATATAATTCGTATTATAAGTTTATTATTATAAACTCGCCTTTTGATTCTTCGAGAAAATTATAAAATGTTTCAAAAATATCTTTAATTTTAATTTTTTAATTTAAAAATCCGTGATATCCTTAAAAATTGCCATTTACTTTTTTCCCTCTTATATCGAAAAACCTTATAATTTGTAAAATAAATATTTTATATTGAAAAATAATTTTTTTCTTACCTTATTCCTAAATCAAGCTACTATTATATATTCAAACTTTAACATTAAGCTGGAGTAATTTTACAATAACCTCCAAATTTACTTATGCTTTATATTAAAAATTAGTTTAAATTAAAAATAATTTTATCTAATATGTACCTGTTATGTGTTCCTGGTATTGAAATATGTGATATGAGTTTTTATTTATCTTCTATATAGCTTATCCAATTTTTTAAAAAATATTTTAAATCAATAACCTAATTATTAACTGCTAAATAATTTTGTGATTCTTAAAATTTTATTTTTGAACATGAAATAAAATGCGGTTTATCATTTTGAGAACACTGCTATCCCATATTGTTTTTGTTTTTTGGATTTATTTTTATAAATTTTATAATTTTATAAAATTATAAAATTCTAAAATTTTTAATAAAGTTTTGAATTTGAATAATTTAGAAATAAAATATTAAATTTTTGTAAAGTATTATAAAGAATAGCCTTTTAAAATGCTAACGTTTTAGATTATCAATTATTTGATTAAAAATAAATAAAAATTTTATTTCCTAAAAAAAATTTTAATTTTTAAAATTTACTATAATTATTTAGTTATTCTTTGATTTTTTTTTTTATATACGTAATAATAAGCTATTAATAAATAATTTTCAATTATTAAAATAAATTCATTTTTTCAAAAAAATAAATAAATTAGCAATAAAATTATATTTAAATGGTTGATAGACAACATAGAGGTGGGGCCAGAGCAGGTGCCGTAGGAATGGCCTCTTAATAAGATTAAGGGATAGAATTAAGAGAAAGATTAAAAAAATTAGCTTTAGAAAGTATAGATTTAAAAAAAGATCCTTATTTTTTAAGAAATCATATTGGTACATATGAGTGTAGACTTTGTTTAACTTTACACACTAACGAAGGATCTTATTTAGCTCATACATAAGGAAAAAAACATTAAACTAATTTGGCTAGAAGATAAGCAAAAGATTAAAGTATGGCTGCACCAGTTGTATAGCAGAGTAAAAAAACCATACCTAAACCAAAAACTGTAAAAATTGGAAGGCCTGGGTATAAAATAGTTAAATCTGGTAAAAATCTTTTTTATTTATTTTTAATTTTATTAAAGAGAAAGTTTTACTTTTATATTTTTAATTTATTTTTAAAATTATATTAAAAAATAACTCATTTTAGAGTATATTTTTTACTAATAATAATACCTATATCTAAATTATTTTAAGGTTTAAAATTTAAATATAATTAAATGATGGTTATTTAAAATTAAAATAATCGTATTATTATGATGTTTGGGAAAATATTTAAACAATTTTAATGTGTAATTTTTAAAATTATAAAAAATGAAGACTTAAAATTTTTATCATATAATTAATTTACTTTCTTAAATAGTTGATTAAGAAACTGGATAAAAATAAATTGAATTTGGAATTGATTACAATGATATTATGTCTGATGTATAACCTATGTATAGAATTATGAGTGCTTATGAATAAAAAGTTGAATATCCCGAAAAAAATTATCAATACGTTGTATTTGCTGGAGATCCTTATGAAAATATAGCTTTTAAAGTTCCTAATTTGGAAATCGATTAAAAAAATATAAATATAAAATGGGACAGATCAACAAGAAAGTATACTGTAACTATATAATTTAAAGAAAAAGGAGGAAGAAGATGATGATACAAGGAAATATAAATTAACTTAATACTTTTATAACTTAAGTTAAAAATTCTTTATATTTAAAATTGAGTATATAATAATATATTAATTTGTTTAGAAAATAATAATATAATTAGACAAATAAAATTAGAATTAGGAATTTTTTTTTTTTTTAAAAAAAATAATATGATAAAGATACTTATAGTATAATTTCCTAAAAAAATGTTAACTTTAATATAAAAAATATCAGCCTTTTAATTAACAGAGCCCAAACGGTTGGAATGCCCGAATTTTTATATTTCCAGCATTTCATAGTTAAAGTCATTAATTGAACATATTAAAAATAAAAATTAATAAATAAAAAATGTAAATAATAAGTACAATTTTTAATTTTTTTTTAAAATAGTTCAAAGTCAGTTTTATTAACAATATTTATTTAAAAGGGTAAACCTGAGACATTTGGCTTTATACTAAATTTTCATTTATGTATAAAATCAATTTTGAAGAAAATTCAAAAATTCTTTACAAATTTAATTTTAATATAATTTGAAAAATAAATATATGCTGATCAATTTTTTTAGATAAATAATAATAATTAATTTAGTAATTTTTTTAATATTCAGTAAATTATTGTTTAAATAAAAATATAATTCAAAATTATGATATTTATTATTAAATTAGATTATTTTACAAATAAAAATAAGTTCAAACTAGGTCAATATACTAATACTAAAATTGCTAATATTAAATGGCTTAGCTGTAATGAAATATGATATTTTATTTATATGATTTATTATTTTATTTAAAAAAAATCAAACATTAGAAGTAACTTTAAATAAATAATTTAGTATATTTTTATAGCTTCTCTTTTATATTTATATTTGTATATTATATTTATATATACTATCAGTAAAATTAAGCTTAAAATATGTTTTATAAATAAATATGAAACAAAAATATAAAAAATTAAATTGAAATGACATATTACCGATTAATATAATCCTTTAAACAGTACTTTTTTAAAATTATAAATTGCCATTACTTTTAAATTTAACGATATTTAACTATATAACTTAAAATTTTTTTAGTTATTGTGATTTTATAATCTTTATAGATATTAATCTAAGATAATTACCTTATCAATAAAAATTTAATATCAAGATAAAGCTTTTTAAAATAATAAGGCATAAAATTATTTAATTTGACCTATTTTAAGTTAAATGAGTTATAAAAAAATTATTAAAATATTAAATAGATTGATTAATTTAAAAAAATTTCTAAAATCTTCTTTTTAAAAATATAAAAATAAAACAGTAATATAGAATAATTTTCATATTAATTATATGAGTTGATACTAAAATTTCTAAAATTAATGAATAAAATTTATCTTTTTATTATTAATACAAATTTCTTATTCTAATGTGATTAAAAATTATATATAATATAATATATTAAAAACAATAAACAAAAATTAAAAAAATAAAACAAAAATTATTTAATAGATCTTTTTAAATTATCTTATATAAGAAAGGGGGAAAATGGATGGTCTTATGCACAAAAAGTAATAATTCTTCAATATAAAAGACCATTAAAATCTATAACAAGTTTGTTAAAAAATAGAATCCAATTAAAGTCCAAAAGGGTTAGGCATTTTGAAATTAGATAATGACTCATAAATATAATAAGAATAAAATAAAAATTAAGAAAGTTTATTCAATGATTAAAACTCATTTTATAATTTAGTAAGTTAGAATAAATGTGATCAGCTAAATTAATTGGATTCAAATTAAAAAGATGAAATATATTAAAGTTAAATTTAACTAGATTAAACAATAATTTATAGTGGGAATAAAGAAATTTCGAAAAGTAGCGAGAATGACACATCAAAAATAAAATTAAATCAAAGAAAGGCTTTAAATATAAATATATAAGATGGATCATCTTATATAAATGAGTTTACGCCTTAGTAATATTAAATTTATAATTTATTTATTAAATCTTGCTCTATAAATTTATAAATATTTTGCTTTTATTTTAATTTTTATTTTTTTTGTAATTATACGCTATTAAATTTTATATCAAATCATTTTGTTTAATTATAAATTAAAAACAGTGTATTTATCAATTAAGCATTTAATTATATAATTTTGTATAATAATATATTATAATTAAAATAAATTTGATCAAATAAATTTAATTGATTTTGTAAAATTATATTATTGAACAAATTCAAAGTAAAATATTAATTTTAAATATAATTTTACTAGGTAAAATTGTAAAAGTTTTAGAAAGACTTTTTTTAAAAATGAACAAAATGATGTGAGAGCTCAAATAGATGAAGAAAAATAAAATTTTCAAGCAAAAGTAGATTAAATGAAATAGATACTAAAAAAATGGCGATTGAGATATATTGCCTAAAAAATGGTTAGTTAGCTAGAAGGAGCTAAATTTATAGTGTTTTAAAAATAAATGGTTAATTAATTTTTGCGAGATAAAACCTAATTTCAGAAAAAATAAGAAATTTTAAGTATAAATGCTTATGAAAATAGAAAAATAGTTTAAAAATTAAAAACACCATTTTAAGGAGGAAATTAACAACTAAATTTATTTAGTATGTATTAAGATAGTGATTATTAATAATAAAAAGAAAAACAGCTTTATTAAAAAAAATTTTAAAAATGGTATATTAAAAATATTTAAAATTTAAATGTACCCATAAAATTATTTATTTTATCAAAATTTTAAGTATCTTGCAATTGAGTTGGAATATTAAAATAGTAAAAAGAAATATATATAATAAAATCATGAATACATAGCCAGTCGATCCTAATAAAAAATTTTCTATCATATGTGATATAATTGATGTGATATAAATTGTGTATTAATTTATGTTGGTTACGATGACTACACTATATGGATTAAATTTAGAGAACAATTCTCTCTTTTTATAAATAAGCAGAACCTTATCTATAATATACCTAATATTTGATATGTTTATGCAGGTAATATAATAAGACATAAAATTTTATGAGTTTAAGATTTATATTATGTAATTAAATACCAATTTTTTAACAAAATTTTCGATTTATTCACATATTCTATTCGTTAACTTATATGAAAAAATATAATAAAAATTATATAGTTCTATAGAATTAAAGAATGTTTTTCCATAAATTAAGCCTTAATTTTTAAAATAATTTTGATTATAATATTAATTTTTTAATTAGTTTAACAAAGGATTTTACAAGAATGGAAAATTAATACTAGATAGAAATTTAATCTTTAAGAATTATATTAAAGGGTAATTTATGGTAGATTCAATAGGATTAATGGTATTAATTTTTGCATAATATGGAACAAGTGAGTATACTAATACCTTAATTGGATAAATGCTTCAGTGGTTCTTTTTTGTTAAATGTTATACCTTATTAATAATATTTTAAAGATTAGTAAATTAAATATTTTATAGCTTAATTAATAATATATTATATAAATTGTCTTTATTATGAATCAAGACTCTAATTTTTATTTTTATTTGGAACAGGAATACTTACTTTATTTGTATGGATGGGCAGGTTATACATACAGTTTATTAAAAATGCTCGTAAATATGTTAGTAATTTGCCATTGGTAATATTAATATATAAAATAACCTATATCTTATTTAAAATTAAAATAAAAAGGATTGGAGTTAGTTATTACTTATTGGGGCTAATTGAAGTCGATAGTGGTATTTAAGGTAATTGGATT
Organism: Pseudocohnilembus persalinus; assembly: GCA_001447515.1. NCBI lineage: Eukaryota > Ciliophora > Oligohymenophorea > Philasterida > Pseudocohnilembidae > Pseudocohnilembus > Pseudocohnilembus persalinus. Next base: position 617,290 of record LDAU01000155.1, on the reverse strand, counting down.
GAGGTTAACCAAATGTAATAAGAAGAATGGTATATGAGATATATAGTAAGTTTTTACTTTGCAATGGCGGTAATAATAAAATATAATAAATTATGAAGTTTCAAATTTTCATAAAAATATGAATATTTTAAAAAAGACAATGATGTTGATTGGAACTAGGGGAGAAACATTTTTTGAAATAACATACTTGTGTTTACTTTTAAGTGTTACAGTTGGTGTATTCGGATACCTCATTGGAAATATTAGTAAGTATTATTTTTATTTAGAAAATTTGTAATAAGTACTTTTTAATAAAGATTTAATTATTACTGAAATGAATGAAAAGTCTAAAAATTATAAAGATGAGCTAAAATAAATAAATATATATATGAAGGACTATCATTTGTAGGAATAGATTAAAACAAAAGTTAGAGGAGTGCTAGAACATATACATAGAATTGATCATAAAATATAAGATTCAAAAAAAGTTTAGTATATTATATCAAAATTACCATTAAATCTGCAATCTGATATTAAATTAGAAATTTAGATGAAGGTTTTAAAATAATTTGACTTTTTTAATTTATTTTCATAAGAAACTCAAGAAAAAGTTGCCCAATTGCTAGAGGAAAAATTGTAATATATATTTTACATAATTATAAAAATAAATTACTAATTTTATACCACTAATAATAATATCCTTATATTATTTTATTAAAGTTATGTAACTAATTAATAACTATATCAGTATGGGGATGTAGAAAAATAAAAATTATATTTAATTATGAGCGGAAAGGTTGCACTATACCGTTAAATAAAAAAAGGTAAAGATGAATAAAAATGCTTAATAAGAGAATTGGAAAAAGGTTAAATATTTGGAGAAATTTCTTTTTTGACAGGTATATAATAATAAAAATAAAACTGATTAACATTAAGAATCATAATTTTTGATTTTATGAATATATATATTTTGTTTATTATTAAATAACTTATTTTTAATGAATTAGAAAACAATTAATAGGATTCAGCAGTATGTTAAAATTTTGTGACATTATATGAACTGGATTTATAGAAATTTCTAAAAGAAATATAAAACAGAGGGAAAGATTACGAAAGATTTAAAAATATAAAAGATGAAATTTTACATAATGGTTTTTCAAAAATTTATAAAAGATAATGTTCTATCTGTAATCAATTCGATCATTTAGAAAAAGAATGTAGAATATGTCATTATCATCCATACAAAAATATTTATTTGGCCAAATACAATTACTATCCCAAAATTACTTAAAGATAGATTTATAAAAGAAATATAAATAAAAAAAGCCCTTTGTATTAGTAATCAATAAACTGGGATGATATAAATTTTTTATTATAAAAGCATAAAGAATTTTAATAAATAAATTAAATAACATAAGATGAACTATAAAATTTTTTAAATGATCTTGAAAATGATTCGGATTATTATTTTGATGAGTATGATTAATAAGTTTATGAAAGAAATTGCGAAAGTGAATAAGCAAGTTTATCGGCTTTTACAAAATATTCAACGGTAGAATATGTGAAAAATAAGCCAAATAACTTTCCTAATATTTAATAACAACAACACTAAAACATGTAAATTTCCTAAAAGAGGAATAGTTATTAATGTTTAGAAATTCCCAAATACGAATCTTACGTTACAAATAATATAAACGCGGGAAGTAATTTAAACTCTAAAATAGATATAGCTTATGTTTCTAATTTAAATAATGATTTCATATAAAGTCCTGATTAAATTTATTTGAATGGAAAAAATTCTTAAAAAAAAAAGGATTCTTTAAATTAAATAGCGAACCCTTAATAAGAATAATACTTTTAAGATGTAAATTAAAACCAAAAAGGATAGAAAAAACCAAGCATTATTTCAAATAGAATATCAAAAAATCCAAATTCTTTATCAGGTAAAAATTTCGTAGCAAGGTATTTAAACAAAAATTCTAGTGTAATTTCATTAGGCTAACGTTAAAAAAGTAAAGAGAATAATGGTAGCCATATTAATGTGGAACATAATTTAGATAATAATATTAATAATTCTAACAATATTTAATCTCATTTAAATTCAATGACTCATTCATATTAGTAAAACTTGGATACTAACTACATTAAAAATTTATAATATTTAATAACAAAAAACCATTAAACCTAAATGAATTTGTAATATTTCTTAAAAAATTTATCCAGTTAAATTAATTCTGTTTAAAACAATTAAAATCACTCAATTATCATAAAACCTTAAGAGATGAAAAAAGAAAATATAGCATAAAATTAAAATGATTTGTAAAATTAAAATCAATAATAGTTTTTAGATTATGATTCTTTTTTTTTAGATTTTGATAATGCATAAAATTACTGTTACTATTATCCTAAATTTAATCTCAAAAATTTAGTCCTTAGGCATAATTTGAATTTAAAAGAAAAATTATAATATTCAAATGTTTAAAAAAAAAAAATATCAAGCTTTCATACTATAAAAGCCCATAAAATGGACTCATGAATTGAAATATAAATAATTAGATTTTTATTCAAATATAACAGATTTATAACAAATATTATCATATATACAAAAAATTTAATCTAAATCTTATTAATTAATATAATAAACAAATGTTTTAGAAAATTTATATGTTTCATCTAATAAAAATATATTTATATTTTATATATTAATGAATATTTAGACTATATTTTAAATTAATTTAAAAACAATTGTATGAAATATTTGTATTCAAAGTGTATTTGTATGTTTAAAATAAAAATCTACATAAATATGGATAATCATTTATTAAAAAACTATTGAATTTCTTAAGAATAAGTTTAATATTCTTTTTTTAAATTCTAATTTATTTAATATAGCCATGGATGTTATAGGGCAATTTTGATTGGAATCCTTTTCTTAGGGTCTTTAACTAAAAATTAATTAATAAAACTTTAAGCTTGCTAAGAAACATGTTAGGGATAAGTGATTTTAGCCTTATAAATTTAAAAAAAAAAAAAAATAGATAAAATATTATATTAAAAATTTAAATTTTTTACATTATTAATTTTTTTGCAAATTTAGCTTTATGTTCTACATCCAACAAACGGAGGTTTACCAGTAATTAGTTCATAAGTTAACACACCAACACTCCACAAATCTATAGAAGAGTCATATTTTTATCCATTCACAATCTATATTAATACATAATAAATTTAAATTATTTTGAAAAAAATTAAATAAGCTTTTCATTAAATAGTACTTCAGGGCTTATATAATCAAGAGTTCCGCAAAAAGTATTTCTACTTTGTTCTGTATAAATAGACCATCCGAAATCTGATAATTTTAACATATTATTTTAAACCATAATATTTTCAGGTTTTATATCTCTGTGGATTATGTTGTTTTCATGTAAATAATTCAGAGCCAAACATATTTAATATATATAAAACTTGGCTTGTTCCTCTTAAAATAATTTCTTAAATGGAAATAAATATAAGATATAGATTTTATTAAAAAGAAAGTTCTTAAAAATATTTTACTTGTTTTTGTAAATGATTAAACAGATCTCCTTCAGGTATATAGTCAAGAACTAAATAAATATTAGTTTTATCATCAAAATAAGAATACATATTTAAAATATTAGGATGGTCACAAAACATTTATATTTTAATTTCTTAAATAATTTGTTCTTCCATTTCATATTGTTTAATTTAACTTTTGTTTAAAATTTTAAGTGCATAAATACATTAAGAATCCTTATGCAATGCCAAAAAAACTTTTCCAAATCTCCCTTTACCTAAATTGAAAATTAAAAATTTAGAATAAAATTTAACAAAATTAACAATTTACATAACATAAATAAGTTTGATATTTATTTTTTTACCAATAACTTTTACCAAATAAAAATCATTAAGTTACAAATTTTCCAATTTATAAGGTATTTAAGCTTTATTTTCTTTATCATTATCATCTGTAGAATACAAACTGTTTTTATTGGAATATTTATCATTTACTTTTTCATCTAAATTATTATTTTATTTTTTATCTTTATTTTCTTATGAAATTTTTTAAATTTAGTTTTTATTTTTGGTGATAAAATCTTCTTTTGGTTCGCTTATATTTTATTGGCTATTAAATTTTAAACTATTGAAGGTTTTAGCAAATTTATTACCTTGTAAATTTACGATACTATTATTATAATTTTACTATAAATACTACAAACTATTTTAATAATTTAGGTGTTTTCTTTACTAACTCTAACTTTTAGCTCTACTTTAGTTTTAGCTAATTTAGTCATTTTAAATCTAGTTTTTCTAACCTACATCTTATTTATTCACATAATAATTTGTTTCTATTTTTTATTCTAAATTAGAAATTAACACACTTTATTTTCTGGTAGCCCTATTTTATTCTCTATTTATAGTATCATTTTTTATTCTTTTCTAAGAAAAATTTTTTTTATTACTAAATTTTATTTAATTACCACTTTCTTTTTTATCAGTATTTTTATAACTATTATGTTGTTTAATTAGTTTAAAATTTTTTTGATTCTATTAACTTTAATTCATAAAGTTTAAATTTATTTACGAAATATTATTATTAAAAGCAGGCTAATTTTGATTTGTATTTTATCTGCTATGGCCTTATAAAGGCGTCTTTGATGATGATTTTTTTTAAGACTTATTTTAATTATTTTAACTATTAAATTATTAAAATATTTAGTCCTTGTCCTTTTATTGGTTTATTTAGTTTTAATATTAAATATTTTAATTTTCTACACCTTGTTACAGTTATTACAAATCTATTGTCAAAAAGTTATTGGGATATTATTTTTACTCATAATTACTAATATTTTCTTTTTAATTAGTTGCAATAATGGTTGTTTTATGTTTTTTTGTTATTTATTACTTATTTAATACAAATTTTTACATTTATAAATGATTTAAAGAATTACTGTTTTAAATATGTTATTTTTAGGCATTATTTTAAGCATTTTATATTTGTTTTGGTTTCTAATATATTCCTTAATTATTTTAGTTTTCTTATTAAGAACAATCTAATAATTAATTCTAATTTCCAATAAAATTCTTAAAAGTTTGGTTTAAATTTTTTTATAAGTTACTATATTCCTTTAATTTTCCTTATTTTAATGTACTTTCTTTTTAAAGTGTATAAAAGACATAATTTTTATTTTAGATCTGCGTATCATCTTTAATTTTACTATCATTAAAATTTAAATTTTATCTTTAATCCCTTTATGTTAACATTTATTACTTTATATCTTATTTTTTTTGTTCGTGATTACTATAAAAATTATTAATTTTGCCACTTTCGGTTAAAATTGGCTAGTTATCTTACATGTTAGGAGTATTATTCATTTTACCATTTTAATTTTTATAAAATATTTAAAAATTAGATTTTTATTTTAAACTTTAGCATTTATTATTTTCCTTTAAATTTACTATATTATTTGTTAGTTTTTCTTTTTTTTTAGAACTTTATTTATCTTAAACGGGATTTTTGATATCATAATTTGTATTTTATGAGTGTATGTTATGACTAATATTAAAGTTTTCTTTGTTTTCAATTTAATAGACTTTATTCAAATTTTCTTTATTTTTATATACGTTAATTATATTATTTTAGCTTGATTAATTTTATTCTTGAAGTTTATCATAAAATGTTTATTTATATTCAAAATTTTGTTAAGCTTCTTAATTTTAATTATAAAATATATTATCTTAAGATTATTATTATGTATTTAACTGCAAAAAGGTTGTGTTACTATTATTATTTATACTGGTATTATAGTTGGAAGATTATTTATTTTTAACATTATAAAAATGCTTATTTTCATCATTATTTTTATTTTTATATTAATTAATACTATCTATTTAATTTTTAAATTTCTTTACAAATAGCTTATTGAAAGTCTTATTTTTTTATACTTGATCTCCCTTTTTTTAATTAAATGTTTAGGAAAGCTGATTTTCGAATGTTGGCATATTTTTATTGCTATATTTATTATAAGTGGTCGAATTTAAAGCAATATTTTGAATATTTTCCATACCTCTTAGATTATTTCTTTAATTATTTTTTTACAAGCTTTGACTAGTTTGGTTTTATTTTTTCATTTTATTTATTAATTTTTGTTTTTTTTTTATATTTTGGAAATTATCAAATTTTATAGTTAATTATTATTAAATTAATATTTAAAAAGTTCGCTAAATTAGAATAAACAACAAAATATTAATAAATAAATTTTATTTAAACAGATATTAAGTAAAATAAATATAAAACTTGTTATTATAATCAATTTAATAATATTAGCATTTATTCTATTTAAAATAAAAGATAAATTTTTTAATATTAGTTTTAATTTAAATATATAAAAATTTTAAATTCTTACTTTAAATATTTTTATGTTTTTATTTAATATCTATTTACTGATTTTGTTTATGTATTTTTATTATTTTAATTGAATCAGTGCCTCTTATAGTAAATTTTTTGTATAATCTCAATAAAATCAAAATTATTACGTATTTAATTACTTAAATAATCATATTATCAAATATAATTAAAATTATTTAAAAATAAAAAATTATTTGTAAACTAATAATAAGAACTAAATACAAATATACCAGTATTAAAATGATATTCTATTTTATGATATTTTTCGTATTTCTATTTTCTATATTTTTTCTATGTCCTTGTAGCAAAAGCTCAGTTCAAAATCCATAATTATAAAAATAAAAATCAGGAGGTATAAATAGCCCCTAAAAAAATAGCGTAAACAAATAAGGAAAAAAATCAAAATACTAGGTTTATTGCGAGTAATTGTAAAAAATGTCATAGTAAAAGACCAATAAAATTAATGAAGCCAATACTATAAAAATTTCGATAAATTTAGATAATTTAATTAATTCAGAAAAAGATTTTGAAGAATTTAGTAAAAAGCTACAAGATTTGGTTTAAAATAAAGAAGTTTATGTTTTTTATTCAGAAAAAAAATTTAAGTCGGAACCTTTTGTTTCATATTTAGAAAAATTAAAAAATATTCTTAAAAAAGGTAAAATATATTTTTCTTTATATATACTTTCTTTGTATTAATAAATAGTAATAAATTTAATTTATTTGTTTTGATATTTCAGGAAGATTACTATATGGGTAAACCACAGAAGGTGTAGGTTCAATGGTTAGATAATTAAACCCAATAATTCATACAGATACCAATAAAAGCTTAATTTTACAATTACAGCCCCATTTATAACATTTAATTTATTTTAAAACTTAAAGTGAGGATATTCCTAATTAGTAATAAGGTCAAATATCACAAAATGTTAAAACAATAAATAATTTTGACTTGAGTTTCCTTATGATGCAGCATGCTAATTTTAAGTGATATAAATATTTTTTTAAAATTATCTTTATTATTAATTTCTATAATTTTATATAAAAATTTTATTTTTAATTAATTATTTTATAATTTCTCTAAGAGGTAATATAAATTCATTAATAACTTTATTTAACTTTCCATTAAAATATATTTATTTTTAAAATATATCTTCTCACAATAAAATACTAGTAATTGTATTTTTTTTATAAATATTTTAAATCCATCCTAATATATTCGTTAATTAATATAAAAAAATAGATATATAAAACTAAAATAAATATTAATAATAAGAAATTAAAAACAAAATTTAATAATAAAAAAAAAAATTTTGATAATTTAACATACTATTTAAAAATTAAAATATATATAGAATAATAAGGATTATTATGATTAATTACCCATCTCCATAGTAAAACAATAGATACAACAAAATATTATAATCATAAACTCTTAATGATAATACAATATTTCATCAAAATAAATAATTAACCTAAATTGAATAAAATACCTAAAAAAGTCTATAAAAATTGTAAAAAGACCATAGAGGATCTTAGCTTAATCATGAAATTATAAATCCAATTAACCAAAAATTTAATAAAAATGAAGGTTTTATTAATAAAAGTTAAAGTTTTTACAATTTGAAATCTGAAGTTAGATTCTAATCTCCTTAACACAAGATTACTATTTAGAATTCAAATAAGCCTAATTTCACGAATAATAGTTAGTAATCAATTTAATTTGTTTATAATTTTAATATTATAAATTAATAATTAAAATAAATAAAAAAAAATTTAAAATTTAAAAAGATTTTAAAATGACGATAATGAAAAAGAAAATAATGATAATATTTAAAGAAAATAGAATTAAGAAGATTATAATCAAAAATAAGAGCAAGAAATCTTAAAATTAAAAGAATAAAATTAACAATTAACTTAGTAGTTGAAAGATGTCTATAATACTTGTGAGAATAGATTAGCAGATTAGTAAAAATTAGTTCAATCAATTAATGAAAAAAATACTTAACTTTAAAATTAATTGGACTAATAAGGCCAATAAAGCAGTTAGTATTTAGGAAAATTCGAATAAAAAGTAAAAAAAAAATAAATGAAAATATTTATTGTATAAACCTTATAAAAATATGTATATGTACAAGATATAATAGAAATATAAACTTTAAAATATTTTTTAAAATATTTTATTATTTTAGGTCTAATTATTAGTTGATGAAAACGATAAATTAAATAACATTATTGTTCAATTAGAAGAAAAACTATAAGCTGTTTTATAAGAGAATGAAGATATGCAGGAGATGTTACAAGATGAATAATCATGTATGATAAATAAAAAGCTGTCCACAAATTATAAAAACACTTCATTTTTAAAAAAAAATTTGGAAAATTCTACATTTAAGGTTCAAAATTTTTTGGATGAGGAAAATTCCAGTGATTCTTTTTAATAAGCTAACCTTAGTATTGACAAAAATGATTAAGATAATTTAAAATTAAAAAATGATTTGATCGATTTTAATAACTAAATTTCAAAATCAACTTCAAAATAATAAATGAGTGAAGATAAAAATTACATAAATTATTATTCAAACAATTCTTAAAACATAAGTCCTATAAAAAAAAATGATGAAAATTGTTATAATGGAAATTTAAAAGAAACAAAGGACACTTAAGTAACACCTTCAAATTAAGATTTTGTAAGATAGGAAAGTAAAATGAAAAAATAATATATTTTTTTATTAATTTTCATAAATTAATTTATTAAGGTTATATTTATTATATTGGTAGGTATAGATTAACTGGAAAAGTAAATTGAAGATCTTTTAAAAGAAAACTAAAGGTTAAATTAACTTTTAGATAAAGAAAATTTATAATAATAATAAGAAACATAAGAAAATAAAATTATATAATAAAAATAAGATGAAACAGTGGAATATTTACAAAAAGAAAACTAAAATTTATAAGAATTATTAAATTAAGTTGAGATGAAATTTAGCTAATTTTAAAAGGAACTTGCGGATTTAAATGACCTTAAAAATAAACATTAAAGTGAACATTTCTAAGAATTAGAGAAATAAAAGCACTAAGTTTCAACTTTTAAAAGTGAAAATGATGAACTAAATAAATAATTATGTAGTTTAAAAAATAAAATTAAAGAGTAAGAAGATTATATTTAAGAAATATTAATACAAAAAGAAGAAAAAAGTTAAAATGAATTTGAAAGAAGAAAAGAAAATGCTTTAATTAATTAAGAGTATAAAATTAATTATATTTAATATTATCATATAATTAAATTTACTAATTTATAAATTAGAATTTAACGCTAGCTTGAAGCTTATAATTAATCTTTAAATGGATATGAGAAAAAATATTAGGCAGAAATAATTTTACTAAAAACATAATATGATAATTTATAAAAAAAATATAAAAAATGTGAAAGTTAAAATTAAGAATATGAAAAAAATCTTAAAAAATTATAAACATTATTTTAACAAAAATAAAACTAAGTCTAGAAAAAAGATTCTGAACTCGCTTAGCTGAAATAAAATAACTTTTAGTAAAAAATAGGTGTGGATAAAAGATACATACTTGACTTGGAAGAAGTAATTTATTTAATATTAAAAAATAAAATTTAATTAATTTTAATTTATATTAGACAATTGTTAAATTAAATTCGGAAATAAATAATTTAAAAAGTCAAAATGTTTATTTAAAAAGTTAAATTGAAAATAATAGAATTGACATGAATAAATTAAATTCGATTTTAAAATAGAGAAAAGAATAATTAAAAGTTTAGTAAAATGTCATAGAAGAAATAAACAAAATTAACAAAGATTATGAACAAGAAGTTTTATAGTTAAAACAAAAATAGTAACAAAGTTAGGTAATATAAAAATATAAAAAATACAATAAAATTATGTATAGCTATTATATCTTTATTTTGACATTTAATTTATGTTTATTTATATAGTAAAATTAATAGGACGAAATTACAAAATAAGAATTATAACAAAATGATTCTAAATAGAGTATAAAGTGTGATACCTAACTCTAAACAGATATTTAAAATATAGAATAAAATTAAAATTAATATTTAGAATTATAAAAAAGTATACAAGATATGGAATAAATGAAAAAATAGTATGAATAATTAATTAAAAATATGAAAAATACTGTTTTACAAAGCCAATGTAAAGTTGAGCTGGAAAATAAATCCTTTTCTTAAAAATAACTGTAAATAAGAAAATCATCTAATAAAGATAAAATTTTTTTATAATAATAATGAATATATTATCATTTTTGTTTATTAATTTACATTATTATTTTGATACATTAATATAAAATAAATAAAGATAATTTAAAATTTTATTATAAAACTTGTTATTTCTGAGGATTATTATTTTTACTATTAAATTATGTTACTATAAGTAGGTATAATTAATAAATTATTATAAATTTTTTAATAAGCATATAATTTAAATAAACTATAATCTATTTATTTAATTATTGATTTATATAAATATAATATTAAAAAAAAACAAATAAACTAAAAAATTTATCAACATTTTAAATGTCCAAACAGTAATAAATTTTAAATACCAAAAATTTAATAATTAGTCATACAAAATTATTAATAATTTTTTATTAAAAAGATACTACAATTTAAAATGGCAAGATGCTATAAATGATTTATTAGAATAGTTTTAATTAGAATATTTACCTTTAGAATAAAATGAAACTTTACCTGTAAAATTATGATATATTATTAGTATTAATATTATATTTTTTATATAACACAAGCCCTAAAATAGATACATACTAACACAAAAATATAAATCCAATTATAAATACCTAAATTTTTCAAAATATTTATAATAAATCTTATAAAATAAGGGAGATATTAATAATTTTTAATAACTTATAAATATAATATAAAATTATTTTAATTTATAAAATAAATAAAAAGAAAGGGTATAAAAGAAGTGAACAAGAGTGGTTTTTACATTATGCTGCTTTATATATAAAATACATAGATATTTATAAGAAATTGGAAGATTGTTATGATTAAATGATTCACCCCTAGAAAAGAATTTTATTAAGAGAAATGTTAGATAATGTAATAGTTCAAATGTGTTAAACCAAATAAGTAATAATCATTTATTTTTTATAAAAATTATATAATAATATTGCTAATTTTAATTTTTAGCAAATATACTATGTTTGTTTTATAACTTATATTTTATTAGCAATTAGTTAAATTTAATTTATCGAGCGACTACACTTTGAGAAGTGACTATGTTAATTTAGATGAAGTGATTATGGATTTTAAATTAATGCCAGATTGTGTAGAAATTCCAATTCCCAGATTTTGTACTGAAGATGAAAAAGATAGGTTAGATGAAAGAGATTCATTGGTAAAAAGTTTAATTTAGGATCTTTAGGAAACTTCTAAACCTTAGGTATAAATACTAATTAAAAATAAAAATTAATGTACAAAAAAATTATATTAATGTTAAATTAATATTTAAATTATAAATTAGTAAGAAAAATACAAGGAAACTTTTAAAGTTATACCAGAAGACTCAATTGAAAAGGCTTTAGATATAATAAGAAGAAATGAAAGAGGTAGAATTGGTATAGAAAGAGTTATGTTAGCTAAGTAAAAAAGAAAAATAGAACTTTAGGTACAAGAAAAAAAAAATAGAGCTTTCGATGACGAAGAAGGTTAATTTAGGGAAGAAGCAGTTTAAGTTTTTACTAAATATTGGAGAGGTAAAAATTTAAGCATATCATTTGCATTATTTAATATACAAAAAAAAAGTAACAATAATAAATATTTTTAATTATTAAATAGGGGCCATTTAAAGAATGTAAGTTTAAAAAATGAGAGAAGAAGAATCTAAATTTTTAGGCTTTACTATAAACGAGAATGATAATGACTCTGTAGATGATTTAGATTTCATATATAAGAATAAAACCTTGGAGCCATAACCTAAAGATAAAGTAGAAAGATTAAAATAACAAAGAAATAAAATGAAAATTCTATAAAAAGAGCATTAAATTGAATATGAATCAGATCTTAAGCATTTAGAAACCTTAATTAAAGAAAATGAAGGTATATATATTTAAATATAAATATTAAGATTAGTATACATCATCAATTTATGTTTAAAATGTTTTTTAAAATTATTAAAGGTACTGATATAAAAGAAAAAATGTTAGAAGAAAGAAGAGATTGGTACAAAAGAGAATTTGAATTGAATGAATTTTAGAACTTACCTTAAAATATTTAGGAATATTATTAAGATCTTGAAAGACTTGATGAGAAGGGATAAGAAGCCTTGGCTGCGAAAATGGAATAAGAATCCAAGTAAAAACCTAAAAAGGATGATAAAAAAAAAAAGGGAAAACCTTCTGAAGTATTATAATTTAATTTATAAAAAAAATTTTAATTAAATTTTTTTGATAATTTATTATATATTTTATAATTTGTATAGTAAGAACAATTTTTTGGAGAACATAAACCTCTGGGGCCTAGTGAAGAGGTCTTATTATTATAAAAATGGATAGAAAATTATAATAATGAATGGGCCAAAAAGGAAGAATAACAAAACTTTGAATAAAAACACGAAACAGAATTGGTAAATAATAAATTTATATACTTTTCAAATTAAAATGCTAAAAATGAATTAAGTTTATAATAAATTAATTGAATTATGAATTTTTTATAAGGCAATGAAAAAAGTAAAACCAAATGTTGAGGAGTAAATAAAAGAAATAGTAGATCAATAAATAAATGTCGAAATGGACGTTTTAAGAATCGAAATCGGTAAAAAAATAAAAAAGTTAAAAATAAAAAAACCTAAAAAACCTAAGCTTGGTAAAAGAAAATACCCTGGTGATGCTCAAAACAAAGGAAAAGATCCCAGAGACATCTTAGCGTTTGTAAAAAAAAAAAATTATAACATATTAAATATTATATATTATATATTTATACATAATTACTAATCTAATATATTATTATTAATGTAAATTATTTATATTTAACATGATTTTCAAAATAATTTAGTTAATTGAAAAAGAGATAGTTAAGTATATGGAACCTGCAAAATTAAAAGATTTAGTAGGAGAACCCAATGTTTTAGGCTCGGTTTAGGAAAGATAGTCTGATTACATGCCCGACCCTTCCTTTTTATAAATTAGATAGTGCTTAGCAGAATAAATTGGAATTCCTTTAGGTTCTTAATTTGCAAAAGAAAAATTGGATAGAAATTTTTTTTATTTATTTTATGGTAAAATATTTTATAAATGTGAATAAAATAACTAAATTTTTTTAATAATTTTGATAAAATTAATATAATTAGGTCCTAGAGGAAGTGGAAAAACCTTAGGTGTTAGGGCGCTGGCAGAGGAGTGCAGAGCGCTTTTAATTGATATTTCTCCTTATAATTTATAAAATAAATTTACAGATTTGAAAGGAATTTAATTGGCTCTAAATTCTGCTTTTAAAGTTGCTTAAGCTTTTTAACCTGCTATTATTTATTGTGATGAAGCTGAATTGATTTGGATGGGCAAAAAAAAAAAAGGATCTACTTTACCTACTTTCTATTAAAAAATGAAAAAGCCATTAAACGATTTCAAAAAAAAATTCTTTTTACCTGAAGTCATAAAATAAGAAGGGGACAAATTTGTCAAAGCCATAGTCCCAGACAAAGTAGCATTTATAGCTACCACAAATAGACCGTAATTATATATATCTTTAATTAATTTCAATTTAGTAAACTATTACAAATATAAAATACTAGGAAAAACTATCAATAAAAAAGTTGATTATACACAAAAAATAAAATAAAATTGTCATTAATATAAATACTTTTTATATACGAAAGTGATTATGTATAAATAAAAAATAAATTTTTATAAAGGTACGATTGTTCTGCAAAGGATATAAAGAAATTTTTTGATAAAAAATTTTATTTCCCCTATCCAAATTATGGTACCAGATTATAATTAATAAGAAATTTTATAAATAACAGAGGAGTCGATATACCTGATAACTTTTCCCTATCTACTTTAGCACACGTAACTTAAGGATTTTCAGCTGGTTCTTTGAAATAAGCCATTGACTAAGTTTTATCAGAAAGAAGACTTTTAACAGTAAATTATTTTATAATTTTTTATAAAAAAAAAATCAAAAAAAAAATTACCAACTTATGTAACATTTTATTTTTTACTAAATACTTAGATTGATCAAGATCCTATAAAAGTTTAAGAGTTTATTGGCCCTATAGCTAGCACACCATGCACTTACTAATAGGAATTAGTGTTAATATAGGTAATATTATATATATATAAATATTTATTTTCCATATTTAATATATAATATTAAAAGAAATTTACTGATGAAGTGTGTCAATTTAAAGAACTTAGAGATAAATTAAAACCTCCACCAGATGATGGAAAAAAAAAATAAGGAAATAGATGATTGTTTTATAATTATTTTTTCAATATCGTGTTTCACTAAATAAAAATATAAAACTTTAACTTTATAAAAATAAATTTGTGTAAAATGTTTGTATTTTACTTTACTTAGAGTTCTATATTTTTATATTATATCTAAAATAAGTACATATTTATATACATACAATATAAAATTTATATAACTTATTCGTTGGTGATATTAATTTATAATTCAGTATATATGTTAACTAAAAGTCAAAATCCAGAAATTAATACATCATCCTCTATACACAAAATACTATTACAATACCTAAGTAGCGGTAGGTTTATTTTAAGCATTCGATTCTTCATCGAACTTTTTAATATATAAGTCTACATTTTTTATAAGCCTACCCATTTAGTAAATTTTATAATAAATTATGTATATAACAAATATAAGTGTCAAAACGCCTATAAAATAATCTTCATTTGTAAAATCTTGTATAATAAGAATTCCTTATCCGATTACTTAAAATCCAATTGAGGAGTGTAATTTAATTAGACTAGATCTTAGTCTTTAAAACTGAAATTTCTAAATAGCCAATTTAGATTCAATAGCCTATGCAGCCCAAAGGAAATATTCAATTATAATTAAAACATATGCAATATAAAGGTAAGAATCATCGTCAGAATTTACGCTTCCCACTATTATTATTATATAGAAAAATACCATGATAATGACAAAAATTAGCCAGCAATCCTTTATTAATTATTTTATTTTATAAAAAATTATAAAACGAATATTAAAAATTAAATTCTTACATTAACTCTTTTAAACCTTAAACATAAATCTCTTAATTATGCCTCTCTAATAGAATTTTGATTATGCTAAACCTATTTTTTTTATTTATTAAAAATAAATAAATATATATACAAAGTTATCATTTATAATATTTTTTGACTTTAAAAATTATTAAATTTGGAAAATTGATAAAAAATAATTAAGGATAAGCATTTTTTATTTTTTTTTGCATATTTATTAATTTTTAATAAAATATTACCATCATTATTTATCCTTAAACAAATCCTGGTTATTATTAAGGTTATTAAACTTGAATCATTTGAACCTCTATATCTTCATTATTTTATTAATATGGCTAAGGAATAAATTGATTTTGTTAGAATTAATGTTAATTATTAAAGTTTTATTGATTATTCATGTATTATGGATGCTTTACATTTGATCCTTATGGAATTCCATATGTCATATTGGGGTTCATTTGAAAATTGGGATTTTAAGATTAAAAATTAGATTAAAAAATATTATTGCTTTATTATATTCCATATGGATTATTAGGTTATTATTATTAAAACTAAGGTTATACATTTTATTATGCTTTATCCTACGGAAAATCGTTATCATCATCACTTAAATTAATTAATTTATCGTTGTTATTATCAATATTTTTTTTTTCTGGATTGTTCTATTTTACTGGTTCCATTTAAACTGATGTAAAGTAAAATATTATTTTTAATTGTTTTTATTTTTCTATATTTATTTTTTATTTTATAAAAATTCGCATAAAATTGAATTTTATTATCAATAAATACTATTGTATATGAAAAAATACATTACTTTAAAATATTAAAAATATTATTAATATAATAATGAATATATTAATTGGGGTTAATTAAAATATTTGTAAATATGTAAAATTTATTAACTTTAAAATTAAATTTTTTAGTTATTGATATATAAAAGTTATTCAAGTTTATTTTTTTAGATTCAATTTTATAAAAAAGTAACATCTTTTCTATTAATATAATATTTTTTATTTTAATTATTAAACAAGTAAGATGTTTTTTTTTTTTTACATAAAATTCTATAAGAAAGTACATATAAAATAATAAAAATTCTCTATAAGATTGAAATAATAAAATTATAATATTTTTAATTAAATAAATTACAAGTTTTTATCCACAAATAAATTATAAATAATAAATAAAAACAGATTAGTATACAAAAATTAAATTAAAAATTATTTCAAAATTCTAATAAAATAGTAAAAATTTAAAAAATTTTGATGAATCCCATAAATCCAGAAAATAATGAAGAGGTTTAAGTTTTAGATTTTGTTAACGAAGCAAGAATTTAAAAAAAGCTATTAAAAATTAAAGCATTCAATATATTTCATTAATGTTAATATAAATGTGTTCAAAATATTAAATCAACTGAGTCATAAACTTGCTAAAAAAAATGCGAAATTGGTAACAAATTAATAAAAATTAAATTATATGATAATATTGTCGACATAATATAGATTAAATAAATTTAATAACATAAGTTTATTAATTCTGAATTATTTTCATTTTTAGATGGATTTTATTTATAATTAAAAAAATTATATTTAAAAATTGTCCCATCCCAATCATAATATATGTTTTATGTTAAAGCTGTATAAAAAATTTTAAATTATAAAACTGACAGAATAATATTAAATAATCTAATTTATTTTAAAAAATATATAAACTTTTTTAATTTATTTATTAAAAGTGCATACTATACTCTCACAATATTTACTGATATTTCAAAAAAACTCTTTTAAAAATATAATTAAGGGTTTTAGATTACGATAACAATAATAGTTTAATTCAAACAATATTAATATTACCATTTCTGCTACCGTTATAATTTTTTATATTCTTACAATATTATTTATAAACCAAATTGAACAAAATTTAATGATATTTATTCAATTTTAAAATAAATAATTTTTAAATATTTTTCATTTTAGTTGTTCTATAATTAAAAATACTCAATTATAGATAATATTTATGAGATTTAGTAAAAATAAATTATTTTAAAGTTATTAATACAAAATTAAATTTCATTGCAAGTACTATAATTTATTATAAAATATTTTTTTATTTAAAATAAAAATAATTCTGAGCTCATAACTTTCTAAAAATATACATATTATTAAATTAAAAAACTATCAAAAAAATGTATAATTTTTAGCTATTTTTATTTGTAGCTTACAAACGAAGTAAATTTATTAAATTTTATTGTTTTTTTAAAATAAAATGTGATTAATTCCAAATAATCTTCACAATACGAATTTTTGAAATTTTTGATCTTTAAATAATAATTTTTTGAAATTTTTTTTAATATTTTTGCCATTAATATGAAAATAATATTTTTGCCATTAATATGAAAATAATTTTAAATGCCGTAAATTAAAAGGCGAATAATCTTAAACATTTTGTTTATGAATAACTTATATATTATAACTCCATAATTATGATTCTCATGAGATTTTTTTAAAATTTAGGGGAGTCTCCATAAAAAATAATATTTTAATGATAAAAATTTTAATTTATTTATTATAATATTTAAATTTTAAATTAGAACTAGATGATTATATGAAATTTAAATAATCAACAGGAGGATAAGATTTCAAAAATTATTTTTGGGCCTTACCATTTGATAATCCTGAACTATTAAAAAAATCAGAAATTAATAATGAGGAATCCAATTAATAGTAATATATTTAATTTCACTTTAAATTTATTGCATTTATATATTTTAAATAAAAATTTTAGTTATAAGACTTGTTTAGATTTAAAAGTTAGATGGTAAGACAGATTATAAAAAATGTAAAACTATTTAAATAATTGGGAATAAAAAGTTAAAAAAAGATGAACTATCATATATATATAATATATTTTAATTAAATATATACATATATAGTAAATTATTTAATATATTATATTTATAATGAAATTTATAATCTTAGTTTAAATTTTTTTTTATTATAAAAAAAAAAAAATTACAAAAGTAGTGATAATTTTTATATTAATAAAATTAAACATAAATTAGAAATATATTTTTATTTTACTGTAATTATAGGTAAATTATTAATAAATCATAAAAATAAAACCATAAATTTGCGAAATAAATAAATATATAAAAAAAATTAATTTCTTAATATTCTTTTAATTAATTTTAAAGATAATGTAAGCAAAAGCAATTAAATAAAAATAACAAAAAAATAAAAATAAAAATCGTTTAAAAATATAAAATATTAGATAACGCTAATATGAATTGTCAAGAATTACAAAATATAAGATAATAATCATATTAAATATAATAGGAATTTATCAATTTTATAATTTAATAAGGGAAATATGATAAATTATATTGGAGTTTGTATCAAACTATAAGATAAAATATTCCTAAATTTTTAAAAAAATACATTCTACCCTTAATAGATGAGCATAAGAAAGAAAATATTGATGTCGATATTAATAAGAAAAACAACAGTAATTCAATTTATTAAAATGAAATTGAAACTGAATAATGCTACTAATAATAAAATTAAATTAATTTAGAAAATAAAATAATAAATATATCGGATAACAAAATGAGCAAATAAATAAATACTATAAAACAAATTTAAACAAATAGTTAATATAGAGAGTTTATAAAAAATATTTATGTGATATTATAGTAATTCAATATAGAAAACGTGTATCTTTAAAAATTATTGAATGTAATATTATTAGAAAATAAGAGATAAAGCTAAAAATAATATAAAGAAATGGTTATATATAAAATGATCGCTCTGATACTATATGCTTATAATTTTTCTAATGAAAAAAAAAAAAATGTATTTAATATTTTATCAGTTTGGAGCTTAGTTTATCCCTAGGACCATTTATGGGATATTAACGATAATAAATAAATGAAAATAATTTAATAAAATAGTATTCATAACGATACGAGTTCTAAGGATGAACTAGAAAAATAACTAAAATTATTAAATGACTAGTTTAAAAAATAAATTAACTTAAACTGTATTTAAGAGAAAGCTGAATAATAAAAATAATTATAGTGTGATTAATATTAATTTCAATAGAATGAATAAATACTTAATGAATGTAACTAAAATTAATTTTATTCAATAAAATAAGATAACTATTGTCCAACATTTATAAGTAACAGTTAATCATCCACGGCATCTTGTTCTTTATGACAATTTAATTATTATTTTTATATATTTAGTGCTTATAATTGTTTTAATTTATGTTTAATTTATATTACTATGTTTACAATATATATAATATTAATAAAGTATATGAATATTATGTAGATTTTAGGCTAATTAAATATTATAATTATTATATGATAAGGTAAAAAAAATGTTGTAATCATTTTAATTTGTAATTTTTGTGAATTAAAATTATATTAATTGAGTTTTTATTATTTAGTAAATAAAATAATTTTAATTTAATTTACTAGAAAAAAATAAAAAAGCTTATTAAAATTTTAAATTCTTACAAATATATTTAAAATGGGGTAAAATTAATAAAAGATAACAAAATCATATGTAAATAATGAAAAATTTATAAGTGAAATGGAATAGGTAAGAAGCAGTATATAGATTTTGAAAAATTTTTATTTAAATTTGTTAATAAATTATAAATTAAATAGTAAAGAGACATCATGAATACTAAAGCATATAAAATGAAAATAAAAATAAATGAATTTGATAAAAAATAGTAAAATAGAAATTAAAAATTAAAAATACAAGAAGATTTTACCAAATTTAAAGAATATTCGACATCTTAAGATTAAGGTATTTTGGAAATGCTATAGTAATGTTATGCGATTGACATTGATCTTAAATATTAATAGAAAAATGAACATGATTTTAAAAATTAATTTAAGTAAATATTTGAAAAAATAGGATATGATAAAATCTATGAAGCAAAAATTGATATAGCGTAATATTAATTATAAAAATTAGAAATATTTCAAGCTGATTATAAATTATTAATTTTTTTAGGGGTAATAAATTGAAAACTATTAAATATCTTATGTAAGAAATCATTCTATTAGAAAATTTACAAATATTAGAACTAAATTTAAGGTAATTTAAATTTTTATATTTAGAAACAATATTTAGCATACTTATTTTTAATAGTGGAAATTTTGAAGTTTAAGATTTCGTGAAAATACCATTATACTTAAAAAAGTTATAAAATTTAAAAGGTTTATGTTTAGAAATGAGACTAGTTAGTATGAATGGTGAAACATTTAAGAAATTATTTTAGTAAACTTGTTATATAAAAAGTATTCAAGAAATATTTTTAGATTGTCAGTAATAATTATTTTTACTAATATTATATATAAATAAATTTTATTTAAATCTTATTATTCGTAGATGGAATTATATTAGAAGTTGGGAAGATAAGCTATATAGAGAATTTGATTTTTTTCAAGTTAATAGTTTAAAATAATTATAGGTTTATTTAGGGTAAAATTCTACTTTAATTTTAATTTAATAAACTTAAAAAATTTGTAAAAATAATTATTTTTTTAGATTTAATTAAATTCAAAAATAAACTGTTAGCGATTTGGCAATTCTATTAGGAGAAATAAAAAAAATATTAAAATTCAAGGCTCAGTTTTTCTAGTGAAAATATTTGGAGAAAATTTTTTATAATAAATCATAATAGTAATTTAATAAGTCAATTTAGTTGTAAATTTTTTTTTATGTAAATTTAATTAATTCAAACAAAATTCTATTAGATAGCTTATAAAACTATTAACAAAAACTAGTTAAAGAACGTTTAGTTCTATAATCCATAAATTATTAATTATTCTTTTTGTTATTATTACATAATAATTTTAATTTTTTAGTATTGTAAACTACTTATTATCAAATTTATAATTAATAATTATGATTATTATTTTAAACTTTCTTACTTCAACATATTAAAAATAAATAAAAATAATTTAAAAATACAATAAAAAACAAAAATAAATTTATTTATAAAAGATAAGATAAGATACTATTAAATATAAATATGTTATATAGTATTTTGAATTCCACTGCATAATAGAACATTTTAGATTTGGGAACCTTTGGCTTAGTTGTTTTCATTTAAACTATAGCCTCTTTAGGACTTGTTATGTTTACACTAGTTAGGGGATTCTAGTATTTTATTCCTAAATAAAAAATTGGAACCTTATTGATTTGTATAAAAAATAATTAATTAAATAATTTTTAGAAATTAGAAATAAAAAAATATTATATATAATTTATATAAATAACAAAAATAAATATTAATTTTTTAGTTGGTATATCTTTAGAATTGATAGCTAGGTTTGTGACTGCATTTTTATTTGGAATGAGTTTTTTAACAAATGATATTGATTCTGATATTTGGTATAAATAGATATCAAATTATCTTTATATACCTAATGCATGCTATTTTATGTATATAATTCCCAAATTTTGGCAATTTTTAATAACATAATATGCTGCTAGAATAAAGTACAATTAATATTTATATTTTTATAAGTTTTTTCTTATCATTATATTGATATTCTTTTTTTTTCATATAAAATAGGAGATACAATGTTTTAAATACTTAAGATAGAATTTAACCAAAAAGAAAATGGGCTATAATTATGTTTATTTTAATTTGGTTGGTTGTATTTGTTTATTAATTTGTTACTATAATGGTTTTTAATTTTGGCTAAAAAGATAATTAAACAGATTCTGAACTAGTAGTTTTTTATATCAATGATATGGCTATATTCATATACATAACAAGCTTATCTATAATGGGAGTATAATTTTTGTTACATTGTAAATTATTAGCTGGATTGCCGTACGAAAATAAAAATGTAATATTATTAAAATAGCATTTATACTTTTTTTATTTATGAATTTTATATAAAGTCTGAAAACAGATGCTCCGATATGAGGTTAATTTTGAATTATTGTATAATATCAAGAATAATATACGCAATAGTTTTATAAATATATTTTAATTTTTATACTGAATATTTTGTTTATGCTAATGAAGTTTCTAATTTGTCGGATATTTTAAAAATTTTAGTACCTTTGGGATACTTTTGTTTATATGTTATATGTGAATTAATTCCAATTTATTACTGTCTTCAAATAAATATACTAAAAATTTATATGTGGAATTTTGAAAGTTAAAATAATTTGTTCTCATCTTATGATACAACATTGAAATCTGAACTAATAGCTTAAGAAAAAGATGAATACCAAATTAAAAGCGGAAAAACAAACTATTAAAAAAAAGGAACTTAAATTAATAAAAGGCCTAATAATAATACAAGTCATTTGTAATTACAAAAAGAGCTATAAAACGAAATAAAAGAATTTTTAAATTTAAAAAAACTATTATAAAATGAAAAATTAGAGAACATAGAATAAGTACCAAAATCTGAAATACTGACAAAAAAATCGTCAAAAGGATTGGGCGAAATTTAAATTTCTAGACTTAAAAATAATAATAATATAATTTTTGCACTTAAGTAAATAAAAACAGATATAATAAGTAGCTATTTATTTGAAGAAATAAGTTAAGAATATAAAAGCTTAAATAAATTAGAAAACCTTTTAATTTAAAAACCTTTAAAAGTATTTAATGATAATAAATCGATATATCTAGTTTATTAATATCATCAAAATTAATCTCTAAGAAACTTTTTGAATAGTGATAATTTAGGAAAATCTAATTTAGATTAAGGACAATTTTACAACTACAACATTGAAAAAGAAGAAGATTAGTAAAAACTACTAGATAAAAATTTTTATAAGCTTTCTATCGAAACAAAAGTACTTAAATGATTAATAAATTTAAATTTATCATTTATTTTATAAATATTAAATTATTAAAAAAGATTAAGCTATCTCTTCAAATAAGTGATGTGATGTCATATTTACATTAATAAAAAATAATTCATGGCCATCTTCATATGGAAAATTTATTGATAGATACAAATTTTAACATAGTTTTAGCTGACATAGGATTTAGAAGTTTAAAAAAAATATAAAGCTTGAAATTCGGATATTCAAATATTGGTTATTATACAGCACCTGAATACTTAGAAGGCAAAAATAATATAAAGTACATTAAAACTCCTGATTTCCCTTAAGATGTGTATAGTTTTGCATATATTCTTTATGAATTATTTTATTGTAGATAACCACTTAAGGATTTAAATATTACATAATTGAAAAAAATTATAGTGGAAGAGGGAAAAAGACCTAAAAAAGATAAAAATATTTTTATACCAGATTAAATTGAAACTTTAATAGATAACTGCTGGCTTGCGGATCCTGGTAGTAGACCCACTTTTTAATAAATATACAGCAATTTAGTAAAATTAAGTGAGTCAGTTGATTTTTAGTTTAATGACTCAAAAATAAATTAATTTACTAAATAGTGAGTTTAAAAATATTTACATATTTATAGTGTACCTAAATTTATTAATAATTTATTTAAAATTTAGATATATTTTATTTGCAACGTTATAATTTTAATTCATATTTATATTTGTATATGTATAAATGTGCGGGTAACTTTATGATTTAACAAATTAAATTTTATTTAATAAAAATAAACATTATAATTTCTGTTTCATCTGTAACAAAATTTTATTTAATATTCAATTATTATTTTTTTCTATATATTTTATTTTTAAATAGGTATTGGTTTAATCGTGATATCAAAAAATAAAATTAATAAAATATTATCAAAAAAATAATAAAATAAATAATATTAAATTTTGTAATGATTACAAATATAGCACAAATAGGACTTTATGTTGTAACCTTTTTGATAAGTTTAACTTTTTGTAAAAAATATTAAAAAATTTTTTGGTTTCTATTAATTCCAAAAAATTAAATATTTTTTTTCCAAAAAATTAATAAATTAGCATTTTTATTTTATATTTTAGTCAAATCGTACTATAACAATAACATGGTAAACTATGATTTAGAAAAATATGAACTTGATTAAACCATTCCATAAGAAGAATACTTAAATATTTTCAAAAAAGCAGAAGAATAATTAAGAAAAGTAGAGTTTTAAAATTTTACTGAGTTTAATTCTTAATAGGCTCCTAAATTAATAGAAAATATATAAGATTTATCCATTAAATTATATAAATTATCTAGATATAGCCAGGATTTCAAAGGTATAAATAAAAATATTGGAAATTATCTCGAAAAATGAGAATTATGAAATTTAATTATAACTTAAATGTAGTTAAAAAAAAACATTTATTAATTTAAAATATACTTTTAAAGATAAATTAAATGAGTTCGTTAGAAGTAGTAATGTCTTACAAGAATGTTATAACAATGGTGATAAGAAATATAAGGAATCTATTAAACCTGATTTGGAAAGCAACAAATAATAGGAAGAATGTAAAAACTAAGGAATAGATATTTCTAAAATTTAAAATGATATAGAATATTATAATGTTAAAAAATCTGAAGCATAAGATTTTAAAAATGAAGTTTTAGTTAATTTTTATAATTATTAAAAAACTAACTATACTTAAATTGAGCTTAAAGCATAATAAGACATTGATGAAAATTAAAAATTTTTAGATATTTGTAATTAAAACAAAACTTAAACTGAAGAAAAAGTATTCTAAATAAAGGAGTACTTGCAATAAATTCAAAGCGAAATTAATGACGCATAGAACAGAAATTAAATTTAATAATAAAGTCTTAAGAATCCTTAGATTTATAAACTTGAATATTAAAATTATATCGAAAATAGAACAGGTGTTTATGAAAAATATGAAAAAAAACTTAATGAATATTAATTATATTTAAGATAATGTAATTAAATGGGATATGAAATAAAGTAAAATAATTTAATTTATATTTTTATTAAATATTTTTTTAGAAGATATAATAAAAAAATTTTCAAAAAAGCTAATTAAAAGATGAATAGTAGAATATTGAGTAAAATAAAAAGGAAACTTAATAAAAAATTGAAACATATTAAAGTTATATCAAAATATATGATAATAATATTGAGACTTGTAATAAAGAGATTGAAAAACTGTGGAGATAATATTACGATTTAGATAGATGTTTTAACGGAAAAGTTAACGAAGTTACTGAAAAATCAGATTTTCTCAACTCTTATTGCGAGTACGAAAAAAAATCTGCTACCGCCTATTTCAAAAAATTGAATAAAATTATTCCTTTAGTTAATTAAAATTTTGTTAATTAAATTAATAATATCAAAGAAGAATTAGAAGCTGAAATAAAAAAGAATACTCATGAAATTTAATAGTATTGATTAATTATATTTTTATAGCAGTTCATTTTACTGTATATATATATTTATTTTTATAAATATTGGAAAAATTTAATATTTTAATATTTATTTTTACATTATTGCTATTTATTTATTGTTACTTTATTAATTAATTAAAAGTGCGCCTTTATTATTAATTAAACTAGGAATTTACTTTACATATTCAAGTATTAATAGATTTAATAAATATTTATTAAAATAAGTTTATTGAATTTATATTGAATATTATTTATGAGTCAATAAATAAAATATAAATAAAATATAATAAAAAGGCTTTAATTATTATCAGTTTTTGATTTTTAATACTATTCATTAAATAAAAGTAAATTAATTTTAAAATAAGTAGCAAAATATTAAAATTAAAATACAATAACAATAACTAAATATAAATTTAAATTAAGTAACATATATTAGATTGGATGTGGAAATAAGTTTCTTAAGTATTAGTATTAATTACTATATCATGCGTGGCATTTTTTACTGGATATGATTATTTATATAAAGGTAAATTATTGAAAATTAAATTGGAGAGATAAATCTTATAATTAAAAATATCCATATTATAATTTATGGAATTAGCATTAATAAACTCTAAGAATTTAAAATATTGAAATTTAAAGGAAGAATTAATTTTTCAAAAATGATTATATAAAAATAAATTGAATAATATATAATTTAATATATTAATTCATAAACAATATAATTTACAAAAGATCCTAACTTTAGCCTTGATCCTAAATATGACTATAAGTTTTAAAAAGTTAGGTTAAATGATACTAACGTTAATTAATTTTTTAACTCTATACCTCCTCTTTATCCTGAAGATTTACTATTACAACACTAAGACGAATTTTAAAATAAAACCTCTTACTTAAACGAGGCCGAAAATTTAGTACAATAATTATCATAAAATTATGAAAGAATACTATTATAATAAACAGATAGTAGAAGTAATTTTTTTTTTTATAAAGTAATATAAAAAATTCCAAGAAAATACATTTTTTTTTAATATAATTGTTTTGAATATAAAAAAAAATTAACAAAAATAAGTTTAATTTTTTTTGAATCTTATTTCAAGTAAACTTGTCGTATATTTTATCCATGCCTTTATATCTTTTTGTAATAATTATATTTTAACCTATATAAAGAGCTAACAAAAAAAGCTCATGAAAGCAAAGATTAGATAGATATATGCAAAAGAAAAATTTTTGATGAAAATGAAATATCTGATAGTGATATAAAATAGAAAATGGAAAATTTAAAAGAAATTTAAATTAAGAATTAAAATATAAATTTAGAATTGACTAAAGAAAACAGAAAATTAGCTATATTAGAGGGAAAAATTTAATCTTTAGAAAATCAAAAAGAAACTTTAAGATAAAATTTAAAAAGTTACAATATTGGATTTCTATAAAAATAAATTGATACTAAAGCTGAAGCTGAATAAAGCAATTAGAAAAAATTGGAATAATTTATCAACGCTGCCTCTCTTATTAAATTCTATAATAATACAATTTTTTAATAAGTGTAAGATGCAAAAAAAGCTAAATTAAAATAAGAATAAGATCCTTATAAAATTTTCCCCCTTGAATATGACGAATATATTCAAAATAGAACTGAAACCATGAAAAAATATTCTTAAGATTTAGAAGTCTTAGAAAATAAAATCATATAACTTTAAAACCAATTAAAAGAATAAGAGTAAACAAATAAAATAGTTTATATTAATTATAATATGTTTATATATTATAAATTTTCTTTTATTTTAGTAATTTGGAAGATAAATTAAAAAATTACGAATAACTAAGAATAAAAGATGAAGCTGAAATGTAAAACGTTTTAGAATAGTTAAAGTAACTTAAAATTAACAAAAAGGATTAAAAATAAATATAGAAAAACTTATAATACTAGTAAGAATAAGTTCAAAAAAAAATTTTGGCTTTAAGAGATGAAATAGATGATTTATTAAGTAAAAATGACGATATTATTAATAAAATTAATGATTAGTGTTCTAAATATTAAACTCATTTTCATGCTTATAAATCGGAGTTACTTTGG
The DNA here is from genome assembly GCA_001447515.1 of Pseudocohnilembus persalinus. Taxonomy (NCBI): domain Eukaryota; phylum Ciliophora; class Oligohymenophorea; order Philasterida; family Pseudocohnilembidae; genus Pseudocohnilembus; species Pseudocohnilembus persalinus. The sequence goes on along the minus strand of LDAU01000155.1, from coordinate 589,221 downwards.
TCGATGCCTAAGATAGACAAAAAATTAATTTCTAAAACTAATAAATTTATTTCTATCATTTCTGAGCTTTGATTATATCAAAAATAAAAATATCTTAAATACTATATTATATTTATATGATTTGTATTAATTTTATTTACATGTTATAATTATTATTATAAAATTGTGATAATTTATTTTATTTTAGTATTTGAGTTAAATTTGTATAATTGCAAAAGTCTTATTATAATTGCGTATTAAATTTACTATAAAATTTCACGTGACACAAACTTATGTTATGCAGAAATTTGTTTTAAAAATTTATTAGTTTTTATTAAAAATTTATTAAATTCTATATATAAATAGTTTCTAATTTAAATTATATACTAGAAATGCAAATACCTTAATTGTATTTGAATGTAATATTTTTATCAAAAAAACCTATAAATATATATTTGGTATGTATTATTTTTTGTTTTTCTTTATTTTTTCAAATTGTTTCCAAAAATAAACATTAATTAAATAAAAAATTAGAAAATTGTTTAATAAATAATTAGGAGTAATCTTTTTATTATTATGGTAATAAAATAATAAATTATTATAAAAAAACAAATAAAAAATACAAACAATTCCAACCTAGAAATCAAATAAAAATTGTTAATATTTATAATTAATATAGCATTCGTATTTTTTGTAAAACTTTACTATAATTATGTCAAATTCAAGTGATAATTCGGATACAGATATTTAAGATGAGGTATTTTCGAACAATATGACTAATAGAGGACCTATTAATTATAATGAATATAAAATGTAGAATAACTATAATTTATTTAAAAGTGTATTCAAAAATAATACAAATATTCAAATATGTTAGAATAATTCTTAAAATTCAAACAATCAATCAATTTTATAAAATTAACATACATAAATGTTTTCAAAAAACAAAAATGATGATATAATATTATAAAATCATAATAACTAAAAATTATTTTTATAATAATAACAAAAATATTAAGACTATAAGAAAAATAAATAAAATGATACTGAAATATACTCTCTAGAAAGTAATACAGATAATGAATTAGATTTAAATGATTAAAATTTTGGAGACCTTTGTTCCCCAAATTTCAAATAACTTCATTAAAATAAAGGCCAATTATTATTTAATTAATAAAATTAAAATTTTATATAAAAAAAAAATAACTAATATTCTTTATAGTAAAATTAAAATTCAGAAATATAAAACTTTTTTAAAGATAGTATTAAAAATGATAAAAAGTAAGATACCAATTCCAGTGATATAAAGTAAAACCAGCCCACGCATTTAAATAATTCAGAAAACAAATAGTATATTGCTTAAAATTAAAAACAATAATAATTAAATAACTTTGAAAAACAAAATTCTCAAAAATTTAGTCAAAGATCAAGTATTTACAATTTAAGAAGCAGGTAGAGTTATACACATAATATTAATGATAGTGAGATTTTTAAAAAAAAAAATAGCCAAGAAAATTCAGTTTAAAATTCGCAATTATCATAGAGATAAAATTTTAATAATAATAATTTAATGACATTTTTCAACAACAACTCGCCTTCAAAAAAAGAAGATTAATCTAAATTAAAAATATAATTATTTAATTACAGCAATGAATTTGATTTAAAATAACAGGGTAATTTAGAAAATTAAATATCTACTTACAATTCCCCTCAATTTCATTAGTTTCCATAGTTGTCTTTTTAGGGAGAAAGTTTTTAATATGTTAATAAAAAGGAAAGCAATTAAAATTTATTGTCAAAATTAGATGAAAAAAATATTTAAAATTTAAGCAGCAATCATTTATCCTCTAAGTTTAGAGATAGTAGTGCTGACATGTAGATTTAAAATACCTTATCGTGTGATGGATTTTCATCGATAAATGATACGCCTAAAAATTATATGAAAAAATTCCCGTCTTAATTTGTAAAAAAATAATAAAGTTTGATTAATATTTTATAAAAATTAATTATAATATATTTATTTAATTATCTTAAGAGCAGAGCAAGTGAAAAATCCGGGTTCAAAGACTATACAAAAATTCACTTAAATGGCTAATAAGACTTAATTGATTCAAGCAATTATTAATCCAGCAATAAAAATAAACATCATAAAATATATGGAAATAATATTTAGGCAAAAAGTGATGTAAGTTCCTTTCACAGCTTAAGATCGAATATAGATAAAAATTATGCTAGACGTCAAAATTCACCATTAATAAGACTAAAAAATTCGGAATATGAAAAGTAAGTAAAATCTAGTTAAGAATTAGATGTTTAATGGTCTTAAAATGATAAAACGCCCAAAAGTAGTTTTGGTAAAAGAAACTATCATTTTGGTGATGATGACGATGAAGTTGTGTAAGAAAATGAAGACGATATAGAATTAATTTAAGAATCAAAAAATATAATTGAGGAATTTAATAAATAAAAGGTAATAATTTTTAACTAATTTGACTCTTTTATATTTTTTTTATCTTTTATAGTTATAAATTAATTTTAATTTATTTAGTCTTAGATAAAGTAATGTAATAATATTCCTATTCCAGTTAAACAACCACCAAAATTGATATCCGTCGAAAAGTAAAGCAAAAGTGTGTAAAGTTTGTTATAAATATAAGATAGGAAATAAAAATAGTTAGATAAGTTAAAAAATAATATAAATTAAAGACCTTCAGCTATTTTACTTACTGAATTCAAAGATAATAATACTGAAGTTAGAAAAATGAATGAATCGAATTTATACAATAAAAAATTAGTAAGTTATATAAATTAATATAAATGTTAATTTTTAAATCATTTTACATTTTTAGGCTCATTTAACGTAGGAATTAACAGATATAGAATTTACAATTTTTTGTTAAAATAAAGGAGTGTTTTTAGTAAACGGCAGAAGAAAAAAAGTAATTACTTTAATTTTATTTATAAAATATTAATATTTAATCAAATTATTATTAATTTTATAATAAGTTTGCTAGCAATGCTTTAAACCTTTTAAAAGGTACAAATAAATTTAGAGTCAAAATAATTAATCTTGTTAATAATAAGTAAAAAAATTTTTAAGATAATTATCTAAACCAATTTAATTATTCATTAGATAATTTTTTTTTTTAAAAGCTATTTTCTGTGGACAATTAAGCTTTTTACTTTTATAAATGTATTTGCATTTTTTTTATATGATTATAAAATTAAATTAAATGCTGGTTTAGAAAATAAAAATTATAATAAAGCCAGCTTAATAATAGAATTAATATGTGATATTTTTTTTTCATGTGAGTTTATTTTATATTTGATAACAATGGGAGGGTTTTTAGAAAAAGGAGCGTAAAAAATATATTTAATAATATTAAACACACTATTATATAAAATTAATTATATTATTTATAATTAAATAATTTGAAAACTCTAGATATTTTAGAGACTACTGGTCTTGGATAAATTTTTCATCTCTTATTGCTAGGTATAAATTAAAATTTAATATAGTATATTTTTTATGATATTTTAAAATATTATGATATTTTTTAAACTCTTTTTTTTTTTATTAAACAAGCTTGCTATTAAAAATTTATGACCCTAAAAATTTTGTTGGCTATATTTTAAATATATTAAAAATGTTAAGAACCATAAGGTTAATTTATGTATTTCCGATATTAAAAAAATGTTTTGATTCATTAGTAAAAACTTTACCGAGAGTTTTTTTAAATTTTATGGCGCTTTTATTAATAATGGTATTTTATAGCATTTTGGGAATACACTTATATGGGGGAGCTTTTGAATATAGATGCAGAATAACTGAAGAACCTGATGATAATGGTTACTGGCCTGTAGCTGAAAATTCCTACACTTTATGTGGTAAATCATTTTCATGTCCAAGTGGGTAAAATTTAATATTAGTTTCAATATTTTTACTTTTAAAAATTAATTAATAAAATACTACTTTTATTGAACTTTTTTAAAATTTATTAAATTCACCTATTAATTTGTTATTTATATACGATTTATAGTCATATTATTTAATAATATTTTACTTAAAATATATATTTAAGGACATACTGTGGAAGTCCCTATTAACATGGATTACCTTACGATGAGAACGAAAGAGATGTAGTTAATTTGAATTTTGGATTTACTAATTTTGATAATTTTTATTATTCAATGTTTACTGTTTTTCATATGGTAAGAACTACAGGATGGAGTTCTATTTTATTTATTGTAATTTAATGTAAATTTTCATAAACATTTTATTAATTAATCGCTTATATATATTTTACTTCATTAGTATTGGAAGTATCAAAATCCAATTATTGCTTCAATATATTTTTTATCCCTATTGTTTCTTTCCGCCTATATATTAATAAATTTATTATTGGGAGTTTTGTACGAAGGTTTCATGAAAAATGAAAGCCAAATAGATGTTGACTTTAGTAATTAATGCTATTATTTAATTAATTCATAAATTATAAAATTTAAAATAAGAAATAAAAAAATTATTATTTTTTTACTAAAGGCATAGATGAAGATGATGACGAATCTTAAAAAAAAAAAGAAGAAAAAAGGGATTCTGTAAAAGTTAAAATAAAAAATTTAAAAAGTAAATTCGAAGAAGGAGAAGAAATAATTTCTTCAAGTGATGAGGTGTCACAAGATTCTGAAGAATTAAAACTGGAAAGAAGAAGAAAGAAAAAAATAAAATTATATAAAATGTATCATAAAAGACAAATGTCATCGCTCAGTTTTAGAAAAAAATTTTAAAAGCACTGTCATTCTTTAATATGTTAATAAGAGAATTTTTATTATATAGAATAAAAAGTATCGTTTAAAAAAAAGTTAATGACATTTATAATTAAAAAAAACATATTATATTACCTTTCAAGCTTGATTTCTATAGTAAACTGTATTATTTTATGTTTGGATCGGTACCCTATGTCAGAAGATGATATTTTTACCATGAATTTAATTGATTTTATAGGAACTGTATTTTTGGCTCTAGAGGTTATTTTTTTGGTAATAAATATATAATATTTTTATGAAAATTATAAAAATTTAAATTACAAATTTTATATATCATTAAACTTAAAATTTATATTTATAGGGCTTATTTTTCACGTATGACTTTTTTAAAACCTATATGTCTCTGATAGATCTAGCACTTGTAATACTTAACTTGTTCGAAATAGTTATAAAACTGATATTAGGTTACGAATTTTTTTACCAATTTACAGTTGCAGGGAAAATTTTTAAAATATTGAAATTTTGGAGAATTTTTAAAATAATTTATAAAACTAAATGTCTTAAACCTTTGGATCAATTTCTTGCAGCATTTATTGTTTCTTTCGAGAAATTACTTTATTATATAGCAATAATCCTCATATATGCATTCACTTTTTCTTGTATAGGATGCGAATTAATGGCATATAGGGCCAGATTTGTTAATTATACTTATGAAGTTTCAAGTGATAGATTAAACGGTACTTCGCCTAGGATTAATTTTGATTCTATTCCAAATGGTCTAATTGCAATTTTTATGTTTATTTTAAATGAGTAATTATATAATATTTTAAAATTATTATTTATATTTTTCTTTACTTTATACTATAAATTTAGGGAATGGCATATGACCATGTATGACTATATGAGATCTTACACTGATTAGTAATATTTAATATTTGTATAAACAAATTTTTAATTTATATATTAATAAATTAAATAGTATAGCATTATTTTGGATTATTCTTATTTGGACAGGAGAGGTGTTGGTTATGAAATTATTTTTAGCCTTATTTATCAACAATTATTTGTAAATTGTAAATAGTGCTATTAGCGGTAATTTAGAAGACAATGATTTTAGTACTTAATCTTCATTAGATAGTATATCAAACTACAGTGCTATTGATGAAATAACATCATCAAACCAAAAATTAAAAAAAAATATCGAAAATCCCTAATCATGTATTTTAGAAAAATAGGAGGATGAATAAAATGATCACGAAGATAACATAAAAAATGAAAAAAATATGTATATGTCCAGTAATCAAATCTTTAATAAAGAAAGCTAAGAAAGATAGTCAATAAACTAAACTGGAACCATTAGAAACAGAAACAATTTAAAAAATTTAGATAGTCAGGATAAAAAAAAATCTTAGACAACTATTTTAATTAATAATGACATAATTAGTTTAAATGGGATTAATTATAATAATTAAAATAACTAAAATAACTAAAATTTTTATTAATAAAAAGTAATATAAAATCTAAATAAAAATAATTAAAGTAATAATAGATTAAGTACTTAAAATTACGAATTTTCTGATTACAAAAGAAATGGTCAGAGAACGTTTTCTAACAAAATTAGTTCTGCAAAATCGAGAAATTCAACAAGTGTATAAAATTTAAATAATAGTCGAAGAAAATCAGATAATCCTATTTTAAGATTTATTAAAAGATAAAGTTAGCTTTAATAAGAAAGTCCTTTATTTATGTAAAAAAGTATTAAAATAAATTCCTAGCAATAAGTTCAAATAGACGGAAGTTCATAAAACTACAATAATATTCAGAGATGCAAAAGAAAAAAAAGCAGTTAGAATTATAGTAAATTAATGCAAAAATGCGAAAATATTTTTAAGAATAAAGAAAAATCATAATAAAGTATGGCTTAACAATAAACTAAAATGGATATTGAAAAGTAAATGTAAAATGAGTTTTAAAATGTTTTAATGGAATAATCTTACAAGATAGAAAAATAATAGCAGGGTAATACTAATTAAAATAATAATTCTAAAAAAAATTGGATTTTACAAAGTATATCTAATAAAGCTCAATTAAGCGAAATTCCTTCTATAAGTTAGCATATTTAAAACAGTAAAATATATCAAAGTATATTGTTAAACGTGATAAAGAATGCATCTGGAGATAAATCTAAACAATCTTTAAATTTAAAAGCTATAGGAAATATTCAATAAAGTGGTATTTATTCGAAAAGTGCTAATTAGGTGGAAAAATAAATTTAAAGTTCAAAATTAAATTAAAAAAATATAGATAATACTATAAATAAAGAAAATGGATTTAAAAATAGTGCATTTATGAAAAGATTAGCACTAAAAAGACAAAGTAGAAAATCAAAAAAAATATAAAAATGTAATAAATAAATAAAAATAAAAAAAATAATTAGCCTATATAAAATTTATTAACAGTAAAATTAATTATCTTTTTATATATTTTTTTATAGTAACTAAATTGTAGATATAATAAATAAGGGTTAAAAATTTTGTATAAACTAATGCTTTTGAATACTTTATCCTTTTCTTTATAATTATATCTAGTGTTCTATTAGCAATGGATACACCTTTAAATGACCCTGATTCAGATAAAGTTTATTTTTTGAAAATTTCAGACCTTATTATAACAACTGTATTTGGAATTGAATGTTTACTTAAAATTTTCGGATTTGGTATATTAATTATTTTTATATTATTCTAATTATTGAAAATGAGCTAAATTTTTTAAAAATAATTTATTTTTCATATATAAAATATTATATAAAACATGAAAGGATTATTTTATATTATGAATAATTATTTAAATCTTTCTAACAAAATTTAATCTTAACGTTTGAAAATAGGTTTTATCCCTTATATAAAAGACCCATGGAATATTATTGACTTCATATCCATTTTAATTTCTTTATAATCTTTGATTTTTCAAAATGGGCTAAATTTTTTTAGAAGTTTAAGGGCAGTGAGAATATTAAAAATATCAAGATATTTTATAGATTTAAGATTTACAATTACATCTTTAGTGGCTTCTATACCATTAATAGGTTATTTAATGATATTTGCAGGTATGTTTTTGGTTTTTGTGGCTTTAATTCCTTTATATTTTTTGAAAGGAGAAATGTTTTATTGTAGTATATCATCAGACTTAAAAGAGTTAGTCAGTACAGAAACAGATTGTTATGATTATGGGTAAATATTTAAAAACAATATTTGTTTTTTTTTTTCACATTTTTTTAATTTCTAATAAATTATTTATTTTTTCTTATTAAAAATTTATTTTTTAATAAAGAGGGGATTGGATTAACAATGATTTTCCTTGGGATAATATCTTATTATCTGTGTATAATATGTTTACAATAGCTACTTGTGAAGGATGGAGTGCTTATATGACAAATGCTTGGGATGCAGTTGGGATAGATAAAGAACCTATTCGAAATAAAAATTAATGGTGGAGTATATTTTATATAGCTCATTTTTTTATAGGCAATTTAATGGTTTTTAACACTTTTATTGGCGTTTTGATAGAAAAGTTTACATATATAAAAAACACAAAGGGAAAATATAAAGGTTTATCTGTTAGAGAGAAAGAATGGGCTATAATAAAGGAAAGAATATATAAAACTGTTCCGGATAAAACAATAAAACGGCCTGTAAATTCTAAAATTATGGGAAAAATACACGATATGGTTTATAATAACTATTATTTTAATAGATTAATGGATGCATGTATTATTTTAAACACTATAATATTTATGTTATATTATCACAGATCGTCTATTTAATATGAAAAAACTTTAGATTACGCAAATTACTTTTTTGTTTTAGTTTTTTTCTTTGAAATAATACTTCGAATTATTGTGTATAAAAAAATGTATTTTAAATCGCTATTTAATTTTTTTGAAATGTTTTTACTTGTAACTGCTTTGATTGGAGCTATTTTAAATGAAACTGTTTTTAGTGATAAATTTAATTTGGAAGATGATGAAAAAAATTTTTAATTACTTTTAAGAATTTTTTAAGTAGCCAGGGCAGCTAGATTAATTAAATCCTTCGAAACTATAGGAAAAATATTTAACACCTTATTTTATGTTATGCCAAAAGTTTGGCCCGTAATGGCACTTTGTGTTTTAGTTTGGTATATATATGCTCTAATTGGAGTTTAATTGTTTGCATACGCCAAACCCTAAAATAATTTTGCCTCATATGACTTAAATTTCAGATCTTTTACTAGTGCAGTATTTAGCCTAATTAGAGTTGCAAGTGGAGAATAGTGGTTTCTTTTAGTTGGAGACGCTATTAGAGGATAACAACCTAATTTTGTTTGCCAATCAATCTCTTCATATGAGGATTATTAATAATATGGTAATTTTATGATATAAATAATTATGAATTATATATTTTTTTGTCAAATTTTTTATATAATTTTATTATATATTTTTAGGTCTTATGGGATGTGGGTCAACAGCTGCATACTTTTACTTTTTAAGTTATCATATGATACTTTCTGTAATTATTTTAAATTTACTTATAGCATTAGTTTTATCTGGTTCGCTAGACGTAATTTAATAAGAATCAACTGCTATAGGAAAATATTAAATGGATAAAATAAAAGAAATATGGCATGATTTTGATTAAGATGGGGATGGATTTATGAATTACAAAGATTTTTGGAAATTTACATCGTAAATGTCTATGGTATACGGGGTTAAATAGGAAGATTTATTAGATGTAAACCATAAAAGAGATTTTTTAAAAGTTTTGTAAATTCCATTATACAGTCATAAATAAACTCATATATGGGGATACCTTTTCCATGATGTTATTATATAACTGACTAAAATATCAATATTCATAAAATTTGGATATAAAATGTAAAAATATATTTACGAAATTATGATAAAAATATATTAACCAATAATAAATACTTTTTAATTAGATAATCTACTGATGAAGATGATCTTTCCTAGGGTAATGAAGCTAAATTTATTAGAGAAGATTTCGATAGTGGTGATATGGCAACAATTATTTTAATGTAAAGAAGATGGAAAAAATGGATAAGAGCTATAAAAGAAAAAAAGAAAATAGAGTAAAATACTTTTTTAATAATTTGAGTAAAATTTTATAATAAAAATTTAATTTAGGTAAATGACACAAAGTTAATTAAAGAAATACTATAATGATTAAATTATAAATGAGAAATTGTAATTAGATGAAGAATCTGAAGAAATTAACCTTAAGCTTTAATAATTTAAGCACATATAAAAGGCATTTAGAGAAAATCAATAGATATCAGAAGAATAATATAAAAAACTAAGTGAAAAGTTCGCAAATAGATAAAGCATCGCTAAGGGAAGTAAATAAAATATTTAGATTCCTCAAGATATAAGAATAAAGTCAGGAAATAGTTTAGATAGATCTAATAACAATGAATTATCGGAAAACCAAGTAGGCACAAAAAAAACCTTAAGTAATGCAGAAATTTCGGAAAATTTTTCAAGAATTTCAGAAAATTTTAGAGCTTAAATCAAAAGTTCATAGCTAAAATAATTTAAAAATCCGAACATATCTTTCTTAACGGAACAAAATATAAATAGGTTTAAATTCGATGCTGCTTAATTTCAAGGAAATTATATTAATAAAACTTTAAATTATTCGCCAAATTAAACTTAGCAAGAAAATAACACTTAAGAGAATGCTATTTTTTATACTAACAGTAATAATGCTAGTTATATCAAGTCAGAATCTAACAGATTTAATAAAAATAACTAAAATTCAAATCAAATATAAAACTAGAATTTTTCCAATAATTAATAAGCTAATTTACATAATAAAACATATATATTTAACCATAGCTATTAATAATCTTAAGATTTTTCTACTTTAGCATTAAAATAAGATGTAAATTAAATTAGCTTCTAATAATTATAATAAAATTACTTTAATTCTCATATTTATGATAAAAGTAATTTTTTAAATGAATCATAAAATAAAGGCTAATAAGATTAAGAAATTGACCTAACGAATAGATTTTAAAATGACTTAACTTAAAGAAAATTATTATGAATAATTAAATTTTCTTAAATAAATTAAAAGAACTAATCAAAAAAATAATACTTTTTTTTTTCTAAATTAATTAATTAATTTATAAAAATAATTTATTTGTCTATAAAAATAATAAGTAACTGATTTATAAAGTTAATAACTTATTATATAAATTCTAGTATAGTTTATATATTTTTAGTAATAATCTCAAAATATTAAGTGTTAATAATTATTATTGTATATATCAAAGTTTAGTATTAAGCTTTAAATATATTTTTATTATTTATTAACATATTCATAAGAATCTATATATTTATTTTTTTATATATAATTTATTTGGATATAATCTGTTCTTGATTTTATTTTAGTTTCCTTATCTAAAAAATTAGAAATTTTTTTTAGAAAGTAAATACTAGATTTCAATTTTTATTAATTTTAAAATTTGATTAAATTTATTTTTTTAAACTATTTTTATGCGAATTTTTCCTTCAATTTCGTTTATAAGAAGATTTTAAAATTGACTTTTGAGGCTTTTAAGCAGTATTTTCTTCTTCTATAGTTTATTAATAATCAGTTTCAGTATTAGTTTAAGTTTCAAAATGATTATCAATATTTACATTGCTAGAAACTAAGTTTGCATTGCTCTAATTTTAATTTTATAAATTACTTTAATCCAATGTATTAATTGTGGACTATCTTTCTAAAGTATCTTAATATTAATTATTATTACTGTTGTGTAGGTTGTTGTTATTGTTATTTTAATTTTCTCTTTATATTTCTTCTTATTATTATTGTTATATCTATTAGTCTTAGCCATGGATATTATTTCTGAAAACATTTCTATTATTTTCATTTGATTAATTGATATTTACTTATTATTATTAATTTTATAGTTGATTATTATTGTTATTATTAGAATTAATGTTTTGATTATTAATTAATTATAAATATTATATTTCTTATTGCGTTAAATTTTATCTATTTTATCCGTTTAAAAATTAATAAATCTATTATTAAAGTTCTTCATCATCATCATCTTCTTCTTCATAATTTTATTAGTTGTTAATCATTTGAATTCTTTATTCTAATCGTTATTATATCTGTTAAAATCTCAATTATTTCTCTCTAAATACAAAGAAAAAATTAATATAGATCGATATATTAAAATAATTATTAAGTTTTTTCGTTATGTAAGTATTTACCTTTGTATTTAATGTGACTGGTGCCGGATATTCTATTCATTTAAATATAATTAATAACCATTTCCATCATCTTAATCGTCATTTCCGTCGTCATCATCATCTTCATCATCACGTTCATAAATTTATTTATCATCATCATTTCCATCTTCAAAATTATGATCGAAATCATCATACAAAAATTATTAATTTTCCTGCATATTATGGAAAAAATCGGACAGTTAATCAGTTGTATATAATTTCCCTTCATGCCATACATATTCGGCGGGCCTTTAAACCTTTTTATAATGTACTATTTCTGGAGATAAGGGTTCTGTATTTGATGGATGATACTTTTGAGAAAATCTATTTACCAAAATTTGCCTTTATTTTTCTTCTTCTTCTTTTTAAATTTAAAATTTTCTTAATTCTTCTTCTCTTTGTTCTTGGGCCTCTTTTGCCCTTCTTGTACCGCAAGCAAATGCTAGTGCCCATATATGTGCCATTTTACTCTAAAATGTTATGGTATTTTATTTTTATTAATAATTAGCAAAATTACTGCAATTTTATTGTATTTTTTTTAATTTATTTTAATTGTTCTTTTGTTTAATGAATGTTATGAAATAATTTTTATGCTGCCAAAATAATTATTAGTGAATTTAATAATGAAAAGGGAATAAATATAATTAAATTAATTATCTTTCTTAAATAAATTGTGATTAAATGTCATAACCTCTTTTTCCTATCTATAAAATAAGGCCAATATAAATATAATAAATTATTCTTATTCTGTATATAATTCAATAAAGAATAGAGTAAGTAAATTCAATATTTTTATTATTCATTATAAAAATATGTCTTTTATTTTTAAATTAAAATAAATATATCAATCGTTAAAATTACTTTCAATAATTAAAGATTTAGTGCACCTTACATTAATAATAAAGATAATTTTATTTTAATTAATGATAAATTATCTTTATTTTAAGCATAATTGAGATAAGTCCAGTATAAACTCATTTTTATAAGTTTAATATAATATCTCAATTAGTATTTTTAATTTTTTATGAGATAGTTTTTTAAAATTAAAAAGATTTTAAAATTTTTAATTTAAAATTAATAATTAAAAAATGGACAAAACCTTGATTTTTCATAAAATAAAATGAAATTTTATGAAAATAGATGAAAATTTTTGGCATTTTTAAAAATTTAGAATTTTATATTAAAAAAATTAACAAATGTAAAATTTTTAATAAACTATAACTATATCCTATTTAAAACATATTCTTAAATTATTCTTAGACTTTTACATCTTTGTAGGTAATTTTAAGTTTAAAGCTTCTCTTTGCGCAAGGCTATTTGTTTTCGCAAAAATTAGTAAAAAACAAAATTAAATTTTTTTAAAAAATTTTAGAGGGCTAATGGTGGTTTAAATAAAATTCCCAACAAAATAATTAAAAATCCCGAAGTTGATTAGTATATTCTCAAAATATAAGGTTTAACACCTTTTTACTAACAGAAATACGATATTAAACTTATAAAACTCAAATTTCTATTGAACCTGACACTATTAATTTAATTATTTCAATTGATGCATGAACATAATATTTACTAAGATATCTTTAAATATACCTATATCCATAATTTTTTATAAAAAAGATTTAGTGAAATATTTATTGAATATTTTTAAATTTTAACTGAAAAAAAACCTAAAAATCAAAATATATTTTTATATTGAATTGATGTATTAATATAAAAAAATCCCATAAGAAGTATAAAAAATTTATTCATTTAACATTATATACAATATTTTCATATGTATTTGTAAATGTATTTTAATATGATATAAAATTAATTGACTTATTAATAAATGTAATAAAATTATTAAAATGATTAATATTTATTTAAAAATTTAAAAATTTGAGTAACAAAATTCAATTTTTATATATAAAAAATAGTAGTAAATTATCTCTAGGATTTTAAATTGTATATATAATTTGTTATGTATTTTTTTATAAGAGAATAAAAGCATAATGTATATGAATTTTAAAACTACCTAATATTAATTAAATATGAATAATGATTCATTTCAATACAAACATATCTTTTGGTTCCTGATTATATGTTACAAAAATATTTAATAAATTTTAATCCTTTTTAATAAAAATTTAAAAATACTAATTTATTATTAGCATTTAGAATAATTAGCTATAAATTAATTTTTAAAAATAAGATATAAATTAGATTTTTTATTATCTATTTAGAAAGAAAAGCAGTTCAAGACTATTATAGATAAGAAACAACATAATGATTCTACCTATTGTTTGTATTGATATAACCTAATATTTTTTTGTATCATTTAGGAAGAAAAATAAACTTTAACACAAATTTTAAGTCACATAATTATTTTAAATTTTTTAATTTATCATAGAAATTATCTTTATTCTAATTAAATTGTAAAGATATAATTATTTAAGGTTTTAAATTATAAATTGTCATTAAAAATTTATATATTTTTTATTAAAAAAAAATATTCAATATATATAAAAAAAACTGTCCCATCATTTAGTTCAATTTTTTTTTTATTATATAATTTGAATAGTTTATTTTAAAATATAATTTTTTAATTTTGCATAAATAGTAAATTAAATAATTAATAAAAAATGAGCTTTTTAAAGCAACAAACTCGATCTATTTTCAATATTGACATGTTTAATCTATATTTTTGCTATTCTTTTTGTATAAAATAATAATATATTTAAGTATTTTTAAAGTTATAATTATTTAATACATAAAAACTAAACTTATATTACTAGTAGACCATAATATACATAAGTTTTAAGAATTTATATATTATTTAAAATAAATTCTATAATTCATATAGAAATCAATTTAATTAATATATAATAACCAGTTTTATTTTTTAAGTTTAGCATTTAGATATTAAATTTCCTTTCTTATATGACTATTATATAATAGTTTTATAATTTCTTCTCATTATTTTCATATAATTACACGTAGTTTTTATTACACAATCAAGTTTTAAATATAATAGGCTATTATAATCAATCCTCAATACTTATTTTTTTAAATTTTTAATATCTTAATTATATATTTTTTAGTCTGATAATTTAATATAAATGGATATATTTTTAGAATGTTTTTTTCAATGTTAAGATTTTAAAATATAAATTTTTTATTCTAAATATTGTTTAGCTTAAATTATGTTAAAATGACTTGTTTATTTTTAAAATATTATTATTTTTAAATTTATTAAGGTCTACTTGATTATAAACGCAATAATTGTTTTATAATTGTATTAATAAATTACTGTAAAAATAAAGGATTGGAAATTCATATTATTTATTTTATTTTTAAAAATGCCATTCTTTTAAAAATAAAATAAATAAAGTGAATTTCTTCTACTATAAATTTTTGATTTTAAAATAAATATTTGAAGAGATTTTTGAATTTGATATCAATTCTACTTTAATAATATTTTGAAATTATTTTAATTTTATTTTTCACTTAATATCGTATAAAAAACATTATTTTATGTGTAACTTCTTTAATATATATGTTTTTAAAAAAAAAACCATATTTCCTTAATCTAATTTTAATTTTAAATCTATATTGCTAGGTATAAAAAATTATTTAAAAGATCCTTAAACTTTTTAACCAAAATAAATTCTAAAATAATTCTAGAAAATATATATTAATAAATATTAAATATTTTTAAAATAATTAGTGTCAGTGTTTTCTAAAATAACCTCATAAATTAAATAAAATCAAAAAATAATTGTCCTTAATTACGTCCTTATTAATAAAATTTAAATTTTACCAGATTTGGTTAGCTTTTTCCTTTAAAATAAATAAGATCTCAAAAGCTTTTTAAAAAATAAAACTCCAATTTAAAAATATTCATGCAATTTTAATAAAAAATTATATTTTTCTAATGTTTTATTATAAAAAAGAATTTTAAATTATGTATTCTGTAATTTAAATTTTCATTAAAATTCTATGGCTAATTATTAAATATGAAATTATGATGATGACCTCAAATAAAAATTAAATCTTATTTCAAGTACATTTTTGCTAAAATATTAATAATATTAATCAATAAGATATAAAGTTTGATTATTACTTTTAATTCATAATAATAAAAAAAAATTAAATAAAATTATAATAATAAAAAAAAAAATAGAAAATAATTTAAAATAAATATAACTGAGTATTAGATATGATATATTATTTAAGGAACGAATAAAACAAGCCTTAATAAATTAAAAAAATGTCTAAAAGACCATTTTATGAAGATATTTTTGAGGGAAGATTTATTGAAAATAAAGATTTAGAGGTTTAAAAAATGCATAAAAACCATAATTTTGAAGAATATTCATTAACTAATCATGTGCCACCACGTATACATGAAAATAATCTAAAGGAAATAATAAATTATGAGCAATATGATTCTTACTCTATAGACACAACTAAATCTCAAAATAGTTCATTTTTAAATGCCAAAACATAGCCTGTAAAAATATTTTTTTGTTTTTTTTATTTTGTTTTTGTTTTTTATTAACTATTATAATATAAATAAATTTAATTAATTAATTTTTACTTTTTTTAATAGAGTTAGTAATAAAGTAATGGATAATAAAGTGATTTTGATGTTGTAGATATTGAATAGTAAAGTGATTAAGATTAACTTTCTAAAAATAATAATATATTAAATGATAACAGTTTTTTAAATGCAAATGAACCAAAATTAAGCAACAATTTTAATTAAGAGTATTAAAATTTATTCTTAAATAGTTCTTTAGACTAATTCGATATTTTTGATCCTATAACAAATAATGGTTATAATAATAATAATCTTAACAGTTCATTTAGTTTGGAATTAAATAAATTAGATAGTAAAAATGATAATAATAATAAATCTAATGATATTTTTTAAGAAATAATGGAAGATTGGCCAGTTTGCTTAGCAGAATAAGAATAAAATAATAATAATAATTAGGATAATATTCATATAATTTAAAATTAAAATTAAAGTATTTTAAATGAATGCTAAAATTACTGTTAAAGTTAATTTTAAATTGATTTTGATAAATAATCCTGTACCTTTAATTTGGTAAATTAATAAGAATAATTCTGTTTGAATGATTAGATTAAAGGCTAATAATAAAATCAAATAGATTAAAATTTTAATTTTGGTATTACTGAGCCTTATTCTGAATATTAATAAAATATAATGTAGAACCAATAAAATTAAAGTAATGTAAATGTCCAATATTACTAAAATTAAAACTTTGGATGCTAGTATAATTAATAAAATTAATATATAGATGATTAAGTATTATCTTAATAATAGTTTTAATAGTCAATAGATTAATAAAATTCCAATTAATTTAATTTATAGCACTTTAATTAAAGAGAAATGTAAAATTTAAAAGAAAATAATATTGTTTTTTAAGAACAAAAAATTGATTAATAATGTATTGATCAAACTTAAATAAAATAAAATAGTACAAAAGATACATAATGTCAATAAAATGAAGAAGGTGTAGAAGAACTAGAAAAAGCGGGAAAAAATTTTTTAAAAAATTTTATTTATGGATTTTTAAAATATTTAAAGCAATCATAGGATAATGAAGTAGTTTTGAAGAAATTAGCTGAAATGAATATTGATAAAAAAAAATTTTTTAAAAAATATAATCCTATGAAAAATAAAGTTAGTTGTAAAAAATAATTCAAAATCCTATTTTTAGGAAAAAATAAAAATTTAAAAGAAAAACAATTTTTAAGAATATTTGCTTTGAAGTATTTGAAAGAATAATTTTTATCCTCGTTGTTTTAAGTCTCAAATGTTTAAAATGTTCATTAATATATTTAATTTAGACATGTATTTTTATATAGATTAGTAAATGGATACAATGATTGAATAAAATTATAAAAGAAAAGAAAATTTAGTAAAAATTACTAATAAAATTGTAATAAAAATAACATGAATATTGAAAAATGTGTAAATTAATTTTTTATTTATAAATAACTAAATTTATATTTATATATATTTTGTGTATTTATATAATTTTAGGTAAACTTTAAAATTTGAATTGAGTTTACAATAAAAAATAATATATTTTATTATTTATAAATTATATATTTATACAAATATATTAAATATAAGTTTTAAATATCATTTTTTGTAAAAATTTATTTTTTATTGATAAAAAAATTAAATTTATTACTTTATAATTTTTTTTTAAGAATATGTTAATATAAATTTTATTTATTATTAAAAATTATCGTTAAGGCTTTAAATTATTAACAAAATTAATTAATAAAATAAATAATCATTTTCAAAATTAAAATAAGAAATACATAAAAATAATAATAAAAAAAGTTAATCAAAAACTTCGTTTAATAAAATTAACCATTTAAATAGTTTTTTAAACCCCTAAAACACATTTGGAATAAAACTTTAAGATACCCACAGTTTTTGATAGATAAATTTTAAAATGGTTTACTTTTGTTTTACATATATTTGATCTTATTCTCTTTTTTCTTCAATATAAATATTAAAAATTAAAATAATTTAAGTTAAAATAAAATGGTTTCATTTAGAAAATATTTAACAATGTATATTATATATTAATAAAAATAAATGATAATAATATTTATTAAAGCTCAAATTGTATCTAACTTTATAATAAAATACATAAAAATAATTTGAATAACTCATATAATAGATTAATCTATCATTTTTAATAAGAAAAAATAAAATTAAAAATATTAATTGAAATATACAAATTACCGATAATATTAGTATTATAAAAGTTAAATTTAAAGAATTTTTGTAATTTTTATAATAAGTTTGTTTAAAAGCTTTTATTTAATTCGATGTTATTAATAAATTATTTTCTTTCATATGATAAAATAGTAAATACTAAATAATATTATTTTTTATATTAAAAAATCTAATACTAATAAATAATAAGAGTAAAAATAAAATTATTAATATTGATTAATTTTATATAATTTTTACAAAATAGATATATAAAACTTTCAATTTATAAAAATTGTGCTTTTTTTTTTATAATTTCTTTTATAAAATATATATATTTCTGTATAAATAATTTTTGGATTAAAAATTTTTATAAATAAATTTATTATATAAAAAATTTAATATCAATATATAATAAATTTTTTAATATTTTTATTGAAAAACTCATTCTTATTCTTATTCTAATTTCAAATCTAAAAATTATTTGTCCTCAATTTTTGTTATACTTTATTGTATATTTTATTATTTATTTTATAGTTTCTATTCGGTTTCTTTAATATGCTAGCTTTTTTAAAGTATTATATTTTTGCTCATTTATTAATTAAATATAACATTTTATTTTGTATCATTTAAGTTTCCTAAAAACTTCCAAATATTTTCTTTATCAGAATAACCTTTAACTGGAAAATTTTAGCTCAATTTCTCTACATTATTATTTTGTTTTAGTTAATATACTTTTTATTCTTTTATATCTTCTTCCTCCTCTTCTTCTTCTATTTTGTGTTACAAATTTTATTCTTCTTTACTTGCTTATTTTTCTTTGCTAAATTGTTATGTAGTTTTATTTGACTCTTATGAATTTATTTTAATTTTTAAGTTTTTCTAATTTATTAAGTTTTGATTTTGTATAATCTTTTTTCTAGGGAATATTTTATCAATGGTCAATTTGAACATGTCATCTATCATTCTAGGAATTATCATTTATAAATATGGTGAAGTTTCTTCTAAACATGGATTATTATTGATTTCAATTAACCTATTTGAATATAAGAATATTTAAATTATAATTTAATAGAAATTTAGAGATATAAGATTACCATAAATTAAAATCATCGTCTATAATATAATCAAACCCAAAAATTTAAAAACAATTTTCTTTTTCCTCAGGGTTAATCTTTTTTCTTACACTTTGCATGCAAAGGTAGCTATAATCTTACATCTATTAATAAATTCTCCCCATAAAATCACAATTTTCATAACCTAATTCTTTCATCATTTTGTCAAAATTTTAAAAAGTTATAAGATTACCATTTTCATACTGACCATAATTATTAGAATATCTAATATTTAAACAGATTTTTATAATAAAAATATTCGAAATTTTAAAATCAAATATTTACCTTTAAACTGCATTATTAGTCAGGTGGACAAAATAATTTTCTGAATATATATCAAATTCTTCACAACTAGTTCTAATGTATCCTTCTTTAAAAAAATATACCTATAAATTTTTTAGTAATATATGTAAAAAAGCTAGTCATTTAAAATTAAAATATAAAAAAAATTTTATTTTACATCCATATTTTAAGTTACTAAAACCCAAATTCTAATATCAAATTTTCTTCCATCAATTAATAAAGGATTTTCTATATATTTTTAAACGACAAAGGAACTTTTTTTTATAGAAGGATTATTCAAAAATTTTTTTATATCTTCTTAATCCTTGTTATCTCCAAAATCTTCATCTTAATCATCTTCGTTGTTATCATTAAAAGCGAAATCTTCTTAATTATAATCAATATTTTTACTTTAAAATTAAACATTTTTTTTTTCAATGTTTTTAATTTAATTATTACTATCTTATTCATTTGTTGGACTACTTAATTAAGTATTACTTTATTCATTATTTTTATCTTATAATTAATCATTTAAATTGTTGCTAATATCAGGATTATTATTGTTATTATTATATATATCTTATTACTCTTAAACTTTTTCTATAAACTAAGAAATTTATTCTTCCTCTTTGTTTTATTGGTTATGTTTATTAGGTTAACTTTAGTCATTTTCATTGGTTTCTTAAAAATTTTGTAATTTTAATTAATTATTTTGTGGCTCCTTTTATCCTATATCTTAATGTGAAATTAATTCTTCTGATATTTATTAATTTTCATTAATTTTAATTTAATTTTTAGGAGTGTCTTCATTTTTCATTATTTTTTCTTTCTTTTAACTTCTATCTTTCTCAGTATTAATATTTTTTAAATCATTATCATTTTATGAAAAACTACCCTTTTACTTTATAGATTTATGAGGAGAATTTTTATTTACTTAATTATTTGTAAGTGCATTTTTTTTCTTAATTTTTTTCTCTGTCGATTCTATTGGCTTATCGTAATCTACATATTCATACATCATATTTTCAAATTCGTTTATATTTTTGAAAATTTAAATTCCTTAACCTCTATTTAAATGAACTGGTTTAATTAGCCACAGATACCTTTCATATGCGAGCCACGATGGATTCATTTTTGGCTTTGTAAATTATGAATTTTTTTGAGATTTTTCAGATCCAGTTGAATTCATAATTGGTTTCATTCGTTTTTTTATTTCATATATTATTTTTTTATGGTTTTCTTTTTGTTCTGATTCCGTTTGGTTTTTTTTCGGTTAGTATTTTAAAAAAAATTAACAAAATTTATCTAGTTAAAACTCTGCAGCCTAGTCTTATAAATCTAAAATAAATGTTACTGGTGTTATATCAAATATGTTTATCTTATTTGCTTCGCAAAAAAACCTAAAATTTTTAATTAAACCTGATTTTGTTGTTATTTCTCTATGTCCTTCAAAATGATTAACCATTTATTTTAGTCCGGTGATTTTATTTTTTTAATTTTTGGATTATAGTTTATCAAATTTTATATTTTAAGACGAGCATACCCATTTAAAATTATATAAACCATTATAACTAGGAGTTTCTTTCCACCTATATTAATAATAAATGAATAAAAATAAATAATTTTAATAAATTTATAAGATATATATTTATATTACCAGTCTCTAGTTTCAAGAACTCTTTTTATAACTTGTCCATTATTTCCTAAACTACATATATATTTATAGGAATTATCGGTTGGAATTATTTCAGGATTATGATAAACTGCTTCTTTTTTTTTATATAATTTTTCTCTCTATATATCTTAAGAAATTTATTATTATTATGCTATTAAAATTCCTTCTTATAGATAATTTTAATGACTTTAATAGGGAAGATCCTATTAATATTCGATAATTTATTTATTTTACAAATTATTATTTGCTTCATTCATTTATAGCTACTTACTTTTTCGTATTTACTATTAGATGTTTAAACTAAATTAGATTTTATTTGGTTTTTATATTTATTCATCTATAAATTATTATTAATTTAAATTTTTTTGCATAAATTACAATTACTCTGAGGTATAGGATTAACCTTACACAGGTTTCATCATAGATTAAGCATTGAATATTTAATCAGGTAATTATTTTTCTATTAAATTACTTTTGCTTGCTAATAAAATTTAATTAATTAACCAAAATTACAAAATAATAATATAATAATTTTTTATATTTAAATTTATATATTCTTAATTTTAATAATAATACATTAATTTGTCATAGATATTTAAGGAGACTTATTTTTTTAACATTAACACAAATTTGGCTCTTAATTTTAAATTTTCATGCTGTTAAATTTTTGATTTTGTAAGGATAAAGATTTTTTTTAAGGACCTTATCGAAAATTATATGTATCAATTATCTATTTTTTTTATTGTAATTAATTTGGATTAATTTAATTCTATAACATATTTATATTTGATTAAATAAGAGAATTTTTAAGTTCCAAATAGTCTTAAAATTTACTATAATTATTTTATTTATTTTTTTCGTTTGCTGTAAAAGTTAGAGCCCTAGACTTAAGATTACTTTAATATTCGTATTATCCCTAAATATTATTAAAGTTTAGATGGTTTATTTAGTTAAAAATTCCTTTATCTTTTATATTTATAATTTTTTCATTAAAATTTTTATTGGAACCACTTTTTGTCATTTATTATACGGTTTATATACTTTCATTTTGATCTAACTAATTTAACTAATTGTTTTACTAAGGAGTAGATTTATATTATTCTTTTATACTTTATTAAATTTAATTAGAAATTGCCTTGTTTTAACATTCTTTAAATTAAGAGTCACTTTATTTTATATTAATGCATTAATTTTCTTAATTATTACAACACTAGTATATATTTTATTTATTTTTTTCATCTTTTAGATTAACACCTATTTTTTGTTTATTTTCTTTAATTGGTTTTTACGAGATCTATTAATTTTATATTAACTCATTTTAAATGTTATTTCTAAGGATGTTATTTTTATATAATTAATTTTAATGTAAAGATCTACTTTCGACCTTTTTAACTAATCTATGAATTTTCAAAGGTA
The DNA here is from genome assembly GCA_001447515.1 of Pseudocohnilembus persalinus. Classification (NCBI taxonomy): domain Eukaryota; phylum Ciliophora; class Oligohymenophorea; order Philasterida; family Pseudocohnilembidae; genus Pseudocohnilembus; species Pseudocohnilembus persalinus. Next base: position 565,939 of record LDAU01000155.1, on the reverse strand, counting down.
ATGGTCTTTAAAATTAAAAATTGTTTTAACTTAATTATTCTTGCTAAAATTAATGAGATTTATTCTTTGAATCATATTCCATAGAAAAAATATTATAATTTTTTGAAACATCATTATCTTAAATATTTCTTGGTTTAAATTTCCTTGTTATTGTATTCTTCCTTTTTCCCTTTGTTATATTAAATAATAGTATATATTAAAAATTTTTATTTTTTATAAATTACAATTTTATCCGAATAGCTCTTTGTTTCTTGTTTTTATAAATAATATAGAGATTCTTAATGATTTACATTGTCATTTGGCATATTTTTTATACTTGTATTTTTAGTGTTATTTGAAAAATTTTTGATAAAGTTATTATTATCATCTTATTATTTGATATGTTTAGCTTAGTCGTATTTCATATTTTTTATATTATATAAATCTTGAAATTCGCTTTTTTGATTTTTTCTCTAATTTTAATCATATTATATTTCAAAAGGTTATGTTTATATATCTAAATAAAAAAATTTAGATAGAAATTTTGAATAAAAATCTTATATATAAAAAATAAGACAAGTTTTATGCTATATCTTTTTTTTATTATATCAAATAATTAAATATAATAATTGAAAATTGTTTATACCTTTTTACTGCTAATAATTAGTTTTTGAATAGGTAGATTACGATTTTATATGGGAATTAGTTTATATTCTAAAATTATTAATTTTATTTTCTGAATTTACACTAAAATTTATATCATTAACTAACTTTTCCTCGGTTTCCGTATTGCTATGTTTATATTGGACTCTATTTCCTCTTCTTTTTGCAATAGGCTTAACTAATTCTTTTTCTTCTCTTAAAAGATAAGAAAATAATTAATATATAATAATTTATTTTTAATATGAAAAATTATAACTAACCTAATATTGTTAATGGTTGGTTATAAGGACTGCGTTTATTTTTCTTTTTGATAACTTTCTATTTGTTATTTATATTAATCAAGAATTAAACTATTTTTGTCAAAATATTATTATCTGAATTAATTTTTAAATATATTGTTATAGCTATTTTTATTTTACACGTCGTATTGTTAGTCAAAATTGTTTTTATTTGATGTTTATGTGGAATCCTATATTTACTTATTTTTTATATCCATTTAATAGCCTTATTAGATTTGTTTATTAATAGTATCTTAATCAATTATAAAGTCATTTCGTTTTTTTTATAAATGATGAAAATTACTTCGTACGTCATTGCTATGCGTTTGTTAAAAGTTTTATTTTCTCTATCTATTATTTTAATTGAAATTTTTATTCGGAGTATTATTTTAATCATATTGCATATTTGATTGTATTTATAATTCTAAGTTTTAAAAATCCTATTTTGGTTTGTACTTTAGAGATTTCTGACTTTTTTGATGACTTTAAATTTAAGCTTATTCAGATTTTTTTTTATTTTAAATTAAATATTATTAATGTAAAGAAATTTTATAGAGTAAATTATTCATTCAAAAAAAAAAATCCTTTAACCACAATTTATATATTTATTTTTATTTTTTTTTATTTTTTTTTTATAAAATTTATGTTTTATTCTATAATAAAATAAGATTATTAATAATTATTTATTTTATTTATAAATTTTACGGGTATTATATAGATAAAAAAAGTAAAAATTATAGTAAAATTTTATTTATTTTATATTAAAATATGATATGTGAATAATTCTAATTATTTTATATTAAATTAAAATTTATTTTATAATTAAAAATCAATTAATTTTCCTAATCATAGCTCTTCTTATATTTAAAGTTTAGGCATTTTTTCAAAACTAAGTAGTTCATAATTTTCATTCCAAGGCTAAAGCAATATATATGCAACATAATGTTCATGTTCAATATCTAGAACTGCCTTTATCTTTAATCCACTAACAACCTAATTTATTATTAAAATTTTAATCTCTATTAAATAATTAATTATAGAAATTATTTTTAGTTTAAATAATTTTGAGAAATATTTTTTAATTTATAAAAATAATAACAAAAATTACTTATTTTTCAACAGAAATAAGTTCATATGAGCCAGTTAATCCTTATTCACCTAAATAATTTTTTATGGTTTTATTGATTAATTTCCATATTTTTTATTCACTTTCTTCATTTTAAAGAGTTTAAATATCATATTTAGTCCATCCTCCAACATGACTTTTCATATTTGTTTCAGGAAATTAAGATTAAATTTATTCAAAACTTAAAATATATTTAAGATCACTCCAGGGCTGATAATAAATTATAGTTTCAAATTCTTATCCTTATTCCTCATTATTTATTAAAAAATGTACTCTAATATTATACCCAGATACAACTTAAATTTCTGTGCTTAGAATTTCAAAATCTAGATTTTCAATTTTTCTATTTTATAATTCTTATATTATTTACTCATTCACTACTTTAAAAATTTAATCATCTTTTTATTCAAATTCGTATTTTCTCCAAGATCCGCTTTTATTTTCATTTAATTATTTCTATAATTAAATTTATTAAATTTCTTCTTCTGAATATTCATAATTTTGGATTTCAATGATTTCGAATTTATCTAACCTGTATAATTAGTGAAAATTTAAAAATTATAAATAATATTAATAAAAAATATATGTATAAATTATATTTCATTAATTAAAATTAATATATAATAATTACCAGGCCTGATGAACTACAGTAACAGTAAAACCTTTCATTTTTCCAGCTTTGTTATTAATATTTATAAAGGGGCTATATAAAAGAAGTCTAGTTTTGTATTTTATCCCAGATACAACTTATTTATCAATTACTCTAAAATCTACAACATTTATATACTATGATATATCTTAGTCTTTAAATTTCTCATATACACTTTTAACAACAAAATTTTCCAAAGAGTGTAATATTTGCTCTTCACTATTAGTTTCCTGTTTTAATTAAAAGTTAATAATTATATTTAATTAAATAAATAAAAATTAAAAAAATAATTAAAAATATATTTATTTTCCGTTTGTTTACATGGTTTCTTGATTATATTTCTTCAAATTGGATAAAATCGACATATTTTTCCCAAGGAACGACATGTAACTTAGCAAAATAAGTGTAAATTTTATCAGTATTTTCTTCAAAAAATTCTATTTTCATTTCATAATTAGTGCCAGAAACTGTTTAAGTTTTACAACTTAAAACTTAACCAAAGTAAATTTTTTTGTTATCATTTTTTGAGGTCAGTTCAAATGCCTTGGCTTCTAAAGCGTCCTACACCATTTTATCAATGGGGTCGATTTCGCCGTTAAAAATTTTTTCAGTTTGTGAACCGTATAATTTTTCCTCAGAATTTGACTCAGTTTAAGAACTGATCACAAAAAATAAAACAAATGATAATAATAAAAGTTATTTTTTGACCATCATTATATTTTTTTTAATTTTTATTAATTTAATATGTGTTTTTGTTTTTTATTTTAATTTATTTAGTTTATAAAAAATTTATGATTAAAGAAAAAAAAATTATGATTAGAAAAAAATATATGATTAGAAAAAAATAGATATGTTTTATTATACGAATAACTTTTAACATATATAAGCTATAAATGCACGAATAATATATTTTATTATACTATATTATAATATATATTATGATTAATTAATTCAAATATTTTTTTTTATTTATAGTATAGATTATTTATTTCAAATGACGAATTCAGAAACGTTTGAATTATTTACTTAATTTTTTTGGGCTGTTTCATATACAAAATTATTATTTTAGTTTTATTAGTTATAGCTAGTGTTATGAATGATATTATTATTATTTAAATATTAGTCTAAAATATTTTTATTATTATTGATAATTTGTGTATCCATATTTTTGGAATTATTCTTATTATAAAAATTGTTTATATCATAAGATTGAGCTGATTCAAATAAATTCGAGCCATGCTATTCTCTATAATTTTAAGAAATTTATTGTATTTAATTATATTAAACTTATTTTTAAATCAGGTTTTTATCTTTATCAGATATCATTTAGGAATATTTAAACTTCATTTTTTCAACTTCATCTTAAATTTATTTTAATAAATCAAATTATTCTAGGTATTCTTAATTAGATTCCGCTTCTTCTTCTATTTATTCTTATATGTGATTTTATTAAATTTAAGAATTATTATTAAAATTTTTATTACTAAATTTTGTTAAATCTAAAGTCATGCTTATTGGTTATTAAGGTTGTAATTTAAAATCCATGTTATCGTAATTATCGTTATATTCTTCTTAATTATCTTAATTATTTTAATCTCCAGAAATTTTATTTTATTAACTTTCCAAAATTTAAAATTATTCAATTGAATTCCTCAATTATTAAAGACTTTACCTTTCTTGTTAAATTTTTTATTATATTGATTAAAATATAGGGTTATTTTTACTCTGTCTAAAATTACTTTATTATAAAGATCTAAAATTCTATAGATTCAAATTTTTATTGACATCTCTTTCGGGTTCCGAAGCATCTGTTTCTGGCTCGCTTATAAATCCCTTTTTATTAAATTAAAATTTATTAATTTTTCCACTTTAAGAACTTTGATTAGAATAAAGATAATCGGATTAATATTATTATCCTTTTTGAAATTCAATATTTTTATTTTTATTATTAGGCTATTTTGAGTGCACAGATCCCAAACTAATTCTATTGTATTTTTACCCAAAAGTAAACCTTGGATTATTTTGTTATGGACCAATATCTTCTTCTGTACTATCTTCATATTAAACAATGTCTTTATTTTTACTACTATAGTTGAAATTTTATTTTTCTCTATTTTTGTAAATAAAATTTGGATTTTGAGGAGATTCACAGAAGAGCTATTCTTAATTATTATTATTTGTATCATTATTTTAGCTCTATTATAGCTAATTATTTTGATCATAATTTTTTAAAAAATCGTTTATTTTAGGTTTTTTTCTATCTTTTTATTAACTTAAATCTTCATTCTCATCAGAATTTTCCGAATCGTTTTCTTATATACATTGATTTTCGATTTCTTATTATTCATCATATGGCTCCAAATTTTAGTAGTGTTTTTTGAAGTTAGATATTTACTTGTTTTCTCTTTCTGTGAAATTTTCGTTTTCTACTTCAGTTATTTCCTAATCTTTAATGTAATATCTTTCAAAATTTTTTTATTAATTAACTAAATTTTAATCTATATTTTTTTAGCTTTATAATACATCATATTAATTAAGTGCTCTTTAATTTGATAACCTTTATTAAATTATGTTTAATTATTAAGGTTTTTCATTTTCCAGATTATCCGATGTCTAAGATTAATTTTAAATTGATTACATTTATCTTTTTATAATGTTTATGTCATGATCATTTTATATGTCATAACTTTATACAGATTCAAATTATGCATTTTTCTTCAAATTATTCATTAAACTTTCTAATTTTCTTTATTATTCTTCATATTAATCGTTTTAATCCTAAGAATAATTAGATTAATTTACATCACTATTGTAAAAATTACTAAAATTTCCTCTTTAGTTGTCATCATGATAATTTGATTATTTTAACGATTATTATTTGAATTAATTTTCCGTATTTTAATTTTTTTATTAACTAAGTTTGCTACTTTATTTTTTTTAAGTTGTTGAAAGTATTTCCCTAAATTGACATTGTTGTTATTATTCGCTTGTTTTTTATGATATAAATTTAACTTAATCTGAACCTGATTCAGAAATATAAGAATGATCATTTTATTTTTATTGGCTTTATTTACTTACCATATTTTAATTGGTAAATGGTTTGTTTTACGAAATTTTTTACTTTTTCTTTAAAATTATATTTTATTTATTTTCTTCATTATTATCATCATCATCTTATTCATCTTCTTATTACTAACTTAAATTTATTTAATTATTTACATCGTCTTTTTGGCTATATTTATTTTGATTTTTTAATTTTTTCTTTTTAATTATGATATCATTGGTTTCTTATGTGTTTATATTTATATTTGTATTGTTATTGTTTTCGTGTGAATTTTAATTATCTGGATTTTCCATTTTATATTTATCCTAATTCTAAAAAAAAGTTTTTATTGTTTTTTATTTTGGTTTAGATGTACAACAGTTTCCCATATTTGATTATTATGTTTTTTATTTTTATTTAATACTTGCAATTTTATTTTATTGGTAGTTTTATCAAATATTTAAATAAAATATAAAATATGTTCCGTTTGTATATTTTCAGTTTATATATAATTATATATAGAAAATTTCTTTAATAAATAAATGACCTAATGAATTATATTTTAGGCTTATTTTATAGTTTTAAATTTCAACAATTATTGTACATAACGTTAAGATAAATAAAAATAATTATGAATATACTTAAATATTTATAATATTGTAATATATTTTCATAAACTAGGATTTATAAATTATTTTAGTTATTTAAAATATTCAACTTTATCTACCTACCAATTACAATTATGATCTCCATTTTTTATCACATATTATTTTACTTAATTATTACTTTATTTCTTAGCTTATTCTTATAATTTATACATTTATTAACATGGAATAATTTCATCCTTTTCGGATATTATAAATAGCATTGGCATTTCTTAAATATTTTTGATACATTCTATGCTATTCCATTTATTTTTAAGTAAAATATTAGCTAAATTCATTATAAATTTAGGAAATATTGTTTTTCCTACATCTTTTATAGATGTAAAAGTGTTTTCTATAACCATACCTTATATTTTGTGTTATATTTAACAATTTTAATTTTATTACTATTAATTATCAGAGTTTTCTTTATTTATTTAAATAAAATCTACAACTCCATGTATACTTGTTGCACCTCCTAAACTTCTTCCATGTGTATAAATTTAAGTTTTATCAATATTTGGCAAATTAAATACATATTTAAATATTGCTTTCACATCTTATTATATTCCTTTTTAATTAATTTCTGCATCTTATGATTTATCATATCCTCTATATGCAAATGCAATTATATTACATTAAACAATGTCATGATAATATTTAAAAAAATCAAGTCTTGTTCCTAAAATTAAAAAATTTAAAAGTTAAAAAAAATATTATATAAAATGTCTTAAAAAAAGCTTACATAAATTTTTAATTTACCTAAATTTCCAGCATTTTCATGGAAAAAAATAACAGTGGGCGCTTTTTCTGATTAAAATTTTTATTTTATAAACCAGCCTCTAATTTTAACATTATCTTCAGTAGTTACTTCGATATCTTTGTAATCCAAATTTTTATCTTTAGGATTTCTATATGGGTATCCATTTTCCTCTGACAATTTTGGAAGACCAGGAATTGTTGGATGATAAATTATTTTTTGCTGATATTTATATAGTGCTAAAAGACTTATTGATAAAATTCCCGCACCTCCAGTTGCTAATTTTAAAGACAAGTTTAAATATTTTTAAATGTTTTGGTAAAAATTAGGGCTTTGCATGCTTTTTATTTGGATTAATTTTGCTATATAAGTAATTTTAATACTTTTTTTATGTTTTTTTATAATAATTTAATAGGTATTAAAAATATTATCCTATGATGATATTAATTATGAGAGATTATTAATATAAAAAATATAAAAGTTTCGTCATATTTTATCAAGTTGATTTCTTATTACATTGTGTAATTTTTTGAAAAATTTATAGTTAATAATTGGTTATATTAAAATAAAATACTATATACAATTTATATTGAAATATTTATTTAATGAATTTGATTTAAAAAATATAATATTATTTTTAAATTTTGTAAAAATTTCAAAAAATTTCACATATACCGGCTTTTCTTTCCTAAACTGTTTATGGTTCCTTTAAAGTTTTGGCTATAAGAAGAGTTTTAGCCATATTATTTGCGGCATTTCCTTATAATTTATCATTTTTTTATATATACTCGTTTTGTTCTTGCATTCTTTTCAGATTAATATTTCTTACTTTTTTTTCGGTATCTGTTATATAAAATAAAACATCCCCATTAATTTTAGCCATTTAATGATAAACTGTCGAATTAGCATTTAGTGGAAATTCGCCATCCACTATGTCAATTAGTTTTTCTTTAATATTTATACTTTTAATTTCCAAAATTTATTTCCTTCTATCTCCAAATAAAAACCTTCTAGGTTCTGTATTTTCCCTTTTATCTAAAACTACGCATCCCTATAAATAAATTTAAATATTATATTTTTAACTTTGAAAAATGAATTTTATATATGATATAATATTATATCATATAAATTAAACAAGGTATTTGAATAAAAATAAAATTTTAACTTAAAAAATAAAATATTTTACCTTATATAAACATTCTCTGATGACTTTAATATTTTCCAATTTTGTGTTGTACCTTAGTCTAACTGTCTGCGAAATATTGACTGTTTCTCTATTTTTTTTAACATTAGCCCTTTCCATATAATGTTTTAATTCGGAAACTTTTAAAATTTCGGCAGTTTCATTTGCTTACACTAATAATCCGCCTTGAACTTTTTTCTTATATTCTGTTAAATTATTTCCGCCTATAAATAAAATATATCTTTCATTATCTGAAAAATTTTCAGAATCCTCCAAACCTTATTCATGTTTTTTTTCATTAGTTTTTACAATTATAGGATTCATTCTAACCTGACTTAATTTAAGCTTTAGTACATAATTGGTGCTGACTATTCTAGATTCAAGTCTAAATACTTTATACATATATTTATAAAATTAGAAAAATGGTATTTTATCATGAAATTTTTTAAAATAAAAATAATGCTATTTTATTAAATTTATTTAATTTATTTAATTTATTTATTTATTATTTTTTAAAAATTACGCTTTATTGAATCTGTGGGGTAAATTTTTCCTGTTTATTAGGATCTTCTATAGCCGCCTATTACCATAAGACATGAAAAATTTTCAAATTCTTTTATATATAAAGTCGGGTCAATTCTTGGATTTTCGTCTTCTAAAAACATTTCTATTAAAGGTCTGCTTCTGTCGTCTCGATCTGAATTTTTCGTTGGCTGTGAAGAAAAACACAGAATTTTATTATTATTATCATATATAAAATATCTGCCTGTTTTATATTCCTGAGTTATGAAAGGAGAAGGCAAAATGTTACCGAAATCGTAGCTGATTGGGTAAATTTTTATTTCTGGAATTTCTTCTTAAATATTTACTGTTAATAGTTCTGCTTTATTGTGCTTTATAATTAGCCTTGAAACGAATTTACTGTATTTTTTTTATTGTTAAAATATATTTGTATTTTTACTTGTTCTCAGTTTTTCTCTATAAATTGTCTTACTTTCGTTATTTTAACTAATTTTAAAGTAAATTAAAAATTATAAAAATTATTTTATCTTTTAATATTTAAAAGCTAATTACATAATTCTTTCATTTTTGGCTCTTTGGTTCAAATTTTGCCTAATTTTTTCTAGAGCCAATAATTTATGATTTTAATTTTATATTTCTTCTTTATAATTTTTTTAATTTAAAATAGTTTTTGGATTATATAAAAATTTCAAATCAACCAGTTCTGGAATATTAGATTTAAGTAGGTAATTTTTTAATATTTGCCCTGGTTAAATTTTCTAAAATTTTACATAATCTATATCTTTATATTATTTTTAATATTCTATTTATTCGTCTTCCTCTTCTTCTTCCTCTGAAATATCATCACGATCATTTAATTATTATGCTAATAAACTATTGTTTTAACTTAAAATACTGCCCTGAATTTGCCCATAAATGTTGTTTAAACTTGGCCTTATTTTCTTTTCTTATAGAGAAGACCTTCTTCTATCTTCTTTTATAGTATAATTTTTCCTATTATTTTTTTATCGAAGCCTTAATTTAATTTTTAATAATTATAATTATATATATATTTATATATTTTTAACCAGTAAATAACTATTTTATTAATATACATATATTATTTGTCGCTTATTTTTTTATTTAATTGTTTACCTTTTAGAGCTTTTTATTTGTTCTTCTTAATTTTTTTATTTTATAATTGGTATGTTTGTTTTGTGTGAAAATTCATATATTCTAAAAAGATTATTATATTAAAAATTATACTAATTTTTACAATATTTTTATTATTTTACACATTAGTTATATGTGGATCGCTATCAATACGAGACTCTTCATCATTCTAACTGTTTTTAAAGTATATAAATAATTTTTTTACGTTAAAAATTATTACTTATTATGAAAAGATGACATTTATTAAAATAACTATATTTTTATTTTTTTATTATTAAATATAAAATATTTAATATAGAATATTTTATAATTGATTTTATATTTTATTTAATAATATAATTAGAATTTCTAATATAATTTATCAAAAAATTTATTTTCAAAAGTATTTTTTAATTAGACCAAACTTTATAAAATTATAAAAATATACAACTTTTATTACATTTGCAAATCATAATTTATAAATTTAAATACTACAATATATTTTAATTTCACATATATTTAAATTTATAAACTTCTAAATAGGAAAATATATGACCTATTTATTATACTATATTCAAAAATTAATTATTTATTGTTTTTTTGAGTACAATAATTAAATTAACAAGTATTTTACTTTTGCATTATATTGTAAATTTTTAAGAATTCAATTATGTTTTTATATTTAATTTTCCATTAAAGGAGGACTTAAGGGATTATTTTTGACCAAAATTTAGTAGTTTATGGAGTCACTGTGCAAGGAATCTTCAAAATTAAACTATAAATTACTTGTATGTTATTCATCTATTGGAATACTAGAATATAATTAATTTTAAAAAGTATCAGTTTAAGACCTTACAATAGACAATTATTAACTGGTTTACTAGTCGCTTTGGTCGCTTTGCCTAATTGTGTCTAATTAAGGACTATTTTTGTAATTAACTTTCAAGGAATTGCTTAATTATTTATGCATAATTTGATCATAGTTTATGTTTTTAGCCTCATGTTTTATACTATTATTGTTTTAAAAAAAAAATATAAAAAAAATGTTTTCCTTGTTTAGAAAATTGAGATAAAAAAATATTATAAATTTAAATTTGTATTTTAGAATTTATAAAAAATTATTAATTTAAATTAATTTATATTAATTTTTTATTTATATTTTCATATCTATTTTGTATAATAATTTTTTTACTTTGTTCGCAATTCTGGAAAATTAGATTTTTCATCCATTTACGACATTTATTTATAAGACTATTATTGTCTATATTTTGTTTGCTACTAGTAATATTATTGCTAAATTTCTCTAGATGACTGCTTTTGTTCTTTGAGACTCTATTATTAATTAATATTGGATGATTTTATATGGTTGTTTGGATTATTATTATGGTGGTGATAATTATGATGTTATTTGTTTTTTGTCTATTTTTTATTGTATTTATCAATTATTTCATTCAAATTATTATGAGGAAAATATTACTAAAAATCTTTTCCTTTCTCGAATTTGTTACTAAATCTATCTTTATTTAAAGAATTGGACGTAAATTAAGATGTGTTTGTTTAAATCGTTACTTTTTTGGATAGTTCACTTGATTATAACATAAAAAATTTATAAGGAGAATTATTTCTTTTATTGTTTTTTTATTAGAATATTTTTTAATTTCTATAATAAAAAAAAATACATATATATTAAAATTTAAATCTTAACTTTAGAAGTGTATAGCGATATTAATTATTAATTAATTCTTTATAAAATAATAAATAAAATATATTGGAAATTTTATTAATGTTAAATTATATAATTATAAATAGATATACATATACAATATAAATTATAATTTAAATATTTAATATTTTACCTAATTAAATTAAATTAAATGATTTTATTTATTTTTTGGATTATCATAAAATATTATTTTTATTTTTGTTTTTAATATAATATAATATCATAATTAATGAAATACATACCAGCTTCATTAAATAGAGCATTATTTTTTATTTTAAAATTTACTTTTTTTTTAGGAATTTCCTTAACTTCTTAATATACTTGATTTTGCAATTGATTAAGATTTAAATGGCATATTACTACCAAATTTTTGAATTGTTCTATTTATTTGACTATTTACTATATTTATTTTATATTATTAGTTTTAACTTATATTAAAATTAATTGTTGGCTGTAGCTACTGTATTGTTTAGTTTGTTTATTTTTGCAATATACTATTTAAATCAATTGTTCTTAATTTACTATCATAATCATTTAAATAAAACAAATGAAAATTATTTATTTCGGCCATGCAAGGTAAAATTGTATAATGCGATCTCAGGTGAAATTCTCCTTCATATAAATCTAGCATTTTTGAATTCAGATTTATAGATTTAATTTCAATTATTTGTTTACGTTAATAACCAAATAAAAATCTTCTTGGTTCATTGTTTTCTTATTGTTAATAAACAACACTGCCCTTTTATTAAACGTATTTAATAAAAAATCAAAAACCAATATTATTATTATTTTTTTACCTTTAGAAATGATTTTAATATATGACTGGGAATTTACAATTCATTATTAAACCTTATATTCAAAGAGTTTTACAAATCATAAGTAAACTTTTATTGATTTCTCTTAGATTATACCAATTTTTAAAGTACTTAGCAACTTAAAATTTCACAGGTTTCATTTGATTTTGTTAAATTTATATTTTTTTTGTTATCTGATATATAATTACCACCAATAAAACACAATAAATCGACAAATTGGTCCTAATTTTTATCATTTTATAGAACTTCATGTTACATATTTAAATTCGAAATCAGGTCTTTATGTTTAAAAATTATGGGATTCATTCTCTAATTAGCCATGTTTATTTGCAACACATAAGAGGTACTCACAATTCTTTTTTCCAACCTAAAAACTATATAAAAAATTTTATTTTATATTAAAATACATAAACAAAAAAAAAAAGCTAAATAAAATAATTTTTAACCTTTTATCGAATTAGTAGGATAAATTTGCGTTGAATTTTTGATTTTTGATTTCCTATATCCGCCAATTACTAACAAACACGAAAAATCTTCGAATTCTTCTATATAAAGACTAGGATTTATTCTCGGATTTTCGTCTTCTAAAAACATTTCTATTAACGGCCTCGTTCTGTCGTCTCTATCGGAATTTTTAACTGGAAAACTGGCAAAACAGAGAATTTTATTGTTATTATCGTAAATAAAATATCTGCCACTGGTTTTTTCTTATGCTATTAAATGAGAGGGAGGTATTTTATCAAAGTCATAACTTAAAGGGTACTGTTAAATTTAAAATATTTCGTCGTTTGTGTTTACTTATATTAATTCTACTTTATTGTTTTAATTTATTTATAATTTTGTTATGAAACCTTCGAAAGGCTTCTCTATTTCCACTTCTTTTTTATCCATTCTTTGGGATTTAGAAATTTTTCTTTTTTTTAAATTTGATTAATAATATTAACAATCTTATAATTATATATTTTATTTAAAAAACCATTTTAAAAAAGTTAAAAAATTTTATATATAGTCTTTTGAGTTTACATATTAACTTTGTCTGTATTTCTCATAGATTTTAGCTTTAAATTTTGCTAAATTTGCTGATAATATTTCTTTATTTAAGATTCGGCCAAAATTTCTTGGGAAATTGGGGCTTTTTATTTTAAAATTGATTAAGAATTATAAGTCAAATTCAGGCAAACTAATTCCGGTAATTTTGTTTCTTTTAAATAATTTTTATAAGTATATTTTTGTTATAGCATTAAATTTCCATGTTAGGAAGTCATAACTCTACTATTTGTTTTTCTTACAAATCCATTTAAATAAAAGTCTTTATCATGAATTTCATTTAAGTTTGTCTAAAAGTTTTAAATTTATTTAAATTCTTAAGATTCATCGACATCTAATTTTTCATGATATTATTTTGACTCATCCTGTTTTTTTTCAATAATTTCTATATCGTCTTTAGAATTTTCTGAATTTTAATTTTTTGAATTTTAATTTTCTGAACTTTAATTTTCTGAATTTTAATTTTCTGAACTTTAATTTTCAAGAGATAATCCTAATACTTCTTATTAATTTACTTAATCGTTTTGGTTTTATATTTCTTGTTTACTTTTTAAGGGCACTGCTGGTTTTATTTTGACATTTTTTATCATAGATTGTTGTAAATGGCTATTCTATGTCATTTTTAAATTAGATTATTCTAAATTAAAATCTTATTAATATTCATTTTAGCTCCCGTTAATTAATTTTTGATAGGATTATTAGATGCTTTGAATAAAATATAAAATTAAATCAAGTATATATATATAAATACAAAAATAGTCAGATAAATAATTTATTTAAATTACCCTCTAAAGTCGCTTATTCTTAAATTTATATCTTTGAGTACATAGATTCTAATTTTATTTTTATAATATTTATGAATATAAATATTAATTATTTATTTTAAAATATGTGTTACTAGTTTCTCGGTATATTTTCTTCTGGGCCGACATTTTCAGGTGAGCTAAATAAATATTTTATAAAAAATTAATTGAAATTTTGAATATTAATTTTAAATTACTCTTTTGTTTCTTCCATTTAGTTATTTATTTTTATTTTGAATTTTAATGATATTAATTAAAAATTTGGGAATATAATTTTATTAACTATTTTCTAATAAAATAATAAGTTAATTTAAAATTTGCTAATAAATATATATAAAGTTATAAAAATATAGAGTTTTACTCAATTTACAAATAAAAAATTAAGTGAAATCATTTATACATAAAATTAAATATTAGTTTACTATATGGTGTATTTTAAATTTACTTATAGTATAATCAATTAATAAAATATAACTTAATAAAAATAATAAAATCAAATATATTTTTTATGGTTTATATAACATTATTTCAATGTATATATCAAAAGATTTTTATAATCATAATCTTAAGAATATTTTTTTTAAACATCTTATTAAGATTCTACTTTTATCTATTATTCATTTTAAACTAGCTTATTTTATTATATCTCTATTTCTTAAGTTTATTACTATGATGTTTACTGATTTTAAATTGGCAAAAAGTTTTCGAATTTAGAAATATACTATTCAAAATCGACTTATTTAATTTGGTTAATAATTTTGGTAAATTCAGCGGGCAAAATTTCAGAATTGTGGTAAAAAATTGGCATTTAAATTCTTTCAAATAAGTTTCCTAAATATCTTTCCAAAGAAAAAAATGATTTATTTAGCTCTTAGATATAAACTTCTCTTATATTTTGCTTTTTATCAAGGGTGACAAGATCCTCTTCTTCGGGCCAACTTATAAAATTTAAGTCTTCATACAAATAAGGTTATTTTAAGGGTATCATCTACAAATAATTTTTAAATTAAATTTTTATGTAAGTACTTACATAAATATGGTACCAAAAAAAGTTACCGGAGTTAAGCGGAGTTTACCGGAGTTTAGCGGAGTTAAGCAGAGTTAACAAATATAAGTATTTTATTGTTAATTAAACCCTATTTAAGGGTTTTAAAGTATTTATTAAGGTATTTGGCTATTTTAAATTATATATAATATTATTAAAAAAAATTTTTTTTTCAAAATACAGTCAAAAATGATAAAAAAATTTTTAATATAAAATACAGCCCATATATAACATGCATAGCTAAACTACTCACTATTATCAAATGATGTAGAATTAATTACTGTACATTTTAAGCATAGTGGGTAGTTAAGTCAAAGTACCTTATATAATTATTTTTTTCAAAATACTGTCAAAAATAGTAAAAAAAATTTTATAAATAAATACTACCCATATATAACATGCATAGCTAAACTACCCACTATTGTCATATTATGTAGAATTAAATACTGTATATTTTGAGTATAGTGGGTAGTTAAGTCAGAGTACTTTGTCTAACAATTTTTTTCAAAATACAGTCAAAAATGGTAAAAAAATTTTTAATATAAAATACAACCCATACATAACTTGCATAGCTAAACTACCCACTATTATCATATTACGTAGAATTAAATACTGTACTTTTTGAGTATAGTGGGTAGTTAAGTCAGAGTACTTTGTCTAACAATTTTTTTCAAAATGCGGTCAAAAATTATTAAAAAAATTTTATAAATAAATACAACCCACATATAGCATACATAGCTAAACTACCCACTATTATCAAAATACGTAGAATTAAATACTGTACATTTTGAGCATAGTGGGTAGTTAAGCCAAAGTACCTTATATAACAATTTTTTTCAAAATACAGTCAAAAATGGTAAAAAATTTTTTAATATAAAATACAACCCATACATAACTTACATAGCTAAACTACCCACTATTATCAAAATACGTAGAATTAAATACTGTACATTTTGAGCATAGTGGGTAGTTAAGCCAAAGTACCTTATATAACAATTTTTTTCAAAATACAGTCAAAAATTTTTAATATATAATATAACCCTTATATAATATTCATAACTAAACAACTCCTTATCATAATAATATGTAAAATTAAATTCTACACATCTTAGACATATTGGGTAGTTAAGTAAGTGTACTATATTTAACAATTATTTATTGTGTTTAATGAAATTTTAGTTTATAAAATTTGATATTATTTTTTATAATAATCACTCCCCTCTAAATGTTTAAAAAAAGCCTACGTACTGTTAAATTAGCTTAAATTTGCCTAAATAAGCATTAAAAATATTATATTTCTTAACTACGCTTAACTCCGCTTAACTCCGCTTAACTCCGCTTAACTCCGCTTAACTCCGCTTAACTCCGCTTAACTCCGCTTAACTCCGCTTAACTCCGCTTAACTCCGCTTAACTCCGCTTAACTCCGCTTAACTCCGCTTAACTCCGCTTAACTCCGCTTAACTCCGCTTAACTCCGCTTAACTCCGCTTAACTCCGCTTAACTCCGCTTAACTCCGCTTAACTCCGCATTATATTTCTTAACTACGCTTAACTCCGCTTAACTCCGCTTAACTCCGCTTAACTCCGCTAAACTCCGCTTAACTCCGGTATTTTTTTTAGTACCGTTTTATTTTACCTTTTTAATGTATTGTTAAATTTCTTCTTTGTTGTTTGTTTCTTATTATTTCTTATTCACTAGTTGTTTTTTTGCATATTCTTATTATTATGATTATATTAAGTCATCATAATAATTAATATAATCTTTTTATCTATACAATATAGCTTAAGCCTCTTCAAATGAAATGTCATCTTTTGAAATACTGTAAATATCTTAAACTGGAAATAGTATTTCGTTATATTTTTTTAAATCCAAGAATAAATAAGCTATTCCGAAGCTTATACCTAAAAATATATAAAAATATAAAAATGAAAAGTTCAGTCTAATAAAAAATAGTTTATTTATTTTTTTTAACTATTTTTTGATAAAACAAATTAATATGTTTACCTAGCCATAAATTTAAATTTGTTTTGCTAAACATATCTAAAATAACTTCTAAAGCATTTTCAGCATATATAGAAGCACCAAACATAACCTTATTTCCCTCACCATCAAAATAAGTACCATGTACTACCATATAATAAAATATATAATTGGAAATAATGTATAGTGTCATAGAATATTCTAAAAGATGGCTCATTGCTTCTGACATTTCTCTTGTTAATTCATTTTAAATTCTTACTGTATTAACTAATATGAATTTTTCTAATTTGTAGTTCAGTAATATACCAATAAACGACCTAAAAATATCAAAGCTATTTTTTAATTTATCTGTATTTTAAATTAATTGTTTAATTTTTTTAAAAACTTTATTATATAATTATTACCAAAAGAAGCCAAATGGAAGCAAAGGTGCATAAAAAATTGTTAAAAACATGGTATTACTAATCCAGGCGTATTTTTCTACTATATTATATTCAGGAGTAACTTCTAAATAAAGATTTTCCAATTTTTTCTACTCTGATTAAGTTATTTTTGCATCTTAATTGTAATTGGGTGTAAATGAACAAGTTATATATGACAAGAATTTCCACCCACTTTTTATTTTTACTACATTCCAAGTAAGATCATAAAGTCTTTATATAACTCCCATAACCGGATCCTAATAAAAATTATTTATTATTTGTGTTTTCACTTAATTTAGTTTTTAATTAAATAAAATAATGAAAAGGATTTTTACTTTCAAAGCGTTATTAATTATTAAAAAGTTAATATTATAAACTAAACCTCCATTTTCATATATACCTGCTCTTGCAGCTTCAATTCCATCTGTTATCCAAACCCAAATGACATTTATCAAAAACAAATAAATAGTTGTGTTGAAAAATTACAACAGTATATTTTTATTGGCTTAGCTAACAAGTCTCTAAGTTTTTCTTTTATGGTGTTCGATATCATTAGCGTAATCCATAACTTTTCCCAAGTAATTATTCAAAAACTTATATTAAAATAATAATTTTAAGCATTAAAAATTATAAAGATAATGTAAATTTTTATGATGGAATTTCTATTTATTTATTTACCAAAATTATCCAAGCAACAGATTAAGAAATTGCAAGTTCAAAACAAAAATTCCAAGTTTTAACATACCAAGGTTTACTTAGCATTATTTTTTCAACTTTATTATGAATATGACCAATATAGATATCTTCAGTTTACTCACTTTCTTAAACCTATTTTTAAAAAAAATTAATAAAAATTTTAATTTTCTAATATAAATATTACAAATATATAAAATTATCTAAAAAATAAATATCTAATAATTATTATTATTTTTAATGATATACATATTTAAACTTATAATTTGGAGATTCAATCCAATCTATCAAAGATTATTAGAAATAATCAGTCAATACAATAACAACAAAAGAAACAAGTAAACAGCCTAATACAATCAAAGTACTTTTTAATTTATCAACATAAACAACTTTTGTAAAATTTTCCCAAATGTATTCTTAAGGCTCATAAGAATTACTGACTATTGTGTTTTTAAACATCTTTTTTTAAAAAATATAAAATTTTTAATAAAATTTTCAGTTTTTTGAAATGAAGAAATTTAAATTTTTTAATATTTTATTTATAATAACATTTTTTAATTTTTTACCTTATATTTTCCATTATCCCTTTTAAGGTGAAGAGAATTTATTATTAATTTTTTTTCATTCACCAAATAAAAATAAACTAATTTATTGTTATTAAGTCTGTCAATCAAAATGTACTGTTAATTAGCTAAACTTTTAGGTGTGAAAAAATTTAATTCTTTGTGGAAAAAAATCGCTTTTTATGCTTTATGTTGCAAATTTACAAAGGCATTGTAAGTCCAATTATCTCCACTAATATTATAAAAAATTATGTTAATATTTTATTCGGGTAAACTTTCAGCTTCAAAGGTTTTAACCTAGTATTTAAACAATACAAAATTATTAATATAATCTTTTATTCCTTATTCAATAATCTTTTTATGTTCGTTTATTCTTTCTTACAAATATATTTTATCATTTTATAAACCTTTATGGATTTTTTCGTTTATTTTTATATCAGATAAGTAAATCGTAAAATCCCCCCTACTTACGACATCTAAATCACTTTCCGCCGAAATTAGTCTCTATTAATACACCCAGTACTAAAATAATCTGAAAATTTAAAAATAATTTATTTTTTTAAATTTGTGTGTAAATATAAGTTATCTAAAATAATTTTATTACATAGCTAAACATATTATGGAAAAAAGAGTCATGTTATTTTATAATTCGTTTATATCATAATTATTGCTCTTGTTTAATAAAGAAAATCTTGTAATCCAGTTAAATTAGCAAGAATTGTTATCGGTAGGGTTTTCGACACAAGCAGTTCCCAGAAAATTATTACTAATTATATTAAATCCTCCTGAAGTTAAAAACATAACTGCTAATAAAACTAAAGAAAACTTAAGGAGCCCAAAATACAAAGGAAAACTAATTTAATTTTTAAAAATTTTGAATAAATTATATTATTAAATTAAATTAAAATAATAAATATTTTTTATTTATATTGTTTAAAAAGGGCTTTTTCTAAATTTTTCAACTAATTTTGAATTAAAAGTATTATTTTCTATCTTTTACTTAATTAAACTGATTTAATTTTATATTTATTTGAATTAATTTAAGTTTAAATTAAATCAATTTATTTTTATTTAAATTTTAAACTGTATTTTCATTAAATATTTTTTAAAATTTATATTTAACTTGATTTAATTTAATTTGATTAAGTCTAATTTACCCTTCCCCTATCACGTCAAATAAAGCATTTTTGGTTTTGAAAAAGAAGTTCGCGTATATTTCTTCTTTTACTACGTTAGGAATTTTAATTCTTACATCGCATCTTTTACTCAATTATATTAAACAGTTACCTTCGTTGGTTTAATAATTATGTATTATACTGCCATCATCTGCTCTTTCTCTACACTAACAGCTTTTTATTTAATAAATATTATTTCTAGATTATATCAAGTCGTTAAAAGTTATCAAATCTAAAAATCCACTTTTAGGCCACTCATATATTTCTTGTTAAGGGATTTCTTTACTTCTTATATTTTGCCACATTTTCTGTTTATATAAAATAATAATTTAAATTAATTCTACTTTTTTTTTATTTTAAAATAAAATAAAAACAGATATAGTAAAATTAAATACCTCAAATTCTTATTCTGGAATTAATTAAATAATTTAATAATCCTGTAAAAAGGCTTTTAATGAGTCTTTTGTCCACACATGTTCGTGATTTTACAGCATATCAGTATATAATATAACTTTGCCATTACAATAATTTTTAAACATTTCTCTAACTGGGATTTAAGTTACACAAAAAACATGTTACAAAATATAAGTTATCAAAGTTGAAAATTTTTCTAAAGAGTCCGAAGACGCCAAAAGTGCGCACATTTTTAGGTAATTATAGCCCTAAATTCCATTTCTCACCATTTTAAATTTATTTTAAAATTATATCATTTCTTGTTTTCTTTATTCACTGACTTCTAATCTTTTATTTTTTTTTTATTAATTTTATTAATTATTATAATTATTATAATTATTATTTTAATTCAAAGATGGCAAGATTATATTTTCACTTTCTTCAGCATAAGGAAAATACTCTATAAATTCTTAATCGATACATAATTCAACTAATAAATCTTAAAATCGAGTTTCGCTTATGAAAAATAAGTTTTAATTTATTTTTTCTGGGGAAATGCAAACAGAATATTAAAAGGGTTGTTGATTTTTATTTTTATTATTATTATTCAATGGCTTTTCAAAATCTTCCTACTTGAATTCCCTAATTAATTTTTCGTAATTTCCAAATTGATTAAAAATTTCTAAAGTATTTCTATCTATTTAAAAAACTCTTTGGGAAATTCTTTTAAGAATTGGATCTTAAATAAATAAATTTTGTTTTTAGTAAAAGTTCTACTATGAAAATTATATATATAAAAATATGTAAATGTATTTATAGAACTTACATTTTTCGAGTTCCTATTACTGAAAATTTTATTTCTATTGCTATATATCTATTTAATAATATTTTTAATCAATAATATTGTGATATGATAAATATTTATTTAATTACTTTCTGTATCTAATTATAACATTTTTTTTATATATATTTTTGGGTTTTTTTTTTTTTAATTATTCTTATTTCAATTTACATGTACTAATAATAACCATTTTAAATTATAATATTACATAATTAAAGTAAATATAAAAAAAATATAATAATCTATATAATTTAATTTCTATTCAACATTGGCTTTGGAATTTAATATATTAAAGAATTATTTAATAAAGTTTATTTTTTACCCAACTAAAAATTGAAATAAAAATATATTCATCAGATAAAATTATTAATTTGATTTAAAGTTTTTTTATATAAATTAAAAATTTATCTTAAAAATAAATGAAAAATAAAATTTACTGTAATTAAATTAGTAAAATTTTATAAATTTTCAAAAAAAATTATAAATAAAATTAGCAGATTAAATTAAAATATATGTATTTTTCATTAATCGCCTTATTTATAATCTGTGTTTTCTCTCTCTGTTTATTTTATTCTACCTCCAATATTTTCTTATGTAAATTCTTATTCCATCTAACTTCCATCTAAAGATTCGATACCACTCCTACCTGAAACCCCACTCATGTCAATTGTAACCCCTTATTATTTTTATGATGTCATTGTATCATCAGACATAATTTACGTTAATTATAAATTGGCAAAAAATTTATAGTACAAATTCGACAATAAAACGAAAATAATAGAAATTGCGCAAATTAGTCCTACTTGGAAATATACAAGATTTATTTGAAAATCTTTATTTTATGGGTATAATTCCTTTTACTTCAATTCAAAATCAGTACTTACTTTTCCGAAACCAATACGGTCATTTTCTTCGTCAAATATAGTCAAATAATTTTTCATAAAAATATCGCCTAATAAAATTAAATAATCTTCGTTTATATCTACAACTTAAATATCTAATTTGCATACAAAACCCAAAATGTCTACAAAAGAAAAATAACAAACATTTACTAGGTCTTAAAAATTTAATTTAAATTCTATGTTTTATGTTTTTAAAATGATCCCTAAATCAGTATCTTTAATTTTAGATTCGCAAAAAAGTTCTTCTAATCCTTAGAAATTTTATAAAGTGCTACATTTTATATCTTATTTTCTATTTTTAAAAAAATACTAATTAAATATATTTAAAAAATAAAATAAAATTAATTTTAAAATTAAAATTCAATTATACCCAAGATGTTTAATAATTTAATTAAGATCTGAACTTGGAAAAGTAATTTTCGTAGTTCCACTATCAATAATTGCATTACTTGATAATATATTAACATCTGTAGTTTTTGACCCTGAAATTAATTTTAACTGCTAAATTTCAATTGACCAAAGGCCCGGCTTAGAAGTAGACAAATAGTTAATTTCTCCGTTTATCATGTCGGGATCATAGCCGCCCAAAGTTAAAACGGAAGAACTGCTGCATTTTTCACCTGATAAATATAAAGAAAATAACTTTTATTCTATTAATCCGCTTTTTTTTAAAACTTGTAAAAAACTATCGCTAAAATCTGGCTCGATTTCTCGCCCGAGACCTATTAAACCGTCGCTGAAAAATTAATTTAACTCTTAAATTTAATTTATTAGTAAAATCGGAACTTATAACTAAACTTCTTCATCTTGGGAATATTAATTGTTAAAATAAATAAACTCATTAGCCATGTTACCAGATACCATTCCTAAAAATAATTTAATAAATATATTAATAACTAATCATTAAATTACAAATATTTATTTATAGAAATTATAACAATACATTAATTATATTTAAATATTATAATTAAAATACATAAACTATTTTTAAACGCTGTAGGTATAATTATTAACCATAAATAATTTAATTATGAATATTGTATTTAAATATTATTTATTATATATGTATAATAAAATACATATATGTATATATAATTGATACCGTGTCCATATTCTATAAATAAGCCTTGTGAAAATTTTGATTTGTCAAAAAAGCAAGTTTCACTTAAGTTACAGTTATAAGTGTTATACATTCCCATATCTTTACACTATTTACATTAAGAATCTGCGACCCAGAACATTGTGCTTCCTGTATCAATTATAACATTAAATTCTTGCCTTTAATTTCCGAGATAAATAGTTGCATCATAATGAATATCCAAAATATTTTTAAGTTATAAATATAGTGTCTAATTTATAGAGTTTTAAATTTAACCGCCTTCTAAAATTTCTTCTATATTATAATTTTAAGATTTTAATAAAAAATAAGAAAAAACTTTTAGGGAGTTTTATTTTAAAATATTAAATTTTGTTATAATTTTTTAAAATAATATATCTTATTAATTTATTCATTTTTACCTTGTAATTTCCGTTGAATATTGCTGTTTTGTGAACAATTTTTTTGGATTTTATATTAAGGTTTTTTGGTGATATCAAATTTTATTAAACAATTATTTAAAAAAATTAGTATAATTATTATTAATAAATGATGTAGGCGTAGTTTCATTTCAATTATTTATTTTATTTTTATTTTTGAAAAGATAAAATTTTAAATATTAGTAATAATTAAGAGAATAATAATCTTAATTATTTCTGATAATAATATTTTAAAATAAAAGATAGTATTTTATTGATATATCACTATATATTCCAATTTATATAATTAATAGTTATTTACACAAATAATATAATAATATTGTATTATTATTGATAAAAATTCTAAATTTAATTTTAATTATTTTAAATTAAAACAAAAAATAAATTATTTAAACATATTAATATATTTATTTATCTCAAAATAAAGTTTCTAATTCATCTTGTTAAATTAAAACTTCTTTTTCTTTTGTAGATCCCCATTTAATATCAAACATACCAGTACCCTTATTAATTTATTTTAAAATTAAAATTAATATTAATATGTATATTATAATATAAAACTATAAACATATAAAAACTATAAAAATGGAACAAATATTTACCATTGGAATATTTTATCCAGTAATAATTCTTTCTGAAACTCCTTCTAAAGTATCTACTTTACCCTACAAAGCAGCATTATATAAAATTTCAGTGGTTTTTTCAAAAGAAGCCATCATCAAAGTAGAATTCTTAATATAAGGAATACCCTGTCTAGTAGAACCGTGTAATTTTCCTATTTTATATAAAATATTATATATTATATTTAAAAATTACAATATACTTTTCAAAAATTAATTAAATTAACAAAATGTTCTTTTTTTTTTATTTATGAATGGAATAATTTTGGTATTTTTAGGAATTGTTAAAAAAATTTTTAAATAGGGTCAAATTTTTTATTAAAATGTAAATTAATATACCTTTTGAAGTTAATTGGTCAGCAACTAAAATTAAATGCCTTTTATCTACATTTAAAGAATGGGATTTAAGTGTTTTTCCTAATTCGTTAATAATGTTTCTTCTGGCTGCTTCGATTCCTAAAACTTCTAAAGTTTCATGAATATCTACTGTAGTAGTTTGTACGAAATTAACTTCTTCCAAAGTCAAAACCTTATATTTATAATTTATAATTAACAATTTAAATTTAAAAAAAATTAATCAATATAAAATCTATTTTAATTAACTAAATTTTTGAACATAATATAATATATAATTATATATCAAATAAAGTTATTATATATATTACTTAGGCAAAGACGTTTCCTTCTATAAATAAATTGTATTCAAATGGATCTTCTTTTTTCTTTCTATCTTTACTTATAGAAACAGATTTTGCATTATTCATACCATAAACTAATGCGTGAGGTAAGATTTTTTTCCAGTTTTACAAAATGAAAAATACATTTCTTTAGCTTTTTTTGCTTTGATACCTTAAAATAAATTTTATATGTAAAAAATTTTGAAAAATTAAAATTATTAATTTATAATTAATACCTTTTTTGAGATCTAGTTTAGGGACAGTATGGCAATATTTTAATTTAATAAGGCATTTTTTTCCCAGGTTTCTAAATTTTCTCAATTTAATCTTCTTTTATGTCTATCCTGTAGATACTTAAAATTCCTTTAATGATATCATTAATAGTAATTTCTACATCTATTTATCTTAAATGTTCTAATTTTTCTTCATTTAATTAAATTAATAAATAGCAATCACTTGGAGCATAAACTTCTTTATAATAGTCAACAATTTCGTCTAAAACCATTCTTTCAACTTTAATTCTAACTCTTTGATAAATTTCTTCCAACAATTTGTATTCATCTTTTAAAACAACCTAAATAACAGGCGACTTAATTTTTTTAGCAGCGTCGATAATTTCTTTCATTCTGGGCACTCCCTAAGTAATATTCATAGAAGCTACTCCTGCGAAATGGAAAGATTTTAAAGTCATTTGTGTAGCGGGCTCTGAAATACTTGTGGCACTGACGGACCCCACAGCTTCTCCGGGTTCTACTAGCATAGCGGGATATCTAATTAAAAAAAAAATATAAAAAAAAATTTAAGAAATATATTATAATATAAAAATAATATCGTATAGTTATGCTAAAAAATAGAATTTATTAAAAAAATTTAAAAATTATTGCTGAATTTTTTTTTATAAAAAATAATTTTAAATTTGGATTAATATATTTAATTAATGAAGATTATACTTTGTCCATAGTAGTTAAAAGAAGGCTTAAATTTGTCTGTATGTTAAATTGAAAACACTTTCAAGCTGGTAATTTACTTCGTTTTTATATAATTCAGTTTCTTCTTTAGTTTTGCACAATTTCATTCCGAATTTTTCTCTATATTAAATCAAAATCATCAATTATTATTAGAAAAATTGAAGTACAAATTCATTGAAATAATCCTATAAAATAAATTTAATTAACATAATTTATTAAGTTTTATCTTATAAGAATATTAATTTATTTATATATACTTTTTTAAAATTCATTTAATAAAAAAATAATTAAAAAGTTTACAAGGGGTTCTTAAATTTTTCCTTCGTTGGGATCTTTGTAATTTTTATGGAGATAGTTTTAAATTTCTAACTCAGTAACTTCATCTTCGAATTTTGAACTTTCACTATTTTAATTAGTCTTACAAATTTATGTATCATTTTTATTTAATTTAGGTATAAAATTCATTAATTTTCTAGATTTTTTTATCTCTAATAAAACAATTTTTGCAATTTCATAAGGAGTTAAACTAAGTTCTTTCAAATAATTTTTAGGAATCTATTCAATGAAAAAATGTAAATTTATTGTTATCTGAATAATTTTTTAATTATTCTTTAATTCAAAATCAAAAATTTTATTTTATTTTATTTAATTTTATATATTTGTATTTTACCATAGTTTAGATATATTTAATCATAATTTTGAAATCAATAGGAGAAGATTTATCTTAAACCTTTTCTTCACTGACCCAGGGACACAAACCGTCTCCTCCATATCTAAACTAAACAATTTCCTTAGTATCACAAGCCCTCACAGACAAATCATAAGCAACTGTCAAATCTTCCAAAAAATGGACCAATCTTCTAGACATATACCCAGTATCTGCGGTTTTAACGGCAGTGTCTACTAAACTTTCTCTTCCGGCCATTGTGTGGAAAAAAAACTCGGGGGGACTTAATCCGGTGAAAAAACTGTTTCTTACGAATCCCATGGCCTCTGGGTGGGGGATTACTTCGTCTGATTAAAAATGAAAAAATTTTATTTTTTATATAAAATTTTTTATCAAAAATGGAAAAATTAAGTAAAATCAAATATAAACTCAAAAAAAAAAAAATAAGTATAAAATTTGCAAAATTATGTAAAATAGGTAACTATAATATAATAAAAATTATTTAACATATCAAATTTAAAATAAATAAGATGAATTTTTTTGTATTTATTTTTTATAATTCTTCTTTTTTACTTCTTATGAAATGAGGAAGAGTTCTTCCGGAAAATCCGTTAGGAACTCTTTTTCCAGAAATAATTTGTTGCCCTACACAACCGATCATTTAACTCAAATTTGTGGCTGAACCTTTACTTCCACAAGTCGCCATAACTTGTATAAATTAAAAATAAATTAAATAAATAAATATTTATAAATTTATGAAATAAAAATAAAAATATTATTTTTACTTAAAGGACCATTAGTTGGAGGAAGTTCTGCCAAACAATTATTACTTTTTGAATTATAAATATGATTAATAATTTAAATTAGTTGTGATATAAATATTTTATGCACATCAATGTGTCAAAAGTAAATAATTTTTTTAATTGTATATACCCTATGTCTTCTCTTACTTGATTCAAAGTTTTAGAAATTTAGCCTTCGATTTATTGTTTTTTCTCTCTTTAATTTTGTCTATCCCATTTTCTTGAGTCTAAAATGAATTTCTTACCCATTGAAACACATTAATAAATGCTATAAATATTTAAAATTAATTTGTATATTAGAATTGAAATAATATAAAAACTGATAAAAATTTTACGCATCATCTTTTTTTCTTTCATTTAACTGGTACAGTTTAGGTGAAGGAGTAACATCACTAATCCTATATTTTTATTAAAAAGAATAAAATTTATATTTTTTAAAAAAATAAATAATTATATATATATATTATAGTACCCCATAGTCATTCCAAACCCACTAAACCATCTAGCACTTAATTTCGCAAATCTACTCATAACTTCCCCCGAAGCAACTACCGAATTATCTCTTATAAGTCTATAAAAAAGTCCATTTTTATTTCCGGCTCCCAAAGTAGTTTTACCTATATCTCCTGATAAAAGCTCGGAATTTTATATGATAACTTGTCCGTCTTTCGGACAAAGCACGTACTTGTCGGCCTTTGCATCGTAACATTTTTCTTTTAAACTTAAATTTACTATAATTTTGCTTTTTTTATTCGGACATAAAATTTGCGAAATTACTTATTTTCCGGTCCAAAGTTCGACAGGAATTAAAATTGAAGGAGGGGGAATTTCTATTTTTTCAGCTCCATCACTAAAATAACAACATAATTGGCAAAATTGAGCCCTGTCTAAGTAAATGTCCTTATGAGACAATAAATAACTACATGTAAGGAAATCTTGAACCAAACTGATGATCAACTATTTTTTAATTAATTTTACTTTATTTATTATAAATAATTTAATTAAGGAATTCAAATAATTTTTTACTTCTCCGTTTTTTGGAGTAATTAAATTTTGCTTAACATCGAGCAAATATTAAGCTTCAGCTCTCGCCTCTATTGTTTGAGGAACGTGAATATTCATTTCATCTCCGTCAAAATCTGCATTGAAAGGCGCACAACAACATTCATTAAATCTAATTGTGTGCCATTTTTAAATTTATGCTCTAAAAAAATGAGAAAAATTATTAATTAAATATTTTTTAAAAAAATAATTTATTTACTTATAGATAAATAATTTTAACCTTTTTATTAGGTTAAAATTTTTATATATTTTAATTTATTTACTTAAATGCCATGATAGAAATTCTGTGTAATGAAGGTTGTCTGTTAAATAATACAATTTCGCCGTTTTAAATGTGTCTTTCCACTGTGTCCCCTATTTAAAGCGCATCAGCTTATTTTCTTCTATTTTAAACTGCTAAAGAAAATTTATCCCCATTTTCTTTAATAATTTAAGTGGCCCCTGGATATTTTTCAGGCCCGTTTAAAACTAAAATTCTTAATTTATCTATATTATGTCTATTTACTTTTTCTGGGAATGTCAATATTCTAGCCATAAATTCTGGTAGAATAACTTAATCTATTTTTATATTAGGATCTGGGGAAATAACGGTTCTACCGGTGAAATTTGACCTAAAATATTTAATTTTTTGTAAGATTTATTTTATATTTACTTTAATAATCAACAATTATAATTTACCTTTTTCCGGATAAATTACCTCTAAACCTACCTTTTTTACCTTTTAATCTTTGTGCTAAAGCTCTGATATCGCTTTTAGATTTTTTATTTAAATCTCTTGTTGGTAAATTAGGACATTCGGAGTTTAAATATTATGAATAAGAGCACTAAAGTAAAAACCATTCTAACAAAAAAATTAAAAAAAATAATTTTTTAAATTTCTTAAAAAATTAACTAAAAATATGTTCACATTTTTAAAAAATTAAATAAAAATAATTTCAAATTTTTAATATAAATTAAATAATTATTTGTACAAATAAAATATAAAGTTAGACTATTTTACCTTAATTTATTTTGGTAACATCATCTCCATCTTTGATCATTTTTACTATTTTTTCATTTCTATCTAAAAAATCTTTGATTTTTGAAGTTAAATCATCGTGTCTTAGGCCAGCAGCTCCCTCTTTAACAGTAGGCCTAATACAATTGGGAGGAACATTTATATGGGTAATAATTAAATCTGAAGGGTGAATTAAATTAGGGTCCATGTTAAATAAATAAATATCTTCTTCACTTATTTTTAAAAATATTTAGAGCGTTTTTAAAGGACTGAAAAATTAAATCATTTCTTTTAGCTTTCCAGAATCTAAAAGATCTTTAACTGTTTTTTTGAAATTTTTAAGTTTGTCGCCGTCCAATTTGTCCAAATACATGGAAAAGGTTAACTCATTTTAATAGGAAATACTTGTTGGCAATTTTTACAATTTTTTCAATTTACCGTTATTAAATTTACACTCTTTACAAACTTAATTTTAAGTTTTTTTGGCTTCTGCTCTAATTTATTTATATAAATCTCCTCTTCTTTAATAATTACCATCTTAAAATGCTTTTTTCATTGCTTTTTTATATTTCTCCTTTTATTCTTCGCCTAGTCTAACTGCTCCACATTTCTAAATAAATATAAATAAATAAAGATATTTTATTAATATATAATATATTTTAAATTGCTAAATATTTATTTAATAATTTAATCATATATATAATTTTATTTAAACATTCTTCTTTTTACTTTGCATATAGTTTACAAAATATTAATAATTTCAGTAAAATAACCCAAATGGAATATAGGAACTGCTAGCCTGATATAACCAAAATGACCTGGACAATTTTCCATATCTTAATAACATGTATTACAAACTTATTCTTTTATAGGTGGACCCTTATTATAATAATTTAAAAAATTTTGAAAGTAGAAACATATTTAATTTAATTTTTATTTATCAAAAATTAAAAAATGATAAGGTAAGGTTTAATTTAATATAAAAATTTATTTTTAATATTTAAATTATTACAAGTCTAAGATCTAAAGGTCCTTTATCTTCAGGAATTTATGAATCTCTTTTATAAAACGATTTTTTAGTTAAACCAACTTCTGATTAATCTACTATATCATTTTTTCTAAGAATTGTATAAGAGATACTTCCGCTGTTAAAAATTTTTATTATGTTAAAATAGGTTAAATAAATTGAATTTTAGGTATTAATTTAAATTTGGTTTTTTAGGGAAAATATTTATTTGAAAATATTTTGATTTTATTGTTTACATCCTTTTTCTTTCATTCAAATCTTATTGCATTTACATTTTCTCTAATTATTATTTTTATTATTTTTGTGTCTTTAATAAATTAATTTTATTATTTTTTCTAATGGAAATTAAAAGATAATTAAACTTTCTAATAATTTTTGATATAAAGTGTAATCTTTAAAAAAATAAAAGAAATATTAAAATTATAATTTTATAACTCTATAATCATTAGGTAATAATAATTTTAATATTATATACTTAAAAAACAACTATATAAAACAACTAAATTGTATTTAAAATTATAATTTAAATTTTTTATATCATTTTTTTTTCTTCCTCACTTTTTGTACTTCATTAATTTTAAAAATTTTATGCTTTTTTAAATACTTTACTCTAATTCTTGGTCTTTAATATTCTCATCATAATCATTTCCTAAAAAACCAAGAGATTTTTTAGTTCCATCCAAAATTTTGTTGACTTATAAAAATTCTTCTAGTTCACTCATGCCTATTTCAAAATTGTCTTACTCCTAAAGAAAAAAATTAATTAAATTAAATAAGATCGTTTTTATAAAAATTAGAATTTCTCATACATTTAATTTATTACTTTTAAATTTTCTATCAAAAATTATTTTGCCTTTTTATTTAATTACTTATATGAGCTTTTTACGTAATTTTAGTTATTTTTTTTATCTGGTTTATACTTTTCTACAATTTTTTAACCTTTATTTACCATCATTTGCTTTTAATTCAAATTTTACAAAACTTCCCTTTTTACTTATGTATGTTCCTACAACAATTCCAAAAAATAATCTTTATCAACTTACCATATATCAGATCTTAATAATTAATAAATAATATTTAATATTATGTACAAATATTTGAGGTAAAAAATAATAAAAAAACTCAAAAATTTTATGCTATTAATAACTGATATACGATAATATTAATTATTAATTAACATATAAGATTTCTTTGTAAAAATGTCATTAAAGTTAAAATATAATAATGATAGTTAAACGTCTTCTGACAATAAAACATTCTTATAAAAAAACTTATACGCAAGCAATGTAGATAGTATATATACAAAATATTGTGCTAATTAAAAATCTTATTCGTAATAACAAAACGCCGAAATATAACAAATATATTTGTAGATTCATAATTTTTAATTATTCCTGTAATTATATTTATATTTAAACTTATATTAATATTAATATTAATATTTATATTTATATTTATTTATTTACCTTTCTTGGGAAAGAGCTGTTTCTGTTCTTTCTCTTTGATATATAACGTCAATTTCCCCTAAATAAGAGCCTTCAATGTGAACAAGACTTTTTTATTTTCCTTAAAAATTAGTAAAAGTAGTCACTATTTTTCCTGAAATAATAAAGTAAACATAATTAGCTGGCTAGCCCTTTATATAGAGTTCATCACCAGAATTTAAACTTTACGTTTCCATATAATAAAATAATTTTTTTAAAAAAATTTTTGGCTTATTTTTAAAGAATTAAAACTGATTTATTAAGTTTTTAAAAATTGAACAACAAATATCGCCTTGAAGAGCAGGGGGTAGATCATGAAATATACTCTCGTTTTGATATATGTCCAACATTTTAAAATATTGCTATTTTTTATAAATTAATATATATCTATATAGGAATTAAATTTTTAAAATTTAATTATAATTTAAACTATAATTATCTAAAAATGTATGAAAATTTAAATTTATATTAAAAAATATTAATTTTACCTTTTTATTTCCTTATATAGGATTTTTTTATAAAACTTTCAATAATTACTCATGCACGTCTGCTTTAAGTTTATATTATGAGGCAAGTTCATTAAAATACACTTCCTTTTCTTTTATCTATAATGACTTTTCATTTAATTTTGAAAATGAATAGGTTAATACACCCATTATATAAGAGTATATCATAACTGCAAAAAACATGAAAATAATTGTAAAAAATTATTCTCCTAAATTAACTGGGTATATATTTCCATAACCAACTGTAATTAATACTGTTAATATGTAATAAATTGACGCCTAATTGTAATTATAAATAATGAGATATGAATTTATTTTTAATATATATTTATAAATAAATTTATTTATTTACATTATATTTTGAAGCTATCGATTCATTTTCATATCCAAACGTTTTAACCCAATTTTCTTCAAAAAATGAAGCAATAAAATACCAAAAACAACCACACATATGTATCATTATACATATTATTATAGAAAATTTTAAAATTACTGTATATTCTTTGTTCAACCTTAAAAAAAGAATTAATTTTTACATATTTCCACCTCTCATTAGTTTAACTACTCTAAAAACTTTTGCCAATTTATAAATCCTAGGTATCTCTTATAAAATAATAATTTATTATTATTTCTACCAATTGTTAAAAAAAATTTATAAATAATATTTTTACTAGATAATCTTAAAACATTATTGTAATTAGTCCCTCCTCCTGTATTAGTTTTATATAAAAAATATATTGGAAAAGAGGAAATAAAATCAATTACAAACCATCCTTAAAATTAAATAAAATTATATTTTTACTAAAATTTGCTATTAATTATTACCTGTAATATAATTTTTAAATATGGATTTCAAATTATAAACTAAATTTTATTCATCATCTTCATATGCAAGAAAAAAATTTATGAAAATATCAATAATAAATAATGAATCTGTAAAAATATCAACTTTCAACCAATCATAATCAGATTCATCTTCAAATGCTAATCTTAGAGGCAAAACTAGCCCAGTATAAATTAATAATAAAATCATAATAACATTCCAGATTCTTATAAAATTTCCATAAGGGTTTAATATATACCTATAAGTATTTTAATATTTAACATAAAAAAATAAATATATGATAAAACTTAAATAAATAATAAATAGAGGTAAATCTATAATTTTCTCTTCTATTTATATATATGAAATTCATAATGCTTTTGATTATAATTTATTTTTCAAAAAAATTATTAATATTTATGCTTTTTCTTTTTTTTATTTTTATATATATATTTTTTTGGTTTATATATCTATTATATTTTTTTATTTACCTATATATTTATATAAATTATTTTTGTTTATTACCATGGAATCAAGCCTTTTATTTTATTGACATCTGGGATGGTATCATCTAACATGTCCCTCAAAATATTCGACTCAAATGCTGAAAGAGTTTTTGTTTTATCTAAATTTGAATTAGAATTAAGATTAGAATAATTTGTTTATTGGTCCCATCTACTTATAGGTGAAGTTTAATTAATGTCATAAACTTTCATAAAAATAATTAGTGTATTGATAGTTTATTGTTTATTTTTAAAGGTTATTTTTATTTAATATACTAGTCTAAGACACAAACCAAAAAATTTATATTATAATTATTTTATTTTTGATAAAATTAATTTTTTTACTAGAATATTTACTATTTAGAAATTATAAGAAAAAAATAAATACAACTATAATTTGATTATAATTTATATAAAAATATACTAATTTATTTAAACTTTTAAATTGATTAAATAGTTGATATATATTACATTTGTTTATTATAATAAAATAAAATTTGTTATACAATTGTTTAATATGTTTTTTAATATAAAATTTTAAATATATTTTTATCATATCTACAAAGATTTAGCTAAATATTATAAATTAGCCTTAGATGCACTTTTTAAGTAAAGTCTAGATCTTGTACTTTTATTTAATAATCTTTTCTTTTTTTCGTAAATATAAATTATAATTGATAGCAAAACACATAAAATGGCCATTGAAACAAAGAATATATTACTTACCCCATATCCTTTAAAAGGATCATCTTTAAAATGATCATTTATTGATCCTGTTATTAAAACGAAAACTGTCATAGTTGTGTGACTAAACATTTGTCCAATTCCAAATACCTAAAATTATTTATATAAAATTTAGTATATTAAATTTATTTTAAAGTTATAAATTTAGAAATTTACAGTTCCAAGTGATTTTTCATCAACAGAATAAGGAATTGTAGGCATAATAATTGAGTAATAAGTAGTAAAAGCTAATCCTAAAACTATAAAGGGGAAATATGCCTCAGAACAAGCCTCCTCGCAAGTTAAAGCACCTACAAAAAAGTGACCTCCCAAAAATAAAAGGCAACTAAAAATAATTAATCTTGTTCTAAACTGAGGAATTCTATCAACAAAGATTCCTTAAATAATAAATTAAAATAAATTTTTAAATATTTATAAACAATTTTATTAAAATTAATAATAATTGATAATAATTAATAAAAATATATTTATTTATACCCAAAAATGGAGTCAAAGATGCAGATATAAGATCAGGTAAAGCCACAATTGTTCCAGCTTTAGAGTCGGTTTAACTAAATCTTTTTTATACAAAAGAATTGGCATTGTCCATAAAAGGCTACATAAGACCAATACTGAAACCAGCAATAATTAATACTAACCAACTTAACCCATTAATTTCTTTAATTTGGTCGCAGTTTACGGCTTCAGCTTCGTGCTATGGTTAATTAATATCTATACTTTCCCCCATATCTTTTTTTTATTATTATATAAAATCTTATTCTATTTTTTATTATCTTTTATCTATAATTATTAAAATAATGCAAGCCAGCATAGACAAACCCAGAATAAATAATCCGGCTAAAAAAGCTACAGACAATCCTAAGTCTGAGCCAATCTATAAAAGATTAAAATGTTAGCTAATTAATTAAATAGCTTTATATTATATATAATTTTTTTTATTAAATTTTTTTAAAAAAATTACAATTGGGGAAATGGCACTATTTAATGAGCCTCCAACCATTGGAAAAGCCAACGAAATTCCAATAGCTAAAGACAATTCTTTGTTATCAAACCACATAGATACAATAGTACTTTAACCTACTTAAACACACTCTGATCCTATACCTAAAAATATTCTGCCTATTATTACTATAATAAAACTTTTTTCTAAAATTCCGAAAAAGATTATGGTTTAACCTATGTTATAAAATAAATGGGGTTTAAAATGGAAAATAATTAAAATTAAATAAAATTTTATAATATGTAATTAAAAATTTTATATTTTTATATTAAAATTTTTGGTTTAAAGATTATCAACAAAAAAAAAACATTAATTCTATATAAAGAATAATTTTTTAATAGTACTAATATACACATTAATGGATTCAATTACAAGTTACTATAGATAAAAATAAAACGGTTAATATTTATTACTACTATCATATAAAGACAATAACTGATTTGCATTTATGAAAAATTAAAAAAATACAACTTATATAATTTTTTTTTTTTTTCATAAATATTTTTTAGGTTTAATTATAATTTCATTAAAATTTTTATATTTACCAATCAAAGAAATAGACAAAAACAAGGCCATAACAAGTCTAGGCCCATATTTTCCGACCAACTGGCCTGCAAACAAAGGAGCTATAATATTAGGGACACTATAAAAAATAAAGAGCATATTGAAATCGACATTTCCAATTTCAAGTTCTTCTTTTAGCATTTCTTCTACAGGCATTGGATTGTAATAAGCGTACTCAGTTCCCATAATAACTATTACGGCTAAAAATAGTATCAACCACCTCATTTTTTAACCAGTTTTTATTATTTCTTCGGGAAATTCTGGTTTTATGCTAAAATTTAATAAAGATTCAGTTATATTTTCAGAATTTGAATCCTTTTAATTGCCTTTTATATTATTATTAATATCATTATTAAAGTGGAAATTATTGACGTCTGCGGAAACTGATATTTGTTTTTTTTTCACATCGTTATCTTGTATGTCAAATGATAATTTATATCTAGGTTTTGATTATACTGATGCCTAATTAGTCACACCGTCGTTAATTGTAGATATTTCTTAGTCTTGATTTTGTATACTACTATTTATTTTATTTTACATTAAATTCTAATCTAGGTAACTTTTAAACTTTATTTTGTTTTGTTTTTATTTTTTGTTTTGTTTTTATTTAATTAAAAAAATATGATATAATTTTATATTTTATAGTAGATATTAAAATAGGATTAGAAAATTTAAAAGCATAAAAATATAAAAAAATGTGATTAATTATTCAATTAAACAATAGAAAATAATAGTATTTGTAAATAAAATAATATTTATATATTTGAATCCACTAAATAATATTATTAATTAAAATATAAAATTAAATATAAATTTATATCACTATTTTATAATATAAGATTACATATTTTAGTGTTAAAAGTTTTATCAAATTAATTTATTATTATATATATTGCCTGTATTTGTATAGAATCAAATTATCTAATAAATAAACTAAATTTTTATTATTTATTACATAATATTTAATTTTTCATTTTGTTAAAATATAAAAAAAAAATTTTAATATAAGAAAATAATTAAACATCATAATTTATTAGAGAATTTTAAAATTTATTTAGTGTTCATTATTAAATTTAAATATTTAACTGATTCTAATAAATTTATTAAACAGCAAAAATAAAAAAAATAGTTTAAAATAATATGTTTAATAGAAGATCTACCATATAAAAAGTAAAAGAAAATGAAAAAAATTTATGGGAAAAAATTGAAGAAAATCTAGAATATGCCAAAATGTCCTTTTAATAGTAAATAGAATTTAAAATTGCTCATATAGAAGAATTAAAATACAAAAACACAGAAAATTAATTAAGCCACAATTAGGATTTAAAAAATAGATATGGAGTGGATGAAGAATTTAATGATAAAATTGATTAAAATAAAAGGGAACAAAAATTATAAAATTAAAAATTATTTGAAAGTAATATTTAAATTTTAAATTAAGAAATAATTTTCGTTAAAATTAATTTAGAAATTAAAAATATTTTATTTATTTATTATAAAAAAGATTAATAACTACTAAAATAACAATTGAAAAACCATGAAGTCTTTACAAAGGACAGAAGATTAGCCATTTAATTTAAACACCCTTAACATTTATTAGGTTAAATAAGTATACATAAGAAATAAGTAAAATAAATTGGGTTTGTTGAACATAAAAAAGATTAAATGCAACTTTATACAGGTAAATTAAGTAGTTCATTTTAAAAATCATATTAAGAATAAACTAAATTCAAAATTTATATAAAATAAAATATAAGAATGAACATAATTCTATTTAAAAAAGTTTAATAATATTTTTTTTTTAAAAAAAAGTGGATTAGGGCGGAAATATGTACATTCACGATTTGTATGATTTATATAAAAATCCAATTAGGAAAAAAATATTGAATAATATAATAGGTATTAACTTATCTTATGATTATAAATATTTGGTTTCTGGGGGTATGAACGATATGATAGAAATTTTTAGTATTGGTTTATAAACTGTAACAGAAAGAGGACTTGTAGAGGGTTGGGTCAATAATATTTCTATCTCATTGAGTATATAAATATACAATTATTTTAATAAAAATAAAATTATTTAAATATATTTAGATAAAAATAGATAATCTAATTTCGATCATTTTTAGATAATAAATGGATAGCTTATTCAACATTGGAAAGTAGTCATGATAAATACTATAAAAATAAATATGATATATGTTTACATAAAGTAGGGTAGCTACACCTAGAACCGGTGTATTTAAAACATCATCAATCTTAAATTTAGCAGCTAATTTTCAGTAAATGTGATGAAAATAGACTTGTAACATCATGTTAAAATAACGAAATTGTTATTTGGGATGTAAGTTTTTTTTAATTTTTAAATATTAAAATAAATATATAAATTTTTTATATTATAAATAA
Organism: Pseudocohnilembus persalinus; assembly: GCA_001447515.1. Lineage (NCBI taxonomy): Eukaryota > Ciliophora > Oligohymenophorea > Philasterida > Pseudocohnilembidae > Pseudocohnilembus > Pseudocohnilembus persalinus. Next base: position 527,170 of record LDAU01000155.1, on the reverse strand, counting down.
AAATAATTTATCTTAAATTTAAAAAGGTAGAAAATTAGTAAAATATAGTATACAAAGAATTGTAAGATATTCACTATGTTTCTCTATCAAATGATGGAAATATAATATTTACAAGCAACTATGTCGGAGATATTACAGCTTTATAAATAGATTACAATGAAATAAAAGAAATTTAAAAAATATACGTAGCTCATGATAAAGCTGTAAATATTATAGTACCATATCAAAATGATGGTTTTGTAACCGCTGGATATGATAAATAAATAAAAATTTGGAAAAAAAATTATAATGTAACAAACTTTTGGTTAAATATTTAATTGTTTTTTAGTACTTTTTTTGTAAAATTTATAAATTATTATGAATTTAATAGGAATATGAAGTTGTGTAATATATAGATTATGCACATGATTAAAATATTGAAATATTGGCCTCTGATGAAGAAGGTTAATTTTTAGTTTCGGGAGATTAATACAAACATGTTTTAAAAGTATGGAGTATTGAAGAAATTACTTAATGATAAATTAATACTAAAAATATTTTTAAGTTAAATGTAAATAAAACTGTATAATGATTTTGATTTTATAAAAAATTTATTAAAGTATAGAATATAAATTCATATATATATATAAGATATAATTACAATAATTATTGAAATAATAAGTAGATACTATATCATTTTTTTTTACTTTCGAAACTCACTTCCTATTATTTTTCGTTGTTATCTTATATATTAGGGGAATTGCCACTCAAATCAACAAATTCTTAACTTTCATCACTTAACATTTATTATTAATCGCTAGCCTTTTAATTAATATTTGATTATTCTGTGAAATTAAATTTGCTTTTTTTTTAATTTTATTATGACTTTCTATTTTATTTCTTTAATATGCTGGCGTCGCTAGATGGACTAAAAGTATCTTATTGTTATTAAATTTGTTAATAGTCGACAATTTCTGCATTTTTATTTCTTTAACTAAGTAAAAGGCTTGTTTATACAGACTCTTCTTTTTAATTTGATTTTATAATTTTTATTTCTGTATTCTCAGGAGTTAAGTCGAGACTATATTTTGATGATGTTGAATCCTTTCTTTTTTATAATTCATCCTAATTATTATCTAAATTATACTTTTTTTATTTATTTTATCTATTATTCTTTGGAGTATTATTATTAATACTTAACTCTTCAGAGAAATTTACTGACTTTTAAGAAAATTTTATAGATTCCTTATTGAGATTTTATTCATTTATATCTTCAGCTACAACTTAATATAAATATATAATTAATAATTTATCAACAAATAATATATTTTAAACAAATCTATTATTTTTACCCTAATTTATTTTAACTTATTGTTTTAAAAGTTCAACTTCATCACATTTTCCGGATTTAATGTCCCATTTTTCTATAAAATATTTTCTATATTTACTTTTTGTTTCTAATAAATCTTTTCTTCTAGCTTCTCTGTATTAATCAATTATGTTCAAAACTCTTTTTTTATCTTATCCATTGATTTTACTATAAATTAAATAATGTTTTGGATAGCTATAATAAAATTAATAAAAAAATAATAAATACTTTCTTAAAATTTCTATAGATGAATATTTTTTTCCACTTATACTCTTTTTAAAAATTTTAGCATTAGAATCCTCCATATCTGGAACTATAAAAGTTTTCTTTGAAGTGGGAGTTCTAACAAAATTAGCAGAATATATTTCCATATCCTAATTTATCGTTGACCTTCTTTTTTAGTTCTTTTAGATTTGTTAATACACATTTTTTACCTTTTCGAAACTTTTTTATGAACTTAGACTATTTAATAATTGTTAATCTTCTTCATATTACTAAATATTTTCATCATCAATATCGTAAGGAGAAGGTAATGTTGAGTAAATTATACCAGCTTACTTTCCATCAATATATAATTTAACCTATATTTAAAATTTATTATAGTTATATTTTTTTGAATTTAGAAAGTTATTAACAAAATTTATACTTGTTATCTTATGAGTTTCCATTATGCTTTTCTATTTTTTATTATTTAAGGACTTTACTTAAAAATTTTTCTTAAGAAAGGTATTTTGGCTTTGAGTTTTTCAATTTTTTCAGCATGTTTTTAATTTAAATCATCAATCGACTTTTTAAATATAAGGTAGACAATATAAGCAATTAGCCAAACATTAGTTATAAAAATAACGATCAAGCCCCATATTTCCCATCCACTATAAGCTGTATTTAAATATTTAATTCAATTATAAAATTTTTTAAAATTAAAAATATAAATTTTTTACGAATTTAGTAGATAAATACTCCTGTAATTAATGAGAGACAACATACAATTGCTATAATAATATCAAGTTGATTTAACTAATTACTTTGATAAGGGTGCTTAAAATAAACTATAATACCATAAATAAATACAATTTCAAAAACCAAAATTGCTTTTTCCTTAATTTCATTGGAATACAATTAAATGACAGCAACAATTAAAGTTTTTTATACAACTTTGACAAGTTCCCAATAAAAAGCATCTTACTTATATTCTTAATACAAAAATCCGAATTTGTACAGATTTTTACTATTTTAAAGAGTTCCATTTTTTTTTTATTTAAATAGCATATAGAACATTAATGAAGGTAATAAAATAACCCAAAAAATTAAAAATGGAACAAGAAAAAAAATTGTCCAAGCCCAATATTCATCAGTATAACATTAGTACTAAACATCAGCTAAAATCCAAGAATATCCTCCATATTCTACGCAACTTATAGTTTCGAGAACTTTTTTATTAAAAATTTTTAAAAATTATTTTAATTTTTTTTTTTATAATTATAAATTATAAATTGTATAAAATTTTATAAAAATATTATTTTTTACTAATATTGACATAACTTGGTTGTAAATAAATTAATTGATATATTAGTGAAGTCCATATCAAATAACTATTTTTGATTTATTTTTTAGAAATTTTTTTATAGATCTAATAAAGAAAAAAGAACATTACAAACTAAATTAAGTTTACAATTAACTGCCAAATAATTTTAAAATAAATATTAGGTATTTTTTATTAAATAAGAATCAAATAGCAATCTAAGGCATTTCCCATAGACTAAAAGTTAAAATACAAATTAAAATTTAATTTAATTTAATTTAATTTAATATAATATATTATTTGTTTTTTAAAAGCAAATAATTATTACCTTAACAGGATTACCAATATTATCTTGTCCATTAGTTAAAAATGAAGGTAGACTAATATCTAAAGTGCTCAAAATAAAAATAATTTATGCATAGTTCATAAACATTTTTATCAAAATTCCCGTTTCGTTGTATTTGGCTCTGAATCCTCTAAAGAGAGTTAAAATACTTTTGAGCATAATTTTTTCTTAAACAAGTTATAAAGTTCCTTTTACAGCTATAAACATACTAATTAAAACCCATAAATTTACCAAAAATACCTTCATTCCGTTCCAAACTTAATCATCGCATTTACCACAGTTATAATTTGAACTGACACTGTATCTTACTCCATCTGTTGTTAGTCCTCTTAAATCACAGGCTTAACATAAGGCACCAACCTAAAAAAAAATAATAATAAAAATAAAAAAATGAAAATTATAATTTAAAAAACAAAAAAAATATTAAATTTATTTTTAATCTATTTAATTTTTAAAATATTTGATTTTTATTTTTTTAGGATTAAAAACAAAATTTTTCACGAATATTATAATTTTATTATTTTATAATATAAGTTGTATTAAAATTAAATAATGTTTAAATTTAGACTATAATTATATTTTTATGGATTTATGTTTATTTTACGTAACCAGTTTAGCAGGTGAAATTATTTTTGTCTACGGAATCTACTTACAAACAATTTTCAGGTTAATTTTTACAATGAACTATTTCTGCAGTATAATTGTGAGCTCTCCAATAACCGGCGTTTAATATTACTCTATCACCTCCATAGCATGTAGCATGTTCCATACAGGCACTGCACGTACTTCCCTCTTCATCGACTTTATTAAATAATTATAATTTTATTAATAATTAAAATTTATATTTATTTTTGTATATATATTAAATTTAAATATAAGTAAGAATTAATGAAATTTATATAAATATATTTTTTTTACGCGAATATTAATCTTCTGGACATTCGTAACAAACTCCTCCAGTTTATTGGCCTTCTCCATAAACACAGTGTGTAACCATATCATCGCCATATTTAGAAGCTTTATTAGATTAAAATGTGTTATCATCTTAGCTGAGCGAAATTCCTCCGGTTATTTTTCCTGCAGCTCCGAATTCAGCAATATTTTTCTTTATTAATAAATTCAATTTAAAAAATTTAAAATTTATTTTAAATTTATTATTTTTACCTCAAAAAAAGTTTTTTTCAAAATATTTTTATAAGATGCTAAAATTCTTCGATCATCTTCTTATGGAAGTACGCTGGAACAAGAAGATAAAATTCCTCCTCCTTCTCCTCTAACAGGGTTGTCTGAATCGCTATAATCTCCTTAAGCAGTGTTATTTATGAAAAATGAGTTTTAAATTTAAAATAATGTGTCTTAAATATAAAGTCCGCCTCCTTCTGCATTCGCCCAGTTATTTTGGAAATAAGAATTAGAAATTTGGCAATAATCGCCGTGAACTGTGCAAACACCTTAGTTTGAAACGAATAAACCTCCACCATAATAAGATTCGCAATTTTTGAATGAACTATTTTCTATAGAAAAATCGGTTTCAATTAATGCATTCGAACCTTTATATTCACTACAATTTATACAAATAACTTCTTTTATATTTAATTGACTGGCATCTAATGTACTTTATTAAATCTAAAATCCTTGCTATAAGTAAACATTTTTTATAGATAAAAGTTCTATTGTAATTGTGGATTCAATTATATATATGGCCGACAGATCATCTACCGCTTCATTTATGAAGCTATCCATATATAAATTATTTTTGTCTATATTTGTAAACTTTTATCCTTAAACACCATATTAAAGTATTTCACCAAAATAATTATCATAACCTTACAAATTAAAAACTTCTGCCTCTTCTCCATCTAATATACCAATTGTCTATTTGAACTCATAAGCTTTGGTTTAAAAAAAATTATTTTTAATTATTAAAAACTTTTACTTACTTATTTATGTATAAATTTAAAATAAAAATAATTATTAATAAAATTATTTTTATTTTTACTTGATTCTTTCCCTGGGCCTTATATATCTATATTTTTAAGACTCAAAAAACCTTTATCAGTACTTGCAAGTTATACATATATAGCAGCTCCCTTCAGTGCAAAGACGTTTTAAAATACAATTGTATCTAAATATGCATAAGTGATATAAGTAGGACAATTGATGTATATTCCAGCCGCTTTGTCTTTGGCCATCATAGAAGAAAAAGTAATTTCTGACATATTAAGCTATAAATTTAGAAAAATAAATAAATTATGATTTTTAAATTAAAAACTTGGCTATAGAATTTATACAGTTAGAGAAGTTGCAGTTTATTGGTCAATAAAAAAACCAGCGCCTTATATAGCTTCTTCTTAGTCCAAAAACGTTTTTATATATTAGAGTTAACAATTTTAAATTAAAATATTTGCTGTACTTCCACTCGGATCTAAATAAACTCCTGATTTAACCTTTAAATTATATGCCTTGTAATCAATTAATTTTGTATCAGAATAACCGCTGATATACAATGGATTTGAACTAGATTACGTATTAATAATCAATGAATCTGTTAAATAAAATTTATCGGCATGTATGGAACCAGCAACATAAGTTTTAATACACTGACCATCAAACCTTTCGTCAGTTTTACTTCCACACTCAAATCCTTCAATTTCGACATTTTTTACGTTATAAAAGTATAAAATACTTATATCATCAATGCCGTAAAAATTAATATTTTCCATTTTAACTGTATTTTATAGAACATCATTATTTATTTCTATTAACCATAAAGGAACTTTTTTGTCGACTACAGCTGATACTTTATACCTAGAATATGAATATACCTCATATTCATCATTGTATACATATGTTATGATATCATTATATAAAGTTGTATCTAAAGTTGTATGAACTCCATCAATTGATATAGTATCTATTTTTAAGTCCAAATTTCCTTTTAAAGATATAAACCTATAAAATTTTTAAAATAATTTAATAAAAATTTTTAAAATTAATTAAAATAAGTTTACCTTTGGTTTTAGTTCAAATATAATGCAACTTCAGTTATGAAAAGAGATGATATTTTGTTGTAATCTTTATAATAAGTTACCAACGAAGGTGAGCTATTTTATTATACAAAAGTTGTTCCATAAAATGTAGATTACGACAAATATATCGTTTCTAAAAGGTACGAATTTAAATTAATTAAAGCTTGTTAATCATTCTCAACCAATATGTTATAAATTCCGCTAAAAAACCTAATTATAACATATTAAATTTAATAAGATTTAATTTAATTAAATTTTATATATATTTAATTGTTTATTTTAATTAAAATTACCAATTTTTTCCATTAAGAAATCTTGAGTTAGTTATATAAATTAAAGAACTGTCAAATAATTAAATGTTTGATACATTCAAATTTTCTATAACATACCACTATTGCCCTGTTCCAAGCCCACTTGAAGTGTCTCCGATAAATTAAGAACTTTTTAAAATTATGGTATCTAAAATAATATTTTTCATTTCTATATAGGCTTCTTTTTAAGGGATTTCAAAAAATACAACTTTATCAAACATCATATCTGTTAATATAAAATTATCCACAATTAAGTTAAATTTTTATACTTGCCATATATTTTTTTTAAACTAAAACATTTTAAACCCAGTTAGTGTTTCGGAAGTTGTTAGTTTGCTTGAATATTCAAAATTACTTAGATTTAGTTCTCCAAGATCTTCTAATATAAATTTTGGAACAATAAAGGAGTTTAATTAATGTTAAAATGTAACTGATGACAAATATAATTTGGAATTTGGTAAATTATCTATCATTTCAAGGTAAAACTCTGCAAAATCAACATCATATTCTCCTGATTCTTTCAATTCTATACTTTCGTTTGCGTATAACTTACTTCCATAAAAATTAATATTATTTATTGAGAATTTAGAAATTTATTAAACTGAAAAAGAATAATAGTTTGAAAAAATATCCATTTAAATTGTATTAAAATTATTTGCATCTGCTATGTCGGTACTATATTTCCAAGTTACGAAATTTACGTTTATTTCTGATACCCTAAAAATGTATTTTGGAATATTTGACGAAACACTGACATCAATACCTCCAGGAATTATACACTGTTTATCCTAAATATTATTAGACCCAACAAAAACAATCTAAATTTATATAAAGTAGCATTATTTATACAGTTATTAAGTTAATGCTAATATTAGTTTATAAAATATGGGAAATAATTACATTAAATTCAAAGAAACTGACCCCTTTTGTATTCCAAGAAGAATAGAAATTATCGTTGAAATCAAAGTCAAACGATAAAAAATCTGAATTAAAATCCTTAATTGACAACCATTCGTCGTTAACGCCTAAAAATGGTGGCATGTCTGATAAATTTTCACTACAATAAATATATCTGTTTATAGTCACTTTTTTTCGGCACTTATCAGAATCATCGCAATCTACACATTTTTATAAATTTGGGTCGTAAAATAAAGTTCCACTATTTCCATCATCCTATTTATTTAAAATTAATTATTTGTGTTAAAATACTGAAAATTTATTATGTTTTTTACTCTACACCCATTATAACAGTATCCTATATGTTTTTCCTGTAAAAATTCTACAAATGGATTTATATTTAAATATTCACTTGTTGTAAACCTTAGTGTATTTTTGCAATATTTTACATTTTCTGTACACTCATCACCAGAAGAATTTAAACTGTACCCAGGTATACAAGTTTTACATATTGCTTATTAAGAAGGGTAAATTGACACGTTACTAGAGTATTTTTAATAATAATCATTAGCTATGCATTAATCAGGACTGCAATTTCCTCCAAACTTGTTAAAATATTAATTCATTCTATAAATTATAACATTTAAAAATTTATTTACCAGTTAATCACAACTATATTAACATTTTGAGTAATCGTCACTAATTTTATACATTTCTGAATCACATTCAATGCAAGTTTAAATAAAATTAATATTGTCATCAGTATCAAAAAAGCAAGAACTACAATTATCTTAGCATTTTTTACAATAAAAACCTTAGGAGTACAGAACAATTCCTATTTTTTAATTTATATTTTAATATTTCTTCTAGCATTTTTAAATATTATTCATTTTCATTTATATTAAAAATTTTTATATTATTTATTAGCACTTTAAAATTATGTTGATTTTTATTTATATTTAATTTTACCATATCCATCTTGACAATCAAAACAATAAAAGTCTCCATCTATGTATTCACATTCCTCACAAGTTCCATCAGTTTAAACATCTGAGCAACTTCTACAGGAATTTAGTTAGTCGTCAAAACCAAATCCATCTCCACAACTTAAACATTCAAATTCATCATCGTCGTCAATTATACAAGATTTACACTAATTTTTATAGATAATAAAAATAAAATAAATTAAAATAAAAATTAAGAATTTTAATATCTTTTTATTTACTTTGTCCATATAATTCAAACAACTTACACAAGTCGCATCATTGAAAGAATATCCATAATAAGACTAACAACTAAATAATAATTAAATATAAAAATATTTAATGATAAAAAATTTTTAATTAAAAAGTGATGGAAAATTTGAAAATAAAGTTATTTTTAATATTTATAAAATAATTGTTGAAAATTTTATAATAAATTATTTATTATAATAAATATTTTACTATTCAAGACATTCATAATTTCCTACTTATCCTTCACAATATAAACATTATAAACCAAACATAGTAACTACAGGATCATTGGCAGCAACATATTAATAACATTATTAACAATTTGCTGTCCCCTTTTTACATGATTAAACGAACGAGCATTCATAATTTGAATCAACTTCGTATCCTTCATATATAAATTATTATTTAAATAATTTATAAAATTTATAATAAATTTTGAAAATTAAATATTATGTTATTTAATACTATCTTCACATTATTCGCAAATATAATCGCTATATGGACACGATTTACAATTAGAGTCTTAACAATTTTATGGTTCGCATTAACTTGCATCGCTTGAAGGCCTATAATCTGTAGCACATTCAGTACATTCTAATTTTATAAAAAATATTAATATTGTATCATTTTTAAATAAATAATTTTATCTTTTTACCAGTATTTCCTGATAAACTATTAAAAATACAGTCTGTACATAAAGAAATTAATTCTGAACATTTTTTACAACTCAATTTATCAGAAGATGGCGAATACCCATCGTTACATATGATGCATTCTTATATAGTAAAAATATTGATATATATAAGTCATTTTTAATTTAAATTAAAGATAAATTTTAAAAAATTAATACTCATTTATACCTTTATTTTATGAACTTGGATTTAAATAACAATTTTGACAATTGTCTATACCACAAGCTTCACATTAATTATCATCAGTTAAAATAAACCCAGTCAAACATTCTTCACAAACAACATCATCTGCAAATAATATAAATTTAAAAAATTACATAAATATTTTGAATATGAAAGTAATTTATTAATTTTAAAATATTATATAGGTTGAAAATTAAAGTGCATAATTTTGAATATATTTTAAAATAAATTAATCTAGAGATTTTAAACATAAAACAAAAATATACTATATGACATTAATAATTATTGATTCCTAAATTAAATAAGTATAGATCTCTAAAATAAATAATTGTTAATCTCTAAATCAAATTAATGTAAATTACTAAAATATATTTTTTATTAAAATTAATAAGTATTTTTATAATTGATTTTTTAAATAAAAATTGTGAATTTATTTAGATATAAATTATTTTATAGTTTAAATTATTTTTCAAATCTATGGTTTATTAACAAATCTCTGAAATTTATCTTTATTCTATAGTATTTTAAAAAATAACTTTTATTATTTTTATTATTTTAAACATATTACAACCCTTTTGATTTTTTTATATAATTTTTTTTTTAATCAATAATAAACAAGCAAAAAATTATATAAAAACAAAGTTAAAAAATATTGGTGATTATCTTTTTTTTTGGGTTTGAAATTAATCTATATGGGTTTGATTACAATTAAAATTTGGTAAAAAAAACAAAATAATAGTATATTATAAAAGCTCTTAAATATTTGTGAATTTTATAATTTTAAATTATTTTGCATAGAGATTTTATATTTATTTGATTTAGGGATCAATCTTTATTTGTATTTGTGATAATTTTTTCGTTTTTTAATTAAGATCTCTCGATTAATTATACATAAAATATTTTGAAAATTTTGCACTTTAATTTTCAGCCTATGTAATATTAAAATAAAATCCAAACTGTATTTTATAAAGAAAATCTAAATTGTAATTAATTTAATTTGAAAGACTAACTTTTTTGATAATATAAATAAGATTTTACTAAATGTCTCTAATATTTCATCTATTTCATTTAAACTTATCAATGTATCAATTTCATAATTTTTCCAATCATAATTATCGCAATGAGGAGTCATTTATTACACATAATATCTTGTTGCTACATTATTTTGCGTTTAGTCTGTGTCAACTACAATAGTGAATAAATCTGGTAAATTCGAAGTAACATTTTATGGTGTTGATTAAGCTCCATTTCCAGATGTATTTTCGTAAAATAAGTAAGATTAGCTGCATTTTCTAACTTTTTCCCTTCAAAAAAAGAAAAATTAGTAAGAAAATTATAAATTTAGTATAATTTATTGCAAAGAAATTAAAAATAAAAAAAAATAGTGTTTTAGTAAAAATAAAACAAAAACATTATTAAAGTATCTAAAAACATAAAATGTAAATTTACCATTAAAAAGGTAGCTCAAGACAATTTGCACATTAATTTATATAATTTAAATCATACGTGCCCGCATTATAAGCATCTATATCGTAATACGGACACTATACACATTCGATTGTGTTTTAAGGAGTATGAAATATAAACCATCCATATTCACACGAGGTACAAACATTGTCTGAAGTACAGTCAATACAACCTTTTCTACATAATGTATTGAGACAAGTGCTTGTAGAGGTATTATCGTAGCATCCAACTAATTCTTCTTCATAAACACCAACTGAGTTTCTAAAAAATAAAAAAATATTATAAAATAAAAATAAAAATAAAAAATAGGTAACATTTATGTAAATTACAGTTAATTAGAATATAATATAAGAGCAAAAATAATAGTAAGCGTAAAAATAAAGAGCGGCTATTTCATTGTTATTTTACTTTACTTTTCAATTTTTAATGGATATTATAATAATTATTTATATTTTTGTAAATTTTTTTTCTTTATTTTTTACAACTTTAATAAAATTTTTTATAATGCTTATTAATTATTATAATTTAGAATTGAAGATTAATAAAGTAAAACATAAGGCGTTACTTTTCATATTAATGAAGCTTAAACTATAATTAAATCTAATATAATAATACCATGATTTATATTTAAATTTCTAATATTATAGTTTTTAGATTATGAATAATAAAATTAAAATCAAAATAACTTTAATAAATTTGTTAGAATAAGTATAAATCATATATATCAAATTGTAAAAATATATTTAAAAATTCTATATAGAGTTAAATCATATAATATCTCTAATAATTTTTCAAATAAATAATATTTGTTTTTATATATACATTTATATTAAAACTTTTCTTTTTTTATTTTAAATTAAATTCATAATTAAGGTAATTAAATGTTATTTTAGTTTATTATTATTACAAATATTTTTAATTCGAATATTGAAAATATTTTTTATCAAAATTATAAAAAATTTACAGAAACAATTTGAATTGATATAAAATTTCATTTTAAATTAAAATGTTTTATTAGTATTTTACTACTTTATGTATATATATCCTATATTTGGTTTCATACAATTTCATTTTTTATAAATTTTATATATGGTAAACTAACTTTCAAAAATATTAATTTAAATCTTTTGCTTGGAATAACGTGAAAAAAATATTTCTAATACATATTTAAAATTTATATTCATATTATACTAAAATTCATAATTGATAAATTAATTAAAATTGAACCAAATCATGAATTAACTGTAATTTATATTTAAAAAACTAATTATAGAATTATTAAATCCCAAAATATGAGAAATAATTATTTTTTTATGAGTATTAATATATATAAAAGAGTTACAAAATTAAAATACAGTACTTTTAAATTTTGGGATTAAAAGGCAAAAAAATTTTTATAAAAAAATATTTATTATTATATTTTTATTTTGTTGAGTTTAATTATTTAACCAAATTTAACATAATTATTATTATATTTGATATTTATTTTATTGCTTAATAATAGAAAAATAACTCAAGGTTTTCCCATTTTTTGTTAATTGAAAATTAATTATTTATTTTATTAGGGCGGGCACAAAAATAAAGCTCAACCTGAATAAATAAATTCTAATAATATTTTTTGTATACAATTGATATACAATTGATCAAAGGTAAAACTTATATTTAAAAATAATCAATTCTTATTTTAATTGCGATATAATTAAAAAAAAAAATAATTTCTTTTTTTAAAATAAATTCAAAAATTAAGTAAAAATTTTTATTAATTTTTATAATTTTATAATTTTTAGACAATATATTATTTATTTGTTTTAAGAAAATAATATACTGGAAATGTTTTAATTATTTTTATGATTATTATAAAATTAAAACAAAAATAATTAAAAATCTATATATAAGAAATAAAAATATTAATTATCAATTCAAGTACTTTAAAAAGAAATGGATAATATAACATCATTTTCTTCTAATTCTTCTAAAAACATAGAAATTAAAAACTGTTTAAAATCAGATGCACATGCAGAATATTAATTAAATTAAATATGTGTAAATCTTAATTGTTCTAATTTTTTAGAACCAGTTTGTGTTTAATGTATTGAAGAATAAAATAATCATATTCATGAAACTGGATTTAAAAGCTTAAAGTCATTTATTTAATCTATTTCTGATCTTTTAAATTAAGAGATTTAAGTTGAAAGTTAAAAAGCCCCAAAATCTAACCAAATTATTTAGAACTAATGGTTCATGACTTACAAAGAACATTTTAAAAAGCTACAAACAAAAATCACGTATTAAATTCTAATTTCTAACATTTTTTACTATAAAAAATTTAACATTATAATTCTCATAAATTGTTTAATTTATCTATCTTAAAATATTGATAATAACATAATTTTAGGACTGTAATACAAAATATTGATGCTATGGAAAAATTTTTCATAGAAAGTGCTGGTTAAGATAATGATTCTGCCTTATAATAGAGAATTAATCATCCTACTACAAAAGTCATTTCATAAATATTGGAATAAGTAAATAATTAAACTAATAACTAAGATATGTTAACCTTTTAGCTAAAAAGACTGTCACCTTTGCTCACTTTAAAAAATGGGTAATTAGCATTTTCTGACCCCCCAAAAATTTAAAATAGTAAAGAAATTTTTAGAAGATTGTAAGTCTACCAAGATAATATCAAACAAGTAAATAAAAAAAAAAAAAAATTTGAATCTAAATTTTTTAAAAAGATAAAAATATATATAAATTATATTATATATCTATGAATAATTTTTTTTATTATGATTTCAGCAATTTGACACATTAGAAAAAAATATAGACAGTGCAATTAAAAATTCTATTTTAAGTGGCGATGAATGGGTTGCTATATAAAAATAAACTATAGAAACCAATGTAAATAATAAAATTAGTTGGCACTTTATTCCTTCATAGTATGAAAATTCTAAAAATTTAACAATTACTAAAAATAATACGCGATTTTAAGGGGCTGATGGAATGATGGGCGTTATTTATAGTAGTAAAAGTTTTTTTGAAGGAAAACATTATTTTAAATTAAAAATGAATTAATTAGAAATTTCGTCTACGAAGTTGTATATTGGATTGATTCCAGAAGAAGAAAAAGATAGATAACCAGGTCAATTTAAATTTAAATACATTATATATTACAATTAAATAGAATTTTTAAACCAAATAATTATGTATTTGAATAAAGAAATATAATAATCTTATTATAGGTATGAATAATCCTCATCAGTTTCTATTTGGGGAGTCAGGAAATCATATGATTAAATTAACAGATAAATTTTTAGGAGTATTTTATTTATTTTTAATAAATATTTTTTATATAAATATAATTTATAAAAAATTTATAGGATGTTTTAAGAGAAGGTGATTATATTAAAGTAATTCTAGATTTTAAACGAAATAATTTTTACGTTAGAGATTAAAAAGGAAATCCATTTTATGAAATTAATGAAGAATTTCCTTTGAATGGGAAAAAGTGGAGATTTACTGTTTTTGGACGTTGGAGAGATTTATAGGTTGAATTAATAGAAAGTGAATGAATTAAAATAATATTAAAATATTATTAAATAACATTAATTTAAGAAAAAGACTTGAGAAAACCAAGTTCATTTTATTTACTTTTAAATTTATACTATTTTATTATTTAACTAATTACTATAAACTTAATTTGCTAAACATAGAGTTAGAATTAAAAATTTTTACTATGATTAGATTTTGAATTTCAAACACTTCCTATTATTTAATAAAATTCATAAATTATAAAAATAATTATAAAAACAAAAATAAATTTTAAATTAAATGAATTTAGGATAGTAGGGTTAAAGAAAAATAGGAAATTATTAAATTGGTGAGATAATAGGAAATGGTGCAACAGGTTCAGTTTACAAAGGCCTAAATTGTGAAACTGGAGAAACTGTTGCAATTAAATAAAGTAATTAATTCATCATATATTAAATTTTTAAAATTTTTATGTAGACATAAATAATTTAATTAAAAATTTATACAACGATATTAGTAAGTTATTTGCATAGAAGAGAAGAGACACTTAAAACTATATAATCAGAAATTGATCTATTAAAGAAATTAAATCATCAAAATATCGTAAAATACATAGATTTTATTCCGTCAGAAACTGCCTCAAATATAGTTTTAGAGTAATTTAAATATATTAAAGTTGTAGAAAATTTATAAATTCACATTTAAATATATTAAATTTTGAGATTTTAAAATTTAAAGATATGTTGAGGGTGGTTCTTTAGCAAATATAATTAAAAAATTTGACCCTTTTTCTGAATAATTAGTAGCAATTTTTATAAAGTAAGTTTTGCTTGGCTTAGAATATTTACATAAATAAGGAATAGTTCATCGAGATATTAAAGGTGCAAATATTTTAACTACTAAAAATGGTATTATCAAATTAACCGATTTTGGTGTTGCAACTACTTTATCTGATGACAATAAATCATTTACAAATCATTATAAAGGGACTCCCTATTGGATGTAAATATAATTTTTAATTATTTAATAAAAAAAATATATTTTTTACTAAATTAAAAATTAAAATTATAAGGGCACCTGAAGCTATTGAAATGCAGGGCCAATTATCAACATCTTGCGATATATGGTCTGTTGGGTGCACAGTTATAGAATTATTAACTGGAAATCCTCCTTATCATGACTTATTATAGTATCCAGCTTTGTTAAGAATGGTAATAAAATTTTTTAATTAGATTTAAAATTATTTAAATTATAAAAACAACTATTTAATGATATTGCGAATATTTTTATTTATCATATATTTATTAATAATAAATAGTTATTTTTAGATTCAAATAAATAATATAAAATGAAATATTTTTAATTCCTTTTAAAAATTTAATAAGTTTATTTATTAAAAAACAAGGAAATTAACTTTAATTTTTATTTATTATAGGTTGAAGATGAACATCCACCTTTACCTGAAGGAGTGTCAGAAGACTGTGTAGATTTTTTACTTTAATGTTTTGAAAGAGATCCAGCTTAAAGAATAGATGCATCATAATTATTAAAGCATCCATGGATTTATGTCAAAGATAAAGAAGTTACAGAAATAATTAATTCTCCTGATACTTAAGGACTCCCAGAAGAAGTTACAAAAACTATAGCTAGACATTTAACTCATAAATAGGAAGATTAAGATAATTAAGAAAAATATAACAGAGTAAATAATTTAAATAAAATATTAAGATATATAAATTTATGCGTACAAAAAAAATCGTTTAATTTTATTTTTTATGCATAATAAATAAAAATTATATTAGAGTCCTATAATAAGGAAAAGTTTTAATTCAAAAGTTCACAATTTATCGCAGGAAAAATAATGGGAAAACTCTGCAGTTTTCTAAAGTAGTGCATTTAATAATGGGCTTGGGTCTTTGTTCGCAAATGGTATATTAATTTTTATGTTAATTTTTTTAATTTTTTTTACTATTTCATAATTTTTATTAGAAAGAGATTCATTTATTCAAGATAGCACATTCGAAAAAAGACCTTATGATGAAGGTTCTTTTGTTTCTGTAGATTTATAAGAAAATAATAACAGTAATATGGTTAATAATAATATTGATTCTTTGAAATCCCTCAATTTTTTCAAAAAAGGAAATGGGTAAGTTTTATTTAAAATTTCAATTTTTTTATTTGATTTAATAATAAAAAAAAAAAAAGAGACTTTTAAAAAAATGATATTGGAAAATAAGAAAATCAAAAAGATTATAAAATGTATTATGAACTTAAGAATTTATTCACACAACTACAGTAAAATGGTAAAATTGTTGATTATTTTATTATAATCAATTTTAAACGTTTCTAATAATAGGTTAAAGATTAAATATTTAGGAGATTTAAGTTATTTTTAATGAGATTTAAGTTTATATAAAAAACTATGCCAAAGCTAAATATTATATTATCAAAAACTACGGTTTTACTGTAATAATTTAGTTACTTAATAAAAGATAAAATCTAAAAGATTAGGACTATTATGAATATGTAAACTAGTTATTGACGACTATAAACTTAATTGTAGAAGATAATAGATTATATTTAAAATTTGCATGTTTATAAGGTATTATACCTATAATGATAAAGTTTTCTAATTTGGAATATTCAACAGAGATTAGGAAAAAATCAGGATATTTTTTGGGCCAATTAATATTTATGTAAAGTAGTTATTTTTTTTAATTTTTGAATTCAAGACAAAAAAATTATATTAAGTTTTTTATTTTAGTTCTAATTAGTCTTAATAAATATTTTTGTCTTCTGGGGGAGTTTAAAGCTTAGTCAATTTTTTAGACCCTGATTTTGAATCTGGCTAAGTAAACTATAATTATAAATTAATTTCCTTTATTAATTATTATTATTATTTTTAATTTATTTTAAGGATTTAGTATATTTAGCAATTGATGGAATAAAAGAAATTTTTAAATCTTAAATACTGCCGTAATAGAGTTTAATAAATTTATTTTCTTAATATGAAATCATTGCGTAGTTAATTATAACAATATAAAACTTTTATTAATAAGAATAGCATTTGTAAAACTCTAATAATTTTTAACTCTTTGAATATTAACAAAAGTTTTAGGAAAAGGCCTTAGATTTACTATAAATGTTTTCATAATCAAATGATTACGGCATTTAACAATAATTTTGTGAAGATGAAACAATTCAAGATTGTTTAGTATAATTTTTGCAATATGAAAGAAAAAATATCGGAAACATGCTTATAATTTTAAATATAATTAAATAAATAGGTCAAAAAAATGCAAGTATATTAGTTAATTTTGAAAATTTAGGATTAATATAAATTCTTGTTAATATAATTTAAAATGGAGAGGAAATATTTGGTTATAATTCCTATAAAGAAAATTAAATTATATATAATTAGGAAATTTTAAAAGTTTTAATTCTTCTATCTAATCTCAACCCTGGAAGATAAGAATAAATTGCTCTAGAAGATAAAAGTAATTATATGTCATATTGTTATTAAATATAATTTTATTATAATAATAATGAATAAATATCTAATCAAAAATTAAAAGGCATAAAATACATGATACAAATGTCAAAAAATTTCGAAAATTTAAAGAAACTTATTTTACCTTTGCTTTGTAATTTTATGACTGCTTCAAACTTATCAAGATAAAAAATTTTGTAATTATAATTAAGACTTTAAAATTAAATACTTATTATATAAACAAAGATATGATACAAAAATAAAATAATTATAATTATATATTAACTTAATAAATAAAGAAAAGAAGACGGTGCTACTTATTTATTTAGTTTATTAAAAGATGGAAAGTTTACTATAAAAATTTTAGATTTTATGGCATAATGGGCAAATTTAGATATTTAACAGTTTTAATAATACTTTATATCTAATTAATACTAATAGATAATAATAGATTGTTTAATTGATTCTTCATAGTATAAAATTTTAAATATTATTTTTTTAGATATATTTTAATCAAACATTTAATAGGGCCTAGTTTCAATAAATTATTCCAAATATTCTTAAAATAATCGAAAATTCTGAATAAATTTGTCTTGATTTTTAAAAAAATAGCTAGATTATAAATGAGTTGATAAATAGGCTAACTTTTGATGACTAAGAATATTTAAATTTAAATGATTCTTAAAATCAATATGGTTAAAAATATTTATAAAATAATAAAGGTTAAAAAAGGAAATATAAAAATAATCTATCATCAATATTAACATCTTAGATTTTAACCTTACTGTAAAAAGTAAAAAAATAAATAAATAAAAATTAAGTTTAACTTATCATTTTAATTTGTATTATATTTTCAAGCTATTAGAACTATAATCTTAGACTCAAAGTAATGTTTAGGTTTAATAATTAAAGGAAATTCTATTAGATATATATTAATTATCAAGTAATGAAGGAATAGTAAATTTATAAGAGAAATCTATAAAGCTTTTAGAAACACTAAATAAAAGTAAATAAAATAGTGTTTTTGTAGAGGAAAATAATATAAAATAATAGAATTAATTTGCTATAAATAAAAATTAAAATATAGGAGAAATTAATTAATAAGACATATAAAGTTAATCTTTTGAATAATAGAAGAAAAATAGTTAATATAATCAAAAATTAGATTTGTAAAAAAACTCAAATTATTTAAATTAAAATAAGTAGATCTATTAAAATGATTAGTAAAAGTTTTACTGATTTTTTAAATAATATAAAATATGTATATTTATTTATTATATATATATAATATAATTAGCATATAAAATTTAGTATATAATATTAAATTCATTATATATAATATTTACAATAATTGTTAAAAATTCATCTTTAATAATTTTATAGATTTTAAATAAATATAATGAAATTTTTATATTGAGAGAATTTTATTTATAATTATTTTTTTAAAGTATATCAATTGTAGTAATTTTTTATATAGGTATGTAATTAAGTAAATTTATTATCAAAATCTGGTTACATAAATGCCATTTTTCATTTTTTAAACACCAATTTTTATTTTAACCAGATTCTAGAGATTAAAAATATGCTTACTTTTAAAATTTTCTGTTAGTTATATTTATTTTTGAAAAATTGAATCATTGTTGAGTAAAAAATCCTTTAGTTGTAGAATAGCAAGAGAATTATTGTTAGCATTATTTTTTTCATTTTAATTTTCATTTTCCAGTTAAAACATTATTGATAATTTTATTTAATGTTATAAATAACAATCAACTGCAATTGATAATTCTTCTTTAACTTAATTTAAATATTCTAAATTAAGATTTTCTAAATTATTCCAATTTTAATCTGGAAAAGCTGCATTATGTAACAATATGTCTTCTTAACTAAATTATTAATATGTTGATTTATTTAAAATTTGGACCATTACTCTGTAGTGCTTTATTGAGTAAGTTCCATTTATACTATTTTATGCCAAAACCTTACAAATGTGATCTTATTCATTTTTATACTTAAATTATTTTATTTTGTATTTATCTTTAAAACTAGTAATATCGTTTATCATTTGTCTAAAAAAGCGATTGTTTATATTTTTAGTGCATAATTAAAATTTTTAAAAATCGGTAATTTTTTCCTTTAAAGAAATATATTGATTTTATTGATAAAACTCATCTTGAATTTATTTATCGTTATCTAAATATTCATTTTAATGAAAAATAATATTATCATTTTTATAGTTTTTATCAAAATACAGACTATTCTTTTGAATTGAGGGAATTTTTTTTTGTTCAGATACTGAAATTTATTAAATATGTCTAAGTTTACATTATAATTTATGTTCGTCTTCTACTTTTACATTCGTCTATATTTATTTAATATTTTGATCAGAAATTCTTTCGGATGAAACAATTTCTGTATTGTATTGTATCATATCTAATTAAATTATCTTATTTATTAGTATAATAAATTTCCAGTTCTAATTTTATTTTTATTTTACCAAATAATATATAATTTAATTATTAATTTTAATAGTTGATTACTTTTAAGAATATTATATGTTTACTGGTACATATAAGCACCACATATTAAGTGATTATAAAAATATAAATAATTATATTGATTTTATTGATTATATTTTTAATTTAATAAAACAAGAATTATTTTAATAATTTCATTTAATAATTGACATATTTAAAAAACTTATTCAAAAATAAGAATACCTTAATCATTTAGCTTACCATTTTAACTTGGATTTATAAAGTATAATAAATATAATCAAAATAATCAAAAATAAGTATTTTCATCAATTTTTTTTTATAAATGAGGTTTTTAAATGAGGAGAAATTAATTTTTGAATTTTTGTAAATTATTTTTATTAAACTCTATGTAATATATAATATAATTTAAAATACAATAAGATATATAAAGATAAATTAAGATGATATTGTAATTATTTTATATAATTTAAGTAATATCAATATTAAATGATATAATATATTTTATTAATTATAATAATAATATAAATCAAAGTTCGACATGTTTGTGTTCTTCTTTTTAATATGCATCTTCATAATATTATTCCATACATTATAAAACTTCATCAGAAATTTAGTATTCATCTTATTCGAAAAAGGCTTTATTTCTTTCATTATGTCTTTTAATTCCTTCGTATATAAAATTGATTCTTTCTTCATTTCTCATTTCATATCCAAAAATACCGGAATGCATTTCGGGGATATCTTTTAAAGAGGTTTTTCCTTCTTCGTATTTGTCTCTAAAATAAAAATAAATTATTTAATTATTTTAATACAATTACTAATTTAATTTTTATAAATATAAATACCCAAAGAACAATTTTAAGAAGTCATTAGTGTCTTCATACCCAAAGATTTTAAATAAACAATCAGCATTTTTATTATTAATAACTTAAGATTAGAAGAAATTAGGATTAATAAGGTTAATTTCTTATTCGATGGTTTCTTTGCTGAAAGGCTTATATTAATCAGTACATTTCATATTAACAGTAGTTCTATATTCATCTGCTTTATGTAAAAGTCCTCCATGATATTTATAAGTATCAAAATAAAGTGCTTATCCAGGGGCTAAGGGCCAAACGGTACCATGGGCGTCTTCTTAATTGGATAATCTGCAGTAATCGGACTCAATCATTTTAGTTTAAATATAATTTCCAGCTGAAATAAATTGATCAACTTCGTTGGGATGATATCTAATATCTATAGGAAATAAGTAATTATTAATTAATATTTAATTAAATTTCTAACAAAATTTAAGTACAAGAATTTTAATAAACTAAATTTTATTAAAAAAAACAAAAACAAAAACAAAAACAAAAACAAAAAAATTACAAACAGCAGCTTCAAGTTCATCTTAAATTTCTTCATAATTATCTGCATTTCTTCTGATATGATCATATGCATAATAAGGGGTATAAGATTTAGAAGGGATTTTTTCGAATATATTAAAAGGTTAATTCAATTTCCCATCAATAATTTCGTGTCCCAAGGCAGTATGGAAGCCATAATACTTATTAGGTAAAACCTCTGAATTTTTGATAGCATTGGCAAAGGCAAACCCAATAGCGACATCATTATGTACACCATAAGCATATTAATTAGGGGCTACTGTAAAAGTGTTAATTGTACACTAATTTACGTCGGGAAAGACTTCGAGGACGAGTTGTCTGTTGTTGATGAGGAATTCGAAGGCGTCGGGGGTGAAAAGGGGAGAGAAAAAGAAGTCGGTGTGGAAGGGGTGGAGGGGGGCTCGGGCGTTGAAATCTACCTGGTTGATTTTGTTTTGGAGGTCGGCTTTTTTTTGGGCCTGGATTTTGAGTCTGGCGAAGAATTCGGGGGAGCCGTTCATGTTTATGACTTCGGTCGGCTTGGCGTCCAGCATTTGCTTGAAAACGTTTTGCTTTTTGAAGATTTCTTCGGTGTTCATTCGGTGCGCGAAGTTTTTGATTTTTTCTCGGTTTTGCTCGGCGAAGATTTTTATGTTTCCGGATTTTAAAATGTTTTGTCTTTTTGCCTGGTCGCAGATGTAGATTCCGGAATTAATTGGGTTTGCTGTTTTCTCGACGTTGTAGCTTTTGTGAACTGGGGTAAAGGCAAACTTTTAATCGTTTTGTAATTTTTATTCATCGTATTAATCTGTAGAATCTAAATTGTTAAATAAAATAATCAATAATTGTTAAAAAAAGATTTATAAATTAATTTTACTTGGCTTAAAGAAACAGTTAGCTAAACTTAGTGCTATAAGTATTAATAAAATATACTTCATATTTTTAGTACTTTGTTATTTTTTTTTTATTTTTAATTATATTTTTTTTATTTTTATTTATTTTATTTAAATTTATTAAATTCATTTTGTATTAAAATTACTACTGCTAATAAATTGTTGAATATCAGTAAGTAGTTTATTTATTTTTTATTTAAAAGGGTTTTTATTTTGAGACCAATTGATTAAATTTATAATCAATCAAATTTTAATTCTACATAAATTCTACTCTATTTAAAAAATATTTACAGGTAATTTAGTTAGTCAATATTACCTTTATTTACATTATTAGAATAAAAATTTACACATAAAATAAATTATACTTTTAATATATAATTTTGGACATAATTTAAATACCATTCTAAATACTTATAAATTAAAAAAGGAACTAAATAAATGTTAAACCAAAATTTTGATCGATTTAAATATTTAATGCCACTAAATTTATAAAAAGTTTGTTTTAAAAATTATTATTTTTTATAAGTATAAATTTAAATTTAAAGTAAATCTATTATTTTAAAATAAAACAATTTTTCTATATTTTTTAGAATTTATAAATCTTAAAAATCTATAACAAATTCATAAAAATTATAACAAAGATATATTTATATTTTACTGAAATTACGAAATCATTTTTACTTATTATTTCTAAATAATTACGACCGCTTCAAAATAGGTAATTTATATTAGAATTTTTATATTGTTCTTTAAATAAAAAAAAAAAAAATATAATAAAATTATTAAATAAATTTATTTTATATAAAATAAATAATTTATTTAGTAATTCTTGCATTCTATCATTAATTTTCATCTCACAAATGTTTTGATTTTAAATATCTATTTAAAAATATTTTTTATATTTTTGATAAAAAATTTGTAGTTTAAATAATTTTTAATATTTTTAACTGGTAAATTTTATTAATAAAAACAAAGGATATTTAAAATTATAAAAATAAATCAAGCTGACCATGTTACTTTTAAAAAAAACATTTTTAAGTTTTTAATCTAATTATTAGTTAATATGGGATGCCTTATTTGATATATATTATATTTACTATTTAAGAAATTTGTTCCCAACTAAGACTGTAATTTTATACCAATGTGCTTAAATATTAATGAAAATTTGCTTATTAAAAAGAAATTCATATGTTTAGAAAATATTAATTAATTTTTCTACGATATTATAATTTTAATTTTACTTATTAAACTTTTATAAATTATTTAATTAATTATGAATTATAAAAGGGAAAAAAAAATTATTTATCAAATGCTTCAAATCATAATTTTTTAATAGAATTATTTTTATTATATTGTAATAATAAACAACAGCTATATTTTAATTTTTAAATATATTTTATTAAATTATAATTCAAAATATCAATAATATTTAATTTTCTTCAAATAAAAATAATTGAATAAAAAATAAATTAAAATCTATAATAAATTAAATAAAAAATACAAAAGTATATAAAGTTAAAACTTTTTTATCGCTAATGTCTTATATTGAAAAATAATTAACTAGTAATGGTTATTCTCCCAGAAGAAATTATGGCAATGAAACATCTCCCTTAAAAATTTCATCATCTTCGAGAAATTTGTTAGGAGATTTTACCTAATTAAGAACAGATATAAAAAGAAAGTATTAGGGTAGAAATTCTCCAATCAGAAAATCTTCATATCACCAAAATACCAATATAGATTTGAATTTTTAAAAAGACGCAAAAAACAAAATAACCCTTTAAAATTAAGATTAACCCTCTCATTTAAAAAATGATGATATCTTGTAAATTTAAAGTGAAAATAAATTTTAAAAATTAAAAGCATCTACTAATTAAAAAAATGGTGGACTAGATGTTTTAAAGAATTAAATTACGGAAATAAATTCTAGCAAATTTAGCTAATCAAATAAAAAGGCAACAAACATAAATAATCCATTACTGTAAAAAAAAATACTACTTTTTATGACTATATATTTATTCTAAATTATAATATTACTGCTATATAATTTATTAACTGCTTTCAATTAATAGATCTAATCACAAAAAATCTTCTTCTAACTATTATGGTTAAAGTTAATAAAAAGCCGAATCTGGATTAGATTTATTAAGTTCAAAAATAAAATCATCAGTTAAATCACAAATAACTAGCTTTTAAAAGCCTTTATTTTAACCTTAGTAATCTCCTTATAAGTAAAAATATATATATAAATATTATAAATTATCTACATTTTAATTTAAAATGATTTTTAAGTTAAAATTTAAATTGAATTTTAGAAAAGACTAGAATTCGATATAAAAAAAGAGTGTGCAATAAAAAATTAAATCTATTTCCCCAGAAAAAAGAAATAAAAGTAATAATTATTATCCAGGTTAACCTAATATTAATAGCAATTCTTACATTATGAATCCATCTAGTAATTACAAAAAATAAACAAACCCAATAAAAATAAATGATTCTTATAAAGAAGTCAATTATATGGGTAATAACACATATAATAACTTTAATAGTATAAATAATAATATTTCAGAATATAAGAAAAAATCTTCTGTTTCTTAAAACATAAACCAATTATTAGAAGATTAAAGAGTAAAAAATTGTTAACAAATTCATAAAAATTATAAAGATTAGTTGAAAAATAGATAAGCAGACGAAATTATACCTTAATACAGAATTTAGGAAATTCAAGATGTATTAGTAGATGTTAATGATTAAGATTTTATTTAATTACCAAGAGAATATATAGAGGATTTAATTAAGTTATCATCAGTTATTATGTTTAAAGTTAAGTCAAGCTCCTATTATCGAAGAAATTTATGATTATTAGAACTTTATTAAATTTTAAATAAAAATAATTAATTGCTGAATTTTTAAAGTATAAATTTATACTCTTTATTTGGAATTTATTATATATTTTATATCAATTTTATAATTTATAATTCATTTTTTGTATATAATATATTAATTTTAAAGAAAAGAATAAATTTTTATATTACTATACAACAACAAACATTTTAAATTAAAATATATATTTAAAATAATTATTCTCCTTTACTTAAATTAAAATCAATATTACTAATAATAACAATAAAATTACAATTTAAATTTAAATTTTTTCACATTTTTTAATTATACATAACGTTTTAGTGATTTTATGAAAATTGTTAATTTTGACCAAATTATTATTATTAATTATTTAATTAAGCTAAGTTCGGGTTTTATTAAAAAAAATGACCTTATTATTATAGAGAATTTTACATATTTTTGGGAACCAAGTTATTATTTATTATAGAACTTTATTAACAATTAATTTACTGCTATTACTATTATTACTACTATGAATGGGAATTTTATTATGATTATAATGGTGTTAAATTTTGTTATAGTTAAAATTATTAATTTTAAGTAGTACTGTCGCTATAATTAGAGTTTAATTATTATGTAGATAAAGAAACCCCATTATTTAATTTTCTTTGTTTATTAATTTCATCATTTAAATTTTAATTTGATACCATTACCTATTAGTTACATATAGTTTACATAGGGTTAATTTAATTAAAACCGCTATTCATTTATTATTATTATTTAAAATTTAATAAGTTTTAATTTAATTATGTGCTTATATTTTATATCTAATTATTATTTTAATTAGTAACTTATTACTATTAACCGTTATGATATAAATTTTGATTAGTTTGTTAAATAGAGCTTTATATTTATGGGTTAATTTAATATGATTATGTTTGTACAATACTTTAAAGTTAATTTTAAAACATAGCATTTTATTTTTCTGCTTGCAACTATTATTACAAAGACAAATCTGATTGTGTTTAATATTTTTAATTTTTATTTAATTAACTAGATTTTTAAATATTATATTAATTTTATGTTTTTTATTAATATTTTTAATTCAAATTTTTGTCATTTTTATTGTGATTTTAAAATAACTAAATATTTTTATCATTATTTACTTGACCTTTTTTATTTAACTCTTATTTAATTTAGTTCTCTTATAGACATTTTTCATATTTACTCCCATCAATACTAATTATTTAAATAAATAAAATTTAAGATTACATGAAACAATAATAAATATTATACTTTCATTTTAAGATTTTTTCATAATATATTATAAAAATATATAATAATTAAATTTTAAATTTAATAATTATTACTTTTATTATCCTTATTAGGGTTAAAATTAATTGGCATTATTTTGGATCATATTCCATTGTTTTTACTTTTATATACTCAAATTACTTATTTCATTTTAATTATAATTGTTAAAAGACTCACTTTCATTTTCCCCTATAAGACTATTTAAAGCATTAAAGTCATTAAATTCATTTTTACTTTCACTTTTACCATTTTTTTCATATAAATTTTTAATATCGATTTCTTAATTTTTTTAATTATATGTATTCAAATCTTATTATTAAATGGATGCCTCCTCTATATTGTTTTCTTAATTTCTTTAGTTTTCACATTATTTTTCAATTTTATACAATTCTTTTTATTTACTTTCCTACTACTGATTATAATAAAGCTAATTTTCAATTTATTTTTTGTTTTAAAACAAAATTTCGTTATTTTCATTTTAATCAAGTTAATTAGTAGAACTTATTGCTATAGATTTGGCCGGAGATAAATTGTTAATATCAATCATACCTGGTTTTTATTATATATATTTATTAGATGCTTATTAATTTTGCATTTAATTAGAAAATTAAGACTATTAATGCTACGAACTATACAAATTTGACGACAAATGTTGTTTATTAAAAGCTTGACTATCAATTTTTTGTAACTAATAAGATTAATGAAATGATGAATTATAACTTTAGTTATCATATGTTAAAGAGTAATGCTATGATTATTATTTATTTGTGGGTTAGGATTAGATTTCTTAAGATTAAGGTTATTGATTTTGTAAATTAATTTATTTTTTTTATTTCAAAGCTAGTTATTCTTCTAAAATTTTTGTTATTTTTTATTATTTAGCTTACATATCTTCAAAATATATTTGAAGTTTACCTAAATCATGCTCAAAAATTTCATATGCATTAGTTAATGAGCATTCTATTTAATTATTGTCATTTATTCTAAAATTAAAGGGATTATCTAATTGTATTTACATTTATTCCGTATCAGGGTTAAAATTTAAAATTTATTCTATATTTATTTTATATTTTTTTATTATTTAATAATTCTGTTAAATTCTATTATATAATTCCTTATTTGTCGACCTTTGCATAGTTTCTTCCTCTTTTGTTTATTTTTCTGAATACTAAGACATTACCATTTAATGATTTATGTTTTGGGTTTATTACAGCTTACAATTATTTATAATTTGTTGAATGCTTAATAATTTATTTTTTTAACTTTCAATTTCAATTTATTCATTTTAAATTTCTTTATTAAGTTTTATATTTTAATAAGTCTTTTTTTATGGAATATAAAATTATTAATCATTATCTAAATTTGTTGGTACTTTACTTTATTCGTTTTACTACTGCATTTAAAATTACGTAGAATTTTCCATTTTTTCTACCTTTTATGTATTAAAATTAAACGATTTATTTTATTTAAATAAAATTGTTAAATCTTACCTTTTCTTATTATAGTGGTGTAGCTTTATAAAATTTTTTAATGCTATTAATCTTACTATAATTAACAATTAACATTATGTATATTTATACATTTTCTTAATAATCGATTATTTTAACTCTATCATTATTGACAAGTTATAGCTTAATTAAATTATAAAAATGCTAGTATTATAATTTAGTCATATATACTATTCTAATAACATTAGAATTTTAGCCTTCAATTTCATATTTATTTTAAAAAAACTTTTATTCTTTATTCATATAATCAATCATATTACTGAATTTTGATTTTTATGTAGTAATCAAAGGGGATCCCTTAAATTTTAATCATAGTAAATTATAATACATTAAATATATTAAATAAAAAAGATTAATTTTTGTGTTTGTATTTATTTTAATTTACCCAAAAACAAGATGCTAATAATTCTCCCTTCGATATTCTATATTTTAATGTTTCGTAAGTTATTTAAGTTTCTAATGTTTTTGTTTCAGGAATATAATCAGAACTCCAAATTATTTAAGGAAATTTTTCCAAAAATTACTTTGTCAAGTTTGAAAAAATACTAAATGTGAAAAGTTGACTATTATACAATAATTTGACTTATGTAACCTAAAAAATTAAAATAATTTTTTTTTTTTTGACAAAATTAAATTAAATATGTACCTTATAAACTAAGCCTACTTAAATTAATTTTAAAGCTTCATATTCTTTATCTGCATATATAAAAGTCAATTTTTTTTATGTATTATTTTAATTTGCATAATGCTAAGATTCAGATTATTTAACAGTTTAAAATTATTATTACTATTTATTCTAATTATTCATTTACACATTATGTAAATCTGGATTTACATTGCAGTTTTAATTATAACTGAAATCTGAATTATATATTTAATTTTAATCCTATTTCATATCTTATTAACTTTAATTATCATTTTAAATTAATTAATCTTTATTTAAATTTTCCTATTTAATTCTATTATAACAAAAATTTTAATCAATTCATAGTTATTTATATACATTTAAAAATAGGTTGAAATTTTTAATTATTTACAAATATATTTATAATTACCTAGTTTCCTGATCGTCCAAAATTTGCTAAATTTTTTTTATTTTTTCTTTTGTTATTAACAAATTTTCTGTATTTTAAGGTATATTTTCTTTTAAAGATTTATATTAATCAATATAATTGTATAATTCTATTTACATTCTTTAAATTTAAGCCGAATTAAGAGTGGGTATTTAATTTCCAATAACTTTAACATTTTTAAAACTTGATTCTGGTTTAATAATTTCAATATTTTTATTACTACTTATTTTAGATTCGGTATTTGTATTTGAAATTTATTAAGATAAATTGTCTTTTTACAGCGAAGTGTCCGATTATGTTTATTTATATGATTTTAATTATTACATTAAATTAGGAAAAACTTATTGGTTTTACTATAATAACTTTTGGGCATTTTTTGCTTCATCTTGACTTTAGCTTTATAGTAATTTTGCAGTAATTTCTATATTATTTTTAATGATATGTTCGCTTTTAAAAGTATCGGCTTAAATGTATTAATCTTTATTTAAAAATTGTTCTTTTTTTAGTTATTATTATCCAATTTTTTAATAAATCTAAGGGTAATTGCTTTTTTAATTTTCATATTAATTTTATTAATTAAAATTTTATATTTCTTATAAGTTGTGCTAATTTAATTGTATATTTATTTACTTATCATCATTTTTCATACTCTATATTACACCTTTGTTTACCGCTTAACATAAATTACTTTCTGTAAAATTTTTATTTTAATTTACATTTTATTGTTATATTTGCTAAAAATTTTAATTTATAATTTATTAATTTTAGTTTTAGCTGCATTCATGGTAAATATTTGGTTATAACTAATTATTTTTTTACAGTTAATACTATTATATTTACTGATAAGGGAATTAAAATTCTTAATTTGAAAATTGATTTTGTGGCTGCAACAATTATTATTGTTGTATTTATTGGAAATTTTTTAATTATTATTATTAAATATTCTTAAATTTTTATATTTTATTTTATTGATTATTATTGATTTCTAGCATTTATTGAGATTATATCTAGTTTGAATTGGAATAAACGTTTTATTGACTATTATTTAGCTAACTCTGGGATTGGGTAAGTTAATTAGCATCAATCTAATTAGCATTAAATTGGAAATTTGTATTTAAGCTTTATAATGATTATGATAACTATGATTATTTATCTGTTTATTCTGATTCCCATCTTAAGAAAAAGAGTACATAAAATTTTATTAAGATAAAAAAAATAAAAATTTATTCTTTTTTACCTTTTTTTATTTATTTTTTATTATTTCCCGAATGGAGAATGAAATTTATCTATTTTTTAATATTAATCAGTTCTTTTATATTGTAGTAAATAATTTATAATTATCCCTGTATTAGTGAAAGGGGTAAGTTCAACATTGTCTTTCAATTTTTAATATGTATCATTAATTTAATCAAATTAAAAAATTTTTATAAGTCTATCTCCATTTTAAGTGTCTTTATTTTTAAATATCAAACACTATTTATTTTAGACTAAAAAATTTTCTATAGATTTTTAATTGAATTGCTAAGAGAGTTGTTTAGCCTGGTTTTAATTTGAAAACTCAAGTATAATTTTTCCTATGTAAATTAAATTATAGATAAATATTATTAATTTTTATGTTATATTAAATTTAGAATTTTTAAATAAGTATTGCAAACTCAGTAAATTAAATACATAAATACATTAAAATCTATTATTTTTAATGATCTATATAATAAAATAAATACATTTTACGAATTCTCTTTGTATATTATTATATTTAATATTAAAAAATTTTTAATTTATACTCTTATTAAAAAAAAAATTATTTTTTTTTTTTTTAAATAATGTTAAGGTTTTTAATAAATAAAATATATTCACTTACCCTAACTAAAACCATACATTTTTTGCATTTTAAACTTCTATGATAATTTTTACTCACATATATCAATTGACTAAGTTTTATCAATTTTATTTTACATTTCAATAATTCGTGGAGTTTCTTTTAATTAAGTTATATTCATCGAAGATATAAATGTGATATCAAATTCTACTATTTCTCCATTATAAGATTTACCAAATACAGGACACTGAATATTTTTTAATGTCCCTAAATTGTGCATTTATTAAATTTTTTATTTTATAGGTTAATATTTTGGTTTTGTTGTTTCTGATTAACTTGAAATTTATCTTTCCATTTGTAAAATTATTATTATCTTATACTTTTATTATAAAAAATTTTTTTTTGTTTTATTTATTTTTTTGGGATTTTATTATATTTAAAATTAGTGAATTCCTTTCTTTTTTTATTTCTAAGTTTATTTGTAATATTTTGTAAATAATTATTTTTCATTTTAAAAATTTGGAGACTCAGGATATTACAATAAGAAACAAATTAGAAAAATTAAAATTGATAAAAATAATTTAAGTGTAAATATTATTTTATATTAAAATTTGGATAAAAATTAGGATTTTTACCTATTTTTTTTTTAATATTTATATATATATATTACTACTTAATTTTTCTTAATTTTATAAATCAATATGATAGTTAATATCAAAACTATTTATAATTTTTTTTAATATTTCTTAGTACAAAAAATATTAAAAACCTGATTTTAAGGTATCTATTTAAGAAGCTTAGATAACAGATATTTAATATATAAACCATAAAAACAATATAATTTAAATAGCAATGATCAGTTTTTTAAATTAATTTATTACCCTACTTAATATAAAATTTTATTAATTCATTTAAATTTTTTTTTATTTTATTTTCTAATTATATCTTTACTTATCATACAATATAATAATTTTTAAAAGAAAAAAAAATAAAAATAAATAAAGGCTAACTTACATAATAATAAGAAAGTAGTTTATAATATTTAAGAACAAATTTGATAATTTAACATATTTAATAATATATTTTTACTGGGATTATACCTTATTATAAATTATTTATTTAAATTAAAATTAGTTTAAATAGTTTTTTAAATTTTTTAAAAATCTAAAACATCGGGAATTTATTTTACTTCACCTACTAGAGCTTTTATTTTATTATAAATTGGAATCATTTTAAACAATTTCCTTGGCATCACCACTAGCAAGTTTTTATTTTTTTTTAGTTTGTTCTAAATCATAAAAATGCTATGGTTTTTTATCATTACCTCCCAAAGCATTAGTACTTCTCAACTCATTTTATAAAAGTAATTTTTTTTTATTTAGGTTTTCATTCATTTCCTCTTTACTCGTTATATCACTATTTTTATTATTGTTATTACTACTATGATTATTATTGTTGCTGATATTATCTTATTATTATTATTGTTATTACTATAATTGCTGTTAAAAATTAAAAGTTTAATTTTCCTAAATTCCTATCAACTAACTATTTTCATCATTGATGATATTTTTTTTATTTAAATTCTTTACACTATTATTATCTGTGTTTATTTCTGTAATATTATTATTACTGTTAGTAGCTTTTAGTTATTCTTGGAGACTTGAAGCTTAAATTTTGAATTTTTCCTGTAATTCTATTAACTTTTATTTTTAGGCTTCTTTACTATCAACTTTTTATATTTATTAAATATTCTATTGTTAGGATTATTGATTTTAATCTACTATTATTTAATCAATTTTTTATTAGTTATTTTTCTACTTCGAATCAAGTTACTCTTGCTAATCAATTAATGACTCTTATATTAGTTATTTTTCTTATTACATAAGAAGTTTTTTCAGCTGTTCTTAATCTTGTATTCTGGCTTTTTATAAAATTTCATCTTCATTTTATTTTTATTATTGATTTTTAACTGGGTCCATGTTCAATTATAAGCATTTTTTTAAGGCTAGTTTCTATTACTCTAATCTATCTAATTATTCTTTCTTTATTAAATCTTCCAAGTTTTATGAAGAATTATTATTATTTATATTGATGACTTTTTAAGAGATTTCTGTATTATCTTTTTATTTTAAAATTTAATCTTGCTTTTAATTTTAATCTTCTATTTTATTATTGTTTTGGAGTTATTGATCTTTTTCATCTTCTTGGCTTATATTGTTTAAATTTGTTTCATTAGTTTAATTTGTTTAATTTTTATTATTTTTCTTATTTTCATCACTGAAATTTTTTTTTAATATTTTTTCGTCATTTTGCAAAAATTATTGTAATTATTTATTTAACTCAAAATCTTATCCAGACATCAACTTTTCTTAAAATTTCAATTCTTTTTCATTATTCTTTTCTATGGATTTTTCATTATTATCTTCTTCATCCATATTATTAACTTAATTTTTTTAATCTACTTATTCTTATTTTTTAATTACCTCTGTTTCTTTGGCTTTTATTTCAGTATCTTTATCTTTATTTTCATCTAATTAATTTATTTAAATTTATTAGTTATTTTCAATATTTTCCTAAGCTTATTCAACATCTTGTTTTGAAATTTATTATTATATTGCCTCTTTTGTGCTTTTTTCCACGCTTTCTTCCTAATTTTTGTCAATTATTTCAACTTGTTAAGAATTTTAATTTTAATTTTCGTCTTATAAATTTTATTTTTCTTACTGTCCTTTTTCTAGTTATTATTTTTCTTATAATTATTTTTCTCCTTCTTATTATCTCTACTGATCTTATTGTTATTAGTTTTCTTAATAATCTTATAATTTTTCTTATTCTTCTTCAATTGTTTATTTTTCGTTTTGTTATACAATTTTCATTTATTCATTTTGTTCTATGTCCATTTTTTATTCTAAATTTAATGATTCTTATTTATTTTAATTTTCTGATCTTTCTACTAATTGAGAAATATTTTAAGATATATTTTTATTTTCCTAAATTTTATTTTATTCTTCTGCTTATTCTTATTAAATTTCTTTAAAATCAGTATTACTTTACAATACAATATTACCCTAAGTCTGAGACTGAGATTATTTTTATAATTATAATAAAAGATCTTATTAGTTTTTATTTATAGGGTTAGATTATTCTTCTTTTAAATCATTATCTTCTTTGCTTTCTTAATTTTACTTTTACAATTTATTAGAGCTTTCCTCAACTTATTACATTATATTTTTTATCTAAGTTGATTATTACTTTTAAATTTGTTATTATATGTCTTCTAATTCTTGTATTTAAGAAAATGATGGTTACAACAATTACTCATAATTATTTAGTTGTTAAATCTCATTATTTTCGTTTTACTCAAGTTCTTTTCCTTAATGTAATTTCAACAAATTTTACTCTTCGATTTCTAATTATAATTAAATTTATTTCTGCTATTCTAGTAAAATTTTCTTTTTTTATTCAATTTACTCTTTTAGTGACTACCCCTTTCCTTATTAAAAAGTTTTATTTATTTATTATTATTATTCTTCACATAATTTTTGACCATTCATAACCTCATTCTATTTATTTTGCAAAAATTAAATAGTTTACTACTATTTTATAAGTTGCTATCCTTTATTTTGGGGTTAATTTTAATTCTGGATTTGTAATTGATTATTTTTTTATTATTATAGTTATTAAACTTATTAAATATATTCATTTTAAACCTTTTCTTAAGTTTTTGCTACTTCACTTTATTGTAAATTTTGAGCTATTTATTCTTGTAAGTTTTAAATGTTTTATATTTCTAATTTACTATCAATTTTATTCAAGTTGGCTCTTTACAATTATTAAATGTCATTTTACAATTAATCAATATTTTATAAAGAGGGTTGTATATTTCCGTTGTCTATTTTATTAACCTTTAAATCTTATTCTGTTTTTTTATTCTCTGATTCATTGTCATTTTTTTCATCTTCTTATACTTAATTTTTATTCTAAATATCTCCTTCTTATTACAACTATACAATTTTTTTTTCTTCAGTTTATAATTAATTTTTTTCATCTTCTTCGTTTTATTATTATTATTTTTATTATTTTTATTCTTATATTTCCTATTCTTCTTCTTCAACTACCTAATTTAAAGGTTAATCTTCACTTTCGTCATCTTCTTCGTTAATTTCTAAATCAAACTCACTTTGTCCATCTTCTTCGTTATCTTGATTTTACTTTTTATCCTCTTGTTATTGTAATAAAGGACTTTTAATTTATTATAAAGTGGTCTCATTATTTTCTACTTATAATAGTTATTATTTTTATTCTTATTCTTATAATTATTATTATAATTATTATTATTATAATTTTTATTGTTAAATTTAAATATTCTCTTATTCTTTTTTCTTTTCCTTATCCTTTTCCTTTTCTTTTTCTTCTTATTAATTTTATGGTTCTAGTTATAATTACTGTTTTTTGATTTATGCTTATAAAAAGGTTATTTCTTGTTGTTGTTATTATTATTAAGATTATTGTTATTATTATTGCTACTGAGCGAGATTTGTAGCCGATGTATTAGATTAAGGTTAAATTAATATCCTATTGCTGTTTATTATAATTTTTTCGCTTTAAGGCTTTTCACTTGTGGCATTTTAAGGGAGACTTTGGCTTTTTTTGGACTCATTTTAATGAGTTTTTGATAGTGATGTATTTGAACTAGGAGGCTTATTTTTTTTAGGTGTTTATTTTGAGATATTCTATGTGGCCCCTTAATTGTTAATTAAATTTTATAGAATTTCTTAATGTGATTTTTAGTTTGAAGCTGACTATTATTGCTATTATTATTTTAATTAGGCAGATTAATTTAGAGATTACTAATTTAAATTTTAGCTTTAGTTTTGATTTTAATTTTAATTTAATTAAAGATTGTATTTTTAAAGTTCATGGAGCTATTGCATCTATTAAGAATTACTTAATTATTAAAATGCTTTATTATTATTATTTAAATAAGAATTAGGGTTCGATTATAATTATTACTATGTAATTAATTTATTTATAGGATCTTCGTTATAATTTTATCCCAAAAGATATTATTATTACTAGAGTAACATTTATTATAAATTTGTATTTTAACTATTTTATTAATTAAGATTTTCTAATAATTTTTACTGTTATTTCAAAGCTTCCATGTTTTTCAGCTATTCTTATTAAAGTTATTGTAACTATAATTGATGTATGTTTTAAATCTAAACTTATTATTAATAATGTTTTTAATTCAACAATGATAATTATTCGTCATAATTTACTTATAGTTCTATGAACTTATTAATATACTACACATCGGATTAAAAAGTATCTATTGAATACTAATAGCCGCATTCTATTGTTTAATTTTCCTAAATATTGTATTTTGGATCAGCTTTGAGTAAAACTTTCAAAGTATGAGTTGGCAAATCAAAACTCAAAATTTTCTAAACTCTTACTTAATTTTATATTAAGTTTAAATTTAAATTTTGTTCATGGTTTTGAGATATTTGGTTCACATTTAATTTATATTACTAGGTAAGATATTGTATCGATTCATTTTGCTAAGATTTTAAACTTTGTAATTATTGTTATTACGTTTACTGCATTTCTAGTAATTTTTATTGGTCTTAAATTTTTTATTTTTGTAAGACTTCTGATAAATTTTAATTTTCTTGCTATTAATTTTATGCCTACTGTTATTGTTGAGTTTTCTAAGCTTAAATTTATGACTATTACTCCTATTACTATAAATTAAACATTGAATCAAAATTTTTATTTTTTTTAAAATAATAAAATAATAATTTACCTATACTAAAAATTGACTACTTTTTAAATATTTAATAACATATTCTTATTAGGAAGGTTAATAATAAATTAAAGAAACCAACTGGTTTTCGCTACAATTGTCAATCTATAAGTTCATTATTTAATTTAGGTGAATATTTGAATTTTAAAGTTGCTCATGTAAGTTTTGATATAGTTTTTTAGTTAAAAAATACACTATAAAATAATTTTATTTTTAAGTGTCTATAAAATACTGACAGCATAATCCTTGCTATGTTTAGTTTAAATACTAAAGATATTACATAAATTTGGGAGCACTTTCGTTGTTTTTAAGATCCAACTATATTTAAATTTATATTTATTAATTATAAATAAATATAAGTTTTTTAAATAAAAATATATACCAAAATAGCTTTTAATGTTAGTTCTTCTTTTAAAATATGGATAAACTTTTAAACAAATTCTTAAGTAATGTCTTATGATTTTCTCAAGTTTTATTAGTTAAATTCGATTTGCAAAAATATCTAAGGAAGACCTATTTGATTTTCAGTTTATTCCCCACTTTTTAAAGTAAAAACATCTAAATCATTCTAAAAAATTATTAATTAAAAAAATTATAAATTAACTTATAATATAATTAATAAAATATAAAAGCAAAAATATTATTAAAATTAATTAATTTTACTTTTTTCTCTTATAGTTGTTATTTTTAGGAATCTTGAGATTAAATTTTTTAGTTTTCAGAAAAATAATTTTATTTTTATTAAGACTATTATAATGGTAAATTTTATTAAGATTTTATTTATTTTTCTTCTTGGCTTTAATTCAGCTAACTTTATTTACTTATTAAATAAAATATTAAAAATAAAATAAAATTATATAAAGTTTTTGAATAATATAAAGTTTATTTTAATTTACAGAAGAGATGTTTACTATAATTATTATTAAATAAGTTAATGTTATTAATAAAGCTGTTAAATTTTTTCATTCGTTAACTATTAATTTCTCTAGAATTCTTCTGTTACTAACTAATATTATTTAGTTTATTCTTAGTATTATTATTAAATTTAGGCACTATTTCCACCTTAATATGAAAAGGCTAATTAAAGCTATTAAAATATCTTTTAAAATTCTTATTATTTTTACTGATAATTAATGATTTCTTAATCTTAACTTTACTTAATCTAAGTGATGAACTAGATGATTTGTTCTTATTATAATTTTAGTTATTAAATTTGTTATTATTGCTATTGTTATTGAAATTATTGTTACTATTATTAAAGCTATCCCTCTTATTATTATTTTAATAGCATTTAATTTTATTACTATTGCTATTGTTATTATTATTAAAGTAATTTTAAATACTATAAAGATTGATTTAACTCCATTTCTGATGCTTAAGGCTGTAAATTTCCAAACAACTATTATTAATTTTACATTTATTGTTACTATTAAAGAGCAAATAATTATTGTTGATATTATTACTATTATAAAAGTTATTGTTGAATTTCATATTACTAAGGGTTTTACATTTATTGTTATAAAAGTAAATTTAGTTGATTTTGATTCATATCTTGGCCCACTTAATTATTCAATAGTAAGCTATACTACTAAGGAGTTAAATTTTATAAATTTCCCAAACTTTATATGCCGTTTAAATTTTACTACTATTATTATAATTATTACTGATACGATAATAAATTTTAATTCTATTGCTAACCTAAATGTTAAAATTATTATTATTCCAAACCACTATTTGGGGGTAAAACATTTACTTAAGGATGATTAAACTTTTACAAGTTCATATTTTTTTGGTTTGGCTCTTTTTTGTATGAGTAAATAAAATAAACCATGACATGGTGATCATTTGTACTTTATAAATCTACAGTATCATGTAATATATCAGGGCATAATTATTAAACTAAATTTAAAAAATTATTTAATTTCCGAAATATTTTTATTACAATTTTTAAAATGTTTTATCTAATTTTACTGATTAAAAATTTTAATAAATATTTTTTTCTAAATATTCTAAATATATTTTTATGTAATTGTAAATTAAAGTATTATATATTAAAAACAGTGTTAGTAAATTACTTTGATCTTTTGATAAAATTTGAATCATTCTTTTATTTTCTTTGCCATTATTTCTAAATACCAAACACTAATTAGTTTCTTTCCAAAAATCTTCTGACAGTTTTGTAAATTTACCAGGCGTTTTATCTTAGATTTCAAATATTGTTCTTCCTAATATATAAATATATTTTTTTAATATTTAAGTTTAATATAAAAATTATTTGTCATAATTTATTTATAAATTTATATCAATTCCTTTTTTATCACTATTTAAATTTAAAGTTAATTTTTTTTTAATGTTATATAAAACAATAGAAATATTCTATATTTTTTTTTTTAGTAATATTTTTTAATCTAAATTAATTATGTTTAGAATTTTAGAATGTTTAAATTTTAATTAGATTAATAAGTTAATTTTATTTGTGATAATAGCAACACGTGCTAAAATTCTAAAAATAAGTTAGATTATAGAATTAGTTAAAAGAATACTATAGGAAATACATAGTACTTTCAATGATGAATATGAACTTGTCATATATTGGGTTTAAAATATAAATATATTTTCTATTTCAAATTTATTTACAATTTATTTTTTGGTTAGTAAAAATTTAAAATATTTTTTTATAATATATTTATTATTTCTTCATAATTATTAATAATGACCATCATTTTTAAAAATTATTTGTAAAACTAAATCATACAAATAAATATGAGAAATAGTAATTTAACTTTCAAACTATAAATATATATATATAAAAATAAATAAATATCATTTGAATTACCATAAACATAGCCAAACTTTTAAGAATTTTTACACCTACAAGTGATCAAATTACTAGCTTCTTGTAAGGGAATATTTAAGTCGATATATTCTTACATATCAGTTAAAGGTTCCGATTATGTTAAGGCAGCTAACTACATAGAAGAAACGAAGGTAACATTATATACAGGTTTTTCACCCTACACAAAAGTTTCGCACCTCAGGTCAAAACTGCCTAATTAATAAGTTTATTACTGAATTTAGCTTTTACTTAATTGACTGATGAGTCTTTCGTTTGGAAGGATTAATGAGGCTTGATTATTAGCAAAATTAAAATTATTATTATTATTCATATTATTTAGTTCTGATAAGCCTAGGCCTTGGGCGTTAAATTAATGCATAATAATTTGTTATTTTTAATTGATGTGCTTATTTATGTGTAAATTTAATTTATTATTTTGTGTTTCTGCTTAGGTTTTTTTCCTTTTAATTTAGCTTATTTTTATTATTATAAGTTTTATGTTTATCTTTTTAAATTCTTTTTTTATTTTTTTTGTTCTTGCTTTTTTTTTATTCTAATTATTTCATTCAAGATTCTTGTATGAGATGAGTGTATTATTAATTTTTAAAATAAATTATATTATAATATATTTAAGAATAATACATTTATAATAATTACTTTTATACTACTTACTTAATAACAATAGTCAAGCAAAATTAAAAGTCTTATTTTTATTCAACTTAAAATAAAGTTCGAATTAAAATTTTAGTTAAAGGTATATAATTTTTTCAATTTTATTCTTGGAAAATAAGGGTTTTCTTAATAAATTATTAAAAAATTATTCATTTTAATTATGCTCAACAAAACTATTATAAATATTCTCTTTTATTTATTATCTTAATGTAAATTTTATTATAAATAAAATCTTCAAAAAATCAATACACAAAAATGTTCTTATCCATTTAGTTAAAAAATATTGGTTTTTAATTATCTATTATTTAAATTCAAATACATATTTTAGCCAATATATAAGCATTTTATTAATGAACGTATATAATTATAGAAGCAATATATAATTACTACTTTGTTAAAAATATGATATTTGAAAAATATAATTCTTTAAATATTAAATATTAATCTGGGTTTTATAAAAAACATTTCATTCCATTATTATATTATTTTACATTATATTTTTCTTTATTTTTTATATCTTTTTATTTGTTAAATTTAAAAGTAAGTATTAATAAATAAAACAATTTCACAAAAGTATGAAAAAATAATTATATTCTTTAAAACTTCTTATCTTATTATAAAAATAATGTTACAATCAAATATCTAATTTTATATTTAAAATTATTAAATGTATTTTATTTTTAATAAATAATGCTTTCAAATTAATTTCAATTTTTATTTTGATATTTCTAATTTAAAATTTTAGTAATTTTGGAACTATTTTTACTTTTAAAATTTTAAATATTTGTTTTTTCAGTAATTTGGTATATGATCAATAATTAGAAATTAAATAAAAGAATATATTTGATATATTAAATTCTAAATTTCTTCAAAACGGTATTAGAAATTATTTTTCTAAATATTAGAAAATATTTATAATATTAATATGCAATAGAATACAAATCAATTTTCGTGCAAATGAAGCACATGAATTCAAGTAAATGTATTTGTTATTTATATTTTATTATAATAAAAAATTTTAATTTTAATTCTTTTATATTTATATTATTAAAATTTTTTTCTTATTTTTAGATTTTTATTTTTATAAACGAATTAATATTTAAAAGACTACAGAATTCGTAATCCCAAATTTTATTTGTTAAATTGAAAATTGATACAAATACTTAAATAATATTATTTTTATATTATTATTAAAATAAAAATATATTTAAAAATAATGAATTAAATAATTGGAGATTTTTAATAAAACTCAATAAATTACATAAAATACGTAAAATAAATTTAAAAATTAGACTTCTAATTATCATAAAAAAAGTTATGTAAAATCGATAAATTTTATTAATATATATGTACCAAAATATAATTATAGATACAAATAAAATAAATAAACAATACTTTTAATTTAACAAAATCATTTAATTATCAATTCTTCCAATTCTAAGAGATTTATTAAATTTTAAAAATAAGATTAGAATATAATCTAAATAAAAACATACATTTCTATCTAAATATATTAGACGTTTAAATTTTATGAAGATATAATTATTTAAAAACTTAAACCACATTTCTATATTATTAATTTAATAAAATTTTTTCATTTTAAATTCATTTTAATTCATTTTTAATATTTAAATAAAAGTATTTTTGAGTATATTAATTTATAAATTCCTTATTTCTTTAAACATCTTTTAATATTATTTCTCAAGTCAATAAAATATATATATATAAAAAGGGTATACTTTGACTTATAAAAAATAGCTAATTTGATAAAAATCAAGCTAAATTATATACTATTAAATTAATAAAATTATAGCTAAATTAAATATTTTTTATATTTTTTTCATTTTAAACTTAAAAGCTAAGATATTTTATCTTTGTAAGTTTTATATTTATTTAATTTTTATTTCTTTTAACCTTATCCTTCACATACACATATTTAAGCTTATAAACATTATTTATTATCTAATTAGCAAAATTTTTATTCATCTAAAAAGTTAAAATTTTAAATAATAATTAATTATTCAAATCATAAAAAAAAATTAAAGTTTACAATTTTATTTTCTTTTTAGAGATTTTTAGTTTATATTTTGTAAAGATGAGTTCAAATTTGATTTTTCATTAT
The DNA here is from genome assembly GCA_001447515.1 of Pseudocohnilembus persalinus. Classification (NCBI taxonomy): domain Eukaryota; phylum Ciliophora; class Oligohymenophorea; order Philasterida; family Pseudocohnilembidae; genus Pseudocohnilembus; species Pseudocohnilembus persalinus. Next base: position 484,370 of record LDAU01000155.1, on the reverse strand, counting down.
AAGATTAATTATCACTCTATGATGGATTTTTTTCATAGTTATTAAAATCTTATAGATTATTAATATTATTTTAAGAATTATTATTATGAAAAATTTTTTCTTCAGATTGAGTTTGTCCAGAATTTAAAATTTATTAGGAATTTTAATTTTAATTTATTTCAGATGATTATGGATTTATTAAAAATTCACTAGCATTTATTTTGTAACTTCGTTTTTTCCTACCCTATATTTTACTTTATTAGTTTGTTAAAATAAGTTAACTTAATTATTATTATTCACATATATTTTCTTTTTTCTTTTTTGTTGTTTGACTTTCTTTTTGACTTTTTATATTTTTAATATTGCTTTAACTATTACTTTGATTTACTTATTTATGTTAATTTTATTGTTTTTATGGTTGTTGTTTTAGGTTATTGCTTAAGCTAGATGAACTATTTATTGTATTAATGTTATTTAAATTATTTTTCTATTATATGTTGCTACCATTGTGTAAAGATAAGTCATTTAAGTAATTTTAAATTAAATTTGTATCCAGGGGAAATAGAGAATTTATTTCAGATAGCTTTATTTAAATTTTATTCTTTTTCTACTAAACTTAAACCTTATTAAAATTAAGTTCAAGAGTAAATTATTAAGAATTTCTGTCAAAATTTATAATATTTTTTATCCTTATTTAATTTTAATTTTATTTAATTAATTAATAGATGTTAGATTCATCTTCTGTTCCATCTGCGTCGCTTTCTTCCTCTTCTGGAAAATCACTTCTTAATTATTGTTTTTCCTTTTAATAGATGTTTAATTTATTATTTTGTATTTAGTAAATATAACAATATTTTTACTTTTATCGGATTTATAAACTATTAAATTATTTTCCTATGTGATTAATGATAATATATCAAGCAATAAAATTTAGCGTTGGTATCTTCATTATATAATTTTTCCATTACCTTATAAATATAAGTTAGCCCAAGTCTTTTGCAATAATCATAAAATTATTTGTATTGCTCATAATCAAAGTAGTTTACATTAAATTTATATTTTTATCCCTGGTATTGATAATAAAGAAATCCAAACTATCTACTTTTTTCATCAATAATTTGTCTACTTTAATAACCGAAATTATTATTTATTATATCTCTTTTATATCTTACCTTTAAAAATTTAGAATAAAAATCTGTTAATCTATTAAATATATAAAAAAAATTAATTCTTTATTTACTAAACTTGTTATTATTTCAACTTTATCAGTTTTTAATATTTCTTTAAAATCATTTATTGTTTAAAAATAGTTTCTGTGAGAAAATTTTTTTTGTCTTTGCCAACTCTTTTTAGGAAAATATTGTAAAAATTATAATTATTGTAGACTAGAAATAGTTATGACAAACCAATTATTTTTAGTTTTAACCTAGGGATTTAAACTATTATATTTTTTTTATTATTAATCATCTTCAATTTCTTATTTAATTTAAATTTCTTCTTTATTATATTTAATATCATTTTCTTCCATTTTTAATGAATTTAATATTTCTTCGTTTTAATTATCTCTTTCTGGAAAAAATTCATTTATTGAATTATCACAACTAGAGAAAAAAGATTTTAAAGAAAAATTGGGTTCTATTTCTTACTTTATTGACTTATCTAGGGCTTAATTAAGTGAATCATCTTGCTTATAGTAATATTTTAAAAAAAATAATTTTGGATTTTATTTATTTACATAGAAATATGTAAAATTGTTTATTACCTTATTTTAATCTTACTTAAATTACTCCCCTATTTCTTCTTGATCTAGTTATATAAAATTCATACTTTAATTTGAATTATATAACTCATCTTCAAACAATCTATTTATATTATAATTTATATTTTCGCTCATTATTTCTTGATTTATTTTTTTGGGAGGTTAAAAATTCTCTTGTAAAAATTATTTTTACTCTTTTTAATTTTCACTTAAAATGTTTCCAGATTAATATTAATCTTGCTAACTTTCTTCATTTTTACTTTTTTAAATCTCATCTAACTATTTTCCATTTTAGTCCATAAGTAGTGGAGTTTTATCAAAATTTTAGTTATTATTTTATCCAATTTTAAATGAATTTACTAAACTTTTTTCAATGTTATTATTTAATTATTTGTTCAACTATTACATTTGATTTTAAAATTAAGTATATAATTACTGACTATTATTATTACCTATTAAATTGTTTCCCTAAGATTTTGAAATAGTTGAGATATTTTAATTATTTTATAGTTACTTAAAATTATTCTAATTATTATTTAAATATAATTGATTCTATGATTTTTATAGTTATAATTGTTCATCATTTATATTACTCAGGCTATTTAAATGATTTTATTATTATTGTGATAAAAGAAGGTTAGGAAAATAATTTAAATAACTTGTATTTCCTTACTTATAGATTTATTATTATTAAATTTACTATTCTTTCAATTATTATAGTCTACTTTGTAATTACTATTAAATTTATAGTTATTATGTCAATGAGTTTTCCATAATATTAGACTTGCTATTTTTATAGATAGTATTTGTATTATTTTATTCTAATATTTGTGAATTTTCCTAAAAATTATATTGGCCTTAATTTTACTACTATTCTTTTATAATCGCTGAATTATTCATATTTATTTGTCCCATTGTATTCCAATTTGAAACCTACTTAAGTTCAAGCTTATGTTTTAAGCAATGTTCATTTAATAATAATAAAATTAATAAAAAATATTATTTACCTTTAAATTAAGAATTTTATCAATTAATGTATCATTTTATTTTTCCAAAGAAATAATTTGGCTTTTCTATATTTCAACTTTTTAATTGCTGGTATAATTTTAATTTTCCAAATTCTTTATTTATTCTTTTTATTATTCACATCTTGTTTTTAATGTATGTATCTCAATTTATTATTGCTTTATCTTTTCGTTTTATAAATTTAAATGGTTTTAAAGCTCTTTTATTTTATTTTCTTAAATAATATTAAAGGATAAGTCATTGGTAGACTGCTACAATTACTAATCTTACAAATTTTCTTTCAATTCAATATAATTTAATAAATAATTTTATATGATTTAAATATAATTAAATTTAATAAATAGTAATTTAGAAAAAATATACGAAAATTTTAATATTAAACCTTTACTAGTAGAGTTCTAAGAGTTTTTTTTAAGTTATTATATCTCATTTTCCATTATTTTGATCTACTTATCTTTTTATTAAATTTCCATTTAATAATTTTCCTTTATTTAATCCTTTTCTTCTTAGTGCAAAAAACTTTATTTATCTTATTGTTTATCGAATTAACTTTTTATAGTTTAAATTTGTTCTAAAACTTGTTAAATAAGTTTTTATTAGTTTAACTCTGAGAGTTTATTTTTTTATTCTTACAGCTCAATTTAAATCCTATTTTCATTTTCTTTTTTAAGTTCTTACAATTATTTTTATAAATTCTATTAAAATTCTTATTCTTTTTTTATTAATTTTTCTTCAAATTTTTTAGCTAATTCTTATTAAAATAATTCATTTTCTTTTTCAGTACTTTTATTAATATTATCAAAACATTAAGTCATACTTAAATTTTACTTGTCCTAAAATAAAAAATTATCCTATAGAGTAACTTTTCCAATGATTAATTTATCATCATTATTAATTTGTTCAGTATTATAGTTATATTAAAATTTTAAATTATTTTTAGTTTTCTCGCATGTAAATAAAATTCCTTTAAAATCAAGTTAATTAAGTTATTAAATAAGTAGATTCTTTTCTTCGAAATTTTTAAAAATCAACTTTGCGTTGTCTTTACAATATAAAGATATATAAATTTTCAAAATTAATTATTTTATTATATTTTTGTATAAAAATAAATTACTTAGAATAATTAATCTAAAATTTAATATTGTAAAATTGGGTATATAATACAAAATAATATAACAAATATTTACAGGATATAGATTATTAATTCGAATTTTTATCTATTTAGTTATTTTCATTTTAAATAAAAGAATTGAAAATTATAGGATAAAAATCCTAAATTCTAAACTCTGATTAATTTTTTTATTCAAAACTTTAATTTTAATTTTAATCTTAAAAGTTAAATTTCTTCCCACTTTATTAATTTTCTTATTAAAATTCTTGTGTAGATATTTCTAAAACTGCAGATAATAAGCTTGTTTGTGAAGGTATAAATACTATATTTAAAGGTAAACTTGAATTTTGAAGCATATTAATTTGTTATTCAGCTTATAATCGTATTTAAAATAAAGTATTTTTATTTTTATATATTAATTTATTCGAATTAATAAATAAAATTTGTGATAAAAATAAGAATATCAATAATTGAAGTAAATTAAAGGAATATAATTTGATTAAAGAAAAGTATTATAGACATATAAGAATTTGTTTTTAATAATTTAATTTAATAATGATAAGGCCTTATTTTTAAAAAAAGTTATTGTTAACTTAATATGGATAAAATATAAGTTGATTATAGTGAATTATATAATATATAATAGTAAATATAAAATATTTTTTATACATATTTATAATATTAAAATATTTAATTAAGTTTTACAAGTAAATTATTATATTTCAAAATTAAAATTATTATAATTATATTTTTTTATATCTTTTTTATTTATACTAAATAATTTTTCTGTTTATGTCATTTATCTAAATCTAAACTTATATGAGTATCTTATTATATAAGATTATCTTAGATTTTAAACAATGAACCATTTTAATTCCAAAATGAGATAGGTTTTTTGTTAGACTGATTATCATTAAAACTGGTATTTTGTGTTAACTATTTATAATTATCTTAGCTTTAAAATTTTTCATTGGAAAAATTATTGGAAAAAAGTTCATTAAACATTTGCTTTTATTATATGCCTTTTTAATTTGTATTATATAGTTCTTTATTTTATTACGATATCTAGTTTTTTTCTACTTTTTAATGTCTTTAAGGTGTCCTTTACAATTAATTGAATATTTCATTTTCTTAATGATTTGTTTAATCGTTATTCAATATTTTAATAATATTTAAAGATTATTTTTATTCTTAAAACGAATCCATATTATCAATACTTTAATCGTTATATAAAGACTAACTAGATTTTCTTATTTTTTTTTAAATTTTTTCAAAACTAGAATCTATAAAAGAATCACTACTATTTTATTTATTTTTTTTTATTTTTTATTATTTTTATTGGTAATTTTATGGTTTATTTTAATCACTTAAATACTAAGAATAATTATTATTTTCTTATTATTAAGAATTATTAGAATTAATATCAAACTATACTTAATAATTTCCTCTTTAATTATTTATTATATATTATGAGTTTTCATTCTGTTATTTATTTTAAGCTGATGTTGGATTTAATTAACTTTAATTTTATTATTCTAATATTTTTTACAACTGTTTCATAGCAAATTCGTATTTTTATGCTATTACATCAAACTACTTTTAATGATTTTAAATTAAAATTTGAATGTATTTCTAATATTAATTTTTTAGGTTGTTAATTTCATTATTATGATATTTTTAAAAACCATATTACATATCTAAAATTTATTATTCAAATTTTATTCTCTATTTTCTTAATTCAACATCAAGTTTTTGTTAAAAAAAATATTACCCACTGTCTAAATCATCAAATTGATATTTTTATTACATTTACTCTTAATTTTAATTTTATAAATTATATGAGCTTTTAAGACTATCCACACATTATTATTATTTTTATAATTACTCTTCTTCTTATTATTATACATGATCTTAAACCGAATATTTTTTCTATTGTTTTTGTTGATTTTACGAATTCTATTCATTTAAAGAATTTATCATGTCATGAGAATAGTTTTAATTAGTTTTTTCGATTTATAAATCAGTCTTTTTTTTAATTTATTTCTAATTAATAATTGTTTCATTCATATCTTGTTATGTTTATTAAGAAATTTTTCTTTATTATATAGAGCTGTAAGATGATTTACTATTTTAGCTTTATCTATTATAAATATGACTTTAACTTTCACTCTAATCAAGTGGATTTTTTTGTTTTTTTGATTGATCTTTAATATTCTCAAATAATTCTTTTTGAAAATTAGTATATTCTTATTAATTTTTAACAATTTTTTTACTATTTTTTTCATTTTATTTTTTCTTTTAAATTTTCTGTAAATTACTTTACTATTTTAATGAATCAAATAGTTTGTATAAGTTTTAATGATTAATTTATGCTTTTTTATCATCTACTACAACTTTTTCATCATTATCTACAAATTATTAAACTTTTTTATCTTGTTATTATTACTTATTCTTATTTTATTAAGATTATATTTCAGAAAATTATTTTAAATTCATTTCCTTTTTTTATGCAAAATTTTATAAATCTGTGCATTTATTTGTTTCTTAATCATAAATTTAACTTATTTCCATTGTCATTGAATCATTGTTTTTTTATTTACTTACTTGAGTTATTTAACTCTTACTATGACAACCTTTGTATAATGAATATTAACTCAACGATGTAAAATCAGAAGTAGATATTAAGTTCTTCTATAATTCCTTGAATATGTAAGGATTTTTATAATATTGAAATAATATAAGATATATAAATATTTAAATATATATTTTTAATTGAAATACTTATTAGGGATCAACAAATTTATTTTGTTCATTCATATTCTACTTTATAGATTTTTTCTAATTATATTATGTTATTTAATTTGGCATAAAATTATTTTGAATATCAAATAGTTTATTGTGGAATAACTATGGTGTTTTTGTTTTAATATTTTTACAATTATTTTTTCTTTTGCAACAGTGATGATTTTATTTATTTATTTAAAAATTAAGAATTGTAGAAAAAAAAATTTTAATCAAATAAAGTTTAATAAGTTTTTAATATTTAATATAATAACTACAAAATAGTGCTTTACATTATCCTAAAAATAGGTTGAGTATTTTAATGTTAAAAATAATTGAAGATTTTGATGTCATAAATTAAAAGAATTGAAACATACATTCATAAAAAAAAATAAATTATCAGTACTTTAGAAAAAATAGTAAAAAAATATATAAATAAATTATAATCTAAAATACAGCTATATTTTCAGTCATATTTTTATTTTCTTTAAAATAGGTTTATCTGTAATAAATTTTTTTTAAGATGAGAATTAACTTTAGTTATCTATATTATTTTTATCTACATGTTAACTTACTTCTTAACTATCAATTTTTTAAAATTTCATTTCTTCGCTCAGTTTTTAATTTTTTGTTATAAATTTTTCCGTGAATTTTTAATTTTTTTAATCTGACTCTTCTAATAAATTTTATTTTATTTATGCATCCTTTTATTACTAATTTTTTACACAAATTTTTTTGTCTTTTTATGAAATCAACGAACTACTGCTAGAAAAATTGACAATATTTTAATTTTTTTGACTTTTTTGCGAAATTTTATCGAAATTTTCTTGTTCATTTACAATTTAATTTTATTGGTCATTAAAAATATTATTAGAGTTTTCTATTTCATCAGAACAATATAAATTAAGTATATCCTACAATTTATCATCAGAAATATTATAATTGAAACCTTAATTGTTTTTTTTTTAAGTTTAGTTATTTTCCAAAAATAAATCATATAAATGATCTTTTTAAAATATATATTATTCTTAAGCATTATCTGTCAAAATACTTTGTCTTTACTAATTTATATATTATTAATTTTTCTACCTATCTATATTTGCTTCTGAGTAACTATTTGATAAAATTTTATTTATATCGTTTTTAATTTGCAAAAAATTTTCTGAAACTGGCCCTTCATTATCATTTTCGATATTTTACATTTTATTATAAACATTATATAAATTTTAAATAAAATACTCCTGACTAAACTAATTATATGATTTTTGAGTATTTTCTTTATCTTTTTATTCCTTAGGAAATTTCATATTTTCTAATTGTTCTTCTGTTATTTTGTGGTCTTAAATAAAATTTGTTAATTTAAGTCTTTTTTATTAATTTAAATGATTATTTTCATTGATTTATTCGTTTTACAAATCATTATTTAAACCAGCTTATTTTTATATTTTATTTTCTTCTTTTAAACTATCTTAATTTATTAATTCTAAGTTTTCTTATTTTACCCCATAAAAATTTTTATAAGACAAAATATTGACTTCATTTTATTCATCATCATTAAAAATTTTAAGGTTTGGATTCATTTTCTTTTTAGTCAATATCTTCTGCCTTAGAGATTCAATAGTTATATTTTTAAGTTCTTTAATTTTATCTTCCATTACCTTTAACCTATTTTCAAACATTTCTTTTTATTAGTCCATTTTTTTTTACATTTAAGTAATTTAATTTCTATATTTTATTTCTATTTCTAAAACTTGTTATTTCCCTTTATTTTATTCGTGTTTTAATTATTTAGAATAATCTGATATTTGGGCTTAAAAATTCTTTTTATTCATTTCAATAATATTACTATAATGCTATTTTAATTCTTAAATTTGATTATTAGCATCTTATACAATTTATTATTTTTGGTATTGTAAATTAAAATCCGCTTTTCTTAGATTCTCTTATAAATTTTATACTGTTTTTGCAGCTTCATAACCGGATTTATCGCATTAAAATTAAGGTAGATTATTAGAAAGTTAACTCTTCAAATTTTAGATTTTTTATTCATAGTAATCTTTTTATTTTTAAAAACTTTCTTTAATTTTAATATTCATTTTCCCAACTTCATTTTTTCTGAGATTACTAAAATAGTTAAATATATCATTTTATTACTTTTCTAGCTTCTCTTTTAAATTTTATATAATATATTCTTACATTTCTATTTTTTTTTAAACATTATTATTAGTTTATTATTCATTTATGTTTGAGATTTCATTTAAAGAGTAATTATTTTGATATTATGGAAAATTTAAAGGCAAAATATTACCGTTAGTATTTAAGTTATCAAAGTTTTAATTTTAATTTAAATCTTAATTTTAATTTATGACTTATTTTGTAATTTTGTTGCCTAAACTATAATTTATATTTTCAAGATTTTCATTACTGCTTGCACTAATATTTTAAATTGATTTTTATTAACTTTTTTAATTAAAAAAATTATAATTTTTTATCCCAAAATCTTAACTTATACTTTACTATTAAGTTATGTTTTAATCCATACATAGGTATTATTTATTATTATTAGTTGCATTTGTAGACTAATCATTATTTATAGGCATTTAAGAACCTTGTTTTAATTGCTATAAAAAATTTAGTTAGGTAAGGGGTCTTGAATTTTAATTAGAACTATTAGATGTGTCAATTTAAGTATTGTTATGAGCTTATTCATAATTAAATTCATTTAAAATTTCTGAATGAAAGTCTACTCCTAATTAATCTTTATGAGAAATTTCTGAATTAAAATTTTCATCTTCTTCTTTTATTTAAAAATAACTGTGGTTATCCATTTAAAAAAAATTAAGTAATATATTCACAATTTTATTTTTTATTTTTTTAATTTTATTAAAAATATTGATTTTTTTATTATTTTACTATATAATGTATATAATATAAAGTAAAAAAACAATAATTAAAATAAAATTAATATATTAAAATCTAAAATGAATATAAAAATCAAAATTTAAATATCGATTTTTTCCTTTAAAATTGATTTTTAAAATTTAATTATTTGATGAATAAGGTTTTTTTCAGTCATAACTTTAAATTATTTTCTAATAAAATATAGAATTTTAAAAGTAAGCCTCAAAAACAATCTTTAAAATTAAAAAAATAACTTTTGGGATGATTTGAAAGAAATTACAGTAAATTTTCAGATTATCTAATTGTCATTAAACTACTTACAAAAAATAAAAATATCAGCGCATAAATAATAAAATTTTTAATGTATATAATTCTTTATTAAAATATATTAAATAAAAATTGAATATTTTTATTAAAAATTTTTATATTAGATTATACTGTCGTTTTTTAAAAATTATATTTTAATTATTTATATTTTGAAGTATAAAAATATATATTATAGAACTTAAAAAAGATTTTATTAAGTAAGATAAATAAAATCTATCTTTATTTAAAATACAATTAAAATTATTATTATTTTATTATATTAAATAATTTTAAAAAAATACAAATCATTTACCAATATATACTTTTAATATTTAATATAAAAATCCTAAACAAAAATAATGATTCAATATGCGATAAAATGATTCTAAAATACTTAAATTAATAATTAAGTAAAAAAGTTTTCAAATTAGAATTTTATTTTAAATTTAATAATATTAAAAAAATTGTTTGTATTATTATATTTTTCATTAACACTTTTTTATTATTAGTTTATTTTTAGTACTTTATAATTAAAAATTATATATTACATTTTTAACACATATTTAATATATGATTTGCAAAACATTTCAAATAGTTTTTATAAAAAATTATTGAAAATTAAAAAAGATCTTTTCATTTAATTAGTATCTATATTTCTTTAATAATTTTTTATAATATTTCAGTTATTTTATCATTAAAAGTAAAATTTAACCTGATTTTACTATAGGGTATTTTTTTATTTTTAGATTTTGTATAAAAATATAGTATTATATGCCAATAAATATAATTTTTTAATACAAATAAACGATTTAAGAATATATATTTATAATTTGATTTATATTTCCGATATTATGTTTTTCTTAAAGTTTAAATAGTAGAAATGCTTATAAATTATATAAGATTTTTTACACTAATAACTTTTAATATTGAAATTAAATAAAAAATTAAAAAAGTGTTTCATTATTGTCTTAAAAAATAACTTCTTTAATTATATTATATCACAAATTATATGATAATTTAATTAAAAAATTTCTTTTTTAAATAAATTTATGAAATTTAGATAGTAATAAAATGGAATAGCATATGAATTACGATTTTTCAAAACTAATTAAAAGTAAATAAAAATTTTTTTTTATAAAATGTGATTCAATAAAAGATATAATAAATATACGAATGAAAATATATTATAATTTGATTTAAAAATTTATAAGCTATATATTAAAAAATAACCTTATATACTTATATTATATAATACAATGTTTTTCACTTTATATTAATTACTAATTATTCCACAATTTTAAATATATTTTTAAAGCTTATAAATATGTAATTAATTCAATTTGAGTTATTTATATAATACTTTTTATTTCATTAAATATTTATTTATCTACTGTCACTTAGAAACTTAGAACACAATTTCATTTTACTATTAAATTAATTTGATTTTTTTAATAATGTTTTTTTAAAATCTTAAAATTGTATTTTTTACTTAATAACTAGGAACTAGGTCTACCCAATCACTGGGAGATAAAGGCAATAAACCTAAATTGTAAAGTTTATATAGTGCAACGGATAATATTAATGATTTCATTCCAATATAATACAATTTAAATTTAAGTAAAGGAATTCCTTTTCCCTCAAATTATTGAAAAGCTAATAAATTTTAAGAATAAATAATTTTAATAAATTAGTTTATAAATAAAAAAATTTCAATACTATTAGTTATACAAATATTTAAATAAATAAGAATTCAAAAATAAATTTTAAATTAATTAATTTATTTATTTTTAATTGTGATATGTTTTAATTATCATTATTCATACTTATTTTTTTATAATTTATAAGTATTGATATTACCTGTGTTTGTACTAAAAATTGCTTTAGTAGGATTGTAAAGGAATTAAAAGGTAAATAAAATTGTAAAAATATTTAATGTTCCTCCAGTCATATACATCATAAATATAGCCATAAAAAATTGCGATTTATCTCCAGTGGCAAATTTATAGATTTTCTAAATTAAATTTAAAGAAAAATTAGTTTTTATTTAATATTATTGCATATTTTTTATTTTACGTCTTCAAGCATTTTTCTTTTATCTTATTAAGATTTTTCGGTTTCTTAAAGCTGAAAATTAAATTTATTAACATTTTTTTATTATATGATAATAAATATTCAATTTTTAAACTTAACAATTATTGGTTAAGTTAGTTTGAAATTTTTATTCTTATAAAATTCTTGTTTATATTGTATTATATTTAAAATTTTCAATTTAATTATATTACATCATTTCCATTTTTACTATATCCAAAAGGTTCACTTAATTATTTTTTTTTTTAATTTTAATTTAATTTGAATTCCCAGTCAGTCATTTTTTATATTTAGTTTATAATTTTTGTTTGTAACTTGTTTTAATTTTTAAAATTGATTGATATATATTTATTATTTTTTTATTTTTATAATTGTTTTTAATATTTGATATCATAGAATAATTTCACACATAGTTAATAATAAAATAATTTTATAAAAAATTGTAATTATATAGTTTAATCTTATAGAATTTCAAAATTAAAATATGAAATTATAATTTCAAAATATTAATTATCTTTAGTCTAATTCAAGTTTAATAGTTGGAGAATTTTATTTTTCAGATATTTTTTTAATTTTATTCTACTGCTTTTTCCAAGCTGAATTAAAAATTGGTCTTATTTTTTAAATTAAAGTTCTATTAACTTTTACTTTAACTTAATTTATTTGTATTATTATTACTTGGAAAGAAATTTGACTGTGATGTGCCCAAACTTTATTTATAATTAAACCTAGTACTAGCTTATTAACTATGTGCCAAACTTCGAGAATAGTTACTATTATTTTAGTAAGTGCTGTTCATTAAAAACACTTTTGAGTCAGGTGGTAATTACATTTTAGCTAATTCTGAGTAATCGATATATTAATTTTATGAGCCTCCCTTTTTTCTATATTTTTGTTATAAATTATTTCTATATTATTGACATTTATTTTATTCTCTCCACATTTTAGGACCATAATTTGATTTCGCATTTTATAATCTTTTTAAAAAATTTTGTAATCAATATAATATATTTAATTAAATTAATTCAAGAACTATAGTTCTTATAAATATTTATTAAATACTATAATATCTAAGAGTAAAATATGTAGATATTAATATTTACCTTTTAATAAGTTCTTTATTTTCACTTGCTATTTCAGTTTATTAGCTTTTTACTACAACCGGATAAAGAGACTTAAAATTTTTTTATTATTTTTTTTAAATTTCTGGATTCAAAGTTGTTTTTTATTTTTCTATTGTCATCATTTTATTCAATAATTTATAGTTTTCAATATTTATTTTTTGGGTCCAATTATTATAATATTTATTTTTAAATTTTGTGAGTGAATGCTGTGGTACCCAAGGCTTTTTAGTATCAATTTATTTTTTTGCATATGCCAAGTTTATTAAATGTCTTTTTTAATCTTCAGTTGTTTTTCTAGTTGTAACCAATTAATTGGAAGAGGCAATGTTCCACATTTTTATATAAATCAAATCAACTTTATTTATGAGTATTTCGATTAAATTTTTTTAAATATATTTCTTTTTTATTTTTCAAGGAGCTTATTTATTCAAAAATATATAGAAGTTTAGTTTATTTTAAGAATTTTATTTTTTATATTATTTACAAAAAAAGTTATTTATATTTTAATTAATTTTTTTATAATAATTAATAATGCAATTAAAACTATAGTTTGGAAATATTCCAGTTATTAACAAGAATTGTTATTTTATATAAAAGCATAGAAAAATTTAGAAATAATTTCAAGTGAATTTTATAACGAGTTGGAAATTATAAATTACGAAAAAAATTTTTATAATTGTTTTCATTAAACGACAATAATTTTGTTTACTTTATTTATTTAGATTTTAAATTTGGTATTATTAGTCTATGTTTAAGGGCCCTAAAATAAAAATATTCTTATTCTTTCATTATTCCTATTATTATAAGAAATATAAATTATTCTTTTTACACATTTCTCAATACTATTACCTATTTTTTAAGAAATAATTAAATTAAATTATATTATATTAAATAAAAATACAAAAATCAATAATAAAAATTTTAAAAATCACGACAAAACTGATTTGACCCTGTTTAATAATTTTAATTTTTAATAACTATACAAATTATAATGTTAAGTTGTGGAGGTGATTAAGATAACTTTTATAAATTTTAAAAATGTCAAAAGAAATAGCATTCTTAAACTTTGGAAGAAATAAAGTAGTTTTAGCATATTAAAAAAGCGAAATTACCAAAAGAGTTGGAATTTAAACACTTTGATTAGCTACATGAAGAACTAAAAGATGATTTAAGAAATTTTTATCAAAGAATTTAAAAAGAAAAGTTTGTAAAAGATTAAAAAAATTAAAAAACCATTATTTTTCTTTCTTAGATGCAAGATCCAGAAGACAGTACGGTCAAAACTTTTTACAACTATTTATAAAATTTAGAAATTAAAAAAACCAATTTAAAGCCCTTTTTTTAGCTGTTATACTTCAAAGATATGTTTTAAAATGAGCCTTAATAACTAAAAGAGGATCCTGAATTCCTTAAAAAATATTTAAAAAACTTTAAAAAGCAACTTTTTTCTCATTTCATCAACTCTGAAAATTGTATTACTCTTTAAATTTTGGATTTAATAAACGAACATTTGATAAAAAATTTTGATAAGAAAGGTAAATTGGTTCAACCTAATAGAAGGAAAAAAGTTACTGATAAAAAATAAAAAATGTAGCAATAAAATCAAATACATTAACAATAAAATAGGAATTCTGTCAGTATAAAATAAGATAATAAATAAAACAATACATAAAATTAAGAATAAGCGAAGTGGAAATCAGAAATATAAGAATAATAGGTAGAAGAAGATATTGAAGAAGAAATTTAGTTTAAAGAATTTAAAAACTCATTAGGTTAGCCATCTTTAAATAATAATAATACTGCAAGTGAATTATAATAAAAGAAAGACTAAGAACTTTTAAATAAAATCATTTTTGGTAGTTCAGATGATGAAGAGGATGAAAATAATGACAATAAAAATAAAAAAAATATAATAAATTAAATACAAAAGCCTTTTTAAAAAGAAGATTTATAAAATATTTTTGTAAAACCTTAAGCTAAATATGAAAGTGACCACAATTATTTTAAACAATAGTAAACTTATTTATCGACATAAGAGGATTCTCCGCTTAAACTTCAAAGAAAGCCTGAATCTGATAACTTATTAAACTATATTAACAATAATTCTTAAGAAAAGTAGAAAAAATTAGACTAAAATTTTAGATTTTCTAGGTCTTATATGCCGACCCCTAATATGAATAACAGACAAAGTTAACAAAATTATAAATCGGTTTTTTTTAATAAAGAATCATTTATAACCTAACCTATTGGTAAAATAATGAATAATGATTTATTACATATTAAATTTTATTTAATTAAATTAATTTTTATTATATTATTATTTAATATATAAATATAAATTTTTAATTGTCTTAAAATTAAAAATATTTATTGATTGATTTATCATTTTAAATAGGTGTTAAATGTTAAAAATTAAGTCCAGAAGAGGAAAAAATGTTAAGTTAATTCCCTGTAAATAAGGATTAATGCTAAATGATAATTAAATTGACCTTGTTTGTTTCTAAAATTATGTAAAAAATACTCTTATTTTTTATGTAAAATATTTTAGATTAGCTAATTCAAGGAGATTATTTTTTGAATAAATATGGAGCTTTATAAATATACAAAGAAATTATTATTTAAAGACTGTCAGAAAAATTACTATTTAATGGAAGATACAGAATTTTTTTAATTTTTCATAAGGCTATTTAAATATTATTTGAGCACAAAAAAAATATTGATTATGTTTCTACAAGTATATTAAATTAAAATTCATTTTACAAATAAGAGTTAGATATAGAGTTAAATTAGATTTATGAATAATTGATGATAAAAAGGATTGGAAAAGTAATAGAAGGTCGTGGATTTTCTAAAAAATTTTTATAGCTTCAAAAATTTTCTAGAATTTTTATTTAATCTTTTAAGCTTTACCATCCGGAATTGAATAATTACATATAAGATACTGATAATAAATAAGATATTATTTTTTATCTCTTTAAAAAATTTGCTAATTAAAGTTAAATATAGCTTGAATAACTCAAATAAGTTCATAATTACGTAAATATAATGATGGATTTAGATTATGGAGTCTTTAGTAAGAATATAGAAAATTTGTGTCCATTTTTGCTAGAATTTTTAACTTATATAGAAAGAGTAATTTTATTATATTGATTAAAAAAATACATTATATATTATTACATTTAATATAGTTTATAAATTTCATATTACATTAATAATTTTTAACCATATAGATTCATTATTAATAAATTATAAATAGACTGTATTAAGTAATATTAAATTATAGTATTAAAAAATTATTTATATTTATATAATAGTAAATTTATAAAAATGTTGTTTGAATTTATTTTTCATAATTTAAATTCAACATAAAATTTATTTCCACAAATTTATTTTTTAAAATATAAAACAACATTCCAGTTTTGATTATTATCGAATTTTATTATTCTTTCTAAAAATTACTTAAGTGAGCGATGATTAAAAAAACATAATAATAATTAATTGAATAAAATTTCTAATTATTATAATATAGAAAATAAAAAAAATAATAACAAAAGCTATAAAAAAAACAAGAATAAATTCTAAATTTTTTAAAAAATTGTAAAAAAAAAATAAAAATATTAGGATATACATAGATTCACAGGCAATTAAAATCTTAATCCAGATTATCTAATAATGTAATAAAATAATTTGTAAAAAAAACACTAAAGTGATTAGAGTTCTTAATAACAGCAAAATATAGAAAAAAAACAATAAAATAAAGCAAAAGTTGCAGAATATGAATTATATAAAAGGTTAAAAGTTTTGGGATAAGGTTCATTTGGAAAGGCTTATTTAGTAGAATGTTTATAAGATAAAAAAAAATATGTTTTAAAGTAAATGGATATGTAGGCAATGACATAAGAGGAAAAAAAATAAACGTATAAAGAAGCAAAAATATTAAGTGCTTTAAGCCACCCAAATATAGTTTAATTTAATGAAGTATATAAAACGAAAAAAGGAAAATTATGTATAGTTATGGAATATGCTGATGGTAATATATGAATAAATAAATATGTATATATAAATATATAAATACATAGGGCTTTTAAAAAAAGTTAATGCCATTTAAAATTGTTAAAATAGAATAATTTTTGTTTTTTTTTATTTTATTAATAAAATATGTAATAATTTTAATACTTATTTATTTAATTTAAAATTTTTTTTACAATAATTCATGACTGTTTTTACTCGATATATACATTTTTTAACTTAATTTTTAAAATCTGAAAATATTATTTAAAAAGGAGGAGACCTGGCATAAAGAATAAAAGCAGAAAGTAATAAAAAAAGATTATTTCCTGAAAAATAAATTTTAGATTGGTTTACGTAAATTTGTTTAGCAATAAAACATATACATGATAGGTAAATATTTAAATATTGGTATTTTTTAATGAATTTTTTAATAAATTTTTTTAAAAAACCATAAAGAAAAATTGTGCACAGAGATTTAAAGGGTCAAAATATATTTATAACAAAAGAAAATAGAATAAAATTAGGAGATTTTGGTATAGCGAGATAGTTAAAATAAACTCTTGAAAAGGTTATTTATTTTCATTCTAAACATAAATCTTAACTTAAATTTATTTTTTTTACAATTTTTAGTGTAAAACCATGGTGGGTACTCCTTATTATTTATCGCCAGAAATTATTGAAAATTAACCTTACTCATTTCAATCAGATATATGGTCATTAGGAATTATATTATATGAAATGTGTACTTAAAAACCTCCTTTTACTGCAGAATCACTTTAATAATTGGCTCTTAGAATTGTGAGGGGAGAGTATTTAGATATAAATAGTAAATATTCTTTGGGACTTAGATAATTAATAAAACAGATGCTAAATTTAAATCCTTAAAAAAGACCTACAATTAACTAAATATTAGGCTGTGATGTTATAGTAAATAGAATAAAAGAATTTTTATCTGAAACATAAAAATAATAGGAATTTGATCATACGATAATACATGATTAGGTAGATATTTATTTTTAAAAAAAGTAATTTTATATCTAATATTTTTTGATAATATCTTTAAATTTTTATGAAAGAAAATGCTTCATGATAGTTAGATAGATATGAGTGATATAATTACCGTAAATAATGAAAAACCTATGCCATCGCATTTATTAAAAATTCATTAATAATAAAAATTGGATGAGATAAAGAAAAAGCATCATTTATTATAGCTAGAATAAATTAAAGAAAAACCACAATTTGAAAAAGATAAAATAAAAAATAATTAAAAAGAAACGCATCATTAGCCAAAATTACCCTTAATTAATTAATAGCCATATATACCTGACTAAATTTCAAATAGAAATTTATATACACCTTAAACAAAAGGATTAATTAAAAAATAGGGAGAAAATTAGAGATATCCCTTTTAGCATAATAATAATCATAATAATAATCACAATTACTTTGTTAATAATAAATTTAATTACAATGAAGAAAAAATAGAAAAATATGAAAAATATAAAATAAAAAAAATTAATAATATTAGTCATTAAAAGCCGATGACTCCAAGTGCAAATAAGTAAAATATTCCTTCTTTTAATAAGTTAGATCATTAAAGAGTATAAACCCCAGGAAACAACAATTCAAATTAAAAAGTGACTTAAAACAGTAATTTTAGTAATTATTCTAAAGCCTCAAACGTAAAATTTTTTGAGTTTTTACAGATATAAATAGATTAAAAATTATTTTTATAAAAATTTAAGAAAATTTTTTTATATCGTTGAATTATAATAAATTTATATATAAATAATTTTTAAAAATAGTAGTCTAATTAGTAAAATTTGCTGAGATAAAATAGTCAACCAAATATACTTAAAAAGCATGAGCAGCACAGAAGATAAAGCACTGGGTATAGGGTGCAACATTAACCTTAAAAAAGAAGTGTAAGTAGAGGAAAATAATAAAAATCAAGTAGAAGTCAGAGTAATAATAGTTAGGGAAGTCAAAGAAAATAAGTAAACTAAGTAAATTAAAGTAAAAGTAAAAGTAGGAGTAGGAGTAAAAGTAAAAGAGATTTGAATTCTGGAAGTAATTCTAGGTAGAATAATAAAATTGGAGCTGGAGGCGTATTGTTGCCTAATAGAGCTTAGGATAAATTAAATGAAATTAAAAAAAAAAATTCAGAAAATGCGAGAAAAAAGTTGGAGTCTGCGCCTAGCTCACAATTTTAAAAATTTTCTAACTAATAATAAAATTAAAATTGTTAAAAGTAATAGAGTGAGTGCTCTTAAGAAAAACAAAGACTACATCATGATATATTATAAAAGAAAAAATAAAAAGAAGATGAAAGATAAAAACTTAGAGAATAAATGATAAAAGATATAGAAAATAATGTAAATTTTTTTTTTTCATAAACAATAATATATAAATTTTTAATTATAATAAATTAGAGAAATCCTTAAAATAAAATAAAAAATAATGAAAATAATGTAAATCAGAGAATGAAAACTGAGAACGATATTTTAAATGAAAATAAGTTTGACAGAACAAAAGAAAAATAGTATTAGTTTAAACCTTAAATTTACAAAAATTAAAAGATACAAAATAAAAGTGAAACTACTATTTCAACTCATGCAGAAGACAATCATGGTTAATAATAAACCCCTTAAAACAAGAATATAGAAATATAGTTTTAATATGAATTCGACTCTTAAAATAAATAAGTTTCTTAATAAAAATAAAATGACGAAAGTGGATATAAATAAGAATTTCCAGGGTTTCAAAATTAAAATAAGAACAAAAAGAATGAAAATTATTATTAGTATCTACATGAATAAAAAGAATTACATAAAATATCAGCTTCTATGCCAACTGATTAAATAAAACCAATTAGAAATTAAAATTAAATTAAAGAAGCTGATCATGTCAATTATAATAATAACTAAAAAAACAACAGTAATAATATAGCTAATAACAGTAACCATAATTTTAAAATTAATAGTAATAGTAATTTATAACCATTTGGTCTAGCTAGACCAAAAACTAGTAATAGAAAAAAAATTGAAAGCACTAATTTTAATAATCATAACAATATTAATGAAAATAATATTAATAAACCAGTTAAGCCCTAATTATTATTAAATAACAGACTAAATACGCCAAATAGTTAATAAACAATTTCTTCATAAGATGAGCAATAATCATCATAAAAATAATAACAAGAAAATTAAGCTGAATAAATTATACAATAAAAATAAATATAATAACACAAAAATTAACATTAAAATTAAAATTATAAACATCAAAAAATATATGATGCTGATCATAATATAGAAGAGTTAAAATAGGTATAGTAATAAGCCTTAAAAATTTTTAATTATGAGGATTTAAACGAGCTCTAGTTTATTGTAATTTTGTTAAAATATAATAATATTTTTATATATGTCTTTATAATATTTAGATTAACTTTATTAATTTTTTATTTTAAAGGTTAATAACGCAGCTAATAAGGTAGATAATATCCCAGAAATTCCTTTTTTTGATAACAATAAAAATTATTTTAATTTAAATTCAACTCAAATTGAAAATGCTAATGTTATGTTAACTGTTTAGTCCAATTAAGAAACTTTAAAGATTTAAAAAAATAAGTAGGATAGCTAATAAGAAAATTCGGAATAAACAAAGCCTCACCAATATAGTGAAGAAAATAATTAAATTACTAAAAAAAATCATAAAAAAAGTTCTAATGATTCTTTATACGATAATTCACAATTAGAAGGAAGTGCAGAAAATTTAGATTTTTAATTTAATCCAAATTATACAAGGGTATCGGAAATCGAAAGAAATTAATAAAATGAAAATATATTGTAGTCACATGGTTAATATTATTATGATAATGAGGATGAAGAAGATGAGTTAGAAGTTGAAGATGATGAAGTAGATGATGAAGAAATTTAAGAAAAATACATTGAATAAATAAATGAAAAAGTATACTAATTACAACAAAATTAGCAAAATAAACTGTCTTCATAATAATAATAAAATGAATAAAATTAAAAATCTGGACAAGTATACCATCAATGTTATGATACTTTAACTGATATGACATAGGAACAAGAATAAATAATGAGAAATCTAGACGAAAACTACATTTAAATGAAAGTATGTTATAATTATAAATTAATATAATATATCAATAAATATATATTATAACAAAAGGACATTAAGAATATGATAATAGGTACAATCGGATAGGATAATTACGATAAATCTTATAAAGTTTTATAGAAAGAAGTAAATTAATTTTATATATAAATTGCACTTTATTGTTAATTTTCTGTAATACATTTTTTTAATTTTTAGATCTAAAGTAATCATGATATATAGTAAATTAATTAAAAACATGGAAAAGATAACTATAAAAATTTACTTCCATTTTTAACAGAAATATAAAGAAGGGAATTAATATCAATGTTTTTAGCTGTTGTTATGACAGAAGAATAAATGGCATGATCTTTTTAATTGCGATAATTGGAAATATAATTATTATCAACTAATATTTTATACCTTACTAATTTCTATTCAATATATACTTATAATAATTATTGTAAATATAACTTATCTATATATTGATTTCTATAAAAAATGGTAAAAAGTTTTTTTTTTTTTAACATTTATAATGTTACAAAATATTAATAAATATAAACATTTTTTATAATATTAAATATCTTCACCAAATAAATTATAAATATATAGTAAATTTAAAATAAACTATAATAAAATGCCCATAATATAATAATTTTAACACCTCACTATAAATTATCGGCTAATTTTTTTTATAATAGCCTTTATATACAAATAAACTGAGTATATTGCATTCATTTTGCCAATAAATATTCATATTTGGCCAAAAATTACTTTTTTTGCTAAATCCTTTCCCATTAGAGATACTATTTTTATTAATAAACTTTCATAATAAGGTGCATAACTCTACCTTATATCAGATATTCTTACATATTTTCCACTCAAATATATTTGCATTTACTTTTATACAAATTCCCTAAGTTATATTATTTCATTCTTTTTACTTTCGGCACTATCTTCTTCATTTTATATGTCATCATAAATTTTACCTTAAGGGTCTTTATTATTTTGAATTGCTTCTTTTATTGACTTTAAAAAAATAAGTAAGTATTAATTTCTTATTTATTTACATTTCTATAAAAAGTATGAAAAAATTATTTACCTCTTTTTCTGAAAATTAAACCCAATTATAGGTTACAGGACACAAAAATTCACAAGGCAAATAATCAGCTTTATATTACATTTTTGAATTAGAGTCACCTATATAATAACCCTAATAATAATACTTAAATTCAGGGAAATATTTTTATTAATCTTCCATATATTGTATATCTTTTAATGAGCCAATAATACCTATTGAATATTTTCTTAAAGATGGATGGTAAAAATTATATACCAAAGACATACATCCTGGTAAAATATCAACCACTGAAACAAACATTAATTCATCATCAATGTAATATTTAAAATGAAAACATCCATATTCCATAATTTTATCTAATTTTCCTACGCTTCTTTCGCTTACCAAGGCATTAGTGCATAAAAAGTTTTTAAAACCTTATAATATAAGAAATATATAATAAAGATAAAGATAATTATTAAAATAAATAATTATAATAATAATAACAAAAATAATTAAAAATCGTAAGAAAAAAATTTTTTTATATGTTTTTTTTCAAAATTTATTTTAATAATGTATACTTTATTTTGAAGTTTTGCTTTTATGGTGAATCTTTGACAAATATTATTTATAAAGTTGAAAAGTTTCTTCTTCAAATCTTGCAGGAACTATTTATCGAACTAGATTTCTTCTTTTTACAGGTATATAATTATTTACATTTTAATTTTTTTCCATTTTATCTCTTTATTTTTTTAAATTTATGGAGTTTTTTCTTTGTTGTTCTTAATCATATATGTATGTTATTTTTTTTAATGTTTCCTCTCGATCTTTAAGACTAAAACATATTGATCCATGTTTCATGGATATTAATAAGTTTCCAAAATCTTATTGGTTTTATTCTATTAAATCTTAACATATTTTTAAGTTTAAATCTTCAACTAATTTCGTGAATATATCGATTTTAGGAAGCTTTAATTTAAGATCCTTTTTAAGAAGCTAAAAGAGGATATACAAAGTATTTGATTTGTGTGACTTCATTCCTATCTCTAAAATTTAAAATAATTATATAATAAAAATATTTTATATCATTATAATTTTTGTTTAATTTTACATTTTATATTATCTGTTTTTTTTAATGTTGTAGGGCCAACTTCCCACATAATATTAAGTTAATGTTTTAGATCTTTATCAGTTTTTAATAACTCTTAGAATTATTTTTCATATTTAGGATAAAATTCTTACATACATTTATGAAATTATACAAGTATGCAGTACATTTATTAGTAATATTCATTAATGTCTTTTTAATATTCTTTAATTTTTTATATTTCGTCATTTTCCATTTCATTATCTTCCTCATGCTAAGAATCTGAAGAAATTGTGTCATTTAATTTTTATTTTTTTCCTTCATTTTAATAGTTATTTTCCTAATAATTTAAAAACTTGTCTAATTTTTTAATTCTTTCTTTAAATGAATTTCTCTAAAGTGCTTTGAATTATAATATATTGGTTCTTATAGGATATGGCTAGCAACAACAAGATTCAATATGAGGCTTATAATAATACTGTCCGCATCTTCTCCACCCTATAAATTTTATGTAAAGAAAATTTTTTTATTATTATATTGTAACATATTTTAAGAGTAATTTATAATATTTTTCACTGCTAATGTTTAAATAAATAAAAATAAAAAACTATTATAAATTTTTTATTTGCTTTAAAATTAATAAAATAATAATATTTTTATATCGTTTTACCTCTATCTAATAATTATTTATATTCTTATAAACCCATTTGGTCACATTCAAACCCACTAGTAACCTTTTATTAATTTTATTATAATTTTGTATAAAAATAAATTTTATTTAACTAATAAAAATTAAAAAATAATATATTTTTTTATTTTTATGTATATTTTTTTTGCTAATACCCAATATCTATCTGGAGTTTTTCCTTAACAATAACCACATGCTCCCTACGTATTTGTATGTAAAGAGTTTATATTTATTAAATTTATAATCTTATTTTTTTAAACTGATTTTAAAGGAGATTAGCTTTTAGTTGTCATAGTTTTTTAATTTAGAAATTACTAATTATGTATTTTATTTTTATTAATTTTTATTTAAAAAAATAAAAATATACTGAACAAGCAAATATAAATTCGTAGAATATTAAATGTTTCCCCATAAAAAATATTCTTTTATATATAATAAATACAACAAATAAACGTTTTTTATAAATTTATTAAATTTTATAATTATTTTATTCATATAAACATATTTTTTTATATTAATGAAAATAAGTATTTAGAATTTACAATTTACAAATTTATAAACATTTCTAAAATGTATAAATTTTAATTTAAAATTTAAACTAAAATAATATTCTGTATGCTATAATTGATTTCTCATTTCTAATTTATTCTAAAATTGTTACATTTAAATAACTGTTTTTAATCTAGTATTACTAATATCATTGTTTATACCTTCAACTAATTAATTAACTAAATTAAAAAACTTGGTAAAAAATAACAAAAATTGAAAAATAAAAATAAAAAAATAGTCAGTTGAGTTACATTTATTTCCCATGAAAGGAAATTAGCAAAAATAAGAAGAATTATCTGAAAGTCATTAATAATTAAACAAAAATTTTAAAAATTAAGGAAAAATAAACGAAAATATAAATGTTCAAGAAAAAAAATAACAATCTTAAGACCAGAATTATAATGATCTAGAAATAGACCTATCAGAAACCAAAAAAATATGTATTCAAATAAAAATTGAAACTTTTTTTATTTTAAACTAATTAATGTATATATTTAA
Source organism: Pseudocohnilembus persalinus (assembly GCA_001447515.1). Taxonomy (NCBI): domain Eukaryota; phylum Ciliophora; class Oligohymenophorea; order Philasterida; family Pseudocohnilembidae; genus Pseudocohnilembus; species Pseudocohnilembus persalinus. Next base: position 459,274 of record LDAU01000155.1, on the reverse strand, counting down.
AAATATTTTAAAAAAAAATATATTCTTATTAAAAGCCTAAAAAAATGAAGAATAAGTTAAAAACAAATAAAATAGTAAATAATTACTATAAGATTAAATTTCCTAGGCAGGTTAAAGTGTTTCTTCGCACATAAAAAACTTTTAGCCGAGTAGTATTTCACTTGGTATTGAAAACATAATGGACAATGCTTAAAGATAGTCACTTTCATTTAGCACTCAAAATAAAAAAAACAATAGTAAAATAATAACTACATAAGTAAAAATTCTTTATTTTTTTCATTTATATAAATAATTATAGTGTTTTTATGAATTATAGTTAAAATTAATACTTAAGAATATTTTTTTTTTAATTTATATATCTATAATTAGATAAAATAGATTTTTATAAATTTTTATTATTTAGGAGTAAAATATGAAAAATGATAATTCTAGTTAAGAAATTTTTTAATTAGATTTGAGTGATAATTATAATAAAGACATTTTAAAAACTTTTGAGTTTAAAATAAACGATAATATGAAAAATCTATTTTATTAAGCAAAAGGCTAAAACTTTCCTTACCTAAAAATTAGGTAATATCAAATATTATATTTATTTATTAATTTAAATTTTTATATAGAAAATTGGAAAATATACCAGAAATTCTAAAATTTGACATTAATGCATAGTTTGACTTTTAACAAGAGCAATATGATAAAAAGACACAATGTGGCAAGTATAAAAAATATAATTAAAAAATCTTAATTAGAATATTAATTTCGAACTATATTTTTAATTATTTATTAGAATGGCAAAAAACAACCAGATTGCGATTGATGATAAAATCGATTTATTGCAAGGTGATATAGAATAATAATAAGAATAAAGTTTATAAATTTTTGAATTTGAGTTGTGTTCATAAACTAATTAAGAAGCCACCCCAATTTAGATAAAAGATCTGATAAATATTTACAGCAAATAAAATATATTTATAAGCCTGATATTCAAAACCTAAGTTTATAATCCTTTTTTACTTATTTTGCCTCTGTATTATTAGATCTTTAAATTGGGGTTTTTAGAGAATAATGATAATTTAATTTACCCTTTAAGAATTATAAAGTATGTTTATTTAAAAAAAAAAACTATAATTATATATATATGTAATATTTTTTTGAATGTAAATAGATTTTTCGACGAGTATGATAATAGGAATTAAGTTTAAAATAACTTTTAAGAGATTGTTTTAAATATAAATTATTAAAATGAGCAAGAAAATGGAGATTTACCTACTTATGAAAATTTATATCGTCTTTTAGAAACTCTTAAGTCTAACAATATTTATTTACACAGACTTAAAAACTTGTAAATTGATATCTTTTTTCATGAAGGAAATATAGAATAATAAAGTAATTATACGAAAACAATAGAGTATAAGAAAAGAATTTATAGGTAAATGATAACCTAAAATATGATAGATTTTTATTAGTATTAATATTAAAATAAAGACACCTAATAAGAATTATAAGCCTAGGTAAATATTATAAAAATTTAAAATTTTTAAAATAAAATTATATAAATTAAATTTAAAATTAATAAACAATATTATTCTAGTAAAATATGGATAATTTATTAAAATAAGAAGTAAAGTATAATAATTAGTGCATGAAATAACTAGGACTCAGCCATTAAATGATGGCTAGAAATGAAACAGCAGTTAAGAAAAACAGAAAAAATATAATATATAGTAAACTGAGTAATTAAAATGATGTATCAATGATTCCTGCTATGAACCTTATTTTTTTATACCCTATTAAAAATGCCTAAAAATACTGTGAAAAATTAGTTACGAAAAATGTTTACTTTATAATTTAATTTATATCTTTATCCTTACAAATACTTTCTTGGACTTTTATCGGTAATAAAAAAACTATTAAAAATTTAATTTTATTTAACATAAAAATATAATACATAATTTTACATATATTTATATTTTATACTAGGCATATTTGTACCATTAAAGGCATTATTCTTTTCTAAAAAAAACATATAATCATATTTTAGTTAAAGTAGATTTAGAATTAGAGATAAGAAAAGCTTATGTACATTAGTTATATAAGGTGTATTTTATTTACTTATAGTATAATTATTATTGGGGTCTAGTTTTGCTTTTATATTAATTAATCTTGTAGAAATTGAAGAATTAGATTTCGCTTCTTAAAATTTGACTGTATTATTTGCATTTTATTGGATTTATTAAATAATGGTTTTTTCGATATCAATATTTTAAAGGCTAACTTAATCTTATTTTTATGATATGAATTTTATAACGGAGGACATGTAAATATAATATTTAAATTTAAAATATAAATTATTTTAATTATGGCTACTAATTTTATATTATTACATATTAGGTATGATATTAATCAGCTTTAATTTTCATAAAAGAATTTTTACCTTGAATTTATAGAATACAATGATGATAAATATTTGAATAATTTAATTCCGGCACTTCCAACTAAGTAAACATATAATTTAAATTTATGAACTAATTTAACTACATTTTAACCTTTTAATTTATTCTTTAATAAAAACAAGCTAAAAATTACTTTAAGAAACAGGGTTTGTAATAAGTCAAAATTTAATGAAATAATCTGACGTACCAAACATTGGTAAAAAATGGGTTTCTGCTTAAATGATATATCATAGATACATATACCGAGACCAATAAATAGTTTCTGAATAGGCAAAATAAGAGCTTAAAGATTTGAATATTAATTCCAAATTTTATGATCATAACAATCTTTATATACTTGTAAAATTTAAAATTAAGTATTTTTTAAAAAAAATTAATATTTATTTAAATTATTATTATTAAGTTTACTTTTCTATTTCCGATCAGGATAATCGCCATACCTATAGTTATTCATTTTATTTATCAAGATGGATATGAAAATTGGAAAATTTTGGCAATGATTTTTATCGAATCATTTGTTTTATACTTAATTAATTTTTTCGAATGTGGAATTTCTGTTTTAAAATCATAACAATTTAAAATTTTACAACTAAACAGGGTTATGAATTTATTAACAAGAAAATAAATGTCTAAATCTTTAAGAGAACTACCAATGGTTAATTTATTTGATTTAATTTCATTAGAAACTTGGTAGAATTTATTTCTTTTTACATATAGTAAAACTAAAAGAAATGAAAAGATAAAAGATATAGTAATTTTAATATAATTATAATTATCTTTAATTAATTAACAAATAATTATATTTATACTATATTTACTAAAATAGGGTACCACTTTTCATGGATTTGCATTAATATCAATGTTAGTAGGTAAGTATTTTAATATAATAAAGTTTAAAAATTACATAAAATTTATATATGTCAATTTATTTTAAATTAGTTATTTTAATGGATATATATGGTGCATTTTGGGAGTAATATAAAATTTTTAACCTTAAATTCATAATAATCTTTGGTTTTGACGCATTAGTTATTTTTTACATTTCTATGAAATGTCTGTGGTATAAGGTATTTTTATAAAATATGTTTATAAATATTTTTATTAATTATATTAAAGAATAAAAATATTAGGTCATTGTGAATCAGACTTTTCCCAAAATAAAAGGTGAACTAAATAAACTAATTTCTCTTTTGACTGATATGTCCAGAAATTTACCAGAAATGTTTATTATGTATTTAAATTTATGATAATTTAAAATTAAAAATAGCATATATTGTTTTAAATTTTATTAATACTAGGCTCAAATAATAATAGTCAGTTTAATCTTTATAATAGTAAGAAGAAAAATAAGATGAGGAAATAAAAAAACTCATTAAAAATTAATAAACTTAAAAAGAAGAGTTTAATCATAGTAACATTTTTTAATTTATTTTTTATTTGTTTCTTAATTTTTTTTAACTAAATAAGTTAATCTAATAAATTTATAGATAATTTTTGTTAATATGATTTATTATAATCTCTGGCCCTTTACCAAATAAGAAGATAAGCATACTTAAGACTATGCTTAGAAAAGAGAAATCTTTAGCAAATGAGCGACGAAGAAAAAGAAGAAGCACTAAGAGGGGCCTCTTATAAGTATATTGGAGATTTGTTATCTAAATATAAGTAAGTTTTAGATGAAATTGAAAGTTATTCTAAATCAAATTCTGATAAATTTTTAGGCCTTGTAACTGTCGATTAGTCTCTAATTAAATCTATAGCTGTAACTTATTTTTTAGCAGGAATTTCAAGTATTTTAAACATCATTTATAGTATCATATAGGGGGATTTTTGAAAGGGTTAACTTATAATAAATTTTTTTAAAATTATTATTAGTAACTATTATATATTATCAAATAAATATATACTACTAAATTGTGATTTAAATAAAAAATATATTTTTAATATAGATTTTTAAAAATTTAACTTTATTTATGAAAATTTTAAAATAAATATAAATAAATTTTAGATCATCATATTAATTTAATTGTATATTTTAAATAATTTAAAAATTCATTATATTATTATTATTTTATATTTATAAACCTGAATTTGTTATAATTTATATAAAAAATAATCTGTATATACTATATTACATTTAAAAGATTAAAATTGGTAGATAAGCTAAACAATTAGTTATATAAATACATATTTTTCTGAGATATAGCATTATTAATAAATTATAAGGCATTATATAATAAATATTTAAGTAATTTTAATGATTAATATTTATTTGATTATAGCTTTTATTATTAATATAAATATAAATTTTAATTTATAAATTTGTACATTAAAATGGAATTATTTCCTATATAATATATTTTCCATTTTATTATATGAATATTTATAAATTTTAGGGAAATATTAAATATACAGGTTATATAAATTATAAAAGTATAATTTTAATTTAATATTAATTCTTTCAAATTATGATTTGCTTAACTTTTGAATTCTCATTTATTTGCCAAATAACTAAGAACAACATTCCAAGCAAGTCCGACTCCATTAGCCCACAAAACTCTAAACTACAAAGGAATAAAATAGAAATTGATCATTTAAGCAGCTGGCCAAATAGTCCAATTTGAAGTCATAACATCCCACCACTTTTACTAAAATTACCCAAGTCCCTAATTGACCCCCTTTTAGAATTGTCCAGTTTCCAAAACATTAAGTCCGCAGAAAAAAATTATGTTAGCAGCAAAGGCAAAAGTGGTTTAATCTACCAACATAGTTCCAATTGTCTATGGCAATTTTGGCAAACCTCTTAAGGGACCAGACACAGTTAACTGGTTCAAAACACCGTACCAGCCGTGGAAAATAGGGCCCATAATTGTCCCCATTATTGCGAAATTTCTTGTTCTTGTCCAGTTGTGCTTGTGTTCACCTTAATGGCTTTTTTTTTCTATCAATTATTGACAAATTACGTCTCCTAGGCCGAAAAGGAGACCAGAGGTTACTGTTTTTGTTATTATAGGGTGGGAGGTTAATAGGCCGGTGTATATGTGGAAAACCATTATATTTTTTTTATGGTAATTTATGTTTTTATTTTTAAAGGATTTGTTTGTTTTTTTATTTTTATTTTTATTTTAATTTATAGTGTAGTTATATTTGAAATATAATATAAAGTTGTGCTCGATTTGGGGTTTGATTGTAATGGAAATATAATATATAAAAAATAAAATAATCAAATATTTGAAAAATATTGGATAAATCTCTAGCACTTACTTTTTTATCTAAATCATTAATATATTTAAATTCTAATAATTTAGTAATAAAAATGAGTAGAAATTTCTCCTAACCCAATATATAGACTTAATTGAATAACTTATAATATTACTAATTTATTAAATATATTTTTAAATACTTAGTAAAATGAAACTAAAAGAATAAAAAATAATTTTAATTTATATTTATTATAATTTAAAATCAGTTTCTAAGGTTAATTATATTATATTTTTATTTATTGGAGAAACTTTTATGTTTATCACTATTTTATTATATTTAGCTTACATTATTTTTGCAATTTATTAATTATGCAAGTTTATATATATTATTATTATTGGAACTTATTATTGAATTGTTACAAGACGGATCGCATTCAATATTTTCTTTATTATTACTATAATGATTTTAATTTTTGTATGCATTTATATTATTTTTTAATTGAATACAATCGTTAATATATTAAGTATTATCATCAAATTAAAAATTTTAAGTATTATTTTTTTTTTTTTCCAAATTTTATATTTCTTTAAGTGAATTTTTTTGAGAATTTTCGCCCATATTTTTATTTTATTTTTACATTTATTATATTTAAATTTCTTAATCTATAAGTTATTATAACAGTTCATTATTTTTTTATCTTTATATTTCATCATTTTCATTTATTTATTCATTGGTGAGAGTATTATTAAAAGTAGAATTATAAGAATTTAAATTAATCATTGAAATATTATCTTTTTAATTTTACTCATCCTATATATTGGACTCATCCACTATACTATTAACTTAAGTTTTTTTATTATTATTTAATTTCATATTAAATGATATTTTCTCTTATTATATTTAATGAGTAGTCCAATTATTTTATTAATTTAAATCATTTCCAACTTATTTTTCCAAAAATTAATCAGATTATTAAGTATTGGTATTTTAAGCTAGTTTTATTCTTTTTTTTTAACTTTAAGAATTAAAGTTAACTTTTTAAAGTGTTAAATAATCATCATTTTTTTAATTTGGAATAAAATATTTTACAGCCAATTTTTGTTATTTGTTTGAATTTTAACAGTTTTCACTATCTGAAAGAAAATTTGTATTGTCATACTTAGATTTTTTTAAAGTACTTTTTTGTTTTGAATGTAAAGATATAACAGATATATTTAATTTATCATTATTAATTTCCTCTAATTCTAAAGTAAAAATTTATGATTTTCCAACAACATTCCTTATCATGATATTAAAATTAACTAATTTCAAAAAAATATAATTTTAATTTACCATATATTTGGAATTTCTTACTAATTATATTTAGGATTATTTTATGCACCACTTAAAATATTTTTTAAATATAAAAGTTGATAAGTTCCCTCTTCTAACGAAAATTGTCCTTCTGCATATTATTAAGTTTCATAATTTATTTAATTGTTAAAATGGAGTCTAATTAAAAAGAAATAGTAAATTAAAATTTTTTTAATTTATGAAGCATATCATATAATTTTAAATTTATTATTTTAAAAACAATCTATATAAGTAAAATATTTTATATTTTTATTGTTACATATTATTTTCATTTAAATCAGTGAATGTTTAATATTAAATATCATTGATTTTTCCTTAGTTATTAATTTGTGAGTTTTATATTTAATTTTTATTTTCATTTTCAAATTCAATTTAATTTTATATAGTTTAATTTTTCTTTTCTTTAATTTTTAATGAGTTGAACTACGATTAAATTTTCATCATACTATTAATTGCAGTAGACTTTTGATCTGATAATGAGCTTTAATATTTCTAATCTATATTGTTCATATTTATTTATTATAATTTATTAGAATTGTAGTCATTTGTATTGTAGTTTTCTAAGCTATTGATTTTTTATTATATTAGATTATTCTAATTAGTGGGTATATCTAAACTTTCACTGTTAAATTGCTGTTTATTTCCAACATTTTCACTAACTTTAATTAAATATAGAATATCGTCCTTATTATCATATTTTTGAGGTAAATAAACAGAGGCCTCAAGAAATATATTTACTAATTACTTTTCATGATTAAATTACTGAGACCACAAAACTTCTATATCTAAGATGTCAATTTAATATTTCTTCTTGTCAAATTAAATTTCGCTACTTTATTCTTCTTAGCAAGTGCATTCGCATTTAGAAAATATTCTCAGAAAACTTAACATTATAGTTATTATAATAATTTATGATAATTACTTATATTTTTTTTTATTTTAATTATTATAAACTTTAATTGCAAATATTTATTTAATTAATCAAAATATGATTTGAATTTAAAATTGAAAATAGCGTTTTTTATTTTTTTTATCATTAAATTTTCATTAGGTTATATAGGTATTAAATATAAGAACCATTAAATTTATTTATATTCTATGATTAATATTTTTAAATATCATATTACTTTTTAAGCCTAAATAAAAAAATTATAAAAATACTTAAAAATATTAGTTAAGACTTTCTAAAAGTTCTAAAGTTTTAATACATTTTTATTTATCAAGCTTTTTTTATTAAAATTATAATTATAACAATAATAAAAATTTCAATATATAATAAAAAATTATTATCTACGATATAAATTAAGATAAATAGAATAAAATAAATGAATAACTTTGACACCAACTTTTTGCATAAGTAATTTGAAGCAGTTAAAATAATAAAGGGTTATAGAATAATAGGAGAATTAGGAAGAGGTTCATTTGGGAGTGTGTATAAAGTTAAAAAAGATTAAAAAATATATGCTTTAAAGGCAATTAAAAATAATTTAACCAATTCTAAACATCATTAATATATAAAATCTGAAATCAAAATTATGCAATAATTAAATGATAAAAATTGTCTTAAAATTATAGAGTATTTTTCATATATTCACTGGACATGTTTGGTATTAGAATATTGTAATTAAGGTAAAATAAATACAACTATATAACGATAATGAAATATAATATTATTATCATATTTTTTTACTATTTTACTTTAATTTAATTAATTTAACATAAAAAATATCAAATAAACGTAATAAACATTATTTTTTTCTTACATTTAAATAATTAGTTTAATATTTAATCAAAACAGTTTTTTATTATAATATACAATTAATTTGATAATTTTATTAATTTTAAGGAAGTTTACTGACACATATTTTAAAAAATAAACCTAACGAAGAAAACTGTATAAAAATTCTGATATAAATATTAGATGGTTTAAGAGCCATTCATTAAAAAAATTATTTGCACAGAGACCTAAAGCCCGAAAATATTATGATAAATAATGGAGTTTTTAAAATTTGTGATTTTGGTTTGGCTAAATTATCAAGTTAAGGTATAAGTGTTTGTGGAACTAGACCCTATATGCCTCCAGAAATTTTACAGGGCTTTGAATATAATTATAAAGCTGATTTATGGTGTTTAGGGTAAAAAATTGTATTTAAAATTTAAATTTATTCGTTTTTTTTATAATAATATATAAAAATAATTATTTATATATATTTATGTATATAATTGTAAATAAAAGGGTAGTCTTTTTCTTTATGCTGTTTAGATAATTACCATTTTAAACATATAAAAATTATTTGGCCGAGATAAGAAGTGTATGTACACCAAAATTTGAATTGAAGTAGATTCTTGAAAAAAAAAAAATTTCTGCTTAAGTAATAACAAAATAAAGTTATTTATTACCAAAGCTAATTTTTAAATTTATTTTAATTTAGGTTTCTCCAATTATCCACTTAATTTTTGAAAAAATATTTGTTCCAAATCCACATTAAAGAATTACTTTTTCAGAGCTATATCAATTAATAAATAATTAGATTTAAATAAAAAATTAGCGCTTTTCTAATGGTTCCATAGTGTATAAAGAACTTGAATAGAAAAAATAATAGCCAAGGAAAACTATAACTTTGAATTTATCACTTGTTCCTGATTCTAGCTTTGAAAGTGAAGAGTATGAAAACAAAGAAAATACAGATGAAAAAAAATTATAAATTTCAAAAGATCAAAATAATTTAAAAGAAGGTGGTGAAATTAACAGTTTTAGTTTTAATAATAGTAATTCCTCGTAAAGTGATTTTAGTAACAGTGATTTTGGTTTAAAAATTGATTTAACAAATAAAAAATCTTAGGAAAATGTAGGGGATTATTTTTAAACTCTAAGTAAATTATAATTTATTTTTAAAATATTTTTAATTAATTAATTTATTTTGTCATTAAAAAGCTAACAATTAAACCTCATAAAAAAAAGTTGTTTAAAAAAATTAAGATTAAAAGGAAAATTATTTTTGCTAAAACGAAGAATTAGATTATGTAGAAAGTATATTATAAGAAGAAAATATACCTAAATTTTAAATTTTAAATTTGTTTAAAAATAAAAATGAAAAATTAAAAAAATTTAAATAAGATATTTCTGGTTATTCATTTTAAAACATAACTTCAGATTTAGGGTCAGTTATGGTTTCAAAACAGACTTCTAATTTACTTTCATAAAATAAATATAACAACCATATAAACACATAAGGCGAAATTGACACATAAAATAATATATTAAAACTTGAAATATGCACAGAACTTAATTCTGACTACTTTAATGAAATTATAGAAGATGATTTATATGATGACATATAAAATGATAAGGAAATTGATTCGAATAAAACCAATAAAGAATTTAAAAATTTTGTTACGGTATCATAAAATATAGTATAAAATTAACAAGAATAAGAGTTATCTTAGGAATAAAAAACTAAACATAATCAAACTACTGTAAAATTTAAAAAATACTTTTTTTAAATTAGTTTTATAATAATTTTTTAAATATAAAGTCTATTTATGGATAAATGTCAGTCGAAAATATATCATAATTAAAAAAATTCAAAAATTCTACTTTGATGTCAAAATACAAATAAACATTAAAAATTTATTAATATTTCATAAATAAGTATAGTTTTCTTGGGGATTTATTACAAATTTTATAAAATGCTAGAATTTAACTAGATTAAAAGTAAATATCACATTAATTAATTTATATTTCTAACTTTATTTTTTAAAATTCAATAATTTATAGAGAAATATTAAGATACACTATTTCCAAAATATTGTTATTTTTTGCTTAAAAGATAAAAAATGATTTAATTAACCAAATAAATACTTTCAACTAATAAGATTTTTAAGATTTTGTAAAGACTAAATTTCCAGAAATATTAATAAGTAAGTTAGAAATAGATATACAGAAATACAGCTAGATTCTTATCTAGTCTTATTTAAAATATATGTAATGTATAGAGGATAAATAAATTCCGGAAAATTTATAAAAATTTTTAACAACTGAAGTTTTAGAAAAAAGCTATGAAAAAGAAATTAAGACTTAATCAAGAAATATTTTAGATCCCATTTTTAAATATTTTTTGAAATAGGCCATTTCAAATTCTTAAAGGAAATCGCTTGTTTAGTAATTTTCCAAAAGAAATAATGACAGTTATAATATTACACCATAATAATAATCACTTTAATGTGCATATGCTATTTTACTGGCAATGTTAATTAATAACATTACTGAAAAAGATCATAAAATTATTTTTCAACACTACTATTGGCAAAAATAATCTATATAAACCAGCAATTTTTAAATTCCATCTTCTTAAGAAGAGCCAATAGAAAATATAAATATGATAAGTTACCATAAAATAAAAATGAAAAAATATTAACTATTTACTATTTTCGATAACAAATAATATGATATAAATTAGACTAAAAATCATGAAGATTATAGTTTAAATATTAATTTAAAATTTTCCTTTTTTGACTTTTTTATTTGGATAAAACATGCAGATAAAGATTAAATTTCATAATCTATTTTAATTATGCTTAAAACTGCATACGGCAAAGATATAGCCAATTAATTTTAATAATAATATAATTTGTGAATATTTAAATTTGAAAATATAATTAACTGTTCTATGTAATATAAAATAATTTTATTATAAAATATAATTAAGTCTAAAGTAAATTCAAAAAAATATAAAGATTTTATATATATAACTTTTAATATTATCATAAAATAATTTATTATTTTTGTATATTAATTTAAATTTATAAATTTTAGACTCAATACAATTTTTTGATCTTTTATTCTAAATCCTATTTAAAATTCGTAATTATTGCCTCATTTTCATCTAATTTATAAATATTTTCTGACTCTTCTTTTAAGTATTCTAAAAAATCATGGGTGTGGATAAGAACTTGCAAACATTTTTCACATATGAAATACTTATAAATTAATTTAAAAAATATAGATACAATTCCACCTATATATGCAATAACAAGTCCATAAAGTAGATATCGTAATGTGGTACCTTTAAAAAATAAATTTTTTATTTAATTTATGCATAATATAAATTTTTATTTTCTTTTTTAAAAATTTTTACTAAAACTTTCTCTGTTTGAATAAACCATGTATGCCCCTACAAGTCCAATAAGCAGTAGTAAAATTCCTGCTCCTAAAATAAGTAATAAAGATCTGCACTCTTATTCAAATTTAGGGTCATTTTCTACAATTTATTACCCTTTTAAAAAAAGTCGTGTAAAAAAACGATCATTTCTTTTAACAAGGGCTTAAATTTTGAAATCGGATTTTTCATATTCGCATCCCTTATTACAATTATCTTAAATTCGTTCTTATAAGTCAAACAAATGTCTGTCTAAAAATTATTTATTCCAAGCTTAATTTTTTTTTAATTCCTCTTATGCTACTTCATTTTCCATATACCTAATTATTTCATCCATTGAAGGCCTATTTTAATTTGTGCCTTATTATCTATTATATTAACAACATTTTTTAATCAGATTAACTATTTCTTTATTAGGAATCATTTTCTCCCAGTTTGGAAAAAAAATATCACCAGGAGTGTAATTTTTAACTATTCTTTATACATCTTAAATATTATCTGTATCTTTTATTTAGTGATAGTAAGGCTGGGTTTATGTGAAAATTTCAAAAATTAGTAGTCCTAAACCCCATGTATCATTTTGTTAGGTTTTTTATTTTTAATCTACTTATTCAGGCGCAGTGTATATTATTGTAGATTCTTTTATATTAGTATAGTATTCAAATTGTTTGTTTTAATTTGTTTATATGATAAAATCAGTCATTCGTATCTTTCGATTTTTATTATCCATTATTGTCACGAAATTAGTAGGTTTAATATTTCCATGCGTAAATCCTTTTCAAATTATAAAATTAATTCGTTTTTGAAAGAAATTTTATTTAGTATATGTTTATAATAATTAAAAAATACCATTATCATGGAGTAATTTTAGACCTGATGCAATATCTATAATCATTTAAATAACTTCTTTAAGTGGTAAATGGGAGTCCAATTTGTACCTATGGATGTAATGTTGCAAACTAAAATCACACAATTCCATTGCTAAGTATACATTACATATTCCTATATCCTATTATTATTATATAGCGTATCCCTTGTATTCTATAAAACTAGTGTGATCAATATTATAGATAAAGTTTAATTGCTTTATGAATTCTGCTTAATATTTTATATCTTTTAAAATAAAAAAGGATATTTTATAAATTCTAACTAAAAATATAGAATTATAGATATTTTATAAAAAGTCCCATTTTTTTTTATTAATTAAAATTTTTCTTCAATAGTTAATTACCTATATCAAATTTCTTTATTGCCGTAAATTTATCGTTAATTTTATTTGAACCTTGGTAAACTTAGCCTACTTTTCTAAGCTTTTTTTCAATTTCAATATCATTGTAAGGCCATACTGGCATTTTGTTAGTCTGATGTACTAATTATTTGCCAGTTTTATCGAATATGGGTTGAGTATCAATGGCGATGTAATCTGTTGATGAATCTTTAACTTCTGAATTTTATAAATTTTTAAATGAATTCATTAATAAAAATTTTATTTATTTTTATTTACAAATTAATTATCCTATATAACAACTTCTAGAAATAATAAAATATTTCTATAAAAGTTTTATTAAAAATTTTAAATAAAATAATTAAGTTAATTTCGTTTGATTAATAGGATCATTATAAATCATTTAGTAGATACATATTTTAATTTAAATATCAAAATGTATATTTTTATAAAAATAAAAAAATTAATTATTTCTATAGGTTATAGATTAATCTATTTAAAATTATAGTTATGAATTTTATATGGATTAAATTGAATGTTTGTAGTATAATTATTTATATATATTTTTAAATGAATATAATTTTAATCTTTCTATTTGAAATGATAATATACAATATTTTAATAAAAAAATCGAAATATATTTTGATTTAATATTTAGAAATTATGATTTTGAAGTTTTAATATTAATATATGAACAAATTTTGTTTAAAGATAGATCAATACATTTTATTTTTATGTAAACCATAAAAATTATTTAACTGCTTTACCTTTAAATTTGAATAAATTATCTTAATAATCATTTTGATGGTAGTGAATTATTTGAATTCATGATTGTAAATATACAAAAAATTTAAGATATGATTACGAGTTTTTAATTTTACTAAGGATATAAATAAAAATATTATTATTATTCAAAATAAAATTAAAAGTAAAATTTTTATTAAATAAATATTAAAACCTATAGATTTTGAGTAGAATCTCAAAAACTTTCTCAATTTGTAATCTACTCAAGGTTTAAATAATATTTAAAGAATTTTACTATATATTGTACTTTAAAAATTATTAATTTATCTTAAATTTTTTTTATGTTTTTTTTTTTAGTATTACATTTGTAAAAATTTTATTTTTTTCTTAAAAAGTTTTAACAATAATTTTTATTTATATTAAATTATAGAGAAAATGAAAAATACAGTTAATTATTCCGAAATATATTAATATAATTAAGATTAAACAAAAAAATTTTTAATTAACAAGTAATTGACTTAAAAAATTAATAAATATGTTTTATTACTTTTATGTAAAATATTTTATAATAAAATTAAGAAATATTTTAATAATATAACTTTAAAAATTTCATATACAGTATTAAATATTTAAATTTACTTGTTTGAATTTTTTTTCTGTAAAATCTAACATAATAATTATCTCATATATTTTTATTACTAAATATTTTATTAGTATTTGTAGGTGTTTGTTTAATAATGATATTGTACTATAATTTTTAAGTAAAATTATTGAAAGTGACTTATTATTAACTAAAAGTTATTAATCTCACTATACAAATAATGTAATTTATTGAATAATTACAAAATCTTAAGAATTAATAAATAATTTGTAAGCGTAAATATAAATATAAATATAAAAATTATTAAAATAAAATTTCGAAACATTAGTTATATAGAATATAAATTTCATCCATTTATATATTTTTCTTTTTTACATTTTTAGACAATTGTTAATTTTTTTATTATAATTTGTTGGTAATAAGCTTGCACAAAATTAAGGGTTTAAAAATTAAAAACAAATTACATTTTATTTTTATATTTATTATTAATTCGTACAAATTAATTAATTTATTAATTAATATTTATTAATTTATTAATTAAGCTTTTTTAATTAATTAAGGAATTATAAGGTATAAATAAAAAATCTTTAGCTTAGATTAAATTTATTAAAAACCATAAAAAAAAGGTCAATATAATAAAATAAAAGGCGCATGAAAGTACTTAAAATTTAAATTTAAATTTAAATCTATAACTTTAAACATATCTAATAACATAATATATATCACTACCATATTGCTTATCTAATAATTTTTTTTTAATTAATAGTTCAATATTGCTTATCCCTCTCACGGAACTTAAAAAGTCATCGATGTTGATGATGATAAAAAATGGTAATTAAAAGTTATTAAATTCAAATAAAAATACAAAATATTGTAGTTGAGGCATAATAGATAGTCAATAGCAATAGAAAATTAGATTATTTATGGTTTAAATGATTTTTAAAAATCAAATTTGTAACTTTAAAAAGCCAAAAAGAGCGAAAATAAGAATGAAAATATAATTTTATTTTAATTTTGAAGCTCATAAAAAAAAAAAAAAAAAAAAAAAAAAAGTTATTTTAAACCAGCCTAAAGCTCAATACAAATAAACTTTTGGAAAAAATAAAAATATTATACATATATAAAAAAAAAAACAATGAATTAATTTTTTTTATTAATTTTAACATAGTCAACCCTTCTTTGACAGAAGAATGGGACACGAAGTCGAAGCCGATTCTTTAGGAGACGAATGGAAAGGTTACGTTTTCAAAATCACCGGAGGAAATGATAAATAAGGTTTCCCCATGAAATAAGGTATTTTATTCAAAGGAAGAGCCTCCGTTTTAATGTCTAAAGGACACTCTACTTTCAGACCCAGAAGAACTGGAGAAAGAAAAAGAAAAAATGTTAGAGGATGTATTGTTGGACCTGATATACTCATCTTATCCGTTGTTATTGTTAAAAAAGGAGAATAAGAAATCGATGGTAAATATTTAAAAAAAAAAAATCACATTTTTTTATTTTTACTTAATGGTTATAAATTTTATTTTCTCGCTTTTTTTTCACCCAAAAAAAAAATATTTGGAGAGATAAATGTTTGTTTTTGTTTAATTAGTATATTTTTACAAAAACAGAATTATTTTGAGCATAATAATTAAATTTAATAGTCAAAAATTATTAACACAAAGTTTTAATTCTTATCAAAACATATTAAATTTTTTTTTAAGTAATTAATAACAAAATTGTTAAATAATGTATAATCTATAAATTTTTTACTGAAAAATCAAATTTTTTTATGCATATTTATAATTTAATTATAAAAAATTAATTCAGTTTTTTATTTTTTATTATTTTTTAAATTTATTAAATTATTAATTTTTATTAAATATCTAGGATTAACCAACGTCTAAAAACCCAGAAGATTAGGACCCAAAAGAGCCAACAGAATTAAAAAATTATTCGGAATTAACTTAGAAAACAAAAATGGATTAGAAGAAGCCGCTTTAGTTAGAAAAAATGTCATCAGAAGAACCTTCACCGTTGGAGACAAATAAAGATAAAAAGCCCCCAAAGTCTAAAGATTAGTTACTTTAGAAAGAATCAGAAGAAAAGAATAATACAAAGTAATATTTATATTTTAAAAGGATTACTTTTTTTAAAAATTATTTATTTTTCGGAATAATTTATTAATTTTTTATTTTTCAAGGCCTTAAAAAAATAAAGATGGGAAAGCTCCAAAACCGCTTTAGCTGAATACAATAAATTATTAGTTGAATTCAGAAAATAATAAGCCAGAAAACACTCCATCGAAGCCGCTAAAAGAAAAGCTTCTCACGATTCTAAATAATGAGCCTTACCTTCCTAAAAAAGAAATATTGAAAAATTTTTAAAAAATAATTGAATTATACTATTTTATGTTTTATCATATAATTTATATTTAATTAAATAATTTATACGCAGATATCCTAGCTAGTTATTTAAAATAATTTATTTAAACGTTTTATAAAATCAAAATTTATCACATTCCTTGTTCTTTAACTATAATTTTAAAATAAAACATTGTTATCTAAATAAAAAAGCTTATATTAAAAATTATCTTATTTATTTAATTATTTTTGTAAAGTAATTTGTATTTTTGTAATTTATATAAGTTACTATGTATTTCAAATTAAAAATATCTCCATTATAAATTTCATAGTGCCATTTCTGATAAATTATATATAAGTTAATGTAAAGTTTAAGTCATGTGTAAAATATAATGTCTATTAAATTCTTACTTATAATGATTTTTGTATATATAAATTTTATTCTTCATTTATACTTTTTAAAAATATTATAAATATTTTTTAGCCTTTAAATATGATAAAATTAATTATTATTTCGCTAATTTAATTTATATAGTTAAACCATTATTAAGATTATTAAAAAAAAAAATGTATTATATAAATAACAGACAAATAAAAATTTGATTTAAATATATAGCTATATTTAATAGATTTAGTTAGATATTTTGTACTAGTATATTATATATAATTTTAATTTGGATTTTATATATATAAAAATTAATATATATTTATTTAAATAAATAATTTTTTTAAAATGTCATTCATATTTTAATTTATTAATATTTTCTTTTACTTATTTGCCTTGATAGATTAATTGATTAAAATACAAAAGAAAATAAAAAAGAGAGTGCAAATTAATCTATATAAACCCAATTTATACAAAAAAACCAATTTATTAATTATTAACATATAAAAATCAAATTAAACAAATAAAAAAATTTAAATAAAATAATCTCGCATGCCTAATAAACTTTGGAGAGTTCACCCTAGAACCTACGGAAAAGATTCTAGATAATGTAGAGTTTGTACCGCCAGATAAGGTCTTATTAGAAAATATGAATTAATGTTATGCAGAAGATGCTTCAGAGAATAAGCCGAATTCATTGGATTTGAAAAAGTAAATTATTATCCATTAAATATAAATAATAATAATAAAAATAATGTTTTCTCTCTAATTTTAAACTAAATTGGACATTCATTGAAAAGAAAAAAAATTTTTGGGTTAAAAATAGAAAAACAAATGGATTTCAATTCAAACTGTTCACATTTGTATAAAAATTTAGGAAAATAAAAAATTTTACAATTATTTCTTTTATTTTGAAAAAGCTTTGAATATATTAATTCATAATTTTTGGCCTTAGTATAATTAAAAAAATAAGATTTATTCTTTTAAATCATTCGGAAATAAATAAAAAATTATAAAAAATATCTCGAAAAACCCAAATCTACCTTTTTCGTTTAATTTTTAAATATATTTTTATTTATTATTGTATATTTATTTACCATTATTTATTTTATAGAACAAATGAGAGGTCTTAAAGCTATAGAAGATACTAAATTAAAAAGAAATTGTATTATAAACAGTTAAATTTAATAGTCAAAAAATTTTAAAAGTTAATAATATATTTAAACCAAAATTTAATTTATTATTATAAATATACATATTTCAGGCGTTTAGACCAATTTATATATAAATTAACTTTTATTAAAAAAAACAAAAAAAATATCTTATTCTCTTTATTTAATTTTATTGAAATTTACAATTTTATTAAAAAATTTATATATAAAATCGTCAGAATTTTCTATTTCATCTTCCAAAACAATATAAGAATTTTTATGAAATCTAACAAAAAATTTTTATTTCTCAAATTTGTTTCATTTTTTTTAAATATTATAGTTTGATACAAGTATTTAAAATTTATTTCTTTTTCTTAGTGTTTTTATACAAATTAAAACCTCCAAGTTAGACTTTTTTTTTATTAATAGTTAATATTCAATTAATCTATAAAGCTACTCAATTTATATAATTTGTAAAATAACCTTTAAATAATAATAAATAACAATTATTAATTTTTCTAATTAAATTTTTCTGCAAAATAATAAAATAATAAAAATAAAAATAGAAGAGATAATTTTTATAAATATGCCTGGAAAAAAGAAAAAAGTAGATCCCGAAGTGTTAGAATAATAATTTTAATAATGGAAACAATCAGAAGAATATTAGTAAATGGTAAAAATTCACGACGAACTGAGAAAAAAACCTAAAGATGGAAGAATTTCAACCACAGATTAATATGGAAACGATTTAACTGTATATAAAAAATAAATATATTTAAAAACACATTTAAAAAAATATTATGTCTTTTTATTTAAATATTCGAATTAAAATTATATTGTATGATTTTTTATAATTTATATAATAATAATAATTAATAGGGAGATTGGCAGGAAATTTTAGACATGATATATGATTTATTTAAATTAATGAAAGTGAAAACTGGAAAAGTAAAAAATATTGATTAAACTACTGTAAGGTCAATTTTATTTGGTAAAGAAGATAAAGAAGATTAAATTATAAAAGTAGATGGTATTTTGTAAAATTTATAATTATACTATCAATAATATTAATTTAATTAATAAAAAAGTTGCTTTTTTAAAAATATAACTTGATTTTAGAAATTTTTATTTTTACTAAATATAATTCTATAGAAAAATAAAATTAAAGTTATATATATAATTTATAAAAAGAGTATTTTTAGTATTTATTAATTTAAAAATATAGATGTGGAGTTACCAAAGAACATGCAGATAGATGCGATCTTTTAAGACATAAATTAGTAACAGAGGTTACTGAAAGAATTAGACTTGATATATAAGAATGGACAGCAGAAGAGTTCCAATAAAAAAGAAAAACAATGATCAAATGTATGTCTGAGTTTATTAAATTTTATACCTAGCATATAAAAGTATTAAATATTTACATAATATAATATAATTATGATACAAAATGTCACTTACTATTTATATATATTTTAACTAAAATATTGTATAATTTTTAATTTTTTACTATATTTTTCTAATACATTTATATATTAATAGGCAAAATCAGGTGGACATATTGAAATTTTTGATATGAGAATGGCTGAAGTTTTGCACCCATTAAAAAATTTAATCGAAATCAATGCCAAGTATAGAAAGTTTTTATCCGACAATCCGTAAAAAATAGAAAATTATATATTAAAAAATATTTAAATAAAAATTTTCCTTTTTTTTTTTCAAAAGAAATTAAGTTGAGAGAGAAGTTAGAAATTTCAAATTAAAAGCAATTGAAGAGTAGTATGTATTATATTTCCAAGATATATTACGAATTATTTATATATACACTCCTGAACCGCCTTATTTAGGGTATGATTAAAATTTAGACTGCAGAATTAGATGTACCCCTGATTTAAACAAATTATTTTATAAAATAAATTTAAATGGGTGGAGAGATAGCGTTTGCGATAAGTGGTATATTGAACCTCTTTATAAAAATTTTAGAAAATTTTAAAATACTTTATAAGTGATGTGGTTTAAAAAAATTAATCACTGGAAATTACCGTTATGGCGAAACATCGAAATGATCGCAGATATCTAGGCACTTATTAATTCAGAAATTATTGCAGAAAGGTAAAATATAAAACATCTAATATTAATTATTTTTTAGAATTTTTATCATTATATTAATTTTTATTATTTAAAAAAAAAATAAAGATTGTTGGGAAACCCTTTGAGAAGAGATCAGTTGAATTTTGCTTATAAATCTGTAGGTATAATTGAAAAAGCTGACGCAAAAATTATTAGAGATAATCTTTTAGAAAGAGATTCTAATACTATAGAAAATTCTATTCCAAAATTAATTATTTATCATTAAATTCAAAGAATGAGAAAATGGAAGGATAAAAAAGCAGAAGACGAAGAAAAAAACAGGATTTTATAAGAAACAATGATGGAACTAAAAGTCATGAAAGAAGAAGAAGAAGCTAAATCTCCTATTAAATAAGCTGGACTTGAATTAGACCCCTTACCAGCTGTTCCTTAGATAATGTTAAACAAAGTAGAAAATGATGTAAGATTTATTTTTAAACTCAAGTTTAAAATTAAAAAAATTATTTTTAATTTAATTATTTTTTATTATCTTTAAAAATTAATTTTTCTTTATTCTTTAGGATGGTAAATCTCCGATGAAAAAGAAAAAAGACGAGGTTGAATAAGAGGAAGTAGAATTAGAAGATCCAGCTTTAGTGTAATTAAGAAAAGATGAAGAAATTTATGGAAGATATTTTATATTAGAAACTTTAGTACACCCTTCATTTTTGGCCAAATTTGAAGAAGCTTGCGAAATGTTAAGACATATAAATCCTGCCGTTTAATAAGATATAGAAGATAAAATAATTTAAGAAGGGTAAGAACCAAGAATAAAAGATAGAAAAAATGAAAAATTCTAAAAGGCTAAAAATGCCCAGAGTTACAGAGAGTAAAAAAAAATTGAAGAACATTAACAAACTGAGGTAAATTTTTAGATTTAAATTTTTAATTTTATATTAATTTTAGTTTTATCTTTAATTTTTTTTTGCCTATTTCTTTATTTATTTTTTATTAATTGTTTATAGATAAACATTAAAAGACCTCCTGAACTCTGGAATTACCCTAAAATTTTAGAGGAAGAACATAAATTTAGATTTATTGCTGAACCCAACCAAAGTTATATAGATAGAAGGTATGAACATTTCGATTAAAAATTAGAAGAAATTAAATCTCACTTATTGTAACATACACCATATATTTGGAATTACATGATAGATAGAGTAATTGATGTATATGCTGGTATT
Organism: Pseudocohnilembus persalinus; assembly: GCA_001447515.1. NCBI lineage: Eukaryota > Ciliophora > Oligohymenophorea > Philasterida > Pseudocohnilembidae > Pseudocohnilembus > Pseudocohnilembus persalinus. The sequence goes on along the minus strand of LDAU01000155.1, from coordinate 437,343 downwards.
TATGAAGAAGATCCTTAAGATAAATTGCCCAATAGTGAATTTCACATAGATTTCCCTCATATTTTAAAATATGGTCCCCCTGAATAGCCCCCTGAAGACAAAAATAAAAAGAATAATAAAAAGAAATGAAAATATTTTACATTTTTAAATAAAAAATATTATGTTCATTATTTTTTCGTATTTTTTTCATTATAATTTACTATATAAAAATATATTATTAATATTAATTCAAGTACGACTTTCTTGTTTTTTTATTTTTCATTACATGATTTATTAACTCTAAAATATAAATGTTATAACTTTACATTATTTTTTAATAAAATTAATTATAAAATAAAATATATAGCAATTTAAATATAATTAATTTAATTTAAAAAATATAAAATACAAATTTATATTTATAACCTTTATATATATATATTTATTCATTCACTTTCTGATTCAGATCCGTCTTTATTTTTATTTTTTTTATTTTTTTTTACAGGTAAGTCTTCTTCGTCTTCATCTACTATTTTTGCCAATTAACTTCCACTTTCGTCTTCGTCGTCGTCTTCATCGTCATCTTCTCCTCCAGAAGCGTCAAAATCACTGTCTTCTTCCTCTTCGTCGTCGTCATCTAATAATGGACCCATGGTTTAGGCTTTAATTACTCTTTTTCCTTCTGCTCTTTGTCCGGGTAAAGTTCCCTTTAAATGTTAAATAATAAATTAGCATTATAAAAAAAAATAATTAAAAAAATAAGAGTATATATAAATTATTTTATTAAATTAATGAAATTATAATTTATTTTAAAAAAATTTTTTTTTATAGATAGTTATTTTTTAATGTTTACATCTTCATTTAAGTCAAGTTCTGTGGTTCCATCTATGGCATCGGTTTTTTAGATTTTAACTTTTCTGTCTTTGAAATATTTAATTAAAGGAACTAATTCTTTTTTATCAAATCCGACAAAACTAGCCTCGTAACTTTTGGCAACAACTCTAATATCAAACATTTTACTAGCTTATTCAATCTAAGATAAAGATATTTTTAATTATTAAATTTAATATATTTTCATAAATTTTATAAAAAAAATTTAAATTAAATATTTTGTAAACAAATAGTATAAAAAAAAAAAATTAATTTTACTCTATCAAATTCTACTACTTAAATTTCAGAATGGGGAATATATATAACTGGTTTTTTTATGAAAATAATACTTTTTTGTAAGGGGAAGAAAAATCCTGCATTAGTTTTTACACTACAATTTACGGCTTTCAATCCTTCTGAACTATTAAATATATATTATAATAATAATTAAGTTTCTTTAAAAGTTAATTTTTTTATATTTTTATTATATTACCTTTAGAAATTTCCAGGAATAAATATATTAACCCTTATAATTTATTTGAATAATTTAGCGAAAACTTCATAGGTAGGTCCTTCAGAGGGCTCTTCAAGGTCTACATCCCACTCATATTTTTTCATATCTTCTTCTTTGATTTTTAAATTAATACTAGTTTCGTGGTCTCTTTTAAAATATACCACTATAAATGGGTGAATTGTATTTCCTTGCTTTAAGGGTTTGGTTAAACCTATTACGAAGGCAACTTATACCTAAAAAATAAAATTTACAATATTTATTACAAATTATTTACCTCGAAAAAAAATATTAAATTTGTACTTCATCGGGTAAAGGCAGTAAGAAAGTTCTAGATATATTTTTATATTCAATAACATAATTCATACTTGCTCCATGTAATCTTAAAGTAGTTTTATAAAAATCGACTTCAAATTTTCCCCTTAAATTTAATTCAAATTAATATAAAAATTTTAAGGTAAATAAAAGTATATCAGTATAATAAAAAAGTTGAATTTATTTACCTAGGCACCATCAATTATAAATCGCTAAAAGAACAAATAGATTCTCCCGCATTTGCGCCAATTTTAGCTTATTTAACGATTTCTTAATTTAATTGCTTAATAAATGTAATTTTATCTTCTTATCCACTAGCTTCTTAAGAAACTTCCTAAGATTCTTCATTTTCATCGTCTTTTTTATTCTAAAAAATATAAAATATAACTAAATGTTTATTCTAAAAAGTAAAACATAAGCTTTACAATATAAAATTATATGATATTATTTTATTTACTAAATCCTAACCTGCTTAAGGAATATAAAATCTTATTTCACTCAATAAATCTTCTCTATTAAAAAATATATAAATAAAAATTAGAAGGTATAATTTTTATTATTTTATTAAAAACATGTATTAATTAAATTATTTTTCATTTATATTTTATAGTGCGTATATTATAAGTTCAAATTTCTTTATTATTTTATATAAATAATATATTTTTTAATTATTCCTTTTCTTTAAAATTTTATATATCAAAATTTTCTAGTTTTTTTTACTGGTCATCCAAATCATCGGTATTCATTTCTAAAGTAATATCTTATTTTGTGGCAATTGAATTTGTTATTTATTATAATGGCAAACTTAAAACTTCTTTATCTTTATTTTTTAAATATAAGTTTTTCTCTTTAATTTCAATTTTTCCCCAATTCATACCCCTAAGTGTTTTCTATTCAGACATTTGTATTTTTGTATTTGAAAAAATATGTAAATATTAAAATATGAGATTTTTTGTTTATTTAGATTTTTAATTTCTATTAAAAATAGTAATTCAAACTTATTAAATTTTTGATAATATTTTTGGATAAAAACTATTAATCAATTAATAATTATTTATTTAAAAAATTCGCGGTATTTTAATATACCTATAGTGATAAAAATACTAAATAAAAATTATGAGTAAATGTTAAAAATTAATACTATATATTTAAGATTAAATAAAAAATTGCGGTCTAAAATTTATTATATACCCTTGGTAAATATAAATATAATATTTTAAATTTTATATTAATTCATTTTTTTCATTTTCATGCACTTTGAGAAAATATTATCAAAAATTTATTTAAATAATAATTATAGTTTTAAGGAAAAAATTATTTATAAATTTACATTAATAAATATAAATATGATTGTCTATGTATAGAATTGATATTATACTATTTGATTTCGGAAAAGTTAATTTTAATTAATCTAATGACTTGAGTTTTAATAAGATTGTAAAGTGAAAAATTAAAATTAAAATATATAAAAAAGGTTTTTTTAAAATGATTATTTAAATGGATGCTTCAGAATAATTTTCTGTTAATATTTTAATATTTAATTTTAATTTATATTCCAATTATTTCATCTATTCTAAACTTACTAATTTAATCAGAATAAAGCCCAAATAAAAACTTACCCGAAAATTGAATAGATTATTATATCTAGATTAATTGCTAAAGTACTATAGAAAAAAAAATTTTTAAGTTATAACAGAGAAAATAAATATTCTGACAATTTACGATATATAATAATTTTTAAGCTCTATGATTTTTCTACATGATTTATAATTTATTAAAATTAAATTTACAAATTTAACAACATTTTAATAAAAATTACTTAATATAAATGATGGAAAACTATAATTAAAAAATAATAAAAGATTTATTTTTAAATAATTTATAAAAAGTGTTTTTAACCTTTTAAATTTATAAATATAGTCCAGTAACAATATAATATTAGCTTTTAATGGTGAACTTGAATTTTATATTTTGAAAACTCATAAAAAATATACATTTTTTATATTCATTTTTGTGCATAATTTATTTTTAAAATTAGTAAACTATATGAATTATATTATATTTAAATTTTTCTTATAAATTGGTTAAATAATATAAAAATTATTAGAATTTAGTTTTGTATTAAATATATTTTTAATAAATATATTAAAAGATAAAAATATAAATTGATTATTTAATTTATAACTTTTTATTAATTTATTTTGATTTAATAATTTTATTATAATGATAAAATTATTCAAGGTTTTATTTCAATTGTATTTATATAACTAATTACATTAATTTGGGTATATTATAATATAATATAAAAATATATTTTATATACATTTAATAGCTAATAGCAGACTAATAAATAATGCAATTTACCATATATCAATAAATATTATTATTATCTCATAAAAAAAGTTACTACACATGTTTTAAAATAATATAATATTTTCAAAAATTTAAATGATATTCAAACCAGTTTTTAGTATAAATTTGCTTTTAAAGTATTAATTATTTAACGTGAAATAAATAAATCAACGATTTACTTTTTATATCTTCTATAAAATAAAAAATAGCTTTCTAAATAAAAATTATTTGATTAATATGATATTATTTATTTAATAATTTGTTATTTTTTTTATTAGAATATGAGAATTTATGATATTGATTTAATTTATTCAACATATTATATCAATAAAAATAATTAAGAAAATTATTGTTTTCAACTAAATTAACTAAAGTAATTATACTCATTATTTAATTATTGTAATCGAAATACGATATATAAGACATTCGTAGTATATTTTAATAAAAATATAAAAAAAAAAATATAAAAGAAAATAGAAATAAAAAAAAATACAAAAAATTTCTTTAACATAATAGCTCTTTTGCATAAATAAAATGATATCATACTCTGTGACTTTTTTTATAATCTAAATAATACATATTGCCTTTTAATTTACCATAGAAGACGCAAATGTTTTAACTACTACGAAAAACTTTTAGGTAGATACAGTTAGCATAAATATCAACCATGATCATAAAGAAATTTCTATATAAAAATTTAACGAAAACTAATTTACAGTTGTTTACAAAAATTCTTATAGATGCACATAATTTATAGGAACTAGTAATAGTTTTTATTTATATTCATAATATTATTTATATTTCAAAATACTTTTTATGATCAGTTTAATTATTTATATTGGACCTAAAAATTAAAATTAATTAGAATTAGATGCTGCGATTATTTTTAATATAAAATTGTATTTTTATAAAATTTTATAATTTTTTTAATATTTTATAATTATTTTTCATTTAGATGCTGTAGATGGTGATTTAACAATATTACCTTATGATTAAGATACCGTAATAGGTGAATTTTATAGTCAATGTACTTTTTCTGATAATATAGATAAATTCAATATGTAGTTATACAAAGGTACAAATACTTATGATTATGAAGCACGAAAATTTTAAACAGGTAAAAATTTATAAATTTAATATAAAATGTGTTAATCTATACAAAAATTAATATTAATTCTTTAGATTATACTAAAACTTATAATGGTAATATGGATACATATTATTACTACATATAAAGTGCTTAGTATGGGGATGTTAGTTGTCTTTTTATAGAAGATTCAATATTTATAATGGGAAGAAATGATTAAAATATAGCTTAACCTGATCCTTTAGGTAAAATTATTGTGATTTATAAACATAGATAAATAATAATAAAATTTATTCTTAAGCTTTATTAAATTATTTAAAAACATTTATACTTTTATATTAGATTTGGTATACTAGTTAACTTCACTTTTATATACTACGGCTCCATAAGGTTCTTCGTATTCTAATTCAGTTTATAATTTAATTGATACTTCATTGGATATCAACTGCTCAAGTACTCCAATATTTGTAAATCTATCAACAACTTTATATTTGGGTTGTTCAGGTAATTTTAATGATGGTTCTGGTAAATATGGATTATCTTTTTAAGAGGTTGATTTAAATGGAGGTAAAAATATCTAAATAATAATATTTGTATTTAAAATTTATAATAATTTTAATTAATTTATATAATTTTTCTTATAAAGCATATAATGGCATGTTAATTGAAACAGAATAATATATTAAATTTCCAATTGGAAAACCAATTTCAGATACCGTGATGGCATTTGCATATAATTACGGTCCAGATGATACAGATTTAAGTTTAAAATTTATTTAATATGATGTAAAAAATTAAAAACAAATTTGTACTGCGGAATTCCCTGGAATTTATTCGACTGATATTGACATAATAGATGATTTAATTGTTTTAGTAAATATTATTATTAATTAAATTTTTTTAACCAATTTATATAAAATTATATTATAATATAATAATAAAAAAAAAATCCTTTAGTCAGGAGTTTCCTATGTAAAAGATAATACCGGAGATTTATATATAATTATTATAAGAAATAATAATGATTGTTAACACAGAGTTATGAAAATTAAGTCAGATGTATTTTACTAAACTGGGATTGTAACTTCAAAAATAAATGATTTGAGATATGCTGGTATTATTATCTAAAATAGTGCGAACTAAATTGAATATGTAGAGGTTGAAGTAGTAGATGTTCCTGACGAAGAACAAGAATAAGAATAAGAAACTGAAAGTTTTTTCGAATAGTGTAAATATAATTTATAAGTGTAATATTAATTTATAAATAAAAATTATTAGAATTGGCTTAACTTTATATAAATTAATTTAAATTTTATTTTTATATATAGATAAAGAGTATATAATTATAGGAGGGGCGGCTGCGGCAGGTTCCGGAGGAGTAGCTGGTTCTTTAAAAATAGCTTAAAAAATTAGAAAATTAAAAAGAAAATCAAAATCAAAAGTACAGAATTTATAAAATAATAATGATGCTCCTGATAATTCCAAGAGAGACCTTTTAGAATCTGAGGAAGTTTCTTAATTTGATAAAGATGGACAAAATTAAAATAAAATTAATTTAAATGACCCAGAAAAAATTAGTGAGAAAGAGTTTAAATAAAATTTTTAAGAAATAAAGTAAAATAAAACCAATAAAACTCTTGATGAAGATAGGCTTTTTGATTCAGTAGAGTAAAAATTAAAAATTTTTTAAAAAAAATTCAATTAATTTTAAATAAAAAATTAGCAATGAATTAGTGGACAACCTAAAAATAGAGTAGAATAACATTTCAGAAAAAAATTAAATTTAAGATGAAATACAAACTTTATCATTGGTTTCAACAGCCTCTAATATGTTTATTATGCCTAAAAAGACCTATTAAATTTACTCCTAAAGTGATGTTAAAACTGTAAAGGATACTATAAATATTATTCAGCCAGTAAGTGGTTAAAGTTTAGCTTAATAAATTTAAAATAACAAAGAAAATAAAAAATAATTCAAAATTAGTCAAATTGAACAAGTTTTACACGATATGATAAAGTAGTTAATTGTTTTAAATGAAAACTCTAAGGCCCATGGTTGTATAAACCCAACTAATATATTTGCTTACAAAAAATTAATGGTAGGAAAATAATATTATAAATCCAAAATAGTTGGAAATAATAAGAAAAGAGGGTTTATATCAAAAATTATTTTATTTAGTAAAAAAAAGTTGGCAAAAATTGACATTAGGGCAAATAAATAGTTAAAATAAATTCCATTAACTCCTGAAGAAGCTAGTTAATATTTGAGTCCAGAAGAAAAATAAGATTTTTTCAAAAAAGAAAATAATTATTAACCTTCAAAGCCTAAAATTACATCTGATATATTTTCGTTAGGTAAAAAAAAATGTTAGAGTTTTTATCGAGTAGATTACTTATAATTTCTAATTAACAAATTAATACTTAATATAAAACAGTTTAATTTTATTAATTTTAAATTTAACTTTAAAATTAAAATTTAAAGGTATAATTTTATTTGAAATGATGAGTTTATAAGATGTTTAGGAATTAAACTTAGATGAGGCCAGTAAAAATAAAAATATTAAACTTTTTAAAGAAAATATTGAAAAATTATTCAGCGAAAGCTAAAATCAACAAAAGGCTGATTAAAATTTAAAATTAGAAGAATTTTCTCCTAAGTCTCCAATAGGAACTTTAAATAACTTAAGTTTAAAAAAAAAAAGAAAACGAAAAAGCGACAATAACAGTAATTAATTCCTTTTAGATTTAGAAAGTTAAAGAACATCTGTGGCTGTAAGTCCTATAAATAAAAAATCATCTAACTAAATTTCAAGTTAGTAATTAGATTTTTATAAAAATTACTCAAAAAAGTAGGAAAAAATTTAAAAATACTAAGATATAATTGAACTCATGGAGTTAATGCTCGAATTTAGACCAGATCAAAGAATTTCTTTAGAAGAAATTAAAAATAAGTTAAAGATAAACTGATTATAAAATTCATTATAAATTTATTTAATTATTAAATATAATATTAATAATTTTAATTATTAAATTATAAATGGTTTAAAAGAGTATTAATTTTTTTACATCAAAAATAAAATGGTTTTATTTTTATCAGTACAATTAACAAACCCTAAAAATTCTAAATTTATTAGTTTTATATTTCATTTTATGCTATATTTTATTTTTTTACATATTATATATTGTATAGTAGTTATTATAATTATAATAATATTAATATTATTAAATTCAATATTATATTTGTTAAATATTTTTAAATACCTAATAAATAAGTTAATTTAGTCTATTCTTAAATTATCTTATAGCTAAAAACTTTTATTATTTAAATTTAATTATAAATATTTGAATAATTATTAATAAATATAATCATAAATTTAAATTATAATAAAAAAAACAATATGCTAATAATTTAATTTTAATTTAATATAATAAAAATATAGAGGAATATTATAAATGTGATATTATATTTAATTAAAATTTTTGAAATATATCAATAAAATTGAAGATAAAGCTCAGTATATATTTACTTAGGTTAAAAATAAATAAATAATATGAATTTAAAATAAAAATTAAGAAATTTAAAACCACAACTTTTTATTTCTATTATCTTATTTTTTATATACATGTAAAAAAAGTATTTTAATTTTTCAAATAACTATAAATAATGTTTATGACAATTTAAACTAAATATAAGATTTATATAGTATACTTGGTAAAATATAAAGTTAAGCAAATTAATTACTGAGATAATTCAAATAAATTTAAATTTAAAATTATGATATAACTCATAATTTTTATAAACTTTTTCACCAAATTAATCATAAAAAAAAATTAGAAAGCTAATAAATAATTTTATTTACTTAATTATTACAATATATGTTTTTTTTTTGAAATTAGAATCAACCAATAATCTAAATTTAATTAATAAATCATTTCATTAAAATAAAATGATAAATTATACTAAATTTAAATTATATATTCTTTAAAATATATAATCTCATATATAATCTTATAATCTTTATTTTTTTACATATGATTTAAATATTATATTTTTTTTGTAAATTATATACAGTTATCCAACCATCCTGCAAAAATTTATAAAAAAATGGTATATTAAAAATTGATAATTAATCAAAAATCAATTGTATTAATTGTAAAAAAAAAATAACTAAAAAAAAAATTACAAACAAAAAAATAAAAAAAAAATACTTTAAAATATTATTAATTTTTAGATTATGTAATAAAATCAAATACTACACCATAGAATTAATGGGTGCCCTTAAAATTTACAAATTTATAGATAAGAAGTATAAAAATTTGGTTCTAATTTTAACGATTGCTCTAATAGCTAATAGAAAATAATAGAACTTAGAAATACTTAAGAATTTCAAACGATTCCTTAAATTAATATATAATTCTAATAGCTATAATAATCTTATGGATAATAAAATAGTAATGTATTAATATAATACTAAAAATAGGATTAGAAATTTTTAAATATGTACTAACTAAAATCTTAAGAATAGATATTTGATTAAACTCACTTATAGTTAAAGCCAAATATACTATTATGGTAGCAAGAGTAAATTAAGATAGAGTAAGAAGAAAAATATTTGAAGCAGTTATAGTAACAACTGGAATAAAAGAAAAAGTTGTAGCAAATTAAACTAATTAATGAATAATAATAATAAGCTTATAAAGGTATTTAAAATTTTTAACTTTAATAAAAATAATAAAATGAGATGTTTAAACCAAAATTTGAAAATGTCAAAGCTGAAACTTATTACATTTAATAGTTATAATATTTATAATAGCCTCAAATTTAAAACCAAATTTTAAGCAAATATTAAATTCCATAACCTAGAGATTGGAATTATATAAATAAAAATTGGTAAAATTAATAAAATTTGAATGGGTTATAATTACCTTAGTAAGATGTTATAATATAGGAATAATCTAAAAAATTCTAAAATTAAGAACAATCAAACGTAATTAAAAAAAAAATTGAAGTAAATTCTATGTAAAATAATAATTTGTAAGAAATACATGTTATAAATGTAAAATAAGAGGACTCATAAGATACACTGTGTTTGTAATAGTAAAATTTGATAAAAAATAATTTTAGCAATTAATTAAAATCCAGTAAAGTTAACCCTAATAATTAGAATATAATTGAATATGATTAATTGACTGAATAAGTTGACTAAAATTCTTTATATAAATGTAAAAATTAAGAATAAAATTAGGATAAAAATATATTAAATTGTTCAAAAAATGATCAATTAAATAATTTGACTCGAAACTGTTATTAAGATGAAATTTAAAATAGTAAAATTTAGAATTAATTTTAATAGGTTTATTTTGAAAAATAAAAGAATCAACAATCAAAAATCAATAATTACCAAACTTTTTTAGGTAATAATTAATAAATATATTAAATTACGACAAATTTTTAAAAGGTTTATAATTAAATTAAAATAATTATTATAATTAGATAAAAAAGTTATCATAGATTAGTAATTAAATGATATATAAAGAAATCTAAAGTTAGAAGAAAAACAAGTAAGAAATTCAAAAATTGCTAATAAGATTTTAGAAAAACAAGTGAAAGTTGAATAAAAATTGGAAAATTATAACCTTGAAGAAAAAATGATTAATAAAACTGATATTTCTGATAATAATTAATAACAAAGCCAGTATAATTAAAAACTTTAATAAAAACATTAACCAAAATAAAATAACAGTAATTAATTTATCAACAACAACAATAATAATAACAACTTAGGCTTTAGAATTGATTAATAAACTAAATTAAATGAAAAAGAAAAGGAAAAATAGCACCAAACTTTAATGATTTAATTATAAGATTAATAAATAATTTAATAATAGTTATATAAAGAAAAAAACTAAAATAGTGAATTATCAATAGATTAGAATATTTCAACAAAAACAAATAATTCCCTGCCATAATAAGATAGTTTGAAAAAATAAAAAATGTACATAAACAATTAGGAAAAAGAAGTGAAGGTTAATAAAAAAAATTAAAAAGTTTTTTAGTGCGAAAAATGTGACTATTCTACAATTTATTTGCAAAATTACAAAAGACATTTTATAAAAGCCCACCCCTAAACTGAATTTAAGTGTTAAATTTGCGAAATTTAATTCAAAGATAAAAAATAATTAATAGAACATAATAACGAAAATCACCTTAAAAAATTATAAAATAAGTAGCAAAAATAAAATTCATCTGTCATTTTTTTTTGTGAAGATTGTGATTACTAAACTAAATTCGAAAAATTGCTAAAAAGACATGTAGAAGCTAATCATGGTAACGAATTAGTGAAATGTCATTTTAAAAATTGTAAATTTTAAACCACTGTTAAAAGATATCTAAATTAGCATTTATAGTATTGTCACTCTGTAGAGGAACTTAAATGCGATAAATGTAATTTTAAAAGCGAAAATCCTTAAAGCATGTATCAACATAAAAGACACATGCATAATAATAATGTATATAAGTGTGAGCAATGTAATTTTTAAACTAAAAATGAAAAAAATATCAATATTCATAGAAAAAATATGCATTAAGACATTAATTATTAATGTTAACATTGCGATTTTAATAGTAAAAATTAAGATTATTTCAAAAGGCATTTAAGAAATTTCCATCCTGATTTCGTTTCCGAGGAAAAAAAATGATATGTAATTTGATGACTTTTGTGTATAAATATAGTATAAATTTTAATTACCTAATAATATTTTCTTTTATATATATCTAACTTCATATGTTTATTCATTTTATTACAATTCTATATTATATAAATATATAATAATTAACATAATAATTTTTCAAGTTCTTTTAAATAAAATTTTAGTTAGTTAGTTAATTAGATTTTATTCTTCCTAACAATTTAATTTTTTTAAAAATATTTAATAAATAAATAAAAAATATTTTAAAAATATATAATTTATTTAAAGTTTTAAATTTAGAAATTTATACTTACTTGGGAATGTTAAATTAATAGAAAGATAGATTGAAAGAAAACTCAATTATCAATTAGGATGTTTAATAAGAATTTTAAAAATATTCAGGAATTCAAGATAAAATACAATAATTATTAAGCAAAGAATAAAAATAATATGATTTTTCAAGTGAAAAAAAGTCAGAAACCGAGTAAAAATATTTAAACCTTAATTTAAATGTATATTTATATAACTTTATGAAATATTTTTATTTTTAAATAAGGAATTCTTAAGATAAATATTTTGAAAATAATAAATATTTATAATAACAATTTTCGCCTGAGTTATCAAAAAATTAATAAAAAAATGATTAAAATGGATTAAATTCCACATTTGAAATAAAGGTACTGAAAGAAAAATTCAATAATTTAGAAAGATAGATTGAAGAAAAACAAAAAAATACAAAAACTCTGTAATAATTGGTAGATTAATAAAATAGTGATTTTAAAATTAATTATGATTCTAATTAAATAAATGAGGAAGACGAATTTAATGATTAATAAAACCAAACTTTTAACAATAATGATTAAGCTTAAGAAATACAGGATTTTGAAACTTCTAATAATTCAAGTAGTACAAAATAATTATAAGATTATAGTTGTTATTTTAATTAAGAGGACTTGAGTTATATATCGAAAGACTTATAGGAAAAGTTCAAGCTTTATATGAGTTAAAAGTAATTCTCAGGTTTTAATATAAATTCTTAACAAAAATTATAAGACGGATTAATTTACAATAATAATTAGGATTTATTTAAGTTCTTTAATAATGAAGAAGTTTAACAAATACAGCTTTTTTAAAAATACAAAAAATACAAAAAAAAATCGCAAGTTTATAAGAAGGAAATAGTGAAAAATATAGAAGTTTTGGAAGATAATAAAATTTTAAATAAAATTAGTCGAGAAACAATCCACGCTTTAGAAAATGAAAACAAATAAATAAAAAAACAAGTTTTAGATACATAATTATAGTTAAAAAAATAAAATGAGTCCAATTAATTAGTACTATACTAAAATTCAAAACTAAAAAACTAGATCAAAGAAATTTAGGTAAATAATATTATAATAAAACAATTATAATCCTAAATTTTCCTCTTTCATTTAAATTAAATAAACTTTTCAAACTTTTATTTAGCTGAAGGAATAATAATTGATAACTTAAAATGAGGAACTATAAAGAATTAATTTTTAACTTAAAAATGATTAATAAAAAATTAAAAATGAAAATTAAACTGTTATAAAAAACCTTCAATTAAAGATGAATAATATGTAGCAGGAAACACAAAAAGTATTATAAATTTGTGATAAAGAGTCTTAATAAATTAAAATTGAAAAATAAAAGGTGTAAGAAATATTATATAATTTTTTGATCTTATTGGATTAGGAATAATAATAATCTTAAGGGAAAGATTTCTAAAAAAGTAAAAAAACACTAATATTTTGAATAAATTTTTGATAATTATTAAAATTATAAAACAATAAAAAGAATTTGAGTAATAAGAGTTTTAAATAGAGAAAATAGTAGAAAAAATAAAGTTTAATATAAAAACTATTTTAAATTAGAAAGAAAAATAGAGCTAGTATATGTACAGTTTAGAAAAATAAAATGAAGAATATAAAATTTAACAGTAAGAAATTAAATTATAAATGAAATAAATTTAACATAATGACAAATAAACTGAGTAAATGTTTAAAAATTTATAAAATGAATATAATGATTAAATGGAATAACTATAAAGTCAAATTCTTGTAAAAGATTAAAGTAATTAAAAAAATTTTAATTTTTAATTTTTATTAAATTATTAGCTTTTTTTTTTATTTTTTTTTATTATAGGTATATAAGAGTTAAAGTTATCTTGTTAATAAAAGTAAGAGAAAATTATGGCATTTTAAAATTAAGTAGACAATGAGGAACATTAAGAGATTAAATAGCTATGTTAAAGGTTAATATTATATATTTCTTTATTACATTAAAAGTTAGCGCACTCATCAATTATTAAGCAAATTTTATGGCCTTTATCTTAAAAATATTATTAAATTGCAGCTTTTATAGAAAATAGTAAAGAGTAATTGTGTAATTAATAAGAAAAAAAAGAAAAAGTGATAAATAATGCAAATAAATAATTATTACTCAAAAAGTTAAAAAAAGTTATTCACTCAATTTTGTTTATTTAATTTATGAAAAAAATGAAAAATAAACCCTTTTAGTTAAAAAGAGGTGTTGCATAGAACTGGCTAAAATAGATAGATTAAAAATTTAAATAATAATAATTAAATGAAAGGGAAAAATTATAACTAAATGATAATATTACAGAAATCTTATCAAATTTTGATTTATTTTTAAAAAACTTAAACACTTCACATAAATTATTGGGAGAAGATAATTTAAATATTTATATTAACGAAGATCAAAAATTTATAAAGAGTTTGAAAATAATTTTTTAAGGAAATGATAAAAAAGTAAAATTTTTAGAAGAAAAATTGGAAGACTTTTAAAATAGGTGTTTGGATATCATGTAAAAAGTAGAGTTTTTAGGAAATGAAGTTGAAAATAAAGAGTAGATTTTAAGTACTGTGGTTAAAGAAAATAAAGGTTTAAAAATTTTAAATGACCAGTTAAATACTGCCAACGAAATTCTATAGGCAGAAAAAAGAAATTTTATTTTATAATAATAAAGTCACTAAAAAAAAAAAGTATTGGGAGACTTTTATTCTAATAGTAAATACTTTAATAATGGAGAAAATTTAAATTAAGTGCATTAATAATAAAATAGCCTGACAGATTTTACAAATTATAATATTGATGAAATTCAATAATAATATACTCCAAAAAGTTAAAATTAGTAGGTTAATTAAAAATAAAATCATAATAGATTTAAAAGTGAAAAAATTGATTTTAAATATTGATATTTAATTTATTAAGGATTGTTCTAATTTTAATTATTATTTAATTAAATAACTTATAATTTAAATACTTAAAAATTTACTATGAAAAACAGCATATGTTATTATATATTTATTATATAGTTTGGGAAAATCACTATTAAAATAAAAACAAAATAAAATTTATAATCCTTAAAATATATAAAAGCAGATTATATTAGTAGTAATAAAAATTTATTAAAAGAAAATAAAATAAAATAAAAGATACTATAAATTATGGAAATGCTAAAATAACATCATTCAAAAAAAAAAATAGACCTAGAGGACAGAAAATTCCAAGTAAAGACTAGATAAGTCAACTATAAATATGGAGAGTTAAAGTATTATAAAATTATTTATTTTGCATATTATTATATTTTGTATATGTATTTAAAAATTAATTATATGTGATATAAAATAAAAAAATATGTATAATGAGAAAATTAAAATAAATAATTTATGGTAAATAATGTTATAAAATGAATAAACTAGGCGTATTTTTAATTTTTATAATGTAAATTTATTCTTAATTAGCTATAAATTTTAAAATTAAAAAGACATGCAGATATAGAAGAATCTGATAAGAAATTTAGTATAAAGACATTTTTTGGAAACCCGTAAATTGAAGTATTATCAGTTAAATTTGATGAAAGTGATTCATATGTCGCATCTGGTATACTTAAAATTTAAGATTTACATATTTTATGATATACTATATTATACTTTACTAGTCTATTTTGGATATTTTTATCATATAATAATAAAATAAATTATTTACTGTATATTTTTTCAAAGGAAACTCAGATGGTAGTATTAAAGTATTTAGTTTCGAAAAAGGTATGATAATTACTAATATTACAGAAATTTAATTTAATTTTAATACAAATAAAATTTATTTTATAAATAAAAGGTAAACTAGAACATCATTTATAGGGTTCATCTGGAGTATCATAGCTTGCAACTACTGGTTTAGCGTAAATTAATATTTTATTTATTTAAAATAATTTAGTAAAAATAATTATTTTTTCTGATCTATAATTAAAACTTTAAAATAAATACAATAGATGGAAGCCTAAAACTAGTTTATTATATTCTGTTAATGCAGATGGTTCGATTATTTGCTGGAATATGAAAACAGGCAAATTTTTGGAAAAAACCTAAGAAAATAATTGTATATTATGTACTGATTTCAATAATGATGGCTCTAAATTGGTAACTGCTGGAAAAGATTACAAAGTAAATTTACATTTTAAAAATATTAATTAAGATCTTTATTAATAGAAAAATAATTAATTTCTTATTTAAAAGGTGAGACTTTATGATGAAGAAACGTTAAAAAATATAAAAACTTATGAAAATGGCCTTGAAGGCTACAATGGGCACACAAATAGGATTTTCGCTGCAAAATTTTTAAATGACGACCCCAATATGCTTTTAACAGGTATATGAAGAATAAATAATTATATTTAATAGTGAATTTATAAATATATATAAAATAATTTTTTAGATATATAATAAATATTTTTTTTTTATTAATTGAGGTGGTTGGGACAACGAGATTTTTATTTGGGACATAAGATAAAACGAAGCTATTGGCACTATACCGGGGCCCGAGATTTCAGGGTAATCTATTGATTATTAGAATGGGACAATTTTGGTAGGAAATTATAGAGTACAAAATTAATTAGAATTATATGATCTAAAAGAAAGAAGAAAAATCAAAGATATTGATTGGCAAATGAATCCCGAGGAAAAACATGGCGGAGTTTATTGTTATTGCGCAAGTTTCTAGTAAGTTTAATTAATTTTTAATTGTATGTTTTATCTATCAATATATATTATATATTAAATAATGCCAAAAATATAAATGAGTAATTTGTTTATTTTTAGAAAGTCGAAATAGGATCTGAGTTTTATCGCAGGTAGTATGGGTGATAATGCTCTTAATTTCTATAATTCTTAAAATGGATATAAAGTAGAGGCATCAGTTTTCGATATGCATGAACCTATTTATAGTTGTGAATTTTCTAATAACTCCGAAAAATTAGCATTTGGTGGAGGTGAAGGTGTTGTTTATGTTATGGGACTGTAATAAAAGGATTGATTATATTTGTATAAATAGGTAGTATATGGTTATAATTTTTAAGGTTTACAAAATTTTGTATAACTATATATTTCTATACTATAATATATAACATTTATTTATAAAAAATTATAGTAATTAAAATTATAATTATATTAATATAACATAAATATAAAATTTAGGATTTTTATTTAATTTTACAATAAAAATTTGCAAATAAACCCAATTAAGAATTTATGAGATTATTATTAATAAAAAAATTTATAATTATAAATTAATTTAAAATTCAGATAAATTAAAAACTCATCATTAATTTAAATTTTTAATTTACTATAGTGTATTTTGAAAATAAAGCATTATAAGGTCCTTCTTAAATTATAATCTATGTATTAAATAATTTTATTTTTTCTATTAAATCATTTTTCTGATTATACTTATTATTATTGATTCAACTGACATTATTAACCTATTTCTAAGGCTTTAAAAATTCCCATATTACACAAAATTTAATTATTATTTCTATTAATTTATTTTTAATTAATTTAAACATTTTTTAAGAATTATTTATTTCTCCCTTTAAAACAACTAGGATCTTAAACTTTCATATTAATAAGACTCAAGCCCAAGCCATTTAAACACTCTAGCATAATTTATTTTTCTTATTTCAACTATTTTACAATTTATTCTTGTTATTCTAATTTTTCCATAAAAGCGATTTTCATTTATTCCACGTCACAAATTTCTGAATTTTATGATAAATTTTCTTCATTTTCTGTATTATTAAAAGAATTTTCTGAATTGTCTAAATCTTGAATTTTAAGACAAGCGCCTTATTAAAAATTATTTTAACTTTATTTGCTAAAATTTTAGGAAAAATTAGAACTATTGCTATTTTTTTTATTTAGCGAGCAAGAAGTCTTTTTTTATTAAGATTTCAAAGAATTTTTTTTACTTAATTTTTGTTCTTGGCTACTTTTTTGCTAGAACAATTTTATTTGCGAAATTTACATTTCGAGCTCTTAAGTTATATCTAACTGTTATTAATAGGTTTCCTTTATATTTGAAACTTCTTTATCTTTAAATTATAATTGTTACTTCATTTACTTATTTGCCATTTCCAATTAAGCTATTTTTATTAAATATTTCATTTCCTTTTAATTAGTGTAATTACTGAGAGAAAATTCGGAGTTGTTTATGTTTACATTATTTTAATTTTAACTCGGAATATTTTAAATATTTTGGTTTTTTTAAGCTTGTGTCGGAATTGAAATACTTTAATTATGTTATTTTTTTTAAATTTAGTTGTTGCTTGAACTGTGGTGCAAACTTTATTTTCTCTAATTTTTTATGTCATTTTCTAAAAAAAAAATTATTAAAATTTATTTTATATAATTAAAATATTAATTTTTATGAAAATTAACTGTTTATATATTTTAGAAATTTGTATATTAAAATTCTTACTGTGGGTGTATGAAGACAAAATTTTTGCAGATTTTTCTCTATACATATTTTTAGAATTGTTGTTATTGGCATTATTTAATTTTTGAAGTAATTTTTCAGTGATTTATGAATAATTATTTTTACCATTATTGATATTAATATTATTTTAAGATAAAGTAAATTTATCAGATGTTAATTCATCTGCCTCAGTTTATGACACTCTATATATATTATTACTATTATTTTAATTGCTATTATTATACACAGAATTATTATAGGAGTCTAAAGTAGATTATCTGGCCAAATTAGTATTTATATTATTATTTAGCTGGTTCCAACTATCTTAATTTTGATTTTAATTTATGTTATTATTATTATTTGCTGTATTATTCGACGACAAAAGGTTATTAATATTAAGTCCACTTAAATTTTAATGATCTTATAATATATCTAACAATGCTTAAGAAGCCTATGATTATTATTATTATGACTATTAATATTACTGTTATTATTAAAATTATAAAGATTAAGAAACCTGAGAATATGATTTTCTTTTTCCCTCATTTTAATTATTCATTGTTTTTATATATGACGGGGAAGAGTCTCTTTAGTTTTTAGATTAATTTTGCGAATTTTATAATAATTAGGATTTCTTCTACCATATGTTTTCTTAATTTTCAATATTAAAAGATTATTTCATTTATTTATAAATATTTGTATAGCTGTTCTCATTGACCATTGTCATATTAGTCATTTTAGAATTTTTCTTTTTTCTATTTTAAATATATATGTAAGATAAAAATCTAAAGCTTAAATAAATTTAAGAAAAAAATAAATTTTTTAGCAAGTAAAATCTGAAATTTTACATTTTTTAAGTTAAAATTAATAAATAAATTCTAAATTTTTTTAATTATTTATTTATTGTATTTACATATTTTAGGATTAAATCATGGAATTATTAGGGTTTTAGCCAGCCTTGTGAGCAGAAGAAACATTTGAATAAGATGATTTTTATCTATCTAAATTACAAACACTTCCATTTCTTTACCCATTATTAAGATAATTTTAAGTGACATTGAGTAATGAGTTTACTTTTACAGAGTTTCTTAGAATATTACTTTAGTTTAAAGTTTACTGATTACCACAAAAACTGTTTCCTCCTAATTTTTTTTTATATTTATTTTTAATTTGTAAAAATAAAATATGAAAACAATATTATGAAAAAAATTGTATTTACAAATTTTTCAATATAAATATAATTTATTTTATTGTATTAAATTTACTAGGTATCATTTGCTGGTTGAAAGATGGCGATCTAGAATTTTTTCTATTTGATTATTTTTTTGATGATTATTATTAAGGAGGTATATCCCTAAACGATTTCGATCCAATAGTTGTGTTCATCCCCGATTTTCTTAAATTATAAAATATATTAATTTTTATGTAAAACAGTTTAATATTTGTAAAGAAGATTAATATACTTACTTTTTTTATATGATTTAATTTGGTTTCTGCGGTTAATTTATTATAGTAACAACTTTTTTTTTCTCTAAAATATTTATTTATTATATTTTGATTTATTATTTTTTAATTTTAATTAAACAAAATATTTTTATCGTGTTTTTTATTATATTTTACAATTTTCATAATAAAAATTTTATTTATATATTTATTTTTCTTATTAGTTAGCAAATTAATTTTTATTTAATGCTAATATTAAAAAGTAATATATTAATTAGTAACTTAGTATATATGCTTCTTATTTTATTTAATAAATTTTGTTATTTGGCAACGAAAATAACGAACAATTAATTATAATTTAATTAT
This sequence comes from Pseudocohnilembus persalinus, assembly GCA_001447515.1. Taxonomy (NCBI): domain Eukaryota; phylum Ciliophora; class Oligohymenophorea; order Philasterida; family Pseudocohnilembidae; genus Pseudocohnilembus; species Pseudocohnilembus persalinus. The sequence goes on along the minus strand of LDAU01000155.1, from coordinate 416,935 downwards.
TTATAAAAATAAAATAATAAATTTTTTTTAGCTTTTAAAAATTATAAGATAAAATTTATATATTATTGGAAAATTAAAACTATAAAAAATTTTTAATTTTTATATTAAAAAATTGAAATTTATTTTTATTTATTAAAAGATATTCTTATAAAGGAAAATTAAATAATATACTAAAATGTTATCATATAATTTATGCTTTTGAGTTTTAAATACTAGACTTTGGTGTTCCAATATAAAGTTAAGTTAAATCTTATTTTTTAGAAATATTAGCTTTTTATATTTCTTCCATTTATTTTTTCATTTCTTGCTCTAATTTTTATAATTATTTTATTTTATTTTAATTTTCCTTGATAAGATTCCTTTTTATTATTAATTGTAAATTAATTATGATTACCAAAAATATTAGCATATAAAAATAAGATAGAATAAAATCATAAAGATATATATTAAAAATATTTGTATTACATTTCTTGTTATTTTTCAAAATCTCTTTTAGACATAACCTTAATCCTGAACATTTATTTTTTTTATAATTTTGATCTCAATATTTATTCTTCCATTTATTTCACTTTATTAGTTTTTTCTTTTTTATTTTAATAATCCATTTACTTTTATAGCATTATAACTTCAGAGTGATTTTTTTTAACTTATAATGAAATTTATACTTCTTATTTTTTTTGTTCTTATAAACTATTTCTAACATTTTATAATTCTGCATCTCTTTGCTCTTTTAACTATTGGGCTTATTTCCTAAGTTCCATTTATTTTTTCGTCATTTCCTATTTCCTTTTCATTTACTATATATAAATAAATTAAATTTAGTTTTATTTTATTTATATTTTTTTTTTGTTTTATTTTATTTTTAATTATTAACCAAACTTTTTAATTTTAGAACTTTGGTATATTTATATGAAAAAATTAACAAAAATTTATTTTAAGTTACCTGTAATTTCTATTTTTGCGATTCTTCGTGTATTTGGCTTAAAACTAATGAATTATTGCTCAGTAATCTTTACTGGTTCAATTTTTTAGCTTGCTCTATTCGAAGTTTTTTAATTTTATTTTCCATCTCAACTCTCCTATTTATGACATCTAATTCTTTATTTTACGAATATTAAGCCTAAGATAAATATCTACTTTTAACATTTTAATATTATTATGATTTAGGCGATGTAACACCTGATTAAGATATAGATTCAACTCCACTTGTATTTGTTGTTTACTGTTATTAATTACTCATTTATGTATAGTTCAATAATTAATTTTTTATTTTTATTATTTTTTATTGATTTTTTTTGTTTATTATTATATATTAGCAATATTTAAACCTGCTATGCTATTAAATTTTTATGCAAATTTTTCAATTAATCAATTTGTTCATTATTATAATATATTTAACTTGGGTTTATAATCATTTGCTTAATAATTCTATATTTAATCAATTTAATAAAAGGTTTTATTTATTAGAAAAATAATTATTAACAATGAACAGTAAATAATTTGATAAAAATTCTTATAATTATAATAATATAAAATAATATTTATAAATGTACAAATTAAAAAACTAATTAAAAATCAAATTTATATAATTAAATATTAGTTTTAAAAATTTTTTCAATATTCATCTTCTACATACCTTGCTTTAGATTTTGGTTAAAATTCTAAAATGAATTCTGATAAATCAACAACACCATCTTAATTCTTATCAAATCTATTTAATATTTTTTCTATATCTCTTTAATTTACATAAAAATCATCCCCGACATTCTATAATAAATTCCTAAAATCAATTTCAGATAAATTTCCCCTAAGTCTTTTATCAATATAGTCAAAAACATATGTGAAGTTACATAATTTTTTTTTTAATTTTTATCTTGTATATTCAAATGAACTTTCACAATTTAATAGCATTTTAAAATATCTCTTTAAAATATTGATACTATATTCAGATAATTTCTGGTTATGTAAAAAAATAAAATTAAATTTATGCTTTAAATAGAAAAGTTAAATAATAGATATTTATTTTTTACCTCTTAATCTTATCCAACTCTTCTTTAAGGTAAAGTGGTAATTCTAAAAATATTTTTAAATTCTTCAAATGTTATTTTATTTTAGTCTTAGTAATATTTACTAAATCTTTTTAGTAAAAGTTCAACATCTGATTATTTTATGTCTTTTAGTCCTATCACACCTTCAATACCCTCAAAAAACTCGTTTAAAGTCAAAAATTTTTCATCATTAGTAAATAATGTAAATAATTTTTCAACTTAAAATTCTTTTTATTCCCACAATTGCTTTTTCAACTCTTCTAATTCTCTTTCACATAAAATTTACTCTTTAAAACATTAAACTGTATTATCAATCATTTACATATAAGTATAAATATTATTATGTAAACTATCTTTATAAGCTCTAAAATGCTCATCCAAATTCTCATTTTCGCTTAAACCATTATTTACGTCCACAGAAACAATATTTGGCTAAAATATAAAAATTTAAAAATTAATATAAAAAAATAAATAAAAAAAATACTAATATTTTCAAAAATATGAAACTAAAATAAATGAACTAAATTTAATATATTATAATATAATAATTATTTTTTTATAAATTAATTTTTAATTTAATTTTCTACCTCTTGGTGTCTAGAAATAGGATAACGTGCCAAATTATCATGAGATTCTTAATAATAATCTCCATATTTATATATAGTAGAAGGCTTATAATATCTATCTACAAACTAAGAGTCATATAAATCAGTTGTAGGGGTTTAGTTTACTCTAAAATCGTAGCACTGGTTTTAAACTGGAATAGGGGGTCCTTATAATTCATTTCTATAATGTTAGTGGGGGGGCGGCATACTACTCTAATTTGCACCGTATCTGTTACTTATTTATTACTATTATTATAATTATTATTATTAAAATTATTATTATGGTTATTGTTGTCTTTAAGAATAAAATTCTTGTTAAGGTTAATGTAGTTATGGGTATTAATGGGGGAAATTTTACTATGTATAGCTTTGTTGTTTATAGTATGGTTGTTAAAATTAATGCGGTTGGTGGGACCTGGAAATGCTAGCTCTGCAGGTTTGATTTAATGGTTAAGGGGGGCTTTTATAAAGTTGAGTTTAAGAAAAAACTGGTAATCTATTTTAATATTCTTGTGGGTAGTTTATTTTCTAAGTGTTCATTATTTATGACTATTATTAAGAATGTTGTAAAGGTGAATAATTTTTTTAAGAGGCATAAAAATCTTATTAAGTTTATTAAATTGGTGAATGCAAAGGTAATGTTTATGTAAATGCTAATTAGTTTTAAGCTGTTTAAGGATGATACATTTCTTTATTTTATTTAGAATGTTATTTTTGAAAATTATTTATTAATATTTGATTTTCAATAAGATTAATAAAATCAATTTTATTTTACATAAATAAAATTAAAATAGCTGTTTACTCTAATAAATTAATTTTTATTGATAATTTATAGTATATTAAATTACCAACAAATGAAAAATATGAAACAACCATACTAAAATCAAAATATAATGAATATTTATCAAATAGATATATCAGATTAACTTATATAACTACTTTCATATCCAATCAATAAATACTATTTTTATAAATCATTTACTTATTCTTATTCAACTTCTTCTTATTCTTATTCTTCAATATGTTCTTTTAAAGGTTTATTTTTAGTTTCTGTTAAACCAGATACCAATATAAGTGTTAGTCCACCTATTATTCCTATCGGTATCAAAGGTTGAATACCAATACTATCAAATAATTAAATAAAAAAAGGCGAAATAATACTTCCTGCAATTCCTATTCCTCTAATAAAACCAACACCCATTCCTATTAAAAAAATTTTCAAAATAAATAATAATCAACTAGTTTTAACTATTTTTTTTTACCTCTTATTTTTGTCGGGTAAAGCTCAGGAAAATAGGCCGAAATTATTACAAAAAATATGTTTGACAAAAAACATCCCAAAGAATAGCAAAAAAGTGTCATATATCTTTACCAACACATTTCGCCTTGACAACTATCTGGAATGATAAAAAATATTTATATAATACAAAAAAAACTAATGCCGGAAATAGTAAAAATAATTGAAGGTATTCTGTTAAAATTTGCTATAACTGGACCTCCTAAACAACTACCAATAACCTACATTGTACCAGAAAAAATTCCTAAAAATATTAAAAATATTTTTTTTAAATATATAAAATATATAAAATATTTATAAAATTTAAAATTAAATTATTAAAAATTTTAGTTATTTTACCGCCAATATACAAGTTAAAATCCAAACTTTCTAAAGAATAAGTTTATCCATATAAAACAAAAGTCATTACAAATTTTAATATGCAACAATAAATTGTTATGCTTCTCACGCTTTTAAATTTAAATAGAGTTAAATAATTTTTTTTGTTTTATTTTTCATTTAATATCTTAAATTCCTATAGGTCAAGCTAATTTGGTTCTATCCTAGGTCTTTTATTGAACTTGGCTATATAATTTAATTATGTAACGACTCTTAAATGGTCTTTATCCAAAAAATATCTGGGAGTTTCATATATAAAAAAATTTGGTATATTCAGCAATAAACACGGTATTAGAGTGAAATATCTTAATAAATAAAAAGCATTAGAATTCATCCAATAAGCAACAATACAAAAAATTATATTTATAGAAACTTATCCTATATTATTTAAAAATTTATAAAAAGATAATTAATAACTTATATTTTATTAATATAAACTTTACCTAATATAATAATTCCTACCGTTACTTGTCTAAACAAACCCTAACTTTGTTCACTCAATATTAAAAATCCGACTGTATTAGAGGCGTAAATTCCGAAGCCGGTAATAAAATTGGCTATAATTAGCATTATTGAATTTTAAGCAAAAGATACTAATATAAGGCCTATAGAAACTACTGAAAAACTTATCATAAGCGTTCCTTTTCTGCCTAATTTGTCCATAAAATAAGAGAAAAAAAAAGTACCTAATGAACAGCCCAAAAAAATGATAGATTCGCTTATTGATTTGTGAGAAGCTCTGTCGCAGTACATTTCAAAGTTATAAGTGAATGTTTTTTTGGATTATTTTTCATTAATTGTTACTAATTTATAATTATTTTGCACTTCTTAACAGGCCTGGGACTATTTACAATTTTATCCATCTTTACAAATAAAAACAGGATCTACGTATAAATAAGGGGCTCCTGTTATCATAATGTTGGAGAAAAAAAACTGTAAAAATAACAGCGAAAAAATTAAAATTTGGTATCTGTTTTTATACCCGACCTGAAAAAAAGCATCTTCCAATTTAAGCATATGTTAGTAATTTCTTTATTTATGCGTTTTTTATTTTTATTTTTATTTAATTCTTATTAAGCATATATTTTAAATTTAGAATTTTATTTAAATTCTAGAAAATTAATAATTTATAACCTTATTAATATATTTATAAAATTGAAAAAAATACTCATTTCGAATTTTTTTTATAAAATTTTTATAAAACAAACTTTTTTACAAGTTTGTTAATTTTATATAAAATAAAGTGAAAAATTATAGTATTTCTTTTAAAAGCTTATTTATATACCAAAATATAGTTTACAAATATACTAATATTTATTATTATAATAGAAATTTTTAGAAAATTCAGATAGTTGGGAAATCTAATTTATCAAACTAGTCTTATTATACCAATTCGACAGCTTCATCTTTTTATCCAAGTCCGACTAAAATATGGGCATTTTCGGTAGATTCAACTTTCAAGTCTTCTAAAATTACTTACTTTTTAGTACTATTATGTTTAAATTTGAGGCACTTTTAAACAGGGTCATAAACACAACATATAATATCGTTTTACTTGAATTAAAAGTCAACATGTACTACATTATCGCTAATTTTAGAATGGCTCCACTTAAACCCGTTACTCGAAATCATATAATAACCATTTCCTAATTTACTACTTCCATATATGAATTTAAAATTTTTGCTCTTTTTTGTAAAAATAAAAATTTCGGTTTTTAATATATTATAATTAAATCTTTTTATATATAATAGTTCAATATTTTAAATTATTAAGGAGTTTAAAAAAATGTGAAATTTATATATATGCATAATTTTATCAAATTTTATTGTTTACTGTAAGGACTTATTCGATTCCTATTCCAACAGATATCCAACTTATCAATTTTAAAATTTTAACTGCGAACCTAGTTGGTTCATTTGCACTTAAAGGTTCAGCTGACAATGCAAATCTTTAGTCTGAATTTTACATTTTACTTTATTTAGCAATTTTATTATTATTTTCTAACTAAACAAATTAACTCAAAAATTTTTATGAAAATTTTATTTCTTCAGTACCTTTGCCCTGAAGTAATGTATCTAAATGGACAACTCTTGTGACTGATTTGCTCAAAATTTAATTTACTTTTAAATCTACTGTTTTATTGCTATTTGTAAGTTTTAACTTTATGTCTTCTAATAAGGTGTTAATCTAAACAAAAAAATTATAACTAATATTGAAATTTTTTAAATTAAATTATTTATAAATTTTAAAAATAATTAAAAATATTTGTTTACATCTCTCGCCATATTTTGATACTTTCTATATGTCCATTCGAAATCTAAAGAAAATTCAAATTTTTAATCATTAATTGTACTTATAGATGCCAAATTACTTATTTTTTATAAATATTAATCTAAATTTAAGTTTAAACTTTCTTTTTTAAAAACAAATTCATTTTTTTTTGCGTTTTCCGCTTAAACCTAACTTTCTCCATTTACTTACCCTTGATCTTTAATAAATTCGCAAAATAGAAGCACATCATCTTCTATTTTTTATTAGTAATATTCACTTTAATTAATGATTCTTTCTCTAACAGTTTTATAATTATTTACTAATTATGATTAAAGATACTATACCTATTCAGATAACTTAACCAAATGATTGTTTTATTTTTCCTATTTTATTATTTATATTTAAATTAAAAACGAAATGAAAAATGAAAAAAAAAAATATGCATTCTATTTAATTTTATGTAAAAAATTATTTAATTGATTATATTGAAGTATTACATAAATCGAGTCTAAATCTTTTAATAATTATTAAGCCCTTAATTGTTTTTGTTTCTATTGTTTTTTTATTTCTTCTTAAAGTTAATCCAAAGGATCATTCTAGGTTTCTTGACTGCAATTTTTTTAGCTTTTTTCACTTTCGCTGTTTTACTTTTATTCGCTATTCTAATTATTTTATTAATCTTATTATTCATCTCCAAATCCCATCATTAACATTTATTTTTCTTCTTCTTAGCTTTAAATTTATTCCAAAAGTTTTTATTAATGTTAGAAAACTTGAGGAATTTTTTCTAGTGATTGTTGTAAAAATTGTTTTAAAGGTAATACTTTATGAGAAAGATGATTTTCATATCTGCAAACTGGGCAAATTAATCCATTTTTATAACAAACTGGTTCTACACAAACATAATTTAAACACTCTCCTTAATGAAGGCCTCCTTAATTACATAATTTATACCCAAAATTAGTATTTTATTATTTATCACTCATCTAAACTTAATAACTGGTACTTTTTATTTATATTGCTATAAAAGATATTTTGTAATTATTGTAATTTTTTAATTTGATTATCTTATTTTATAATAGAAAAATCTATATGTGTGTATTATATTATTTAATTATATTAAAAAATTTATAAGGTCTTTCTCTGCATAATATATAAATATAAGAATATAAATCAATTAATTATTCTAAATAGGTAAATACAAATCAATTAACTTATATAATCTATGTTATTAAATAACTTATATATTTAATATATTATAAAGTGAAATTATAAAATTTAATATATTATAAGTAAAAATTATATTATGTATTTTTTAAAACAAACCTCTAATTATATTAGCTAAAAAAAATCGAATAATATAAATTTCTATCACTGTACAATATGAAAATCATCATCGTCATCTTAATTTTAACTATCATTATTATTCATTTAATTATATAATTTGGAAGTAATTAATTATAAATGTTCATAATTTTAAGTTTTTTTGGAATAAGGTATAAATAATGAATTTTTTTCGAATTTTAACTCAAAAAATTAATACAATTCTTCTAAATCTTTAAGATCTTTTAAATAAAATCCTAAACTTATTGTAGAGTTTAATTTCTATGAGTCTAATATATTTATTTTATTATAATAAAATGTTTATTATATTTTTTGGCTGTTTTAATTCTCTTGGGTCATAGCTTGCTAAGTTTCATGTGGGTCCAAAAATATCAATTTATCGTCATTTATTTATCCTAAAAATTATTATTGATTTTAAATAATATATCTATTTCACTTATATACATTAAATTTTCTAATTCATTTTCATATATATAATTAATTACCAACAAAATAATGCGCCTTTTTTCCTCTACCTCCAATTATACCTAAATTAAGTGGACATTTCATTAATTACATTACTTAATTTAAATATTATGGGTCTGGAGTATCCAGGCCTATTCTGGCATTTATATAAAGGCCAATAGAATATTTTGTTTCATGACATATGTCGCAAAATATGTTTTAATCTTTTCCTATTATATATTTATTGTTATTACTGTCATATTTTTATATTTTTTAATTTAAATGTTCAGGGTTTTCGCACATTTTTGCATCCTTTTACCCAGTCATTGCCTAAAGAATTTCTTCGAAACTAATTATTTAGTCACAATTTAAACTCATTATTTTAAAATCCTAGGCATATTCATACGGATGAATTTCATGCAAGCATTATAAAATGTACATTATTTATGTAGGTTAATACCTTTTTAAGATTTAAATATAATTGATAACGAAATTGTAATTATATTTTTATTTAAAAAAAAAAAAATACCATTCTCCTGGTCTAAGATTAAATTCATTATAACTCAAATAAGAAATCCTTTATATACTATATTTTCCGATAATTTTATTCAAGTCATTTACCCTTTTAAGTTTTACTTACTTATTTTGTTCTTTTTGTTACCTAATTTGTTCTTAACAAATATCATTAATATCTAGTATTTTTGTATTGTTTGAATTTTTATCATCAATTTATTCTTTTTAAAATTTTTCTGATTAATTATCTTGAGATTTTAAATCTTTTTTGAAATTAAAATTTTTATCATAGATTTGATAAAATTCCTCTTGAATTTAACCAATATTATCTCCATCTAAGGTTATATTATCAGAAAAACATTTTAAAATATCGGCATATATTTTTTCAAATTATTACTTTTGCTATTTATTCAATTTATATTTTCCTTTTTAAAAATTAATTTATTCCTAAGAATATTAATCTTTATCCTGCTAAAAAATAGCATTAACATTATAATTACATTTTTAAGGAATGGATTACAATCCATTTTATTATTCAAATTATTATTATATGCTAAAATTTTTTGGAATTTTTTCTTTATTTTTTTATTGAATTTATTTTATTTCACTGATTATTTTTTAAACCAGTTTTTATTTAACATGTCGTTTTAAACTTTCAGCAAATATATTTTGACCACACCTTAACATACAACCCCATCTTGCATCAGTTCCATATTTAAGTGAAAACATACCATACAAATTTTAAAATACTTTTTCTGCATCTATGTTTAATTTGTGAAAATTTTTTCTATAGGTAAGCCAATATGTTTTTTTAATTTTTTTTTTTATTAATTCTTACCAGGCCTTATATTCTTATTTTTCTTAACTTGATTTTTTTTTACCTTATTTAGAAAAATTTTAAATACCAAATGTAAATATAAAATTATTTATGTAATTTGGAAGAATTTATTATAAAATAATATTTTATAATTATTTAAAATTTTTAATAGTTTAGCTTTTATATATTCAATAAAAAATATAGGTTAATTTTTATTTAAATATTAAATACTTGTTGGTGATAACTTTAATTCGATTTCTTTTCCTAAATAGTATACAAAATGAATTTTTCCTACACTACTCAAAGAATTATTGTATGATAAATATTCCATTTGTTCGGCTATAGTTATTTTTATAAGACTAATCTTTATATATTTTAAACAATTATTTTGTTTTATAATACTTTTGTAAATATTTTTTTTAATAAAACCAGAATGAATTGATTAAATAAATTCTCAAATTTTCCTAAATTACAATCATAATAATGAGTTTAGTAATTAGTATAGTAAAATAAATAAAAAGTTAAATAAGAAAATATAATATATTAAACTATTCTCACAAATTAAAATAAGTATAAAGAGTTAGAAAAAGAATAGTTATTATTAAAATTTTAATAGGTTTTAATACCTATATAATGTAAAAAGAATATCTCAAGTTTTTTTTAATGTAGATCATATTTAAATACATGTTTGTTTATTATTTTAGGGGTTTCAGAAAATTATTTAAAAATAATTAAAATTCTATTACAAATTAAATTTAATTATGTTAGATTTCTTAAGGTTTTAACATTTTAAAATAAATTTATTAGCAAATCAAATATTTAATTAATCAAACAAAATTAATTAGTTCTTTATAAAAATAATTAATAAAAAATTTAAAATAAACATAAACCTTAATTTAATTCTAATATAGTAAATTTTAATGTCAAGCTATACATATTTATTTAAATATATTATTATAGGTGACTCAGGTAATTTGACAATAATAAATTTACTTATTGTATCTTAAATATTTAAAATTATTTTATTAAAATTCTAAATATTAAAAAATAAAAATATACAGGTGTCGGAAAATCATGTGTATTACTGCAATTTTTAGAAAAAAAATTTAAACATGACCATGATTCGACTATCGGTGTTGAATTTGGATCTAAAATTTTGCCCGTTAATAATAGATAAATAAAATTACAAGTGTGGGATACAGTAAAAATATAAATATAAATATATCTAATTATTATTTAATGATTTAATAGAATTTGTATTAACAAATGAATTATTTAAAAATTATTAAGATATTTATTTTTAAAAATGCAGTTGTATATACTAAAATGAAGATTTATTTATTTATTATTGATAAAAATTATTTTTTAAATTCTTTCAGGCAGGCTAAGAAAGTTTTAAATCAATTACTAGAAGTTATTATAGGGGATCAATTTGTTGCTTATTAGTGTATGATGTAACAAATAGGGATTCTTTTGAAAGTTTGTAAAAATGGAAAGAGGAAATAAAATAAAGTGCAAATGAAAAAATAACAATTATGTTAATTGGAAATAAAACTGATTTAACTTAAAAAAGAGTTGTTACTTTTGAAGAGGGTAAAGAATATGCTGATAAAAATAATATTTATTTTATGGAAGCTTCTGCAAAGACAGCCTATAATATAGATTAGGTAAAAATTAAATACATTAAATTTTTATTTTTAGTAATTTTTTTAAAAAATATATAGATATTTTAAAAAACTGCCGAAGAAATATTAAAAAAAATTGATGATAAAGTAATTGATACGAAAAATGAAGTAAATAAGAATAATTTAACTATTTTTTATAGCTGTGGTTTAATTTATTAAATTATTTTAATATAGTCCTTAGGTATTAAAATAGGAAGTTAATTAACAGAAAATAAATTAGAAGATAAAAAAGATATTAAAAAATAAGGTTGTTGTTGATAAAATTATTTAATTATAAAATTAATTCATTGCATACCATAAAAAGTTATTAAAAAATACATTTTTTTTATAATTCAACATGATTTACGTAACTAATTGGATTAGAATTATAATTTCAAAAATAAGTTATTAATTTTTTGATGAATAATATGTCCACTTAACTATATATTATTATTAATTAAATTATATATAATTTATATAGAAAATTTACTTATAATAGTTCTAATAAAAATTATGTAAAATTTTAGCATTTTTTAAATTTATGTCAAGAATTTATATTCATTTTCCGTTTACATTGCTATTCTCTAATGCTTGTTACAATTCTTCTTTTAGTTTATTATTTTATTCTTTAATTTTTTCTATTTCTAGTCTATGTTATTCATTTTCATGTTCTAACTTTGAGTTTTCCTATTTTTTGGTATATTCAATTTTTTACTCTAATTCTAAAACATCTTTGTCTAAATCTGCACATTCTCTTTCTAATAACATATTTTCAGTATTTAAATCAGTTTTTTTCTTTTCTGAGTCTATCATCTTTCTCATACCATACGCAATAGATGATTCATATAAATTTTTATATGCTTCTAATTAATTTTTAAATTCATTTCTAACTCTAACTAACAAAAGTCCTCTTTCATGACAATCTATCGTTATTTATCTATTTAAATAATAATATTATTTATATAACTTTTAAGAAAAAAGCGATAAAATTAGATAATATTCACATATATTATATAAATTAAAACCTTTTTTATTGATTAAAATGATTTATTTTTTACCTAATTAATTCATCAAAACACTATTCATATAATTATTCTCTAATCGGACATATTCCTGTTTCTCTAGCCTATTTTTACTATAATTTTTTATCTAATTCTTATTATAATTATATTATGTCCATTCTGGTAGCTGGGGTCGACAAAACAGTAGAAACCCATAGTTATCCATTTTCAGACACTACCTCTTTTGGGGGCAAAATTTCGGACAAAATATCTTCTGTTCTTTGCCTTTCTGCGTCTTTGGAAGAGAGTCCTTATTTTTTCGAGTTTTTTTTTCTTGTTGCCACTGACACTAATTGGGGCGTGCTGTATTTTACCAGAGACTGGAAGTTTCCTAATATATTGTTTGACATTTATAAATTTTTATTTTTGTTGTTTTTAATGAAAGTGATTTTTTTTATTTTTGTGATTGATGGGTTTCTCTTTTGTGTTTATGGTGAAGTTTTGTTTTATTTTTGGAAAAACTGTGCTTAATATTTTTATTTATTTATTAAATTTTTTTAATTTGTGTGTTATATAAAATAAATTGAAAATTAGAGGAATTTGTTTTAATTTATAAAAAAATATTTAAAATAAAACTCATTATATAGAATTAGTGATTTTATTTGGTAGTTTTAAAAGCAAAACAATTATTGATTGAAAATTATATTATATAAATTATAAATATATATAATATCTTTAAATTTCAAGAATTATACACTATCACTTTAATTTAATAAACATTTTATCAAGATTAGTAATCTTGAACTAAATAATTATCATCTTCTCCGTCATCATCGGATAATACAATTTTATCATCATCGCTTAGTTCACAGCTTTTTAATTAACCTAATTATTTTTTTAATTCATATTATTTAAATTAATCGGAAGCTTTTAATTTTCCAACTTCGTACCTTGTTAAAACTTAGACGGCTTTTTTATCAAATTCCTTAGAATATCTTTTATTACAAATTGGTTAATTTTCAACTAATTTATATTTTGTATAAACCATTTTTATCAAAAGCAATGAAACTATTATTATCATAAAAAGAACTACCCTCTTTATTATATTTATATTTGCTTACAAATTATCTTTAATTTGATAATAAACATTTGGATCCAATATAAAATAATAAAAAGCAGATAATATTATATATGCTACTAAGATTATAAGAGCTATTTTAAGTACTCTTTAAATTTTCTCTATTATATTTATGGCTTAAATTCTAAAAGATTTTTTTTTAGCTTTATTATTTTTCTGTGGTTTAAATTTTTAACCAAACTTATTTTTATATTATTCCATTATATAATAAGAATTTTAGTTTAGAAATTTATTATATTTTTATTTTTGTCAATTATTTCGAAAATTTATTTTTAATTTAATAAAGTTGCTATTTAAATTTTATTGAAAACACTAGAACTATTTTATTATATATATATAATTTAAATTTACATATAACTACATAGGAAAAAAGAGTGGCTCTTAAAATAAAATATAGAAAAAATTTTTAAAATTAATATTGTTAAGTATTTTTATAAATGATAAAAGTTAAATTATTTCAATTTTTTTTGAAAAATCTATTTTAATGTTAATTATTTTAAGATTCTTATTTTTTTAAATATATTTTATTGTTATTATTTGTTTAAAATTAAGAGGTAAATATATTGCTATCAGATAGATTATTATTAGGACTTCTTATTTTATTGGAAACATTTAAATTAGGTGAATTTTTTTAAGAGGAATTTGAATGGTTTGAAATTATTTTTTTTGATTTTTTTGATTTTTTTGCACTTTTATTTAAAGATTTTTAGTTTTTCTTGCTTGATTAATTTATTTAAGTAGAAAATTTTCTGTCGAATTTTTCGCTACTGTAATTTTGTTTAGAGGTTTTCTCATATTTTGAATTCAAGTTTTTAAAAGCATCTTTTATATTTTTCTAAATTGTGGTTTATTGCATATCGCTTTATCTTAATTAATAATAATCATAAAAAATAATTTTAGAAAATATAAGAAAATATAATTTATACTTTTAGGTGTTAGGAGCTAGTAAACTGGAATGATTTATTTTATTTAATTATGCCAAATTTTTTATATCAGCATGAGAAATTAAATTACTTTTATTTATTAATTTTTTTAGAAATTTCTCATTATTTTATTTAATTTCATTAATCGATTTATTGGTTTTATTAACTTATTTCTATGGATTTTTTTCAGTTTAAAAATTTCTATGAGTTTAGTTTCCATAAAGAGATTTAGTTACTTGATAACTTTGCTAAGAAAGCGATTATGATTATGAATGAGATGTAGAAGAATTAACATTTTATTTTTTTCTCTTATCTCTAAATTTTTAATTGTAACCAGATTAAACTTATATCATATTTTTTAATGCAAGTTTTTATGATTTAATTCCTTAAAAATAAATTATATGGAAAATTTATATTCTAATACTTATTATTAAATTAAATATTATTATATTTATATAATTAGTACCAGTCTTTATAGGGTTATCAATATTTTTACTAGATTATGGTTAAATAATAGTTAAATTATTTTTATATGTTAAATTTTATTGAGGGGAAAAACTTGCTACTCTTTAATTTTTGGAAGATTTTTACTTCTATCTCTTATCTTAATTAAAATTATTTTATATTAAATTATCATCTTAAGATTAACTTTTTTCTGCTTTTTCTTATAATTTTTTCGGTAAACTTTATACAGGCTTCAATAATTAAAAATATAAATTTAATACTTTTTTAATTATTTAAAAGCTATTTAGTGATATAGTAATAATAAAATTACAGGTTTTTGAAGCTAAGATAACATATCTGCTACATTTATTGTATCCTAAGATTTTTGTAGAGGTATTTTATCTAAATTAATATGAGTTTACTCTTATTAAGAATTGCTAGCATAGCTTTTTATATATAAAAATAATTATAAATACTAAAATAATGAGTATAGTTATTAATAAACAATAAATAAATTTTAAAATAATAATAATTTAAAATATACTTTTTCGAATCTAATAATAAATTTTTATTTTTCAAAATTTCATCTTCTTTACTACTTTCTCTACTTTATTTTTAAATTATTAATCCTCCTGATATCCTGCTATATGATTTTTACTAATGAGTTTATTCTCTATATCTTGTTGTCTAGCACCTTTAATTTTTTAACCCTTGTCTTTAAAATTAAAAATAAATTAATTAAACACTTTTAAATAATAAAAATATATTTAATCTCTATTTAAACTTAAATTAAATTAAAATTATATAAAATTTAATTTAATAAATTACTTTTCCAAAATAAGTTTTTACTAAGACAAAGGTAACTTGTGAAAATAGTTAGGACTTTTTTTTCCTAGTTGACTACTAGTATTTACCTGGTCTTTTTGCTCTTTAGTATTTTATTATACTGTTGTTTTTTATTATTATAATATTTATTTATTATTTTATTCAAGTTATTATTATAGAATTTATGGAGAACTATTTTAATTATAAGAACTTTATTATTACTTTGAATATTTTTATGGAATATACTAATTTTAATCTTCTTAAAACTAATTATAATTTTGCTAAATTTGTTAGTTTCTGTATTCCATTGAAATTTACTCATTTAAGTCTATATTATGTTAGCTTTTTGAATGGATGCTTTTATTTTGTTAATTTTATTTTGGAAATTGTTAATTTTGCTTCTAATTACTATTATATTAAGGAGTATTTTTATCTTCGTAATTTTCTTCTTCTTGATATTTTTCTTGATTTAAATTTGAAAGATTTTAACTAAATTCTAGACTGCCTTATTCTAATTCATTTCCACTACTTATTTTTTGAAAAGCCTGAGTTTAAAACTTATTTAAATACTTTTCTATATTTTTCTAAATTTCCTCTTATTTTATATGACTTACTTAATCTAAAGATGGAGAGATATCTTATAATTTAATAAAATGATAAATTTATAATTAAAATAATAATTTTCTTACCTTAAACAACATCAGGAAATTCTTTACTGTCTTATTAATCAAATGCAAAAATTTTAGATTTTTCATTTTTTAATTCCTCGTCGCCTATATTATAACGTTAATTTAGTATATATTTAAAATTAATTTTTTAATATTCAAGTTTAAAAAATTATTATAAAATTTACTAGATAACATTTATTCTTCATCAGGGTGTGTAAACTGTGATTTTTATTTTGTTTTTTATTACTCTTTATACAATCTTTTTAACTTCTCTTCTTTAATCTTTTATTTTTCCAGTTTCTTTTCCAAAGATTTAGTATCTCTATTAGAAACTTTATTATTAGAATCTAGTCCTGAATCTGAAAATTATTAATTAGACAACAAATCATCAGGTTCTAAAAAATCATAGTCTAAATTAGCCATTTAATCATTTTCTATTTTATTCTATTCCTATAAAATATGCTATTTTAATTAATTTTATTATTTTTATTATTCGGTAACCTGTTATTCAATTTATTTTTTATCACTATTTTAATCTTATTTTTACTTTTTATTGTCAGAAATTTCATGTTGTTTAATAAAATTTTAACAGTGAGCTTTTTCTATATTATCATCAATTTTATGTTATTATTAATAGTATTTATTATAAGGTTGTTTTGGAGAAATATTAGGGGATAAAGAATTTTTGTTTTTTTTAATTTTTTTCCATTAGAAATTTTGCTATTAAGTGGGCGACTTGATATCTAAATTTATTTATTCTTTTTTATCAGTTTAAAATTACCCCTAATTTTAAATATTTTATTAATCACTTTATAAAAATTATTTCGATTCATTTTTTTATTAAATTTCAGAAGCAAAATAATGAATTTTATTTGTTTCCTCTTTAATATTTTGATCATCTTCGTTTTAATAAACATGGTTATTATTTTTTAAAAATTCTTTAATTTCAAATTATTTTTATTAAGAAATTTTGCTTAATTCTTCACCTGTTTCTAGGGTTTATTCCTATATTATATTTTGTTATTTTTGTTAATTATCTAAATTTTTATTATTTAAACCTTAAGAAAAATTTTGCTATTCATTATTAAATAAAAACTGTCTTTATGCATCTATAGAATAGCTATTATGTCCTAAATTTTCATATTATTCTATTTACTAAACATCCTAATTCTTATAATAATTCTATTGAAATTTTCTTTTTTAATCTTCTTATTAATTTACTTAATTTTATGATATATTTTTATATTTTCCCGACACAGGCCTCAAATTGCTATATTTAAAAAAATTTAATTAAATAATATATATAAAATAAAAATTTACTATATTTCTTGCTTTTTTTCTTAATTCTAATTAACTTATTGTTAATTTTATTCATAAAAATATCGGTATTTATTATGGTTAATTATAATGGGTTATTCTTAATCTTATTAATGAAAATTTTGATTTTAATTTTGTGACTTTTAAATATTTATTAATTCTATTTCATCTATAATTTTGCCTTAATCTTAATTAAGCTTATATCTATTTTAAAGTAAAAAAATATTTTACCAATTTTTATTTAAAAATAATAAAATATAAAATTACTAGTCTTGCCACGCTGGTATCTAGGTATAATAATTTTAATAATTTTATTAACGCTGATTCTATAAATTTTCATCATAATGATGCTATTCACTTTAATGTTACTATATACCAAATTATTCTTACTATTATTATTGAAATTATTAATGTTAAATATTTTATTACTATTTTTAATTTTGTTCTTAAATAGAAGGAGACTACAATTTTTCCCTTTAACCAATTTAGGGTGATATATTTTTTATTGTTTTTCCTTTTTTTAAGTTCGGAATATTTTTCATTAATTTTGTTTCATCATCATATTCATTCCACTCTTCATCATCTATTTCTATTATACCAAGATCTTCAAGGTCAATTTGTTCCTCATCTTACTGTTACTTTACTTATTTTTAAGTTATTTTTTCGTCTTACTATTTTTAACTTGTCGTTTAATTCTCAATATCATCGAATTAGTTTAAATATACCTCATTTAATGAACCATTTAACTATTATATTTAATCTTCTGAAATTTAAATTCTATCAACTAAATTAATAATTATAGATTATTAACTTATACGAAAAGCAATTGAATTATAATATTTATTCATTATAAAATTAATATTATAAATATTTACATGTACTATTTTCATTGTTTTATTACGAATCCATATTATAATAAATTCTTTCTATCCATAATGTTTAAGGAGGCTTAAATTCGTTTCTAAACATTGAAATAAATTCATTTAGATCTACAGGTTCGATTTTTTCTACCCAAAATAAACTATCATATTCTTCTTGAATAATCTTATCAAAATTTTAATTATCATCGATATTTTCGAATAATAAATTTTAAGTTATATGATCATTTGATTAGCATACGTTATTATTGGCAGACTATTCCATCATATTTTCCATTCCTTTAGTACTTATTTTATTATTGTTATTAATTATAAAAATTAATTAATTAAATTATTTACTTTATATTTTTAAGTAGATTTGTCATTGTATATGTTGATGAATCATGATCTTCGTATTTTTAGATATTAAATTATCCAAAATTTTGCTAAAATTAGCTAATTTAAGAAAATGACTACTTTAAGGACTATGAATTAAATAATTCATCATGTTTCCCTATATTATCAATTTAATTTTTGGTTATAAATAAAAATAAATCTTTTGGACAACAAAGTTGACATATTGCTACAGCAGCTGCTTAGTTTTAGGTATCCCAATCAAATTACAAGTTGAAAACCTTAAAAATTAACATAATAATTTTTTTAATTACTTTTACTATAGATTATAATATAAAAAATAAAAAACAACTTAAATATGGTTTTACAGTTTCCCAAATTCTAGGTTATATTATATTTTCATGCCTTCTAAAAAATGATAAGTAATTTGATACATTTATATTTATTTCGTCAAAATTATATCCTAAACCGCAAAGTGAACCGAAAATATTTAGTCCCCCAGTTCTACATTCCGATTCCTTGCTATTGAGTAAATTTAGTAGTAATTTATTGATTTTCTCTTTAAAATTATTCTAAATTTCAGGAAGAAAGCTGTAGTTTCTCTAATATTTTAAGAAAAGTTTATTATTGTTGTAGTATAATTATATACATTTTATTTATTATATTGTTTTACCATGTCACATTTGAGAAAATTACAAAATAATCCATATGATAAGCTTCTAAAATTACTCCAAGATGAGTTCGAAAAATTAGATAAACTGGACCATAAATTTTCAATAGATACCGCCCTCATTGTTAAATAAAAATTATCATTATTAAACAACTAAAAATCTTCTTGAATATCTAATTATAGTAAATTAAAGTTGCATTAAATTAGTTTTTTTTAAAATAAACTTAAATTTTCCTATTCCTATTATTCTTTCTCTTATTTTTAAATATTAATATTTTAATTTCCATACATATTTTAATAGGATTAACTAAGATTAAACTTTTAATGTTAAAAATGCTTATTTATTTCTGATGTAATACTTGGGCCTATATATAGTTATTAAAATAAACTGTCTAACAGTAATAAACTGTTAAATTATAGTTTAGAATCATGTGTATCTTATTAAAAATTATTGTGTAATATTTTTATCATAAATTTTATAAATATAAAATGAGAACTTGGTATTTTAATGTTATTTGTTTCTTTTTGCATTTAATTATTTTGGGGACTTTAATATTATTATTGTTTTTTTTTTTAATTTGTTTTAGAATTTGTTAGTAAATTTGGACTATTATTATTAGTTTTATTTTGTTTAGAAATTTCGTCACTTATTTACATTTTTATTGGTGAAATATAATTATCATTCTAGTTTAAAGGGCTTTAGATTTTTTATATATCTTCTTTTTTCTCAATCATTTATAATTCCATGTCATTTTAGTATAGTTAATTGTCTTCTGTTTATTAGTATTAAAAGTTAGTTATAAAATTTTCGAATAAATTTTTAAGAATTGTTAAAGATTTTAATCTAATTTTAGAGTTTCCGGACTAAAGTAGTTCTTTAAAACATTTAAAAAGTTTGTCTTGTTAAATTAATTTTAATATTATTTAATAATTTTATTTTTACAAATATGTGAATAATTCATTAATAAATTGCAATTTTTCTAAAAAATGTTCATAAATTTTATTAAATTTTTTTTAATCGTAACCATATACAGTTTAGGTATTTAAACTATAAGGTTTCTTTTATTAAGTTTATTCTTAATTTTTATGTTATTTTTATTACTATTTTCTTGACTTTAATTTTTAATTCAAACTCAAAATACAATATTATTCAATTAGTTAATTTTAATTTAAATTAAAAAGTGGTTCTTAATTTTAAAGTAAACACATATCTATTACTATTTCTAAATAATTTATAAGTTAATTCTGATTAGGATTAGTTTAATAAGCATTTTAATAACTTTGTTGTATAACAATTTTGATAAATTTTTCTTTTGATTTTTTTTAAGCCTAACCTTTAACTGTAAACTGATCCATTAAGCTTAAAAGTCCTTATTAAATTAATTTTTAATCAAGGTTATTTTTTAATAAATCCATTAAATGATCAAAAATTAAAAAACTTTCGTCAGAAATTGAGTGCGGAATACAGTTCACAAAAACCAGAAAAAATTCTTTTAAAAATTCTATTAAAATATTTCTATCTTCTTTAAATTCTTTTAGTGAACTCAAAACCTATACTAGAAATTATAACATACTTGTGGGAGGACTATTTTATTAGCAAAAATCCATGACTTTTTCTAATAGTGGTTTAACAATATTATGGAAACGCTATTAAATTTGAATTATAATGTAAAAAAAGTTAATTAATTAATTTAATAATTTATTTACAATATTTTATGCTTAATGAACATTATTTTGATTTTTTTGATTTATTGTACTGATTTAGTTTAATTACAAAAATTATGAATTTTGTATTTTTAAAATGTCTACTAATATCATCCATAAATTTTTGAAAACAGGAAATTTTTACTCGCTTTTCAAAGAATTTTCTACCCACAAAATAAGTGGCTTTATTAAATTGTTTAAATTTATTCTATAATTAGGATTTTGAAAATAATTTATTGTAGGCTTAATTTTAAGTTTTTAAAAATATTTTTCGACGATATTAAGGCTAGATTAGTTATTTTCATTTTCATTTTCATTCTATTATCCCATATTTCTTTTCGATTCGGATAATTAATTTTTTTCTTTTAAACTTTATAAATAATTTAATATATTATTTTTAAACAAATGATATAAAAAATAATAGTTTATTAAAAATTATTACTCATCAATCTACGATATGTTGTTTTTCTTCTATGTAATGTTACCCTAAATTCTAAAAGTAATAACAGTAATAATGTCCAGATGATGAAATAGAATATTATAATTGAAATCTTTTGAATTTTCATTTTCATTTATATCATATAAGTTTTCAGAAACCCATTCAATAAGTTTATTTATTTTGTCAGAATGTATGTTATAAATATATTTCAATTTCAAAGTATCCCATAATTTGTTTAATTATTATTTGTAATTAGAAAAAATATTCTTTATCTATAGCTATGGTTGATTATTGAAAACATGACTTTGGTATATATTATAATGACTTTTGTTAATATTTTTACATTTTTATTCGAAATCAAAATATGATATTTCTAAGTTTTATATAATTCTTTAGAAAAATTCTAGTTTAATGTCTATATCTCCCTGACAAATTGCAATTATTTTATCTGCAATTTTAATAATATAAAACTGTAGGTCATAAATTATTTTATCATTGAATATATTCTAAACTATTATCTAAAATAAAATATAAGTCTGTTGAATTTATAATAAAAAAAAATTAATTTAATTAATTATTTAAAGTACCTCATAAAAAATATTTCTCAAAATTTAACTGCTTGCCGAAGCCAGAATATTTTGAAAACATTCAATTAATCGATTAAAATGATCAATTACAAATTTAAAATTTTACTATGTTATTAGTTTTTAATATAAGTGCTTTTATAAATCTTTTTTTGACCTGTTTTGATAAAGATTGGATGAAGATTAATTTGCCTGATTTTAGTTCAAATAATTGTAAAAATCTTCATTTTATTAAACTAATCTGAAACCATAAGAATTTTTATTATCTTCACCTTATAAAATTAAATTAAAAAATATTTTTTATTGAATTGGAAACTGGATAGATAATTATAAATTAATAAAAGAATTTTTAGCATTTATTATTTACAGTTTTATCGAGATTTTTCACTTTAATAAGAATGCATATGATCATCATGTTTTTAATTTTAATTTTAAGTATTTATTATTAAATTTTTTTCATTTAAACAACCTGTGGGGTAATTTTCTATAATTTTTAAAAGAATTTTAGGAAGTAAATTGTCTAATGTACATCCCAAGTTTTCTATTAAAAACTCCAACCCTTTGATTGCAGCTATTTTTAAAGGCTCAAAATTTTCTTCTAACATAAATAGTAAAAATTTTGCCAAATAACTTCCTATTTTTAACAAAACTGAATAAGTATCACTATTGTTACCAATTTATTCTATAAAATGATATTTTTATCCTGTATAATATTCAATAGCCCTTTGATAAGCCTCCATCTAAAGTAATTTTTAATTTTTACAAGAAAATAAATAATATGCTAATTTATATTTATTTTAACTTTTATTTCGGAAAATTATAAATTATTATTTACTTTTTCCTTTAACAATGAAGGATGATTAATTGAATCAGCTACTAATACTTCAATTTTACTTGCTCTTAATAAAAACTGATTTTTCGTTCCAATTAAGTGCTTTTCTTGCTATTATTAACTTTTTTCTTAAAGATCATTTCCTAAAAAATTAAATTTTTAGTATTATAATAAAATTAAAAAATTATATTAGAATAAATAAAAATATTAAGATTCTTTATTAATTACCAAAAATTAAAAAATTAAGATCTTTTTAATCATTATTATTAGGTTATTTAGCTTTTTTAACAAAAAATTCGGAACATTTTTTAAAAATTTCTGCTGCTTGCGAATATCTTCGGGCATTTGTAAGGCACATTCCTATTAATATATCAGTTTCTATACTTTATAAATCTTAATTATTTTTTTTAAAAATTAAAGATGTATTCAGTAATTTTAATATTTATTATGCTTGTGGATATTAATTTAATGCAAATCCATAAATTTAAATTGTTTCAAAACACATTTTAAATAAATTTTCAATGTCTTCTGAATCTAATTTGGACTGTTCATCATTATTACCTGATGGAAAATTATATTATTTTTATAATGAGCTTAAATAATAAATTAACATACTTTAATATTAAAATAATTTATCTTACCATTAAATAGCCCTTGTATATTTTGGGTAATTTATTCTTAATTTGAATTCCCTAATACTTTGAAGTTATTAATAATTTAGCTTATTTCCTATGATATAGCTAAGAATTTTATTTGAATTGTATTACTTAAGCCTATAGATTATATACATAATTTATTATCATCTTTATTTAAATTTGTTTTAATATCTAATAAAGGTTAGTATTTATTATGTTATTCTAATTTATTCCCGAAAATACCTTCAAATTTAAAATTATTCATTGAAAAATCTAATGTCGTTGCTTATATTTGTATGTTCTAAAATTTGATTTATTAATTTTATAATTTTTGATATAAAATAATTATTTTAATTATTTTTTACAGTTACTAAAATAAAACTAGGGATATCGATATTTAAAATTACTTATTTCACATTTTTACAGTCAAATATATCTTAATCTATACAAGATACTAATTATTTAATTTAAATAAATCAATTAAATATAAATTTTATATTTAAAAATATGACAATACCTTCTAAACATTGATTCCTTTATTCTTAAGTTAACTATATATCTTTTATTTTTATATTGACCAATGTTTTATCAAAAACTTACAAATTTGCTATTAAATTAGATTCTAAATTCTATTACATTTATAAATAACTGGTTATATCTATATAATGTTATATTAATATTATCTAAATTTTTTCTCAATTGATGTCTTAATAATTTTTAAATGTAAAAAATGTTTATCTTTTTATATTTATTTTTATATACTTCTTTTTAAATCTTTAAAAATGTTATAATTCTTGTTAAATAATTTTATATGATTTTATATGATTTTTATTTAAAATAAATTTTATTTAAAAATAAAAAAAATAAAAAATATATTGGAATTTTTATTTAATATATAAATTATAATGATAGTTTTTAATTAATAAAAAGTGCTATTAATATATTGTATAAGAATTTTATTCTAAATAAAATATAAGCTTATTCTAGTAAAATAGTTTGAAAAAGGAATAAAATATATATTTGACAAAATTTTATTTGTTTTATTAATAAATTTAGTAATAAAGGAAAATTATAAATAATTATATATATTATTACTGTAGTATATAAAGCTTATATAAAAAACTAATTTAAATAAAATATAATATAATTTATTAAAATTTTTATAATTTTATC
Source organism: Pseudocohnilembus persalinus (assembly GCA_001447515.1). NCBI lineage: Eukaryota > Ciliophora > Oligohymenophorea > Philasterida > Pseudocohnilembidae > Pseudocohnilembus > Pseudocohnilembus persalinus. The sequence continues at coordinate 391,989 of LDAU01000155.1, read as the reverse complement.
TAATTGATTATACTATTGGTTAATATGTATATAAAAATATATTTATTTTTTATTTACATTGAAAATAAATGTTTAAATTATTTATCAGATTTGCCTTATTTAAAGTCAATTTTTTGTACTTTATTATATTTAAATTGCACTATTTGACTTCTTTCTAATTTCCTAATCATGCAATTATATTCCAATTCTTTTGCCTAATTTAATTTTAACATTTATTTTATCAAGCTATTTATAGATTTCTTTGTTTTATTTCTTAAATTAAATATTTTAATCGCTTGAACTATAATTTAAGTTGTCCTAACCACTACAATTTTATATTATTTATTCATTTATTTCATATTAACGTTTTTCTTCCTTTTTTTATTTTTATTATTGTTCATTTTAGTCCTATTGAACTTAAGCTAAATTTTAATTTTATATTTCAATTTATGTTTTTATTTCTTGTACATTGTCTTTTATTTTTTTTACACAAGCTTCGTTTAAATCACTAAATAAATAACCAAGATTTTCCCAAAGTGGTAATGAAAATGTAGAAATAAAAAATAACTATTCTTTAAAAAGGTCAATCTTTTTATGAAAACCACATATAGAGTGTTTTTTGGATATTTAATCCATAAAATGAAATTTTGTGATTTAAATTTCTGGATTTTACCTGTATAAATCAATTTCTTCATATTAAATTTGACTATCTTTATTTTAAATTATTTCGATTTTTTCTTCGTTGTATTTTTCCAATAATTGTTAATCTAAAAATTCCTACTACAAAAGAATACTCCAATTATGATACTAATTAATTTCTTAAATACACATTCCCAAGTCTGATGCGTGAACCAAATATTTTAATAAGGCTTTTCTTGACTTATATTCTTTTGGATCTAGATAAAATAATTCTTTGTCTATACTATATTATGGATCATTTATGTAGTCTGGGTCATTATTTATCTTATTAGTAGCATAAATTTTCTGTTTAAGACTTTAACATTGTTTTTAATGAATACTCATATCAGTAGCTAGAATCTTTTATTAGATAAAAAAATTAAATATTGATTACATAATTTTTAAAATAAAATAATAAAAAAATATTATATAGTTTGATTACAATTTTGACAAACAATTTTTTATATTTATTAGATTTCTATACATCTCCACCTGACATTAGTTCAAAAATATCTAATTCAGGATTTTTTTTTAAAATTTTGAACATTTTTGAGGCATGCATATTTTCTAATACTGCATTTCCCATATACTTCAATGATAACTCTAAATTAAATTTGTTATAATAAGAATTATTTACCCCTTCATGGCCTAAATCATGGGATAAGGCAGCAAAAAGAGTTATAAATTATTCATCATCTTTTATAAATTACATAAATTATTATGACTAATATGGAACTGAAAAGGTAAGCTATATTAAAAATATAATAAAAAAAATTAAATTATTTAAAATTATTATACTTAAATAAATCTTATAATATATCTATTTTATAACTTTTGCTCTAAATTATTATATTTATTTTTTAATTAACTAATTTTTACTTATTGTTATTTTCATATATTATTTAAATTTAAAATTATATAATTTTAAGATTTTTAAAAAATATAATCTGAATTTTTAGTAAAAATAATATTCATATGTAAATAATTATAATTATTAATTTTACATGCATAACAAGAAATCCATGAGCAAAATTGTGGTAAGGAATTATGAAATAAGAATGCTAAATTTACTTAATTATATTATACATTTTTTCTGAACTAAAATTTTGTATTTTTTCTAAATAACCTTGCATTTCAAAAATTCTTAATGCCAATACCGACAAATAATTATTACAGTAACTTAAAGTTGGAAATTACACATTCAAAAGTTATTTATCCATTTCCTATCTTTTTTCATAAAATTCTTTTAATTTGTTTCCTTTTACATTTTTTATTTTGAACTATTCTGTAATTTCCTATTTTATTTTTATTATTGGAGATTCAAAAAACTAATAAAAATCAAAAATTGATTTTTCTTAAGCCTTGCTTTAAGATACTATGTGCGAAACTTCTTAAAAAAGATATTTAAATCCTCTAAATATTTAGCCATTTACTTTATTTTTAAAGTCATAAACCTTATCCACTATCTTAAAGTTTTGATTTTAAACTATCAAATTGTTTATTTATTTTTTATAAATATTGAGTTTCTGTTTAACGTTCTCTATTTATTAAATATTTACTTTTTCAATTTAATTTTATTTTTTTATGCCTACAAGATATTCATTCATCAAAACTTCTGTTCTCCAGAAAAAATATGACCTTTTAAATTTAAATTAAATTAAAAAAAATTTATTTTATATATAAATTAAATTAATATAAAAATTCCAAATTTACATTTAGTCAATAAAATGATAGTTTCCAATTACAACCTTGCAATACTTTTATGGTAAATATATTTTTTTATTTAAAGATTAAATTTCTAAATTCAAAATTTTTAGTGCTTACTCATATTAATTTATATTTTTTTCTATGTATATTTTAAGATTTAATTTTTATTTATTTTATTAAGTAATATTGTTACAAATTTAATTCCAATTTTAATTTTTACCTGATTATTTTTATGACTCTATTGTAATTTCTAAATGAATTTTCAATTACAGAATAACATTTATTAATTATTCAATATGTTTTTTAAACTAAATTTCATCAACTTTTCCAATTTAATAATTGTTTAGTAAATAATTTAGTTATTTTTATTATCTCATATAATCAACTTTAAATTTTTGTATAAATTATATTTCTTCAAGCTGATCTAAAATATCGGCCAATTTTTAGCTGAAAAATGTATGTTATAAAACATCTATTTAATCTTAGTTGTTATCTTCTTCAAAGCTCATACTCTTCAATATTTCTTATAATCCATTTAACTTTTTTAAAATATTTATTTTATTAAAGATTGTTGATAAAATTAAATATTGGATTAAGTCCCTAACTTTTATACGAATTTTTTGATATTATTTTTATTTTTCATACGAATAATAATAATAAAAAATATACTACAAAAAATGATACTATTTATATTTAAAATTACCTTATTATTTTCATTTTATAAATTTTAAAACCCATTTTAAACTGATCCAAATTCGTTTGCCTATTTTTAATAAATATAATCTTATTTTTCTTCCATTTTTATAAATTTTATTTTTTTATTTTATTAGTAAAAACAAAAACAACTTTATTTTCTTTCTATTTATTACGCTTAATAAATTTATTTTTATAAATATAATTCAATAATAAATTAAATTATCTATTTAATTAAATAAAAATTAAAATAATCAACTTATTGTATAAACAGAAAGCAAATTTTTATAGCAGACTATTAATGTTGATTTATAGTCTTAATATATAGTTAAAGTAATTTTAATTTAAAAATATAAATTTGTTAAATATGCGCAATTTCTAATTCAATTATTTAAGTAAGAAATTAAAATATTTTTTTTATTTTGTTGTAAATAAATTTTTTTATATTTATATATAATTAAAATTCTATATAAAAAAGAAAATATTCCAGTTTTGTGCTTGTTTTTTTCATTTTATTTTTATTTTCTTATAAAGGCATATGTGTATAAATATTAATTAAAATAAACCTTAATTTTGTAAAAAAAATTTCTGTTTAATATCACAAAAATTGTAAATTTATTCATTAATAAACTTACTTTCTTAAAATTTACTTCGATTATAAAATAACTATTTTTTATAATATTTGGGATAAACAATTAAAAGTTCCTAAATATACCATTTTTACAAGTAAATAATATAATAATATAGAAATTTAAACTAGAATATATGGAATTTTAAAAATAAGAAATTATATATATATTAAATTCTTTATAATCTTATTTTTTTAATTTTATTAAATTCTTATTAAAAAAATTTAAAGATTTCCAATACTTGTTTCTATTATTTAATTACATTTACTTTTATAACATTATATTATGATAAGAATAGCAATGGATCATTATTTGTAAATTTATTTTATTGATTTTCGATTTATTTTGCCTAAATATAAATTCATAAAAATAAAAACAAAAATAAAACAAAAAAATAAAATGAATTTTTCATAATTCAAAAGTAGTATTATAAAAGAAGAAAACAACCCCACTTTTGATGAAAATAGTAGTTAAGATAGGTTGACAGAATTCGAACAATAGTTACCGAATTTATTTTAAATGAAGAAGTAAATTTAATAAAAATTAAATTGCTAGCCTGATAGCTTAAAAGAATTGAAAAAAGAGCTTGAAATTTTTATATAACATAGTTCGAGAAAGTATGATTATCATAAAATTTTGACAAATCCTTAAAATATTAACAGTTCAAAACATCCCGAGAAAAATAGCAAATAATCTATTTTTTAAGGAATTGATAAATATTTTTAAAAAATCACCTAATCTAATTCTAGTAACATAAATTAGGTTAATGAATAAAATTCCATTGGCTAGAATATTTTATCTGACTCCCAAAAAAAAGGTATAAGTAAACAAAATTTTATATGTATAATAATTTAAGCCTAAAATGAGGAATCAAAATAAGAAAAAAAAGAAATATTTACAAGTTTTATTAATTTTTAAATTTATTTATAATTTTTCCATAAATAGAAATTAATTTTTTAATTTAGAAAAGTTATCTTCAGAAGAGCAACAATTTTAGGTTTTGGTTGCAGCTTCTATTTCTGGGCTTGACAAATTGGTAGATTTACTATAATATCCAATTTTATTAGTTAAGCCATATATAGCAAAATTGATGAAAGACCCAGAAGTTTACAAAGATTTTATCAATGAAGAAGATCCTTTTTTTTAAATTTTATAATTGATATAAAAAATTTAAAAGGATTTTGAATAAAGTGATATTTCAAATATTTCAAATTCTTCAATTGATCACTTGAGAAGGGTTTATCAGCCTAAAAGTGTGCAAAAAAATGAAGTTACTTCTCCCAACACAAAATAAAATTAAAATTTCAGCTATGAAGAAAAATCATAAAGAAAACCACCTATTAATTTAAATAGAGATCCTTCTGAATAGCCAATTAAAAGCGTAAATAAATGCACAATTAAATAAAATATTATTATTTATTATATTTATATAAATTTATTCCATTATATAAATATATTATATAATATAATAGAAAACTGATAATAAGTTAAAATGTGATTCTATATTGCCAGTACATATAAGTAAATTACTGAATAAAATACAATAATACTATAAAAATTATTAAAAATAATGGAATGAATTTTTGAACACTTTGGATAAAATTGAAAGGAAAAAATTGGTAATCGAAATATAAAATTTTTATTAAAACTTTCCATCTATAGAAATAAGTGGCCCTTTTATTGGTATATATATGGTAAATAAAGAAACTTACAAGTAATTAATTGATAGCTAAAAATAATGGGAATTTGAAGAAAATATCATATAAATTAAAAGAATTGGTAAAGAATTTATCCACTCATAATAAAGAAATTTTGCACTGTAAATAATAAATTCAATAATTACTTACTTTTTATATATATATAATTATTATTTATTAATTTTTACAAATAATCTTTTTAATTATTTTAATATATATAATTATATGAATTTTTAAATAGATTTTTACTTCTTAAATTTATTTTTGGAGTAGAAGTATTGCCAGTTGTTGCAATGAGAACTTTGGAGCTAGATATTGAGAAAAATAATAAACCCAAGAGAACATTTTATCAACTTGCATATGGATTTAATTTAAAAAAAACAAAAATTTATAAATTAGATGATTTTTAATAAACAGAAAGCGGAGTTAGTTACGAATAAAAAAACTAAATGGGGGAAGTTATCAAAAAAGTAAAAATAAATCCACTTTCATTTTTAAAGTAATTAATAGCAGCAATTTTTGCAACTCCAATTGAAAATTACATACCAAATTACGTGGTTTTGGAAAACGGGGATATTGTTAGAAATTTTATCGATATATCAAATGAAGACAGAGCTTAAGTAAATTTTAATTCCATTAAATTTAATATATTATAATAATATATATAATAAACAAAATTTTAAAGTTTTAAAAAATGAAAATTATGCAATAAACTCCTTTATTTTAAAATATAGTTTTCTGGAATAAAGAATCCACTATTTTTTTTCAAAAATTATTTGTAATAACTAAATGCTAAAGAGTTTGATTTATTGAATAATTTAATGTAAAGGGATTATCTCTATTTATTTTTTTCATCGTTAAAATTTATATCATATGCTGAAGTGACAGATTTTTAATTAGAAATTAAAGATGGAAGATTGGTAAACTCTCTTTTGATATCTAAAGGTAAAAATATAGATTAATATATAAAATAAAAATAATAATAAATAATTTTTTAAAAATTATTTACTTTTATAATTTATAAAGGTTAAATAAATGGTATTTTTGACTTATTAAGGTAATTTTACAGTGTTTTTATTTGGTTAGAAGAAGTTGTTTTACCAATTTCAGAAAATATAGGAATATACTAAATTATATAAAAATTATGGCCTATTATTACTGAATTTTCAGAAAGAATTACTTCTGATAATATTAAAGATCATAATTCTTTTATGAAAAAAATTGCAATAGAAGAATTTTTGTAAAGAAATATTAAAAAAAAAAACTTAAAAAAATATTTAGATGCTATAAGATGTTTTGATGAAATTGCAGATAAAACATAGCAATAGTTTACTTCGGAAAAGTCTGACAGTTTTAAATTATAAAAACTAGACGAAATTCTAAGCACAAAAAATTAAATTTGTTAATGGTTAATAAATATAGACTTAAATGAGTTATCTACAGTATAAAACAGAAGTATTATATTAAAATTCGTTAGTGAAAATTTTTTTTTCCAAGAATATTTTGACACTAGTTTTTTAAAAACAATTCATCAAAGTTTTTTCGATAAAAGCCTTTGGAAAGAAGTTTTAGAGTTCATTAAGCGTAAATTTTAATAAAGTTAATTATAATTTAGATATATTTAATTAAACAATAATAAAACTAGATAACAACAAAAATAAGGGATCTATATTTATTGAATTACTTGGACTCGTATTAAATGTAGGAGTAGAAAATATACAAGGACATTAACTTTTTAGCTTTTTGGAAATTTATGATGAAAATTAATTAACAACCAATTTAAATGGATTTGATAACTGGAATTTATACCTTTCATGTGAAAAAATTAAAGGTGATAAAGGCTATCCAAGCAGACTTACTTTGTTAGAAAGGGCTTTAGAGTATAGAAAATATAAGGTATGCTTAAAATTACTGGATTTAGGTGAAGGTTAAAATATCCAAAGCGATACACTTACTAAGTAAAATTTTTATGATATATTAAAAAAAAAAATTATTAAATGTGTAATAAATTTTTTTTATTTAAAATATTTTAGATTTTTCATTCTTGAAGCTAAAAAAACAGGTTAAAATAGTTATATTTTAGGCATGTAAAGATAAATTTTAGAAAAATTAAGAAAACTTCATTAAGCTTTAGTTAGTTCATTTGAGTGGGAAAGAATTTGGCTTTAAATTTTGCCCTCAAATGATGCAAAGTTATAAAAATCTCATATTAAATTTTAAGTTGAAGATTCTGAGTTAGAGGGAACATCTGATAACAAGCTTAATAAATATGTTTCGACAAAAAGTAATATACCTTTATCATAAAATAACAGTAAAAACATTCCAAATCTAAACAGCAAAAGTCAAATTATTAATTAAGAATAATTAAATAATAGTTAACAATTAAAAAATATGGATATAAAGTTATATACTAGAGAATTTGGAGTGAAGTTATTGTCAAAAGATATTGTAGAGTAGATTTATCATTATATTAATAATGAAGCAGCCGAATAAAATTAACTGTAAGTGGAGAAAAAAATTGTCGAAGAAATTTAGCAAAATTAAAATGAAAATAATTCTTAATAAGATTCTTAAGTAAATTCAGATGTCGAATCGGTTAAAAAGTAAACTGAAAATTAAAATAATAATTCAAAGCTTAAAGATGAATTAAATTCACCATTACATAAAATTTAATTGTTATTTAAGTTGATAAAATTAGAAAATGATTATGACTAGTATTTATCCGATGAAGATTAAAATATAAATGAAAATTCCATTCATCTGTAAACTTAAGAAGATTAAGAAGAAACTCATAAAAATATAAAAAAACCTATGTTTTAAGTAAAAAATAAGATTTATAAAAAATTTCTTAATATAAGAAAAATTTAAAAACCAATATTATTTATTTTTTTTTTAGAAAAAATTTGTGGACTACATTTAATATTATTGTCAAGAAAAAAAAAGAAAAACCCATAAGTTGCCGAGAATTTAAGTTATAGACATCCAAGAAAATTTTAAAATAATAGTATAATAAAATCCGAAATACCCTGGTTTAACTTATTTTTATGATAGTTTTATGAATATTTTTAATAATTTTGGACGAACAAAAAAGGTTTTGGGAAGAATTAACAATACTGAACATATGTTTTAACAGTACATAAAAGACGGAGTTACCTTAGCTTAAGCTTTTAACTACGTTAATTTTCCAATTGAAAATATTTTAGAAAAAAAATCTTTAGGTGAAAGAATTTTAGTTAGTATGTTAATGTATGAAAGTTATGTGCCCCCTGAAGACGAAGTTTTGGAAATTCACCCTGAAAACTCGGATCTTTTAAGACTTGTAAATATTGGGGATTCTAGGTGCTTTGTGAAAAATATTATTAAGAAATAGGTAAATTTTATAAAAAATAATTATCTTTACATAATTTTAAATATTATAAGTTAATAAAATTCTAATATATATATTATATTCAAAATGATTTAGTACTTTAAATATATACATATATATTTATATTTTAATTTTTAATATTATAATTAAATTAAATTTTTTCATTTTTATAAAAAAGGATAAATGCTATATAAATGTAAAAAATGTATTATTTTGCATGGATTAAATGAAGGAAGTTATTGAAGAAGATTTGGTGGAAAAGTTTAGTAATTTTGTCGGCGAAGATAAATGTCCTGAATAAATTATAAGACATTTAATATATAACTTAGTGGAATACTAAAAAGATTTAATATAAAGAAAAATTTTAGACCCTAAAATATTTAAAGAATAATACTAATATTTTGAAGTTATAGAGAATAATATTAATATAGAAGAAAGTTATAATGTATAGAAAGAAAATGATAGCGATAATTAAAAATTCTTAGAGTGGGGTTATATTTTAGACCCGAATTATACCAAAACATTTTTGGGCATACCTTTATAAAAATTCTAATTTAAAGAGTTATTAGACAGGTTTAAAAAAATGATATAAGCATTTTAATTTAAAAAAAAAGCGAAGGAATTAAACAAATTTAGGTATATAGATCTATTTAAAATAATAGACCCAGTTCTGGCTAAATATTACGAAATTGTTCTGGAAAATCCTGTAAACATTTATAATAAACTTTAAAATATTTATATTCAATAATCATTTAAAAATTAAAAAATAATTTTAATTATGTTTTATTATCTTTTATTTTTAAAAGAATATTCCTATTCCTTACAGATTTAAATTGATTTGTAAAAGTATTCCTAATTTTCAAGGCGTGGGTGACGGAAATTAACCTACTTTTGACGAACATTTCATGCTTAAAAATTCTATTAGGGAAGAAGAAAATGAATTTGACGAAATTGTTGAAAACTTTTAACATTATGGAACAACTCAAATATTACAGAAATTTAAAAAATATAGAAAAATTTATCCCAAAAATTCATTAGAATAAGATAGAAATTTAAAAAGAACATTATATAATTTGACGTCAAAAAAAGAGTTAAATACATTTTTAAACGCACTTGAATTTAACTATGCGCCCGAAGCACAATAAAATTAATTTTTAGAAGATTTTTAGATGTGGCAAAAATATTTCTAAAGTAATTATGGGGAAGAAATTTCGTAGATCACTTTATAAAATTTGCCAGTTTTGAATTTCAAAAAATTACATACAAATATAAATTTGGAAAGAATTACATGCTTAACATTAATTAACTGTCCTAATATTAATGATGCCGATATAAGTAAAAACTTATTGTTCTATTTTTTTAATTTTTATATTTTTTGTTTATTTTTTCTTAATAATTATAGACCAAATTAATGATAAGTGTCAAAGTTTAACTTACTTAAAATTGCAAAATATACCTAATATAACAAATATTAGCAATTCCAAGATAACCAATGTATAATATTTATCGAAATCTATTAAATTTAAGATATTAAAAACCCTAATTGTAGAAAATATGCCAAATTTGATTTTGGTTGATATGTAACTTAATTTATTTATTTTTATATTTATTTTTTAAAGATTTTATAATTTTCTTTAATAAAAAATTAATTATAAATTTATATTTTTTAGTTAAGGAATACATATTCAAAGTTTAAGTTTTAATGATTGTCCTAAACTAGAAACTCTTTTATAAGATTGTATTGAGTTAAAATCCGTTTCTTTATATAACTGCAATTCGCTATTGTCAGAAATTGTTTCAATTTTGGTGAAAATCTAAATAGCTATGCTTATATTTAATTTAATATTTATTAATTTTTTTTAATGTAAATTAGATAATATAAGGAATTAAAGTTGGATTTAATCATTAAACCTGCCAAGGAGCTTTTAAAGATTATATATAAAAATATAATATAAATACAGATAATGCCTTAAAAAAACAAGATATTATGACCTAGATATATATAAATATTTTCAACGAAATAGTATACTCAAATTCCTAATTATAATTAATGTAATGATAATTTATTTAAATATTGTTTTTTAATACTAATTATTAAAAATAACCTATTAGTCATTATTTCATTAAATTGAACATTGATAAGTCTTATCTATCAACCTATAACTTAGAAAGTTTATGGTCCAATTTTTTAAATAAATCGAAAAAAAAAATATAAAACACGTTGATAAGCGATTTTAGACTGTAGCTAACGAAACTTCTTATAACGAACAGGTATATGACATATTTAGATTTTAGATATATACCTTAATATTTGACAGATTTCGGGGAATTATTGTTTTAATTGTCTTCAGCTTTTAATTTTTTCAAAAAAACTTAAAGTTCAAAAGCTTAATAAAAGAATCAAATATATTTAAATAATATTAATTTGGAAGGTTTTTCTGAGCCATTTAACTTAGATTCTCATATACAGGAATTATGTGCATTTTTAGCCTCTATTTATTCTACTCATTCTGACTTAAAAGTTTAATTAAAAGGTTTTTAAAATAAGTTAAATTTGGATTATATTAAATAATAAACATAATAATTGGAAGATAATTTAAATTAATAAATTGAAAATACCGTGGCTCATGAAAATTAGTAATAGCAATAGATTTAGAATATTAAAAAGGACTCAGAAGAAGAAAAGAAACAAGAATAATAGGACAGTACTTAAATTTAATAATAAGCATTATAATAATAAAAAGAAAAAAGGAAAACTTCATAAAAAGAGTCATTTAAATACATACAAGATTTAGTGAAAGCGATATGTGATAATAAACATATAAGTTACTTAGATTTATCAAGAACTTATTTAAGTAAAGAAACTTTTAGAGATTTATTTGAAAATATTAAGTTTGCAAGTTCTATTATTTTAAATGAATGTAATATAAATGATGATTTGTTAAAATTAATTTCGTCTAGTTTAGGAACTAGAAAATCTATTAAGTAATTTTAAAAATAAAATAATATAAAAAATTTTGGTCTAAATTATTATTATCATATTTGTGTATTTTAGATTTTTAATAATTAAATATTTAAATGTTTATATTTTTTTTTATGAAAATAGGTTGCTAGATTTGTCAAAAAATTAGATAACAAAAGATGGAGTGAATGAATTGGCAGATTAATTAATAAATAACAGGTATTTACAGATATTAAAATTGGATGAAAATGATTTAAAAGGAACTTTATTTGATAAATTCATAAATATTTAAACATTAAGTTTATAAAAAACTTAACTTAAATTAGAAGATTTTGAAAAAATAAATTAAATGTTTGACCTTGATACTAAATTAGAGTTACTAGATTTGAGTAATAATTAAATCGATATTTTAGGTTTGGATCTAATAGTTTAGGGAATTTTAAAAAGAAATAATTTAAAAGAGTTGAAAATGAAAAATATAATATAAAAAGGAGTTTAATAAAATGAAAAAGAAAAATTTTTAAACATAATAAAAAATCTTATATGCAATTCTAAAAGTTTATAAAGTTTAAATATTTCTGCAAATGATATCTCAGACGAAGGATTGAAATTGGTAGCTGATGGGTTAATAGAAAATAAAAAATTGAAAATTCTTGTTATAAAAAAAGATTATTCATTTACTTAAAACGGTTTGCATTTTATTGTACAAGCATTAAAAAAAAATTAATCTTTGAGTTTTTTTGATTTCGATATTGAGGGAGAAAAGTAAAACGAATAAAAGGCATAATCTAATCCATTATGCAGCAATTTTCCATTTTAGTTTAAAGCATAAATTTAACCTTATGCTGATATATCTTAAAATTACAATATACAGAACTAATAAATTAATTACATAAAGGATTAATAAAATTAGTCGCAAAATGACACCGATATTTCATTTGAAAATTCTTTCTTTTTAAAAGAAAATGTAAAAAATCTAAACCAAAATGACATGGAAGATTTAATCATTAAAAAGAAAATAGCATTTAAAACTAAATAAGAAATTTAAAATTTACTTAAAAAAAATACTAAAAATTTTAAAAATTAGCTTAATTAGCTTTAATAATCTTAAATTTAGTACTAAATTGATGAGGAATAAATTTTGAATAAAAATAACAGGTACGATAAATTCGATTACTTTAAAGTTGGACTAAGTATTGATGGTGTAAAAATTAAATATTAATAAATTTTTCTATCTTTTTTTTATTATAAAATCTTTTTAATAAATATAAAAATTTTAAATTATAGTTTTATAAATATTTTAATATTTATAGGGAGGAATGAGGGGCATCATACCTGGAGTTATGTTGGAATATTTAGCTAAAGAAACTAAATAAGAGCCATTTTAAATGTTTGATTGTGTCGGAGGAACGTCAATTGGAGGAATTATAGCACTTGGAGTTACTGGTAATAATATATATACATATATTTTAAAAATTTAAAAAAAATATTGTTCTTTAAATATCGGAATTTTATTATAATTTGTAATTATTTTAAAAAACAAAATATTCAAAGGAACTTTGGATGGAAGGAATCCTATAGTACCAAGTACAGGAATAACTAATTTTTTTGAGACACATGGGGCAGATATTTTTAATAAATCAAAAATAGTTTAAATTTGGAATAATTTAATGGACAGGTCTAAATATGACCCTATAGGTTTACAAGAATGTTTGAATAATTATTTTTAAAATGCCAAATTATCGGATATTTTGCCGGGTACAAATGTTTTAGTGACTTCTGTAAAAAGAGAAATTAACAGAATTTAGGGAAAAAATTCTGCAAAAATATTTAGAAGTAGATAAGCAGTTTTCGATTAAAATAAAAACTTTTATATGCGAGATGTCGGAAGAGCTACTTCTGCTGCGCCTACGTTTTTCCCGTCTGCAGAAATTTAAAATATTTCGGGGTCTAAAAGTTATTCTTTGATTGACGGCGGTATTGGTTAAAATAATCCTGCGAAATTGTAAAAAAATAATTAAACTATAAAATATTTATACTATATTAAATATAATTAGCTAAAAATAAAAAAATTATAATTAATTATTATTTTTGTATATAGCGTATTAGATGATATCAAAAAAGAAGCATTAAATTCTGGTAATGAAAATAATTTCTTCTTAGTGTCTTTAGGTAATTTTAAAAATAAGTTGATTTATTTACAATAAGATTCTAATTATAAAGCATTTTTAATTATTTTAAAATAAATTTTATAAAAAAGGGACTGGTATACTAAAAGTAACTAGTTCAATAGATAAAAATTCAGGTTTATTGAATATTTTACCTCTTATAGAGGGAATTTAAGAGAGTGGAATTCACTATGTAGAAAAAGATATAGAAAAAAATTATTCTGGACACTATGTAAGAGCTCAGCCCTTAGTGCCTTTAGATAAAAGTAAAGCTGATTTAGATTCAATTGAACCTTCTATATTATAATAGTATAAAGAATGTGCATTGGATATTGCTATTGAAAGTTTTACCTAAAAAGAAATATATGGACAATATTTTGACAGGTCGTTGGTCGATTGGCTTGCCGAAAATACTGCTAGGAAAAGAGACTTTTTTGTTTGATAAAAAAGAAAAAAAAAATAAAAGATAATTATAATATATATTTATCAAAAAAAAATATTAAAAATAAAGTTTTAATAAAATTATATTGTATAATTATTGCGTTTGTAAAATAATTAATTTCTATATTGATAAATAACTATTATATTAGTTTCTTTTGAAAATTAAATATTCTAAAAATTCTTATACCTTATATAGAGTGATAATAATTATATAAATTATTATTTTCGCTATTTAAGTAAAATAACTTAATTTTAAAAATAAAAAATAAAATCACATAAACTAAAAATGCTCAAAAATAATATAAAATCGGGTTCAAATAAACATGAATAATTGAAATAAGTTAAGTGTCAAAATTGTAATTATGATATCCATCCACTAGATATGTAATTCCACTTGCAATCTTGTAAGCCTAAAGAATAATTGGAATACTGTCCATTTTGTGATTAATTTATTGATAATAAAATTTACAGACGTCATTTAGATATTTGTAATATAAAATATCAAGATAATAAATTAAAAGTAAATGATAACTAAAAATTATTAGGAAATGAATAAAATATTATATCACTAAAATAAGGCTAAAATAAGGCAAATTACAGAATAAATGGAAAAGATTTTGTAGAATTTTAAGATTATATGAAAGAGTAATAATAAAAAGAATAAAATTTTTAAAACAAAATAAATAATTATTATAAAAAAAAAGAAATGCAAACCCAAATCAATTAAAATTAATATGGCGATAATTATTATAACAATTGTAATTAATCTAATAATGGTATACAATAAGAGAATTAAAATGCTATGGAAATTCAAAAAGAACACGAAAAATTTGTTTAACTTTTTGATTAACAATTTAATAATTATCAAATTGATAAAATTGAATAGTATTAAAAATAAAAATAAAATATAAATAACAATTTTGAAAATTTAAATTTAAGTGAAAAATAAGACCATCATTTATTTTTTGGTGATAATAATTAAGAAGTTTTTGATTAAAATTAATTTATGGAAAATGATACAATTATTATTGGAAATAGAAAATAGTTAAAATAATAGCTAGAACAATTAAGAAAAAAAGAAATTAAGGAAGAAATTTAAAGACAAAGATAATAAGAGTATCTAGAATTATAGAGGTGTTAATATAAATAAATAGATCTTTCAATTATTTTTAAATAAAATATTTATATAAAAGCTTAAATTTTACCATATTAAATTTTATAGATTAGAAGAATAGGGTTTATGGATAATGAATTAAATTGAAAAATAGAAATAGATAAATAAAAGAAAATAGTAAGAATTAAACTAAATCCTATTTTATACAGTAAAAAACTAAGAAAGTGAATTAATGTGTTCAATTTGTTTAGAAAATATTGAACTTGGTTCAAATGCATCAATTTTAATATGTTTACATAAATATCATGTTGAATGCATATAAAAATGGTTAAAAAATAAAAAAAACTGCCCTTATTGTAAGTAAAAAATAACGCCTATTCCTGATTATTGAAGCTTAAAAACTAAACATTAAAAGTCAGTTTTATAATTTTTTAATGAATATTGTAATTGACTAATGTAATAATATTTTAACATAACAGTTTATAATTTGAAAATAATTTTTTTATTACAAAAAATATGATTTTATATTCTAATATATTAATTTTTAATTCAAATATAATTTTCTCTTATAAAATCAATTTTAAAGCACTCTATTATTAATATATAAATAACTATTGAATATAATACAACAACAGTGGACCTTAACTCAGGAATCCTGATAATTACCCCAACAATATATAAAAATATATATAAAAATCTTGCAATTGCAAAAATTATTGCCATAGCAAAAAGTCTAGCCGTGTCGATTCTATCTTCTTTTAAACCTTATAAACAATAATAAAACAACACTAATATATATACAAATCCCTATTCAAAAGAATTTTTAATTGACCTTTCTAAAGTTTATAAAAATTGCCCTTTTTGTTTCCTTATAATTATTATATATATTATAACTAAGTTTAAATAATTATAAAATAATTTATATATATTTATTTAATATACTTTATTTTATTTATACTATATTATTTTTATGGAAATTACTCTTAGTTCCGGAAAAAATTCAATAAGAAATTGAACACCAAAGATAGAATTTGCACTAAGGCAAAAGGAAAAATTGTATATGCATATATTTCTAGTCTTAGATCTAAATTAAAGCCTTTATCTTTCCAATTTGTAAAATATTAATGGTTATCATATATATAGTTTCTCAAATATTAAACCAATAAAGGGTATAGAAGGAATCCTCCTATAATTCCTAATATTGGAAGACATTTTCTAATAATATTTTTATATTTATTTGTTTTCCTTAATTTTTTATCGATCATTTTTTTATTCATTTTATTTGTTTTTATATATTAAATAATTTTTTATAATTTTTAAATTAAATAATTTAATATGATATATAAGAATATCTCAAAAACATAGTTTTGGTATTATTTTTGTAGTATTCTACTGTGCCTAGCATACTCATAATTATTAAATTTATTCTAAACAAAAATAATTTATAAATAAGTATGAAAAATAAAATAAACATGAACTTTAATTTTCTTATTTATAATAATGAGTTTATATGAACTAATATTTTAGTAATTAAATATTTATAAATTAAAATTACAATTCTATTTTTTTATAAGGATCATTCCCATACTATAAACTCAATACTTACCATATTTTTATTAATAAAATAAATTGAAATAAAATTTATTTAATTAATTAATAAGAGTTGTAAAATTTTATTTATCATCAATATTATAATAATTAATAATATAAAAAAATATAAAATATAAAATTTAACATTTAATGGAATATACTTATCCGTAAACTAGACATTTAAATTGCAAGCACGTTAAAGATTAGGGAAGAAAAACTCACGATAACAACACTGATTTAGGAAGGTGATTATAAAAAATTAAAGTTAAAATTTTAAATATAAATGATATTTAAAATTACAGATTTTGAGAATTAAAATTATTTAAATAATTTGTAAAATACTTATATAAAATAATTTAATAAAGAGCATTATTTTACGCAGTAAAATAAAAAGACTGGACCTAGGCTTTTTTTTTAATGGAATAAGGAGCTCCTTTCTGTAGAGTATATCAGTATTCTAAAGACAAATACTATTCTACTGTTTCTTTAGTAGTAAAGTCAATTTGTGAAGCTAGAATTAAATCAGGACATTAAGTAAATTAGATAATAAATAATACAAAGTCATTTTCATGTATCTTAATTTATTAAACTTATAAAAATAATTATTAGGTTCTTTCATATAAATTTCCAGATAGACTCCTAGATTTATTCATTAAATATGATGTAGATTTAAAATGCCATTGTACTAATAAATTTACACACAAATGTCCTTTGTTTATCGCACTAAATGATTTATAAATAAGAAAAGAAGAGGAAATTTTCAAGCGTAAATGGATTATTTCATATTATTTAAATCTATATTTTACTTATATAATTAATTATTTTAATAAAAACAGCTTAAAATTAATTGGTTAAAAAATTAATCTTAAATGGTGCTACTATAAAAAGACATTATAATGATGAAAGAACATATAATATACCTTGGTTTGATGTTGATTAGCTAAGAAATTATTTATTATCTAAAGATAAGGCATTCAAATAAGAGAGACAATTAAAAAACGAAAATATTAAAAATATTTCATCATAATAAATTGATTAAATGAATTCTTTAAAATATAATAGAGGGGTTTTATAAAACTTAGATTAATAAGAATAAAAAATAAAATAAGAAGAATAGTAAGAATAAAATATTCTCACATTCAATAATGCTATCAAAGATGCTAATTAATAATATAATTCTTATTATAATGTTAACTCAAATGGAGGAACTGCCACATTTAAAAGATTAAAAAGCGAATTTCATGACTGATATAAAAATTAAATATTTATTAATATAATTATATTTTTTAAATAAATATTCCTATAAATTTATAATGCAGAAAAATATATGTTCGGGGTTTTAAAATTAAAATTTTATACCTTTAATTGGACAATTTTCCTTAAAGCATATAATTATAATTATATAAAATTTTATTAGAATGATATAAAAAATTAATTTAATGAAAATACAATATAGTTAGTAAATTAATCAAGCAATTGAAAATTCTTAATTTCACCATTTTATATCAATTTTTTTATTGTCTTATAAGCTTGGGATTACATTTAATATTTTTTTATAGAATAATCCACTATATCTGGAAAGAAAGAAAATTAAATAAAATAATATATTTCAATTAATTTTATATTTTTTAAATTATTACTTAATATTTAAATCTAATTTTTCTAGTTTTTCCATTTCACTTAATTTGTAAATTAATATAATTCCATTATTTTTAGCCAGATTACTATTTCTAAAAAATAATTATATGGTTTGTAAATATATTTTATAATAATTAAAATGCATTACCTTAAATTTAGATTCAAATGAGATAGCAATTTAATATTTTAAATAAGATGTATTATTTTTTCTATTTCATCATTATCAATTTAGTAGTTAAAGCTATTTGATAAAAAAGGTGTATAAATTAAAAGTTGTAAATATTTCTTACCTTAAATTTAGACTTAAATTCCATAAATTCTCCATTTAAATAATAGCATCAAATAGTTCAGTAAATGAATCAGATATATGTATATTTTATCTAAAAATATTATGGTATAAATTAATAGATAAATACATATTTAAAAAAAATTATATTTTATAATTATCAAATACCCAATATTTAGGTACAAATGAGTAATTTTATTATAATTTTTTAATGATTCTATTATAGGCTGTATTTTTTCTTCATCCACATCATTATTACTTGATAAAAATTTTTTATATTTTTAATTAAAGTAAAAATAATTATGGCAATAAAGATTTTACAAGAAATCTAGACTTAATTTTTCTATATTTTTTAATTACGAAAGTCCTTTACCAATATTATTAAATTCAAATTTATTATATATAGACCTATTTTAAATTAATTAAAAAATTAAATATTATAATTTAAAGAAATTAAAAATATAAACTACTTGATATTCAAACTAAACGTGTTAAGTTCTTTAAACTAAGAGAAACTTTCAAAAAAATTACAAGATTATTACTCCCCTTCTATACTAAGTTGCGTATTTCTATTGGGAAATTATATTTCATATATAAATATTTAAATGATATAATTTACACCTTTTTAATATATAAATTTACCCTATATCAAGATGAAAAGTTTTTAAATTATTCTATATAGTCACAAATTTTTCTAAAAATTGTGCTTAGCAGCATTAAAAAAAATCTACCTTATTATCTCTTTAGTTTATTATTTTAAAAATAAAAATAATTAATAAAATGTATTTTTAAGTTTGTATTTTAAAACAATAGAAGAATATGGCTATTTTTTAAAAAAGTTTAATTAATATTTCATAAATATAATTTTAGACAAAAATGAATATATTGTTTAAGAACAGTTAATAAAGCACTAATATTAGTGATTTTTATTATTTAAACTAAATTTAATTATATTATTTACTGAAGATCCAAATATAAATGTCTCAAAAATTTCTAGTTAATTAAAGAAAATAGCAGTAATGTTAATCCTTTATTACAAATTAAAGTATGCCTAGTAAAATTTATGAATATTTAAATTTTTTTTAAACATAATTTAATACAAAAATTATTACTTCAATATTAGTTTGACAATATAAAAATTATTGATTTATTCAAAAATACTACAAATATCTTATAGACCTTCGTAATTTAATTGATTATTACTAGATTAAAAATAAATATGTGTTAATATTTTAAGTTTGAGATTTTTAAAATAATTTTATATTTACTTTAAGTTTAAAGTAATTTCTGTTAACTATTTTAAATTGGTTAAAAATTTTGATAGTCGTTAAACTCCGATTTAGTTTATTTAGTTCATTCTAACAATAATAAAAAATTTAGATAAATACAATATATTGCATTTATAATCTTACGCTAGATTTAAATCAACGATTTATAGTTGATTCATATTTTGGAATTAACAACAAAATAAATCTATTTATTCGTTTCCAACATTATTATACATTAGATCTAGCTTTAATATTTTTAAATTGGATGCCCATTAATATACTTAAATCATTTGATTAAATTATTCACTATCAAATGATTAATACCTTTTTAATTATAATTATGTAATTATTATTATTATTTAATATATATGAAGATACTCTAAATAAATATTATTACCCAAATATCAGATCTTAAAACTCTAAATTTTTAAATACTTATTTTATTTATTATAAGAAATATAAAATCATATCTGATTTTAAGCTACTTTATCTTTTTAAAATTAATTTTAATCTAATAAGTAATTGGAATATTAAATTTACTTATTACCTAAAATCTATTTAAAATCTTTTAAGTTACTTTAATTATAAAATACATTCTACAATTAAATCAATTTATTAGGCTTACTTTATTTTTATGCTAATAAACAAATTTTTTATATATATATAATTGTTCTATATTTATATTTTACTCTAAATTCATTTTTAAAGTATTCAAATTCTCAAAATTACTCAAGTTTTTAAATATTTGCAAGATTTCTACAAATTCATTGGGAATATTATTTTCACTATCAATTTTTAAAAATTTATAATTGAAAGATATTAGAAATAAGTAAAAGAATTTTTTACTCTGAATATATTGTCATTATTTTTGTAACTCTTTTTATAATTTAACTATTCATAATATTATTTTCTATATTTGATTATTATAAGCAGGTTTTTATTTGAAATTACGAGTCTAAATATTTAGAGATCATATGATATGTTGAAAACCTATATTTATTTTCTTATAATATTTTTTTATAAACTTACTAAATCAATTCAAATAATTTAAAATTAGGAAACAAATTTATTGAATTAGTTTAAAAATTGGTTTATTATTGTTTTTCGATATCCATTAATTTTTTTATGTATTTATTTTTTATTTTTATTTGTCCTATTTTATCAGTATTTTATCGAGAAATTTAATATAAGAATGTAATTATAAAAAATAGATATTAATACTTATAAATAAACTCAATTATTATTTTAATATGAACATTTACTATATTAATTTATTTATTAGTATAAATAAATAAAAATTATGCTGTATTTAATATTTATTAAAATATATAGAGATACCACAAATAAAATTTTAATAAATTATTTAGTAGATTTACTATTACTATAAAAACTATAATTAAAATATTAGAAATTAAAAAAAATACAGTATTTAAAACTTTCAATAAAACCAAAAAAAATATGAGTTTATATAACAATCATTTATCAACTCCAAAAGAAAAAAAAGAATTATATTCAA
The DNA here is from genome assembly GCA_001447515.1 of Pseudocohnilembus persalinus. NCBI lineage: Eukaryota > Ciliophora > Oligohymenophorea > Philasterida > Pseudocohnilembidae > Pseudocohnilembus > Pseudocohnilembus persalinus. Next base: position 370,256 of record LDAU01000155.1, on the reverse strand, counting down.
GATTGCCTGAAGGCTTTTTCAAAGATTTATAAATTGTACCACATAACTTTTTTAGTCCTTAGAATCCAGATCATGGATTATTTATAGACTATTAGATGAAATTAGATTTATTTAGTGAAACTTATGCAAAAATAGCAGATATAGAATTACCCAATTTAAAGAAAGAACAAGATTTTATAAAGATTAAAAATATAACTCCATGTTAAGATTTAAAAAATGTAAAATAATAATAATATTCAGGTTTATTTTTATTTGATTTTCTTTTAAAATAAAAGGACATGCTCTTTAACTATTTTACAATTTCTTCATTTTATAATATTTTATAATAATTAATTAATTTAGGAGTCTTATTTTGATTAAATCAGCACAAAATTAAGAGCTAAAGAAGGTGATGACATGATAAGATGTGAAAATTGGACTTTGAATTTAAATAATGAAAAAGAAGTAGACTATAAAATAAAATTCTATTAATCAAAAACTGATAGATTTTATGGTCTTTTATTTCCGCCTACTATTTATAAATATGCCTATTTTTATTATACCAATAAGAGTTTTATATGACATAAAGATTTATTAAATATATTATTTATTACTATATAATTTCATATATAATTTTTATGAATTATATTTAATATTATTATAAATATATATAAAATATGTAAAATATACAGTAATTATATTAAATAAAAAATTAAAAATAAGATACATTTTAATCAACTAACTTTTTATAAAAATCAAATATCTATTGAAGTGTTTTTTTTTTTAAATTCATGTTTAACTTTTCTTTTTGAATATTAATAATTAGTTTTTTTTTGAAGAAGATCAAAATCTTTATAATTTAATAAAAATTAATCGGTTTTTTATATATTATCTGTTAAAAAAGTAAATGGAAATTAATTATCTTGCTAGCTCTATGACCTTTATTACATATAATGATTAAAACTCTTTTTTTAATCATAAGTAAACATTTATTATTATTGTTCTGTTTATTTAAATTCCATTGATTAATATGTTTAATTTAATAAACCTTCTCTCTAATTATTAATATATTTTTATGACATATTATATTCCATATCATCATTTTTTTAAATACAAAATTCTTTATTGTTTTTAATTTTTTATAACTTTTTTAGTTAATTTATAAAATTAATATTTTGGCCAATTTTTATTTAATTATTTTATAGAATATCTTAATTTGTTTTAATAAGCTATTTTTCTTTTTCTAATTACAGATAATTATTTTTTAATGTATCCTATTTTATGATTTATTTTTGTTTGCATTAGTTTTCTTCATCCTATATTTATTATTCAGATTAATCTAATTATATACTTTATTATTGTTCTAAATTAATTAATTTATTTATTTAATCCTTATTTATTTTATTTAATTATTAAGCTTATAATTTTCTTAGTTTTTCAGATTCACAGCTCTCATACAATTTCATAATATTTATAGACTTTCTTCTTTTTTTATAAGATCTCTATTTATTATCATTTTACTTTAAAGACTGTTTTTATTTATTTGTTAAAACTTAGGGATTATATTATTATTAAATATTAGTATATTTATTTTTATTCTTTAAATCTTAAATTATATTTTATTGTAAATTTTAAACTTAATTAGATTTTTAGCGTATTTTAAGTCTATTATAATTATTTTGGATTTTTTATTTTTCCTCACCTTGCGTATTTAACTTTAACATCATCAAATCATCCACTTGTTATAAAATTTATTTTTCTAACATAATTTTATTATAATGATCAAATTATTTTCGGAATATTGGATCTTCAATTACATGATCATTTTTGTTTAATACTAATTAACTTATATTAAGCTATTTTTTTAGTGTTTATTTAACATTTTCTCGTTAAAACTAACGCTATTAAAAGTTAGACTTAGTTTTTTTCAGCTCGTTTTTATGGATTTATTTTTCTCCTAACATATTTGAATTTTTACACTTATTTTATTAAATGATATAATTCTCAGTATATATTCCTCTTTAATCACATTATTACGAATGGCTTCTATACTATTTATTTAGATTTTTTTTTTAAAGCTAATATGAAAATTTAATATCATTTTAATTATAATTTTATATAATATCCTATTAATTTAAAAACTCATTTTCTTAAAATTTAATATCTTATTTAACTAAATGATTGTAATTTTATATTTATTAATAATTTGCTTTTTTAATGTCGTAGTGGTTATTTTAAAAGTTATTATATTCTGAATCGATAAGTTATTTTTTATCTTTATTTAAAGATATCGGATTTTTATCTTAATTTCTTTCAGAAAAACATAAAAATTATACATTTTTCTTTATTTATTCTTTATTTTGATACCATTCTTGACTAGTTTTATTTAATCTTTTATTGGAAATATTTTTCTTTAAAAAACTTAAATTGTTTTTAATTGGTGAGCCATCTTAAATAATAGGTTAACTTGCAATATTTTCTTCAATACTTTTATTTAAATACTAATTTAAATTTTAAATAGAATCATTTTCTTATTATTTTCTTACTATTTTTTATTAAACATTTTTTTAACCTCTTTATTCTAAAATAAAATCTGAAAATTATGAGTGAGTTTACTAATAAAAATTATTTGTGGACTTATCTTTTGATTCTTTTGAGTTATTTTTGTCATTATTTTTATTTACATTAATGAGATTGTTCCAACCAGGCTTTTCATCAACTTAAACTGATTATTTTCTTTCAATATAAAAATCTTTAATATATTATAAATTTACTATTTTATGGCTACCGTTTTAATTTGTTTTTTAAGAATTATCTTAATTATAAATATTATAAAATATTTATTATTTTTGTTCAAAATTAGGATATTATTGCTAATTATTCATTTTTTCATAGTATTCTTAATACCAATTTTATTATGAATCATTTTATTTATGTTGGTCACTAATTTATTTTTGTATATTATTTACCTACTTTTTTACTATATTTTTTGAAAGTATTTGTAATTGCTCTATTTTCTGCTTTGTTTTTAAATTTCTTTATTGTCTTTTAGCTAAACTCATAAAAGATATTGGCGCTTTTTATATAACCCTCTTATAATTTGACTTTTAAGATTGACTTCTGACTAAATTTTTAATTAATAAATAAGATTATTAAAAAATTCAGTTTTTTAATTACTTTTTACTTCTGTTTAGTTTTCTTAAATACTTTAAACGTTAAACCCCTGAATTTTATATTTATTCATTAATTTTTATATTTCAAAATTTTTTTCACTAGTTTTACATTTTATTTCTTACTTTTCAGGATTTTATTGATCTATTAATATATTAGCTTGATCATCTAACTTTTACAATGATTAGTATAAAACCGGATTTTTAAATATTTGTTTAGGATTTTTTATTTCTTAAAGATTTTGACATTAAATTTTTGCAATATTCTTCCTTATTAAATCAGATTTATCTACCTAAATAATATTAAATAAATTATTCATTAATATTTATGGTATTCTATTTACTAAATCTTGTTATAATTATTAATTTCTTGACAAATTGGGACATTTTATTATAAGATTGTAATGATTTTATACACTGTTAATTAAATTATTTTTTTACATTATATTTTGTTTATTTTTTTTTCTCGTAAATCATAATAAACATACGAAAAATTCTAATACAATAATTTTTAAAATTTATGGGATTTAACATATTATATTTTGATTTTAAATTTTAGAAAATAAAGATCATGAACCTAAATTCATATATAATTTAATATAATTAATTAAAAATAAAATTATAAATATAAATAAATCATTTATTTTCTTAATTTATATATTAGCTTTAATGAAAAGATTTTTTTTTTCTAATCGTATTTTTTCTTTTATTAGCAGAATTTAAGAACATTAATTTTTAATTATTAGATAGTATTTTATTATATTTTTTAATTACACTATTACAGTTTCCACTAATAAAATAATGTTTATAACTTTTCATTTTATCTAATTAAATTTCAATAAAATCCTAATATTTATATTAAGAAGACATATTCAAACTAGTATTGATTTATCCATCTTTAACCATTTTCATTTATGAACCAAGTTTCTGTTGAATATTTGTATTTTATTATTTTTAACTATTTTAAGCTAATGTATAACTTAAATGATTTTATTAGTTATTTAATAATTATAATAAATGGCTTTCTATTTTCTTTATTTCGCCTATTAAGTTTTTTAAATCAAAATTATTAGTATTAGCCTTTTTATTACTTTAAGACAATAAAGATTGTTGAGTTTCGATTATTTTAAGATTTTGCCAACTCGTTGAAACTCTATTTTTATTAGAATGATTATTTATATCAATATTATGTTCCATATAATCTAATAAATTAGTATTTTGATCAAAAGTTTATCTTTTTTAATGTTACTTTCTATGTACGAATGATTTAGGGCTTTATATACCACCTTAATTTTAATTTTTTCTAATCTAGCTTGGTATTATACTATGCCTTTAGGAATACCTTCGCATATTTTAACCCATTTATAAATTATTTTAATTTTATAAAATTTCTTGCTGTTTAATATTTTTTATTTGATTTTAAAATTCTAAATCAAGGGTATTAGATTCTGAAGAATTAGAAATCTCATTTATTTTTTAATAAGGTTTAAAACCCAAGTTTTTGTTTAAATACTCTTTTTAAATTTAATCTTTTAAACTATTTTTTTTTTATATTTACGATTTCCGATTTTCTGGCTAATGTATCCTCTATGATTAAATTGTATTTATAAATTAATTTAATGTATTTATACTTCCTTTTTTTCTATTATCTCTTTCATTTTCATTACTAAAGTTTTATTCTTCGTCAAAAATATTTTCATAAGTATCGGAATTTTGATTTTATAAATAAGAATCTTTTCGTTAAATAATTAAAAAATATATTAATTTATAAAAATTATTAATATTAATGTTTAACTGAAATAATTACCCATATAATCAAAATCATTAACGATAAATATTTCTCCTTCTTCTTCTTATAATACAGGCATATCAAAATAAAAATCAATATCATCTTATTAAAATACATAATCATAAGAATATTAAGAAAGTGCATTTACATAATCTGTCCTTATTTTTAATAATTATTCTCTGTATTTCTATTTATCTGATAGAGCATTAAAAACGGACCAACTAATTCTTTATTGCTTCTTTCTCTAATTAGGCTAGGACCATTAATATTTTCCAATTATTTAAAATTTATGAATAGGATAATGCACAAAAGGACATTCTTAGCTTGAATGAACTATTGATTTACAAACTAAACATTATTAACTTAAATTAATTTTATTAAAAATTATATTATCTTTTTGTGATGAAAATCGTTCCTATATGTAAAAAATACGAATTATTTATTTAATCATCTATTATAAATGTTTAAATTAATACAATGTAATTTTTTTGTATATTTATTTTTTTACAAAATCAATAGGAAATTATTTTAATATATTTTTTAAATCTTCTAGTGTAAAAAAACACAATTTAGATATATTTCGGCTTTTTATGGTAAAATCATAAGGAATTTAAGAATAAAAGTTTTTTCTTCCTAATTCTTTTTATCCACTAACATGTTCAATAATATATTCCTAGCCATTCTAGTTTTTTGATTCATATAAAATGTCTAAATTACCTTCTAAAAGAAAAAAATACCTATCATCTTTTTTCCCTTGTTGGTATATAATTTAGCCAGGATCTTAAAATATAGAAAAAAAAAATCATTTTGCTTTTAAATTATCATATAATTTAATTTACTATATATAGTTTCTTATAGTTTTAGGGATAATTTTGTAACAAGTTCACTAGAAAAACCTCCCAATTTTATAAATTTAGAAACTTCTAATATTTTTCCGAAATACTCTTAAAATACCAAATCTTTTACATTGCTTTAAATTTTTTATAAGTGATTATATCCCTCTAATAAGTAATGTTAACTTTATTCGTTTTAGTATTCTAACTCTTTTAAAACTTTATATTATGTTGTTTTACCAATATTTCTTTAAATCATATATTAGGCTACCTCATACTTAGTTTTTCTTTTTTAAAAAATAATTGATTTTCATTGAATTTATAAATAATTTAAATAAATAGAAATCAATACCTTAATTAAGTACTATACTATTGTTAGTCTCTAAATATTTATCCTACAATAGATACTGAATAAGCGAAAACACCACAACTAACAATAGTTATTAAAATACACACAATTTTTTCTATTTCATTTTCTGGCGTTATATCTCCAAATCCTACAGTTGACTATATTAAAATATTTTTTAATATTAAATAAAACTTAATTTTATAAAATTTATTTATAAATACCATTAAAATAAAAGAAAAATATAAAGAATCTAAGTATAAAGATCCCCATTATGACTAGTTTTATCCATATACTGTAATCCAATTTGTTTAATACCCGTTATTTTTAGACAAAACAGATATATAGTAAAAAAATAATGCACAATAATGAGCAACTAGAAAATCTATGAACAAAAGTTATATTATTTCCATTAACATTGTAAATCTTAATGTTAATTAAAATGTATTATCAATATTCCTGTACTACTTTGTTAATTCAAATATTCTTACAATTTGCATTAAATTTATAAAATCAAAACTACTAGAAAAACTAATGATGTACGAAACTATACTAATAACTTCAATATGAAGTTATTATTTTAAATATATCGTCCTATAAATTGAAAAAATATCAAATTATAAATATGCATATGGTACTTTAAATTAATAATTATTATTACCATATAATCTTTCTATTTTCAATAAGTACTCCATTTTAATATACTCCTGTATTTAATTTTAATATTATATCTATTATAATAATAAGGAACATAATTAAATCGAATATTTTATAATATTAAGATTCTTCTTATTTTTTATCAAAGTCGAAGCAAACTCTCATAGGTATAAAAAATATTAGAAATAAAATTATCAAATATTTAAAAATATTCCAAATTGTAATATGTAAACTTTATGGATCAATAACTCTGTATTTATCGAAAATCTAAAATTTAAAATGAGTTCTTATTTTACTAAAATATAAATTTAATTTTAAAATAACTTTTGATAAATTACTTCATGAAATTTAGAATCATTATCTTTCTAAGAATGAAATGATAAATCATTTATAAATTTCATATATAATTCTTTTGTTTCTCTTAGTAAAATTGAGGAAGAAAACTCTTTCATTTTCTTTATAAATCTAACAATTTTTGTAAAAACTAATATTTATGACACTTTTTTTCCATCTCCATACTTTTTTTCGTTGTTTATACTAACAAATGCCATTTTTGCATTGCTCTTTTCCATAAAAGACCTGTTTATATATTATTTAAAAAATAATATTTATACATTCACAATAATGCAAACATTTTTTGATTTATAATTTTTTACTTGCTCAAATATAAAGTTTTGGAATACCCTAATTATTAAGTAATTACACTTGTAGCATCTATTTAAAATTCTTTTTTTAAAAATAAAAGTTAGAATAAAAATGTTATTCTTAAATTTTATTTATTTAAATTTAATTTTAAAGTTTATTATAATTTTTTAATTATTTTATATTTATCAATTATTTACGTGATGCATTCAACTAGCCTTTTTTATAAGTTTGATGTAACCTGTCATCTAAAAGAACTGAATTTTACTAATAATTCTAAATTTTCGGTGGATTTTCATATTATATTGAATGGTCTAACATTTTAAAATTATTTTCTGATAACAAAAAATTTTGATTATTTCTTTAACTTTAAGTGTTGTTTTATATTATTCTATCCTAACCTTGTATTTAAGGAAACATTAATTACATTTATGATTAATTTAAATTAAACTTAGAATCATTTGAATGATTTAATGATGTTTATTGAGTTTTTGAATTGTAATAGTTTTAACTATTTTGTAATATTTAAGTTTAATCTTTATTTTTATCTATTTTTTATCTTTTAAAATTTTTTTTTTTATTTATTAAAGTTGGGGTTTAAATTGAATCTTAGCTTTTTTACTAATTTACGTCTATTAAATTCATGTTCATATTAGGTTTAATTTGATTTATTTAATTTATTTATTGTTAATTATTTTTAATTTAATCATTTTCCTTTAAATTATTTGAACTTAAGTTTTATTGAAAAAGTTATCTTCTATTTTATGCCCCAGCTTTATATTAGTAATTATTAGAATTCTAATTTTATTTTTCATGCTTTATATTTTCTTATAATATGATTTCCATATCAAAACTACAGTAACTTTCAGGTATTTGTATATCTAAGTTTTTAGTTTATTAATCTTATTAGTTATCATTTATTTAGCTTAGTTGTTTATTATTATTTTAATTATAATATACATCTTAATCAGATGAGTTTTTTTTAAACGAGTCATCTATTTAAGATGTTTTTTTTGAACATTTTTTATATTAAGAACTAGACATATTAAAGTTTTTGTTCTATCTATACTCTTTAGTTTCTTATTTATGGTATATATATATGTTTATTTGAATTATCTATTATGATGATTTCCACAGTATTATATATTTATTGTTGTTTTTTTTTTGTATTTTAGTTTATTTTACTGGAATAATATTTTACTATTCAATTTCATTAATTTTAATTTGATTGTATTTTATCAAAATACCATTATACTCAAATAATATTTTTGATTTTACTAAAAGGCTTATGATATAATACATTTATGAAAGTTATAAATATTGTTTAATAGAACATAGATAATTTAAATTGGCAATAAAATTGAAATCATAAAATAATGAGTATGCTTTAAATTTTTATAGTTTGTGCTTATATGAAAAATCGAATTTTTTTAATAAAAATATTATGGTAAATATTTATTTTATGATAAATAATAATCTAGCTAATGGAATATATATATATATTATGAATTATATATTATTAGTTTTATAAAATGAAAATAATAATTTAAAATGATAGAAAAATTAAACATTAACATATATTATTTAAAAAATTGAATACTTAACAATATTCTATTTGGGTAATTTAATTCATAAAAAATAAATAAATTCACTATAATATAATTCTCAAATATTTATAGTATTAATTTGTACCAAATAAAATATTATAAATTCAAATTATAATATTAAATAAAAATAAAACAAAAAAAATCCAGTAAAAAAACAACAAAATTTATAAAAATGGAAACTAATTATGAAATTAAAAATTAATTAAGCATAGAATATCCTTTAGATTATTACCTTTTGAAAGCCAAATTAATAAGTGATGATGTTTGGGTATTATATTCTGAAATTTGTTTACCAGTAGTTTTTTGTATATGGTTATACAAATTATTCAAACCAATTAAATTTAAAAGTAAAGAAGAGTATCAAAAATTAGAAAAATAATGGTAAAATTATTTAATGATTTATTCTTGCTTAATTTTAAAAGTAAATATAAATTAAATTTTTTATATTAAATTTAATAGGTAAGATATATTAATAATCATATTTGTTGGCTTCGCTCCTTTCTATTATTTATTAGATACATTCTTTTTGGTATATACAGAGTTAATCTACTTGAATTGGTGTAGATTTTATTTACTATTACACCATATTGCATCTATTATATTTTTGCCTCTAATTATTTTCCCTAAATATGTTCCCTGGTGGTTAGTCAGTAAATTAATTAAATATTTTTATACTAAAATATATTAATAATAAAATTAAAACAAAATTATAAGTTTATGAATTTTCTAATTTTATGAATTTATTAGCTCCTGCTTGGTTTCACTCAGTATTATTAGCTTTCCCTTAATATGGTGCTTATTTAAACTACCCATATGCTATAACTTTATTCATATCTCATTTTGGCTTTTACACTAAAGTTTGGAAAGAGTTAACTCATATAAAAATTTTAAAATGGGGTATATGGTTAGGTTATTTAAGTTAGTTATTAATGTTACTTGAGAAATGTGATAACAGTACCAAAGATTATAGTTATTTGTATGATCCACTACATAGCGAAAACATAATTGAAAGTAAGTACCCTTTATACGACATGATAAATTATGGATGGAAATCAGATTTATGAATTTTATAATGAAAAAATATATAGTTCCAATTTAATTATTTATGTACAAAATATTTAAAAAAAAGTTATAATTAATTGATATCTATGAAAAATAAAATACTATACTTATATTTCATAGTTATATTAAAGAAATTAATTGTTTTTCTTAAAATTAATTCAATCGATTTAATCAGTATTAAAGGAAAAAATTTTAATTAAGAATAATAAAATATTTTCAGAATATTAATTAAAATCACTATTTTAAAATTCAAGAAATAAAATGGTTTAGAAAATTAAAAAACCATCTAATAAAAATGTAAAAATACCATTAGAAAATATCATAAAGTAAACTTAGTAAACTATAACAAATAAAAAATACATAAAAAAAACTATCAGTAAAAAAGTTGATTATACACAAAAAATAAAATAAAAATGTTTGAATAAATAAAATTCGTTTTTGTGTCCAATTTGTCTTGATTATATATGTTTGGCGGCTACAACATAATGTAGCCATACATTTTGCAGAGAGTGTTTATTAGAGTACATTGAAATAAGTAAGAACTGTATAGTTTGTAATAAAAACTTGAGAAATATACCAGAATTTAGGTAAAAATTAATAAATTATGACCTTATTTATTTAATTTAGTAATAATCTATATGTTAAATTAAATAAATAAAAAATTATTATGAGAATTATATACATAATGAAATTAAAAAACGTTTATTAAATTATTTCAATATATTTAATTTTATAATAGTAGATCTATAACTTTGGATGATTAAATATATTCTTTTATAAAAAATTAAGATGAATAAAATTTAAAAGCATATGAAGAAAGAAAAAAAGCATTTTAAAACTAATCTTAATGGTTAAAATAAGAAATGGAAAAATTATAAGTGGGAAATAAATTAGATGTAAGAGACACAAATTTTATTTGGTGTGAGGGAATTGTAAAAAAATAATAATTTTAATTTACTAATATTATGTTAATTAATTTTTTAATTAAACTAATTTTTATATTCATATAGATAACATCAATTATTCCAAAGAAAGAAATAAAATATTTTATAATAAAGGTTTTAAATAAGTCAGATAACTTAATATATGAATTAGCATAAAATTCTGAAAGAATTATGCCCCATGGGTTTTATACAAACTAATGCACAATACCTCATTATGATGAAAAATTTAAAGATCATTTTGTTTATAGTAAGATCCCAAAAGTTTAATTACATTAAAACGGCGAATCTTATTTTATTATATAAAATTGATAAATAAATATTTTTATATTATAAATTTTATTTATATAAATGTATAGAATAATATAAAAATATATCAAATATTGTTTTTTCAATTTAAATATAATTTTAAAATTATAATAATTAATAATAAATTTTATATTATTTCCGCGAATTTGATCTCCGGTTAAAATTTGAATATCATGAATTTTGAGAATAAAATATTAATTAAAATTAAACTAGCACAAAATAAAATACTAAAATTAAATTAATATAAATTAAAAATCTAATTCCATTTAGAATAAATATCGACTATAGCATATATGGAACTGTCAAAAAAGGAATTTTAATTGGCTTTATCATATTGTAAAATAATATTTTAAAAATAAATAAATTTATATAAAATTATTTCGATATTAATATTCAGGTAGAGATTTCAATGAAAATGTAGAAAAATCAACATATTTTGAATTAAGTTCTCCCAAAGTAGAAGAAAAAATCAAAAGAAAATATATATATTTAAAAGAATCTCATAAAATTTTAGAAATATAATTATCAAATCAACTTGTATAATAGTCAGCTTTTATAGGAAATTATGTATAATCTGGTATAAAATTACATATGATTTTTTTTATATTTATATAAAAGACTAATATTACGATAAACAATATTTGTATAAATTTTAATTTTTATCATTTTATATTTTCAGGGACCAATTATTTATTAATTAGCCATATTGATCCATTATTTCTCATGATACCTTATTTAATTTAGGCAAGAGGAAAAGTAAATTAATTTGTATTAAATTTTTATTTTTTATAAATTTTATATTAAAAATAGATATCATCTGATAATTAAGGAAAAATGCAAGAGTTTACTGAATTATTTAAACCAAGGGGTAATTAAGACATAGAAGAAGAGTTAGAAAGTTTACAAATTTTAAAAAATTTGTAGAATATAGAATAAAAATTGAAAAAAATTTGTAATTACAGAAAAATAGGAGGTAAGTTTATTATATTAAAATATTAATGCTATAATAAAATGATCATATATATTTTAACATTTTTTTTTATAAAGATGATGAATTTTATAGAATTGAAAATAATTTGTTATTTTAATGGTTAGAAAGCAAAATTATTAGAATTAGAAAAATTTTCAATGAATCAGGAGACATATTTTTATAATAATCCATAGCTCTAAAATCAATGGAGGATAAAGATGGTATAATATATTATATATATATCTTTAAATAATTATTTAATATAATGATAATTTATTTAACTTAACTTCAAATAGATAGCTTTTTTTTAGCAATGAATATAGTTAATCAATATATACCTGATGAGCTATTTATATAGTTTTTAGAAATAAATAAAATTACTCATTAGTAATTCTTAGAATTTAAAAATACTAAAAAAAGTAAATAATCTTAATTCGAAAAGGAATAAAGTCTAGAATCTAATATTGGGAACATAGACATAAATCAAAATAAGAAAAAATAATTATAACAAAAAAAAGTTACTGTCGTTTAATAAAAAAATGTTTAACCTGCCAAAGGATAGTAAAGTTTGCTTAAATTTTTAAAAAAGAAAGAATGATAAAAAATAATTTAATTTATATATTTTAATTTTTTAAAATTGTACTATAAATATATTTTTTTATCTATTATAATTTATAAATTGAAGGCTTAATGATATGTAGATCTTTAGTATTATTTTTGAACTATACTATTATAATTTAATCTTTAGAATAAATTTAAAAGCTCGATTAGATGTTAATCATCCAAAATTTATAAATAAGAATTTATATTTTATTTATTTATTTAATTAATTAAAATTTAATCAAATCTAAAAAAACAAAAAAACCATAGAAATAATAACTACCTTTGAAATTAGAGAAATAAATAAAGAATGAAAACAAATTTGATTGCTTATTTATTTTTATCATTAATTTTATTTTTGTCTTAACATTAAATAAAAAGCACAAGAGTTGAAACAATAAATATCACAAGCTAAGAAAGTTTTTGCCTTGAAATTGATAGCTTGTTGAAAATAAAAGATTTAAAAGAAGTTGAAAGATTTTATGTTTTTGGTTCTGAAAAAGGAATAAATAGCTTGTAGTGTTTAGAAAAACTTAACGGTAAAACTGCTTTTAAATTTATAGAAATTAAATTAGATAGAAATTAAATCGATGATTTAAGTTATTTGGCAGATTTTATTAGTTATTAGAATTAATTAATTCATTTTTATGGATAATTAAATTAAAATAAAATCACAAGTATAAATAATTTGATCAAATCATTTTCACTTTTAAGCTTGTTAGAAAGTTATACTATTGATTTAGAGTAAAAATTGTGTTTAAAATTAAAATATTATGTTTGAATATTGTTTTGATATTAAAAATTTACTTATAACTTATTATATTCTTTTTAAATTATTAGCAATAATTAGATTTCTAGAATTAATTAAGAGATAAACTTCCATTCCAAAAATATTCATTAAATTGATTTAATAATATAGTAAATTTATAATATAAATTATTAAATTTATCTTTTTATATTTTATTATATTATGGTTTATTAATATTATTTTTATTTTTTAAAGAAACAATTAAATTAGTCAAATTGATGAAAATTTTTTAAAAAAAACTGGAAATTTAAAAAAAATAGTGTTGAATTTATAAAACAATCTAATCGATAGTGTTGCATTCCTAAAAGGTCTAAAAGATAATGAATAAATGGAAAGCTTCAATATTAATTTATAGTAATATTTTTTCTTGTATTTTAATTAAATTTCTATTAAATAATCAAATATTCTCAAATTTATGTTTATAAAAAAATTTTAATTTTTTTTTAAAATAAAAATATTAGGAAAAACGAAATTAAGGAAATAAATGATATAGATGCTTATTTATCCAATATTACTTAACTTTTGAGATTCACTTTAAATTTAAATTAAAATTAAATATAATCAATCTTATCTTTATAAAATCTTATTATTAACTTACCAATGTTATAAAGATTCAATATAGAAGTTTAGTAAATTTAATTGATAAAATTATTTAATATAAATAGTAAATAATAAATAACAAATAAAAAATAAAATTTATTTATTTTATAAGAGAATAAAGTGAATCTGATTTAAATTGTAAAGCGAATTCAGAATATTTAGATCCATTGAAATATTTTCATTTTTTAGAAAAAAGTTGTGTTATAAGTGATATAACGTAATCTATAGAAGGTTGTTATAATTATAAATCAAATGGGTATTGTCTAACATGTTAGAAATAATTTTATTTTTAAAATGGAAAATGTGTATAAAATTGTGAGGATGGTACATATTAATAAAAATATGACTTAACATAAACGAGTCCACAATATATTTGCACTGATAATTGCTTGCAGAATTATTATTTAGATGAAGGTATAACAAACTTACTATTTTTTGTTTAAAATAATTTTAATATTTGTATACCATTAATATAGAAAATAGTAAATGTAATACGTGTGAAGTATAAAACTGTTTAAAATGTAGCGAAAAAGATAAATGTGATGAATGTATGGTCTTATTTTCCCTGCAAAATGATTAACATGATTGTGTTTTCTGCTCAGCCAACTGTAAAACATGTAATTCTATTATTGAGTGCAAAGAGTGTGACGGTAAAATTAATATGATATAGAATTTTGAAATTTTACTTTATAAAAAAATAATTAGTATTTTTAATATAATAATGTAATGTTATATATATTAAAACGATATATATTTTAGGGGACTATAAAATATTTACTAAGGTTGTGGGGAAATAAATCTAATATACTTGTATTGCCGAATGTCCTCCTACGCATATAGTTGTTGATAATAAGTATTGTGAGTTGAAAGATTGTGGAGAAGGTAAGTACTTACAAGATGATGGTTCCTGTAAAGATTGTATTAAAAATTGTTCTAAATGTTTGGGACCAAAAAACGAATAATGTGTATAGTGTAATCTAAATTACGAATTCAGTGATGATAGGTAAAATAATTATAAAAATTAAAGAGTGAAATAATAAATATATCTTTATTATATAGGGAATGTGTTAAAATATATAAAGGACCTAGTGGTACTTTGATAGCTATTTTGATCATTTTAATAGTATTGTTTGCTGTTTTAATAGGATTTGTTTTATGGAGATATTTTAGGTACAGATAAACAATAGCTAAGAAAAAATAATTTAGCACTTAGTTTATTGATGAATATGAAGAGTCAGAATAGGTTTCATTTAAATCCAATGACTCTAAATGAGAAATTTTAATTATCAATTTAATTTTAAGTTATAGATTAAAAATTAACCAATTTATATATACATGAATTAAAATCGTATTTTTTATTTTATTTATTTTATGATTTAAGATTTAATTATATAAGAATATTTTAATCACATTAAATAATTAGCAAAAAAGTTAATTAATTTAAAAATAATATTTTGCTTGAAAATTGATATAATATATAAAAATATATAACAAATTTATATAATAAAATTAAAATTGTTAAAAAATTATTGATCTTAAGTTTAAAAATCAGTATATTTATAGCAAATTAATTTAATTTTATATTAAGTTTTATCAAACAACATTATCACCATCCTTTTTATTGTTTTACTCTTCTTACATTTTAACCCTTTGATATTCATCTTCCCATAATTATTCATATTCTTTTTTATACTCTTCTTCCTCTTCAGGAGTTATTGTAACATTATATTTTTTTTTGTACTCAGCAACGCCTTATTCTACATTGTCAAAAATAAATTCAATAGCAGCAGTCGCCATAGCAATATCCTAAAGTCCTTATAATTCTAAGGCAAAAGCGGCCTCAATTACAGGAATCAATTTGGGGATATTAGGGGCATATGCATAAGGAAGCATTAAATCGTAACATTTTTCGCCTATTTCCTTTTTTAAATCGTTAGTTTATAAAGGTGTAATTGTGGGCTTAGGTTCTTTCCAATCTAAGGTTTCGTAAAATTTATGAATAAATTGCAATATTTCGGTACTAACATCAACTTACATGGGCTCAGAAGCATCCATTACGTCAAATTATTTGCAAATGGCTCCAAATTCAGAGGGAAATTCAACTTCAACTCCTTCGTTTGATTTTAATTTTTTATTTACTGCTTCCATTGATTTTATGATTTAATTTTTTAATTTCTGTTGAGTATTTATTTTTTATTATTGATATTGAATTAATATTTTAATATTTTATTGATATTTTATTATTTTAATGATATCTATGATATATAAAGTTATGCAATTCATTCATTTATTTATTTGGAGACTTACTACATTGATATACTAAATCCGATAAAAACTGTTTTTTACTTATGTTTTATATTTTATAAACTTTTAAAATTTATCCGCATTTTTAATATAATGTCAAAAAAATAAATATATTTTAATGAATAAATTTTAAGCAATTTAAACACCAATATAATTGTATAAAAATAATATATAAATAAAAATTTATAAAATGTGATAACTATATATATTTATATCTATGATATTTGCTAAGAATTATAATTATATATAAATTTAATAATTTGTTTTCAAAACAGTATTTCATTATAATTATTATATTTCTAAAAAATTTAAAATCATTAAATCTCTATATTCTTACTAAATCTAATCAAAGACATCTTCTATTAAAACTTTTTTAAGCTTTAAAGATATTTAAAACTGGTCTTTATCTTTTTTTAGATCAGTATCTTAATTGCCTTTATTTAAGGTCAAACACTTTAATAATTTAATAAAAATTTTTTCCATTTTTAATTCATTAATTTTTCTGTTTAAAAACCAGAAAATCATATAGAAAAATTATTAAATATTAAACTTTTCTGGTTTTTAATAATCCTTAAATAGCAATTCTTCATAATTTTATATTAAATTCGTTAATATTTATTCAGAAATTTCATCTTATTATTCAAGTTACTGTTTAAATGGTTCTTTATCTTTATAAAACTCCCTAAATCCATTTATAAATATTTTTTTATCATTTTCAGAAAACTCCATGATATTTTACAGGTTTGTCATAACTACGTCATTTCTTTAGAATAGCATCCTTTGTTCTTGAGGTTTTTTATTTATTAACATGTATTCTTCATCTTATAACAAAAAATGAGTAAAATATTTAAAAATATCATTTTCAATTTCCAATACTTTGATAGCGTTTTTTTTTTCCATAATGAAGCTCAGCTAAATGGGTTTTAAAGTCGAAAATTAATTTTCCTCACCATTTTAAGATTCATTGGAACATTCGTTATTTTAATATTTAAGTTGGTTTCTTAATTAAAATTTATCTGTATTTGGTCTCCCATGATTTCCCATTTTTTTTTTTTTATATTCATCAGGAACAGTAAAATCAATATACTTTTAACCTTCATGCTTGTCGTCAAAATGTTTTTTTAAAGAAGAGTAATTTAGGTATTAATTTTTACATTCATTACAAATATATTCTCCTTTTTTTTTAACATCTTCCTTAGTTGTTCTTTTTCTAATCTTTTTTTTTATAACGCTGTTATCACTTATGAAAATAAATTTTATATTTTTATTAAAAAAATTGAAAAAATATAGAGTTTATTGAGTATTAAAATTTTATTTAAAATCTATTAAACATAATAAAATAAGCAAAAAGAATAAAATAACAAATAAAATAAACACAGTTTATATTTTCTTATAAAGGGCAAAATATTAAAAAAAAACACTATTTTTTAATTTAAATAAAAAGCTATGGAAGAAAATAAAATCTTATAAATTCTATTTTCTCAATAAAATTAAAATACTTACAATTTTTTTAATTCTAAAACATTATTATCTAGAAAAAAAAAAAACCTATATTATATTATTATTTTTACTTTTCTGAGGATTACTAAAAGCTATTATTAGCATTTCCTACAGTCTCTTATTATATTTAATCTTATTAAAATTACATAATGTTCCGTAGACTCTGATTTTAATAATTGTTTTATGTATTTATTTTTTTAAAATATTTTTTATTTTTTTTCTTTTTATTTATTAAGAAAATAAATAAAGTTTCTTAAATTAACATATTTAATTCATTGAATACTATATAATTATGGATATATATATATCATTTTTGAGTTCATATTATAATTTCTAGATAATAAAACCTGGTAAAAATTATTTTTTTACTATTATATAGATTAATTATATGTTTATATTTTTCTATATAACAATAAAAGAATTTATTTATAACAGAGATTTTTAATTTATTGATAATTTGTATGTAAAATAGTAAAAATTAAATAAGAATTACTTATAATTTTCCTATAATTTATTCTATTAAAAACATCCTTGATTTTTAAAACACTATTAATTTTTACAATTTAAGGATATAAAAAAATTCAGTAAAATCTTTATTTCTTTAATATTAATTTAAAATAACTCTGATTTTTAAATTTCATACTTTAATATCAATTTTTCATAAAAATTTATGAATATTATATTTATAATTAAAATAATAAATTACCAGTAGTTAAACAAATAAATTATATAGACCAGATATTTTTTTATATTTTATGATACTTAATTGATCAAACTTATAAATTATAATGAAAAAAAATTGTTATTTTTTATAAACATACACAATCACTAAATATATTTTATACTGTTTTAATAAAACAATAATATTTAATACTTAATTTAAATATAAAATAATCACAAATATCGAAATAATTTGAACATCTTAAGATGTATTAAATTGATAATGTAATATTTAGTAAATTAAAAAATAAATTAAATAAAATAAAATACTAATAATACTAAAATTGAGAAATAGATAACAATCAATAAAAATTAAAAATAAAATAAAATAAATATTATAATCAAAAAAATATCTAAGTATGTCTGATAATACTTTAAAAAAAATTGACAGATTTTAATTTTCATTAAAAGATTCTATAGGAATTGGTTCATTTGGATAAGTATATAAAGGTAAAGAAGAAAAGACTCATAGACCAGTAGCAGTTAAAATGATTAGTAAATAAAAAATTTAAAAAGATGAATATTTAATGAACGGATTATTCAGCGAAATTCAGTAAAAAAAACAAAAATTTTCCAAAATATATTGCTTTTAAAATTTTTTAATAAAGCATATAAATGAAATATTTAAAAAAAAATAAAAAAAAAATAAATAGTGAAAATTAAATAAACATTTAGAAACGGAAATATTTAATAGCCTTTATTTTTTTTTATTATTTACAATATTATCTTAAAATTACAATATTTTTTTAAACTAAGGGTAATGAAAAAGCTAAAATCTGAATATGTAGTAGAACTAATAGAAGTCTTAGAAACATCAAATAATTATTATATTATTTAAGAATTATGCGACAGTGGGGATTTAAGACATATTTTGAAAAAAAAGAAAAATTTATCGGAATAAGAAGCTTTATAAGTGTTAAAAGACCTTTTGTCTGGATTTACTGAACTTTTGAAAAATGGTATTATTCACAGAGATTTGAAACCAGGTAATTAAACAAATTATAAATAGAAAAAAAATACAATAAACAAATATATATATATATTAAAATAAAAAGTCAGTTTTTATTTTAGTTTTAATTTTTTTTGCTTTTTAAGGTTTAGAATTTAATTTTTTGATAATTTTATAGCATTTTTTTAAATTATATTTTTAAAAATAAAAATATTGTTTATAGAAAATATTTTATGCGCTAAGGGAAAATTTAAATTAGCAGATTTTGGATTCGCCAGGGCAGTCGAAAATTTTAATAGAGCAGTTTTAGAGTCTTTGGTAGGAACTCCATTATATATGTCTCCTTAAATTTTAAAACACGAAACATATGGGACAAAGTCAGATATTTGGTCTTTAGCCTTGATATATTACGAAATGCTTATTGGTAGTACTCCTTGTAATTTAAATAAAATTAAAAATGTAAAAAATTAAAAAAAATAATAATTATTTTAATAAATTTTTTAGGGAAAGCCAGAAGTTAATATGAATTAGTAAAAAAAATAGATTCCGAGAAAATAACTTTTCCAGATAACATTATCATTTCTTAAGAAAGTAAAGATTTCATTTTAAAATGTTTGAAAAATAATGAACACGAAAGAATTTCTTGGGATGATATATATAGTCATAAATTATTTAATGGGTACTTTTAGTCATACTTGGATTAAAAAGGTGAGTTAGAAAATTAGGCTAATTTTATAATTAATAGTTTGAGATAAAAAGTTTACACTGAAAAAATTGATTTAGAAGACCTTTTTAAAAAATATAGTTTAAAGGAAAATTCAATTATGAACTTTAAAACATTTTCTTAAATGATGTTGGATATAGATAATAATTTGTCAAGTTATTAATTAGATTATATTTTTAATAAATTCGACATAAACAAAGATAACCTAATAGATTTTTCTGAGTTTTACAATTGGCTTGAGTAGAACAATGTTAGTGTTTCTATCAAAAAAAAAGCTTCATCTAACTAAAATATTCAAAAAGCCAATAGTTCAATGAATGGTTTTAATGAAAGTAAATTTATAAATATAAATATATATATTTTTTAATTTAATATTTAACTTTCATTACAAATTATCAAATTACAAAATTAGATCAAGCCATTGAATCAATAGAGAAATTGTGTCAAATTATAAGAGAATAAAACATAAATCTTAATCTTTTATATTAAAAATATAATAAAAGCCCAGATGATAAATTGAATTACGATGACTTTAGTAAGAAATAAAATTTTAATAATATAGCAATGGAGAAAAAATTATATTTTTTTATTAGGTAAAATATTTTTGATAATCAACAAAAACCATACAGAAAATGAAATTAGATAAGCTTTTATGAAATTTGACTCTGATAATGATGGTTATATAACTTTTAGAGAATTTAGTTAAACTTTAGAGAAATATTCAAAATATCAAAGCAATTATTCCACCCATGAAAATTAAGTAATAATATTATATATGTTAAATATAAAATTTATTAACTTTATTTTGATTATTCTTTAAAATTATATAATTATCTTTATATAAAGCCGAAAGCCAATACTCCTAATCATATTTTCCCTACCAATGATTAATACAGTAAATTTAACAATTATGTCTAATACTAATATTAAAAGTAACAATATGAGTAGTAATAAAATTAAACACCTTAAAACTATAATAATTATAATCAATATTAATATTAGTAATAATAGTAAAATAATATAAATTAATACCCATATAATGCATAAAGTTACCCAAATAATTAGCAAAATTTCCCCAATAATTAATAAAACTATTAACAATATTCTTAAAACGATAATAAGTAAATAATTTTGTTCAAAATATATTTTTATTTTATATAAATTTATTGATAATTTTTATTTTTTAATTAGCCCTTATTTCTAATAAAATAAAAAATGATAATGACAAAATGAATAGTATAATTAGCGAAATAAAATTAATTATATTATTATTTAGAATTTTTAAATATATTTTATAATTTAATATAATATAATTTTAATTTAAATTTTTCTATGTAATTATTAAATATATCTATAATTTATTCAAGTAATAATCAAATAAACTTGGTAAACTTGCAAATACTTTATACCACTAAACTCAGTTTGCTCTTTTTTGGACAATTATTTCTAGTTTTTAAGATTTAAAAGTAATGTAACATAATATATTAAACACAAAGGAAAAAAATAGTTAGATATTAAGTTACTATTTTTATTAAAAATCTCTAAATAAACATTGGAAAATGAACAAAATTGTAATTACTATAAGAAAAATCATATTTTTATGGCCTATATTTTAAAATCCTTCCTTACTTTTCAAATATGAAATTATTATTATGGTAATAAATAATGGAAATAATGCAAAGTATATATTATCATACTACTTTTCTAAGCAGACATATAATATAGCGAATGAACAATAATTTATTTAGCTTTCTCTGTCTAAATTTTATTTAAATTCCACTAAGTACGCGAATGTAGAAACTATTATTTATATTTAGGAAACTTATTTTAGCTTAAAAAATTCATATTCTTCTAAAAATAGTTTGCTTAGCCCTAGATAATGAAGTAAAAAATATCCAAAAGACATAATATTAAACAATACTACAAACATTGATATAAAATATCTTTTGTTTTTTTAATATGTTATTTTGAAATTTAGAACGCCTAAAATATGTATAAAAATAAGAGCAAACAAGAAAATAACTAAATTCTAAAACTAAATCTTAACTTGACTTTCTGGCTCAAACCACTCTATCATAGGTTTCATTTTGTAATTAATTTTTATCTAAATTTTTTATTTTAATTTTATAAATAAAATATTTTTTAAAAGTTTTTGATTGAAGATTTTATTTTATTTTATTAAATAATTATTTTAAAAGTAAAAATAAATTAACTTTTAATCTATTATAGTATTTAATTTTTATTTTTATCGACGTGATAATATAAATTAACTATTATAAATACAACTATAATAAATTATTCTATATAAAAAAAAAGATAATTGTTTCATTATAATAATAACTACATTAAATCTGTTTTCAAAGTTTCTTTATTTTAATCTTTTTCATACTTTTGTAAAATTATTTAAGCTCTTTATAAATCTTAAGTAATAATCAAATTTCCAATTTTCTTTTTTAAATCCTATGAAATTACACCTTATAAGGCCAAATTATAAAGCTAAACTATACACTATTCTTTCCAATCATATTAATTTTCAGAAACCTATAAGTTTTCCAAATTTTATTATTCAATTTAAGTAAAGTCTCTTTTATTTCCATTTCCATTTTCTAAAACATTTTAATTATCTTATCTTGAAACACCAGTTGAACCGAAGCCACCAGCTCCTCTTTCAGTTTAATCCAATTCCTCAACTTATACTATTTCAGTTTCGGTAATTTTTTCAATAATCATTTAAGCTATTCTATCTCCAGATTTGACTTTTAAAATTAAAATTTTGTTGTTTATTTAAATAAATTATTTATATTAATTCAAAATAGCACAAAAAAAAATTATTATAAAAAAAATAAATATAATAATAATAAAATGTTACCTTCAAAATCAACATCAGAATGGTTGTATAAAATGACTCCGACTATTAAAAAAAGTAAAAATAAAAATTATATATGATTATCATATATTTAATTTTTAAATTTATATATTACTTATATAAATATATATATAAAAAAAAAAATCTGTATATACCTTCTCCTCTATAATCTTCATCAACAACTCCAGCACCGACATCAATGAAATTTTTCCAAGCTAATCCAGATCTAGGAGCTATAATAAATATAAAAAAGATAACATATTAAATTAAATTAAAGTGTTAAAATATTTAAATTTATAAAAGGTTTAATAATAGATATATATTTAACAATAATTGAAGAAATTTAATTTTTTTTTTTTGTGTGAAATAATAATTATTAATCATATGAATTATTAATTTTTTAACTAACATTTAAGTAATAAAAACATTGTATATTATAAAATTAATTTACCAATTCTGGCATAATTTCCAGTAGGGACATTTATTGCTAATCCTGTTTTTATTATTTGTTTTCCTTTGGCTGGAACTACATTGGAATCCATAGCATATAAATCATATCCAGCAGCTTTGTCTGATCCTTTTTTGGGAAGAATGGCAGCTTCGTTTAATTTTTTAATTAATAAAGGAGCTTTTTATTTTAAGTTTAACATTTTATCGTAAGTTTTTAGGCTTTTTTTAAATTTTTTTATATTTTTATTTTATTTTTTTGATTTTGCTAATTTAATTTCTGAAAATGTAGTGGTTTATATTTTTATGAATTTTGTTTAAACCCGCCAATAAAAAATTTTTCTTTTTAAAATTGTAAAAATACTGGCATTCTTAATGAATGATCTTTAATCTTATGAAAACTTAGGTTATATATAATATATTAAAATAGTATTATATGATAATAAATATCTTAGTATAATATGCTAAAATTTGTATAATAAAACTATTAATAACTAAAAAAATTCTTAAAAAAGTTGAAAAGATTTAGGTATTTTAAAAATTAAGAATTATAAGAATTAATTTCGAATTCCGTATAATTAATTAATAGAATAAGTAAATATATTATTTTTTTATTCCTAACTCATTGGAATAATTAATTTTATTTTTAAATTAGAAAATATACTATAGAAATAAAACTTTAAAATACTCTAATATTATAAAATAAAGGCTTTTTAATTAAAATAAAAATTAATTAACAATAAAAATAAATTGATTTTTTATTAAAATAAAAGGTTATATAATAAAAATAACTAAAAAAACTAGGACATTAAAAATTTTATATACATATATTGTCATTAAAAAATATTGATAAATAAAATAAACAGTGTATGAGTGAAACTTTTGGATTAACTGGTATAGATATATATGAGTAGGAAAAAAAAATTTAAGAGGAAAAACCTCAATTAGAACCTATAAATGAAGAAAAACCCAAAAAATAGTAGTTTATAACACCAATAAAAAAAATAACTTCTATGGGTTCTTCTAATATGAGCAGTTTAATGAAAAGGCATAGAATTCATTCTCTATAATAAGGTAAAAAATAAGATACTACTTTGCCTAAGATTGATTAAAAAATGTATACAGCTGATAAACCGCAAACGTAAAAATCATTAAAATTAAATAATTAAATTGAAAACAATGAATAACTTTTTAAATTTTTAATACTAAAAAATTTAATAACTTTTTAGAATTTAAAAAACTGATTTGAAAATTAGATCTTTGTCGACATAAGTTATTAATGGCAAGTAAAATAAAATTAAAAGTATAAAAGAAATTTTAGAACTTAAGAAAAAATTTGAAGAAATTTAGAAAAGAAGAGCAAAAGAACCGCTTCCTTAGCCATAATCAGCTTCATTTTTTTAAAAATAATATGAAAGTAAATTTAAAAATGACGAAGAGTTATTAAAAACAAATGAAGAATTAATGAGAAAATTACAGGAAAATCCTACTTTTAACAAAGAATATAGAAATTCGATAAATGCGTAATTTTAGAAAAATTAGACTTTTTTAATTAAAGAAATGAATTTTGCAAATAGCGTACAGCACTAAATTGCGCAAAAGTAGAAAAAATTGGAAAAACTTTAATTTTAAATAAAATTGTTTAAATAAAATATTACCACAAAAGCTGACTGGAAATAATTCATTTAATTAGAAAATTAATACACTTAATTAAGTTGTCAGTTGAATGAAAGTTTAGAGTATGAAAAAACTCTTTAGCATATGAAAGATTAAAGATACTAAAATGTAACTTTTATAAAGGGGCAAATAAATGCGGTGAAAAATGAAATTTAGTAGATTGATAATTTAATTTTTGTTTTTTAAAGTTAAGAAAAATAAGAAGAACAAATTTTAAAAAGGAATTAAAAATCTAATAAAGGAGAATTAAAACAGTAAGATGAAAAAGAAAATGGAATAGAAATTTCAATAGATTTAGGAGAAAAAGAAGAATTTTTCGATGAAGAAGAAAGAAAATTGTATAGAAATTTAGTTTTGGAATAACTAGATTAATAATAAACGGAAAATTAAATAGAGTATTTCTAAACCCAGAAAAAAATTAAAAAAGAAAGAATGCTGAAGCAATATAAAATATAGTATTATAAATTTTTATCAATAACTATAATATTTAAATATAAAATGCTTTAATTTAATTCTATTTTAAAGTAAAGATGATATGACAGAAATTAATAAAATTTATGAGGATCTAAAATAATAAGTCGATGAATATTAAAATCTATTTAATAAGCTGTACAAAATTACTCCCGCTAGAGGAAAAGATCTTTTAAATATTAAATAACAATTCACCGATAAAAAAAACAATCTTTTATATCAATAATAAGAATATTTAGAAAAAATAGAAAAAACTAAATAATTAATAAGCTAATACAAGTAAGATATAACAAGTTTGGTTTGTACTGAAGAGAACGAAATTGACCCAAGAAATACGAATTTCTATAAAAATAAAAGTTAGTTTGAAAAAGACCAGTTTAATTTTTAAAAATTAAATTCCAAATACAATATTAATTTCAAAAGCAATTTGTAAAATGATAAATAAAATTCTAAAAATTTTTTATAAAAAGACAGTGTTAAAAATTTTAGCAGTAGCTCTTTAGAATAATAAATAAATAGCCAGTGTTAAAATAACAATGAAAATAAATTTAGTAACAATAATAATACTTAGCAAAATGAAAGTAGTAATAATTTGATATAAAAAAAAAAATCACAAGAATCCTTAATAGATGAAGTTGACTTAAAGGATGAGAGTAGCATATTAATTAAAGATTAAAAATATGTGGGTTAAAATAATATTTAGTAAAATAGTGAAAATTAAAAAAATAAAGATAAAAATTCTTAAAAATAGCTTGGTTAAAAATAAAGTCTTTCTAAGTTCGCTCCCGCTAATAATAATAGTGATAATAATAATAATTATTAAAGTATTATTAATAATAATTAATAAAGTTAAAAGGCTTTAGGAAATGACAAAAATATAGATGAAAATTTAAAGATAAATTACCCATAAGCTGATAAGGACGAAGAACTTTTAA
This sequence comes from Pseudocohnilembus persalinus, assembly GCA_001447515.1. Taxonomy (NCBI): domain Eukaryota; phylum Ciliophora; class Oligohymenophorea; order Philasterida; family Pseudocohnilembidae; genus Pseudocohnilembus; species Pseudocohnilembus persalinus. Next base: position 343,350 of record LDAU01000155.1, on the reverse strand, counting down.
ATTCTACTAAAGAAGTAGAAAGTAGAGCTGAGTTGCTAGAAAGGTATGAAAAAAAAAAATTTAGAGAACTTGATAAATTAAAACATGCAGAAACCACATATAATAAATTAAGAAATTTATTGGATAATATTTGTTTGGCATCGGGAAAAATCATGTATCAACTTAAATTGGATGGAAAAAATATTAATTATGAGGTCAATAAAGAAGATTTACCTGCTGAATTATAATATTTAGGAGAAACATTGGAGTTAATGAAAATTGAAATTGAGGATAAAAATTCAAAAAACGAAATAGATGCTTAAAACTTATATTAATAAGATTTTCAAAACTTCGAAAGCTAATTCGTAGAGTCCGAAAATGGTAATAATTTTGGAAAAAAAAATTCAAAAAATTCCTTTTAATCTCAATCTTAAATATAAGAAGTTATAAGTGGTAATAAAAATTAGAAAATTTTTAATAAAACTTATACAGAAAAAATTCTACAGTAAAATTCCTCTTCCCATTAAAAAGATAAATAAAGTAAAAATGAAGTTTTTAATTCTCAAATTAAAAGCTAATAATAATCTATACCTGAAGAAATTTAGTAAAAAAAACAAGAATAATAATTAGAATAGTAATAATAAGAATAGTAAATTTAGAAACAGTAAAATAATTTTGAATAAGCCACTTAAGAAGGTTAAAAAACCATATAAAATTTATCTAATGTAGATGAATTGGATCCTACAATAAAACCTTCAATTTTTAATTAATAAAATCAAACCTTAAAATCTTTTAATCAAGACGGTTAATTATCCTAAATAAAACCAATATAAACTTTTTACAGTATAAATTAAAAAAATTTAAACATAGAAAAGCCACCTGAATTTTTAGGTTTATAAAATAGCAAAATGAACATAAATTAATAGGAAATATAAAAGGAAAAATTATAAACTTGTAGAAAATAAAAAGAATTAGTTAGAAATTATTTATAAAAATATGATATAGAATAATCAAATGAACCTTCTTAATATGATTATAATATAAATCAAAGTGGCTTGTATTTTAATAAGGATATAGGCACATTTAAAGAGAAAGATAGTGATATCGATAATGAAGAATTTGAAAATGAAAAAAAAGAATTAGAAAAAGATTTTGAATATTAAGCTATGTAAATAAAATAAAAATAAATGCTTAAAATGTTGGAAATAAATAAATAGTAATAAAATAAGTATAATTAGGATAAAAAACAATAAAAAGATTTTTACACCACTAAAAGATTTAGATAAAATGTGGCAAAAATTTAAGAATACTATTGATTTAACTTAAATATATTTAATATAAAAATAAATTTATAAAGAAATTTTATATATAATTTACAAAAAATCATAGATATATTAATAATTAAAATTTATATATAATATTATTTTATATTTTTTAAAAAAATTAAGATATAAAAGTTATTTAAAATTTTTTTTTTTTTATCATATAGTATATTTCTCATCACCATTAATTATCTTTATTATAATTTTCATGGTGTTCTTTTTACTGTATTAAATTAGCATTTTAAAACATTTCATTCCATCCTAATTTATTTCTAGTTTGTTTGTATTATTACAAATGTGTTTTTTCGTATCCAGGATTTTTTTAAGCTTTTTCTTTAATTTAAAAATACTCTTTTATTTATTACTCAATTCTATTTCCAATTTAATAAGATAATTCATCATTGAAGTCATAATTAAAAATTTATTCTTTATTTTTTAGAATTTTAAAGTAGTTTTCTTTTGCCTTATGGATTTCTTAATTCTTCGCCCGATTATTTCCAATTTAATAGGATTCCTGGTAATTTTGGATCATTTTTTCTAATACTTATTCATAATATAATTTATTCTCTTTTTTTGCCTTTAAAATTTCAGGAATTGATTGTCTTTAACTATCCCCTTAGGGCATGTCGTCATTTCTAACTAAATAACTATTGTCATAATTTTGTTAGTAATATTTTTTAGGGTTACTTAGAACCAATGGATCATAATAATTATTAAACTCTTTATTTAAATTATTTAACATAGGATAAGAAAACTATAAACAATGATTAATATTTATAGTTCTGTCAGTTTCCATAGACTCTAAAAATAATATTATATTGGGTACTTCAGATTTATCAAAAACAGTTTTATAAAAATAACATTGGTTGTTGAAAATTATATTTGTGTATTTAGGGTACAGTGTATAATCTCTGGATTTTTCTCTAAATGCAATCTTGTTTAAGTAAATATTCAATAATTTTATTAAATTAAATATATAGAATATAAATTTTATTACCTATTTATAAAAACCTTTGAAAAATGAGATTTTTATTTTGTCTATTTTTTCAAAAGGGCAAATTTAATTTTCAAAAATCTGCTATCTGCCCTCATTTTAATTATTTTAAAATATATCCATTTTTTTTATTTAATCAAAAATATCACTAGCCTACCTCAAAACCTTATAATTAAACCCATTTTTGATACACCATTTAGTTTTATCAACATTAATAAGTTAATAAAATTCTTAGAAAATTTTGAGATAGATAATAAGATCACCCTATTGTTAAATATAAAAAATAATAAGTAAGTATTTAATACAATAAATATCTTATTTATTATTTTAATTTTAAAGTTTTAAAATGTAAAATATTTCTAAATTACATTATTATTTTAGAATTTTTCATCATATTAAGGTGTTTAAAATTCTTAATTATATCTTTAATTTTTATAATAAATACTTCCTTAACTATTAACTACAGAAATTATAGCCAAAACTTCGTAAAAAACACCTTATTTTTCAGCTTCTATAAGAGCACTGCTATATTTAGGGTCTAAAGGTAGCTGGCTCATTATTTCGCCTTATTTAGTTAAGTTGTATTAGTTATTATTGTCTTTGTATATAGCTTAAAGGTCTTCTAAAATTTTAAATCCTTCATCGAAACTTTGGTTTATAGGCTAATCCAAAAATGGAAAATCTTATATTTTTTTGATTTTAATAGAAAGCAAATCCAATCTATTAATTTAATTTAATTTAAATTATTTTATTTTTTTTTTTAAATTAAATAAATCGTAATATTATTATTTTATTTTTTAAATTCTTATAGAAATATAAATTTATCTTACATAACCATAGCAAGATTTGATCTTTGGATTTCAGGAGGTTAAAAATCTACCATACTTTAATATTAATTTTCACCATACATTCTATAACATATCCCATATTAAGTTCTTCCAGCTCTTCCACTTCTTTATTTAGCATTTGCTTTACTAATTTATTAGACCTTTAATAACTCTGTATTTCTATTAGGATCATAATCTTTTAATTTCATCAGTCCAGAATCGATTACTTTAAAAAGTTAAAAATTAATAAACATATTATAAAAATATTTGTAAATACATAAAATTAAAATTTTTTTGGGAAAAAAATAAATAGTAGTATATTGAAAAAATAAAATTTTTTCTAATATAACATATATACCAAAAACAACTCCTGGAATTGTTAAAGATGTTTCTGCAATATTTGTTGAAACTATAATTTTTCTTTTTATTCTTCTATTATATTTATGCTCTTAAAATATTTTGGATTATTCTTAATTATTGAGAGAGGAGTAAAGAGGTAGCACTATAAATGGCTACCTTATTTCAATTGATTTTGTTTGAGAAATCAATAAATTTTACACTTTATTAACATCTTCTTCACCAGTCATAAATATCAAAATATCTCTAAAATTAAAAATAAAAAAATTAATATAAAAAAATCGTAGAAATTTTATTTATTATTTATATTTTTAAATAATTTGTTTACCCCATTATGTTGCCCTGTAATATTTCAATTGTTTTATCTACAACTTTTCTAATTATTTATTGTTAATGTTCAATTGTGCTTTTTGAGAATATTTGTTATTTAGGCAATATTTAATCGTAAGCGATTAAATTTTCCAAAAGTTCATCAAATTTACTTTATTGTTGGAATTTGAATGCATTTTTATTTTTCTCACAAATTTAGTTTATTTGTTAACATAAATGTAAAGATTTATACTAAATAATTTGTTCAAGTTTTTATTTTTCGTTTTCTTCTTAATCAAAAAATATTTTAACGTCGTGTATTTAACCTTTTACTTAAAGTTCATATATATTAAAATCTGAGAAAAAGTCTTTAAATATTTAGTTTTATATTGTTGCTGACATTATAACAAGCTTCAAATGTGAAATTTTTTTTAATAGTATTTTCATTAAACCTAATAGCAAATCAGTATTAATATTCCTTTCATGAACTTCATCTAAAATAATAAAATCGTATCCGAGTTTATAATACATTTATTCACTTTTTATATTTTAGGATTTTTCGAAATCTTCTTCGTTTAAATCAATATTAAGACAAAGATCTCTGATTAAAATTCCCTCAGTAACATACTATAATTCCGTAATATTACTGATTTATTTATCAAATCTGGTTCTATATCCAATTTCATTTCCTATTTTAACATTTTACTCAACGGAAACCCTTTCCCCTAAAGTTATAGCTGCTATAGTTCTGGGCTAAGTAACGATTATTTTTCCTTATTTTCTAATGTGTTATAAAACATGTATATATTATTTTTAATGGATGGTATAATTTTTAAAAATTTATTTTTATAAATTATTATATAAATATTTATTTATTTATATAAATTATTTTATAAATATTTATTTATTTATTACTTTATTTTTCTTTAATAATCTAGTATATACTGCGGAATTTATGTCGATTTTCCAGAGCCTGTTTCCCCTTCTATTAGAAATATTTTGTGTTAATTTTATTATAAAACTTCTAAAAATTAATCTTTATATTAATAAATTGGAAGATTTTTTAATTCTTATTAAATTTTGTTTTATTTATCCTAAATATTTTCCTGATTCTACGAAAAATATACTCCTTGATCTTAATTTTATTCATTTATAATTTTGTTCCCATTTCTATCAAAATTTTTATCTTTAAAATCATTACCCCTTTTATTTCCATTATTATAATTTCTATCATTATTATATTATCTATTCTAATTGTATTAATATTAATCAGAATTTTTATTTTAAGAACTTTTATTTTTAATATTATTTTAGCCTTAATTATAATTCATATTTTTTCTAGTATTTTCATCTTCATTATTACTTTTTTAATAATATTATCGATTGTTTTAATTTTATACTTTATATTTTTCTTCATTTTCTTTAAATTATTGTGTATTAATTCTTTTATCTTATTATGTTCTTAGTCCTTATTTATTTTACTATAGGTTTTTATTTTCTTCTTATTTATCCTATTAATTTAAATACTTTTAATTGGGACACTTACTATTATTTTTTTATTATTTCATATTTTAATCTACTTCCCTATTAATAAAATTAAATATAACTTTTTTATAATAATTATTATATATAAATTAATTACATGCTTTTATTTTAATCAATACTTTATGACATTTTTTTTGGTAATTCAGTTTATTAATCCATCTGTATATAAAACATATAATTAACTTTTAGTAAAAAATATTTAAATAAAATTTAATTTAATGCAATATTAATTAATGCAAATTAAATAGTAATAAATTATTTTTATACCTCATTTTATTACTATTTTTATTCTTAATTTTATTAAAGAATTTATGTTGACACAATTTCATCTTATAAAATACTATTATCACTATCCAATTAGTCTAATATTTTACTGTTATTAGAATTTTGACCTTATTTTAATACAACATTTTCATCAGAGTTTTTTGACACATTTTAAACAGATTTTTCATCAGATATTTCTATTATTTCATTTTTATTTAATTTAATTTATTAAGATGTGTTTTCCAATAAAATATCTGAATGACAATTTTACTAAACATCTTTTTCACTTTTTTTACTTACCTTATGTTAAATTAAAGTTTTGTCCTATAGATCCTTTTAAAAGGAACTATTTTTATAGTCTGAATCGCTAGAATTAGAAATTATTTCATTTTAGTTATCTTCTAAAATTTGATTTTCTTCTTACTTTTTTTTATAAATAAATGGCTACTTTTCAAAACGTTACTAATTATTATGTAATGAATCATCATTCTTCGTATAATATGATTTTGGGCCATAGCTATTCCCTTTTTTAATTCTGTTATCATAATTTTTGGACTATTATCTTTAGTTATAATTATTTTGGCTATTATTCCAATTATCTTATAAAAAAATTTTATTAATAATTATTTTAATTAAAATAAAATATTTTATTACTATTTTTAATGAATCCTCGACCTTTATTATTTGGGTTCTTTATTATATTTAATATTTAATTAAACTAAAAATTTTATTGGATTAAAAATTTTTTGAATTACCTAATATCCTTAATCATAACATTATTTTTAAAATATATTTTTATTTTTTTTCTATGAATAATCTTAATATTCATTATCATAACTATCTATATAGTCTTAGTTGGCAGTTTGATACCTATTATTTTTATTTTAATAATATTCTTCATTCTCATTTTTCATTTAATAATTATTGCCATTTTGATAATTATTATTTCGACGATATTATTTTTGATAATTTTTCTACTACATTTTATTTTATGAAATTTATACTAGTTATTTTATTTTTATAAAAATGAAAAATAATGCAATTAATTTAAAATATAAGAAAAAAAAAATATATACATTTTAGTCAATTATTTGAAAATAAACTTAATGATGAAATAAATAAAATAGGTAAAATTAATTACTTAATATATTTTAATCTTAATAAATTTACTTTTGCTTTTAAAATATTTATAATATATTAATTTATAAAAAAAAAAAAAAAATTCTTTGTATTTGAATGTTTTAACAGTATAATTCTATTATCATATTAATTTTGTTTAAATTTAAGTAATAGTGATATTTTTATGTAATTATAAGGATTTGGTTTGTTTTTATTCAATTAATAATTTAATAATTATATTCCAATCAAACATAGGAATATTAAAATTAAATAAAAATTTTAATAATAAAGTATGATATATTTATATATAATTATCATAGCAATTTTTAGTTTGTTCTATTATCCTCCCAAATTTATTATTAAAATGCTACAAAAAATTCATAAAAAATCTGTTATATATTATATAGAAAAGCCAAAATTTAAATAAATTTCTTTAACAATAGATGATGTACCATATGGTTATGAAAAATAAATAATTGGAATTTTAGATAAGCTTTAAATTAAAGCAACTTTTTTTTTAATTGCTAATAATTTATAAGAAGAATAAATTTAATTTTTCGCCCAAGCAGTTAAAAATGGACATTAAATTGCTAATCATGGTATTTCGAATAGTATTCATGCTTTGAAAAATGAAAAAAAATTTATAAAAGAAATACTAACTTGCGAAAAGGAGATCAAAGTAATACATTATTAATATTAAAAATATATTTATTTATAATTTTAAATATTTATAGAAAATCTACAAAATTTCAGGTAAATAAATGCCAAAATAAAAAATATACAGACCTGGTTCGGGTTTTTTTAATAAGAGAATGATTAAAAACTTAAAAAAACTTGATTATAAAATTATTTTAGGTAATAATTACCCTCATGATCCATAATTTCCTATCCCATTTTTAAATGAATGGTCATAATTCTTTTAAAATATACAAAATAAACATAACTATAAATATATATATATATGACATATAATAAATAAAATTTATTTAAAATACATAGGTATATTTTAAGAAGAGTTGAGGAAGGTGATATAATAATATTACATGATAGAAAATGTACTTAAAAACTGTTAAATAGTTTATTGCCAAAGTTAATTGAAAGAGGATTTAAATTCAAAACTATTGATGAAATATGGGAATGATTATAAAAATTATTAAACTATAAAAATATTTAAAAATAGCATAGCACAATTAATTTGTAATTACAGCTTTTATTTAAAATAAATTATTGGATTATCATTATATGTACTATTATAGATCAATATCAAAAGTTTAGAAAACATATTTGTAAACTAATATATCTTATTAATCAAGTTGATTTTTATTTTATTTTTACTTATAACATTCTAAAAGATCTATCAATAATTTTTTACAGGTTTATTTATTATTATTTTTAAAATAGCTGATTTGTTAATTTTGGTTTATGAAACACCCATCTACCGTTTTTTCTAACAAATTTGCTAAAAAGAAAATTTATTCAATATTGTAGAAATATTTAAAGTCATTTAAGTTTTTTATTAAAACGTCATTAAATTATTAATTTAAATCTATGTTCATGTACTAATTTTTCGTAATTTGTTAAATTGAATTTTAGAATAGAATAAAACTTACAGAACTGGATAATTTATGTTTCATTTAAATAACATTTATAGCTTATTTATCTAAAATTCCTATTAATAATTTCTTTGTTTCTAACAATTCCTTTTATTTTTCTTATTCTTATTCACATTATTAAGATTAACAAGTTTGCAACTTTTGCTATATTTAATTTAATAATGTCAATGTTTAAACCGCCGTTGTTTATAATAAATTTCCATCATCAGCATATTGTGAATACTATTTTTCATATAACTAAAAAAACCTTATATAAATTTTCTCTAAAAATTATTTGTTCAATAGTTTACTCAAAGCATAAAATCTAATTAGAATTTAGATAAATTATTGTAAAAAAAATAAATGATTAATTTCAATTTTTTTTTACCTTAATATATTACATACAGTATGCAATTATCTGATTTTATCAATATTTTCTATAATAATTTTTTCATATTTCTACATATTTTATATACGTATTTATTCATCGTCACTTTTACTTAAATAAGTAATACTTTTTAAGGTTACAGCAGCTTTTCTATCTGTAAAGTAGTTGTTTAAAGAGTATAATAGTTTTTGTTCATAAACCGCTTTCGAATTTTTTTAAAAATTAATCGGTTTTTTAAAAAATGATACTTGAAAGTTTTATGATTATTGAATTCTGTTGGTAAAGAAAGAGTATTTGTATTCAAATTTTTCAGGATTTTTTTTGACTTCACTTATTGAGAGAAAATTATAAGATTATTATTGTTATATATTGCTTTATAAGTTTTTATATTATCTAAAGAATCCCAGAGTAAGTTTTTTATTCATAGTTGAATTTTTCTATTTTTTATTTTATTTTTTAGTAAAATTATAAATTTAATTTGTGGAAATTCTGAGCTATTCTAATAAATGAAATTAATAAATTATTTTATCTCATTTATAGAATAAAATAATAATTCTGTTTTTTTTTATTTAAATTTGAAATTTAATCTAAATATAAAGGAATTTTATGCAAAAACGTATTAATGGAAAAAGTTATACATTTTATAATTAAATATAATATATAGTTTAAAATTAGTATATATTCTATTCTTAATTAATTATCAACAACAACCAGATTTTTTTTTTTTATCATTTTCTTATTATTAATTTTTACTTTCCAATTAAAAATTATCTGATTCTATAAATTAATAAAATATAATTTAAAATAATAATAAATTTAAATATAATTTTTACTTTAACTAGTTCCATTATTTACTGATTAATTTAAAGGATTTTACATTAATTAAGAAACTTCAGCTCCAGGTAAAGAACTAGCTATGACCTTAAATAAATGTTAAACTTTATTTCCCGTTTTGGCGGAAACTTCTAAATATATAACGTCTAATTCTTTGGCCTTTTATTGTGCTTCTTCTTATGAAACCTATCTAATTAAAAAATAAAATATATACATTTATATAATAAATTAATATTTTTTAATATTATATAAAAATATTGACATTTTTTAAGATCATTCTTAAAGTTATATTTTTAATATTTACCTTTATTCTTCTAAATCTTATTTATTTCCTATTAAACATACAATTACTTCGGGGCCCCTTTCAGCTCTTACATCGTCTATCCATTTCGGTGCGTTTTAAAAACTTAATCTATCTTTTTATTTATATTTTAATTTAGATATTAAATATTATATTTAAATTGGTTTAAATATTGTTTAAATATAGCAATTAATAAAAATGTTATTGTTTAATTAAAATTTAAAACTAAATAAATCTCACTTGAAATATCATAACAAATAACTGCGACTGCTGAATCTCTAATATAACTAGGAATAAGACTCCTAAATCTTTCTTACCCTGCAGTATCCCAAAGTTACAATCTAATTTACCTATCTTCAAAATACAATGATTTTGAAATGAAGTCGATTCCTACAGTTGGCTTTATTTAAGATAAATAAAATATTTGTTTAATAAATGAAATAATTTGTATTATATACTATTAATAAATAATTATATGTACATACAATATAATATATAAATTATATATTAAATATATTTATGAAATGCATTTCTAGTATATTACTTAGTTTTTTCCATCAAATGTATCAAACATATATCTATTTATAATTGAGGTTTTTCCTACAGACTAATCACCCAAAAATACTATTTTATATTTTTATAAAGGACCAAAGCCAATAGATTATTTTGTCTCAGTATTCATTAATTTATAAATGTTTATTTGATTGTTAATTTTAGAATTGATTTTAGATTTAATATTTATTTTTGAAATTTTATTAATAAAATTTTTATTTTATTCAAAAAATAAAATTATTAGAATAGTTGAATTGTTATTATTAAATTTATTTATAATACATTTCTTTTAATGATTTAAATATGTAATTGATTATTTTTATTAATTAATCAAATATATTAATTTCTGAATTATAATTAATTAAATTTAAAAATCCACTATTATATACAATAGCTTTTGGGATAAGAATTCTATAATTATTGAAAATTTACATATAATTTTAGGTTTAATTTATATTTATAAAATTTAAATGAAATTTTTAATAACTTAATGCTATTCATCAAGAATTTCTTCATAAATTGATTGTTTATTGTAAAATAAATTCCATGATATTTTAAAAATTATCCACAATAATTTCACAATTTTATTTTAAATAAATCTAAATATTCTTTGGCTTTAAAATTAGTTATCATACGATATTAAATTTTTATAGAAAAAATAAAAATTAATAATATTTTTATAAAAATGCAAAACGAATTAAACAATAATAAAACTGAGGATAAATTAAACATTTAGTTAAAATAAGAAGTTAATTTATATGATGGGTATTCTATTGAAACTTATAGAATGAATTACATTTCAATTTCAGAAAAATTAGGATACATTTTTGTTGCATGTCGAAAAAAAATAGTAATATATAAACTTCATTAAAATGGTTATTTTTCGATTATTGATGACAAGCTTGTAAGTCCTTATTAATACGCGTAATATTTCAATTAATTTAACAGTAATCAGACAGAGTAATCTCACACATCAAATTCGATGCAATAATAATTATTAAAATAATAATAAATTCTAGAAGTTGATGGAAAAATTAATTAAATAAAATTGGCTTCTTATTTTTCCAATAAAAGTTGTGTAATTAAAAATGAAAATTCTATTTCATATAATGAATTAGGAATTAATCGAGAATTTTTGGTTGCAGTGGACATGAAAGGAAATGTAAATATATTTGATGTTTTACATTTACCAAGAAAAGTTGTGTTAGATAATAAATATGTAGGTAAAGAGGATAACTCAACTTGGAGTTTAGATATATTTATAGACAGAACTAGAGCTTATTTGGTGAAAATATTTATTATACTTATATATTAATAATATTTTTATTTAATTATACAAATTTCAAAAAATTTATATAAACTATATATGTTTTTGGTATAGAGTTAATTTTTCTTTTAATTTATAGGCCGTAGGGAGTAATAGTCAAAATATTAGTTTATGGGATATCAGTAAATTATTTTAATCAAATTCTGAATTACCTTAGCGATAAACTGTTGGAACAATGGAACATAATATTCCTTGTGTTAAATTTTCACCTTGCGGAAATTTTTTAGCGGCTACAACCATTGGTCAATATCTAAAAATATTTGATTTAAGGAATGATAATAAATTGATAACTTAAGTTAAATTAAGCGCTTGGGGATGGGGGATTGAATGGGTACATAAATAAAATGTAATTAATTATAGTTAGTATAAGATGCATTAGGAGTTAAAAACAACATTAAAATTAAAAAAAAAGAGTTCGAGTTAATACGAATCATCTAATTTGAGTGTTTAGAAAAATAATTTAAAAATGGAATCAGAAGAATAAATCGATTAATAAGAGGACAATTATTAAAAGTATAAGAATAAAATTTAACAAGAATTAGAATAATATATAATTGTAAACACAATGGAAAAGAAAATAAATTTAATAGATCCGGGGTCTAGTAAAATAATACATGTAGCAGATTTTAAATTGGAGTAGGCCTTTAGATTTTATAATATTTCAAGATATACCTTGCTAAATTATATGCCCAAACTTAATTTATTAATTTTGCCACCTTGTAATATTATTTCTATATGCTATAAATTTTATCGAAATGCTTATAATATATTTAAATTTACCTACCTTTATTTATAATTTTTATAGAACATACTCCTTACTTAACATTTGCTTAAATATTTTATGATAATAGTGAAAAATAATTCAAATTGTCACAATTAAAGGGTAATAAAAAGTAAATTGAAAATGATGACCATATTATTTTTGGGTTTGCAGTGAGTCAAAATAAAAATATTAATCAAAAAAATAGCCTAGTCAATTCATTCAATATGTATGTATTAGATTCCAATAAAACTATTTTAAATTATGAAGTATAATTAGTAAACAATCAGATAAATAATTAAATGATTGAATATTAAAAGGAATTTAATGAATTATTAATATGAATTTAATTAATTTAATTATAATTTTTACATTTTAAATTATAAGTACTAAAACTATAAATAATTTTTATAATACATAATATTAAAATAATAAGATTTTTTGTATATAATTAATTTTTATAATATATAGAATTTATTTTTAAAAATCTTATTTTGAAATATATCCCGGTTTTTTCTTTTTTAACGATTTTGTTATATTTTTTACATAAGCTCTAATTAATATTTAATATATAATCTGTTAAACCAGTTTTTTCAATAAATTATTCATATTGACTGGTAAAACCAATTTTTAAATTATATATTTAAGAAATTTCGTGTTTAAAACAAAAGTAATTTAAAACACAATATTTATTATCCTTTATTTTTTTTAATTTAGTATTAAACAATAAAAGAAAAAAAAAAACACGCTAAAAATTAAAATAAAAAAAAAAAACACACTAAAATAATTTAAGGCAAAAAAGTTTTAAAAGGCAAAGTATTAAATGGATTTTGAAAGACTATATTAAATAATACCTAAAGATCCTATTAGGTGGAATATAGAAGACGTAGGAAAGTGGCTCAATTTTATCGGCCTGCCTCATTATGATAAAAATTTTAGTAATAATTATTAATTAATAAACAAGCATCTTCTAAATTCAGCAAAATTTAAATTTAAAAAAAACTTATATTTTTAATAAATATCCAAAATTCTTTAAAATACGCTAATTTTTCCATATCATGGATTATCATTTATTATTTTAATTAATAAATATTTTTATTTTCTATTTAAGGGGATAATACTATTGACGGTGCCTGTTTGTCTTATATTAGTGATGAAGATCTATAAAACGATTTGGGAGTAAAATCCAATATAATTAGAAAAAAATTGTTAAACTGTAAAATAAAATAATATATATACAGAAAATAACTATACATTATTTGTTTTATTTTTTTTATAATCATTAAATATAATTTAATATTAATATTTTTAAATTTTAAAAAAGGGTTTTAAGTTGGAATTAAATAGTATTCCTTATATTTAAAAAATGAAGCAGGAGAATAATAGTAAAATTAAAACTAAATAACTTATGCTGATATTCCATTTAATGTTTTTAAAAAATGTAACCATATTTTTTATTTTTAAATATTCCTTATTATATATAATAAATAAAAAATTTACTTTATTTTAAAGAATAATATTTTTAAATTTTTAAAATTAAATTAATTTAAATTACTCTTAAAAAGGCGTACCGCTTTTTTTTATATTTTGTTATTTGATGATAATGATAATTTAAAATTAGGAATAAAATCAATTAATTAATTTTGTAATTTGAATAATCATTCTAATCATTCAAATTAATTAAGCATATGATAAACCAAATTTAAAATTAATATATTAAGACTAATTAATACAATTTTAGAATTATTACATAAAATAAAAAAAATTACTTAATTATAAATATAAAGTTATAATAATAAATAAGAAATTATTTTATAATTATTTAGAAAGTTTGGAATCTGATTTTTAATAGAATCAAATAAATAAAAAGTTTGAAGCAACTAATGTATCTAAAGGAAACTCAAATATAGAAAATGAAGAAAATATTTACGATATGATGACTGGAAATGTGAAATTCCCTAATGAATAAATAGAAATAGAAAAAAACACTAATAATATGGTTGAAATATAGAATAATTAAAATTTAAACAGACAAATTTTATAAGATAATAGTTCCTATTTAAATATATAATCATAAAATAAGTAGTAAAACTAAATTTATCCCTAGAAAATGGAGATAAAGTAAAATAAAAAAGAATATTAAAGAAAAAATACAATTCATAAATAAATATAATAATATCCTCCATAAAATCAATAAATGATAGAAGAAGAGGAAGAAATTACTATGTAACCGATGGGCCATTAAAAATATCCTTTATAATTATAGAGATAAAACACAACATAGTAGCAATAAGTATATGATAATATTGTAATAACTAATAATAATAATTTTAAAAATGATAATTGTGAAATAATTGAAAATAAGATAATTGAAGAAGGTAATATAGATAGAAATAGGATTATGAAATTTGAAGAAGACAATACAGTTACCAATACAGATGTTTAATAGGGAAGTTAAAATATAAAATAAAATAAAAATAACATAAAAAATAAATTAATAATTTAGCCCAGTGACGGCCCTTAAACAAATTTCTATTGTATAGACGAAAATGGGGGTAAAATTGGAAGACATTCTTCCAATAATATTTTGATTTTAGAAGAAAGTATTTCCAGATATCATGCTGAAATTAAATTTATTCCCGAAACTGGATCTTTTGCAATTCAAGATATAAGTAAAATATAATTTTTATTTTTAATTAATTACTTATTTATTTACTTATTTACTAATTCCCTATTTACAGAAAGTACCACTGGAACCTTCATTAAAATAACTGATTCTTTGTAATTAAAGCCAGGATAATTATTAGAAATGGGAAGCAATTAATTTATAGTTGAATCTGCGAAGGCTGAAGGAATTAAATAGGGAGAATTAGTTTTAAAAGTTTTTGAAGGCACTAATTTAAACAAAATTTATAACTTAAAGTTTGATAAATAAAATGAAAAATATGGATTTGGAAGAAAAAATAACAATGAAATCCCTTTACCTGACGATCATCATCTTTCCAATCAACATTGTAGATTTTTCATGAATGGATCATTATTTTATGTAGAAGATTTATCATCTACAAATGGGTAATTAATTATATATATATATTTATATTATTTTTATTTAAATAATTTTTTTAATTTTTATCAGCACTTGGCTTAGAATTTCTATGGAAGGAGAAGAATCCGAATTATATCCTTTATAAGATAAATCAGTTTTTAAAATCGGTACTACATCAACTTACTAATGTAAAATAAATAAAGATGCCATCGTAAGCGAAGATGATAAAACATTGGGAGATTTATGTGTAATTTGTTGCGAAAATGAAAAAGACGCCCTTTATATGCCTTGTAAACATAACACCGCTTGTGTTAAATGTACAAAAAGTTTAAAAGTTTGCCCTATTTGTAGAAACTAAATTGAAGATTTTATTAAAATATATAAAGCATGAGAATAAAAATCAAAAATATTAATGTTTATACAAATTAATTGTATTAATATTTGTAAAAAATAGTAAACTATTTTCTACAGTTCATTTTAATTATTTTAATTAAATTATTTGAAAGAAATGAAAAGATATATACAGACTTGAATGGAAATATATCTAACATAATAATTTTACTTATGATTAGATACCTTTACTTTAAAATTTTATGATTAATTAAATTATGTTAAATAGATAAATTAGTATAAAAATAATATTTTAATTAATATTTATAAATTATTTATTTTATATAAAGTCTATATATATTTATAAATTTATAATTAGTTTTAATATCCAATAAATTAATTACCATTTTTATCATTTATATTTTTTTATCATATTATTTTTTTTATATTTGATTAATTGGTACTGAAAAAATTGTAATCTTAGACTGTTTATTTTAATTTGGTTTAATTAGGGGTCACTATTTATTGAGAGTTAAAAAATAAATAAATAAAAATATAAAATACTGCTATGTTCAAGCTACTTAATTAAAAAAGGTTTATATTTAATTCATATAAAGAAAGTTTAGCGAAAATTACTTTGAAATAATTTTCAACTAAAAATAATTCAGTTTCATTTAACAAAATAAATATTAGTTTTCCATAAAAAAAATAACATAAAAGCCAAAATGGTTAATTTAATGAACAAAAATTTATTTAATCCGAGTAAAATAAATTAAAAGCTAGTACAAAAAATGTACAAAAATAAAATATTAATATTAATAACAATAAAGTCGAAAAATTAAAAATTAAAAAAGTTAGTTTACATAATTTTACCCATATTAACTAAATAAGGTAGCATTTTATAAATATTTGTATGAATGATTAATAAAATAACAAAATGTTGTGTGATTAAGCTTAAGTTTTAATTGAAAATATGGAAAATTTAAATATTTTAATAAAATTCAAAATGCTTTTATTTCATGCAGTTAAACCAAAATTTGATAACTAGTTTGATTTAATTTTCCATTGTGTTAAACAAATGAAAAATATTATAATAAATGACAAAAAATAATTGGAATTAGATTCAATTACAATTGATAGTTTATACTTTTTTTTCTTTATTTTTGGTAAAATTAAGGCTATTTAATTTATAAATTAAATTGAAGATAAATAAATGTTAAAAAAATTTAATGAAGACTTGACATTCGTATCTTTAAGTAATTGATATAAAATTTATAAGATTTAGATTATTTTTATATATAAATTTACATAATATTTTTTATTCAGGTTTTTTAGAAAAATTATAAGAAATAGACGTATAGGTTAAGTTAAAAGCAAAAGATAAAAACGTTATAAATGGTTTTTATGGTATTTACCAGCTAAAACTGTTTGATAAGAATTACATTGATTTTCTATTTTAATATTGCAATAAAAATTACAAAAAATTTAATATAAAAGACATTAGTTTGATTTTTATAAACTTAAGTAATATAGTAGCAGAAATAAATTAAAAAAAAGATATAAATTTAGATTCATATCCGAAATTTTAAAAAAAAACTAGTTTAGATTTTTATAATTCTGATAATTTTCAAGAGTTAAAAAATAATATAATTAATAATTTGGATCAAAATTATTATGAACATTTGAAGAACAGTTTGGAATTTGAAGATTTTAGCATGTAAAACATTACAGATTTAGTAACGGGTATTTCTATTTTTTTCCATTATTTTGATATTAAATACTAAAGACAGATTTTAATTGACGAATATGAAAATATACTTTAATCAGAATATTAATTTAATTAAGAAATTTTTTTAAGTGATCAAAATCAAAATAATAATTTAAATACTGAGTAAATAAATTTGGCTAAATTTGATATGGAGTTATAAGTAATTTTGGAAAAATTAACTTATATTTTTGAAAAGAAAATTGATGTTATGAGTTTTACTAATTTTAAAAATGGAATCACTAGAATTTGTTAAACAAATATTGATATAGGAGTTGATACAAAAAGAAAAATGATTGATTATTTTATTAAAAATATTAACAAATAAATAGATGATTAAAACAAAAATATATAGGAAGAAGAAAAAATCAAATTTTGTGAAGATTTTTCTAAAGTATTTTAAATTTTATTTAGGTTTAGATTTAATTCAATCATGCTTAAAGATGAACATGCAATTTGTCTTTAAACATTTAACTAATTCATATTTTAAAATGCTAAATATTTTACATTTCAAGATTTGGCAAATAATATTTCCCCATTCCAATAATTACTTTCATTTAATTGGCAAAAAATAGATAGAACTTAATTTAAAAAAGATCTAAATAATGAATAATTAAATAATTTATAATTAAATCAGTAAGGAGTTTATATATATGAATATTTATTGATTCCTTAATTTATTAATCAATTAAAAATTTCCGGATTTAATCCCTAAAATAAAGAAAAAAACTTAATATTAGCACTTAATGTTTTGTGGAATAATTGCTTGCTAGGAAAAAGTTAAAACTAAAATCAAAATGAAATTTTTAATATTTTGTTAGAAAATTATAATTTAGAGGAACTTTTTTAAATTATTCAAAATAATTCCCAAGCTTCAGTGAATTAGCTTTTATATTTTATTATTGGAACGCAATATGATAACCCCCAGCTTTATACAAAGTTTACAACGGAATTATAATTTTTAAAATAAAAAAGTTTAGATATTATAGAAAGAAATTATTTAATTCCTAGATCATAATTTTTTAAATAAAAATTATAAAAGGTACTAAATAAACCGAATGATTAAAGTGATAAAAAAAAACATTCTTTTGATATTATAAACAATCTGCTTGATTTAGAGTTTAAGTTTTAATAAGAAGCTCGAGTTGGTACATTTAATGTTGATTTCATGATATATGATTTAAATTTAGATATATTAAACTAATTAGAATAAAAAATCAACGAAAAACCTGAGCAATAACATTTCATACTAAATGATAAAATTAAAAATAATATACAATATGTGATATAAAAATTAAATAAAGAGTCTTCGAGTAATTAAGAAGAATGTTAAGATGGCTAAAGTTAGCAAAAAATTAATTTAATTATTGAAATTAATGGTAGAAATCATTTCTCCTTTAAAGATTAATATGATAATAAGACTTTATTTAAAGAAAGAATTTTAAGAAAACAAGGGTATAAAGTGTTAAATTTATAAAGAATTGAATGTATTTAATTAGCTTAAAACAATAATTTTAGTTAATAATAAAAAATTATTATATAAAAAATAAAAGATGCTCTTTAAAAGTGAATTTAATCTTCTGCAATTAAATAACATAATTAATTTTTTTTGTAACCAATTATGTAATATATTAAATCTATATATATTATATTAATTTAAAGCTATATTTAGAAATTTGGATTAAAAATTATTATATATAATTTATGATATATTTTCAGAATATGTGACTATTTTAAATAACAAATTCAACAAGCTTAATTTTTATTAAGTAGGTTTTAACTTTTCACTCTCTTTTAATAAAAAAATAAATTATATTTAAGTTTATAATATATAAATATAATAAATAAAAAAATGAATAAAAAATTGAATAAAAAATTGAATAAAAAAATGAATAAATGAATAAATGAATAAATAAATAAATAAATAGATAAATAAATTAATTAATAAATAAATTAATAAATAAATTAACAATGATTTACTTGCTGTGAGATCTTGATCTAGAGGCATCTTTAGATTTAGAATGGTGATCTCTAGATCTGGATCTGGATCTAGATTTGGAATTAGATCTCGAAGAACTAGAAGATGATCCGCTAAAAACAAAAAATATTTTTTATAAATAAAAATTAAAAATATATTTTTAGTTTTTAATATATTTTTGTTTTAATAAGGTAAAACTTTATTGTATAGTATAAGTGAATGTTTTTTATATTTTAGATATGTTATCTTTTATGTATTATTGCATTGATATTATTGCAACCGAGGTGTTTTATTTTTAATTTTTTTAAGATATTTAAGAAAATAATAATTATACATTATAAAGATCTGTAATGATTTGTTATGATATCAACCCCTTAGTTCATTTTAATAGATTTTTCTTGTATGTGAATTCCTTTGGGTTTGAAAAATGTGAATTTTAATATTCGTTGATTTAAAGTATGTTTGTGGTTTTGTCCGGGTCCCCATGAGTATGTTTTATCTTTGAATATTGTAAAGTAAAAGAACATACAAACAAGATATAGAATTAAAGATTTAAAAGATCAGATTTTCATGGGTGTGTTTGTGACATTGGACGTACCTGGATGTATGTGAAATTTGATTTAAGATCATTTTATAGGTCGGGTCTTTATATTTTGATCACTAATAATATTTATTTCAAATAATGATAAATTTATAAAAGCAATTTAAAACATTTTTATGTCCAAATGCTTTTATTAATTTGTTTATTTAAATTCAATTTTTTTATTGAAATTGTTAATTACCTTCTTGAATCTCTACTATCACTTCTGGATGAACTCGATGATCTAGTATAAAATAAAATAAATGAGCAAATTAATTGTATTTTTAATATTTAATATATAGCAATTTTATTTATATTACCCTGATCTAGATGAGGAACTAGAAGAATAGCTTCTTGAAGAACTATAACTTCTTCTGCTACCTCTATATCTTCCTCTTGAACTACCAATTGATTTAAAGTATTCTTCACATTCGTTTTTCCAATGTCCTTTTAAAAATTTATATGATAAGAAGTTTTCTTAAATTTATATTTTAAAAAATAATTTGTGTTATTATTATTATTTTTATTTAATACCCTTTTTTTTGCAAAACCAACATTCGTCATCATTTTAAGGACCTCTCATTCCTCCACTTCTAGGTCTTTCATCTCTTCTTCTTTCTCTTCTGGGCCCATCAGCAGGTTCGACTGTTAATCTTGTAGAATCATATTTAGTAAGGTATTTTCTGTCCATTCCTCTAACGGCATCTTGGGCATCTCTATAATCAAAATATCTCTAAAAATATATAATTTTATTAAATATATAAAAAGTTTATAAGCCAAAGATGCACAATTTTATTAATTATATGAAAAATTTGTATGCTTAAAAATAATTTTTAATATATATATTTTTATTTTTTAGGAATTAATAGGAATAATAAAGTGATAATTTTTTATTTTTTCTAGACTCATTTATTAAATAATATATCATTTTTTTAATTTATATGACGCTTTTTGTGATTGTAAAAAAATTGTTTGTCCTAGAAGGTCTAGATCAATTATTTTATTATTTATATATAGTAAATTGTTTATTTTAATTTTGTTCTCTTTTTTTAAGATAAATGAATTATAGAAAAAAATTTTTTGTTTTAATATAATTTTTTTATATTTATTTTTAGTAATCAATAATTACAACAAAAGCATATCCATTTTTTAATTAAACTTCATCGATTTTTCCATATTTTCTGAATGCATCTTTTATATCATATTTATCGGTTTTTCTAGAAAACCCTTTAATGTAAACTTATGTATTTCTATCTCTAGATGACATAATTAATTATTGATTTTATTTTATTTATTATTATTAATTTACTTAAAAATTGTAATTTTTTTATTTTTAAAGAATTATTATTTATATATTCCTATTTAGATTCTTTAAATCATTTGATGAATATTATATGTAAAAAATTTAAAATAAATATTGTAGTTCTACTTTTTTTTTTATATAAATATAATTTTATAGTTAAATGTAATCCTATATATAAAAATTAAAAATATTAAAATGAATAATTAGAACAAGATAAATATATAACCGGTTAAACTGTTATATTTATAACAGATTTATACTTTTAAATTACTCTTATATGAAAAAGTCTAGATAAATATAGACAATTATATTTATAAATTAAATAGACAAAATAAAATTAGTTTTTCTTACAGAAGAATAAAATTAAGCATATAAATCTATAAAATATAATTTTTTTTATTTTTCTGAAGATAATGAAAATATTTTTGTAATTTATTCTCTCAAATCATGTTGAAAACTAAATCATTTATTTTTTATTCTCTATCTCCCCATTCTCCACCTTTATTGAATGGTAAAGTGGCTTTGGATTAATCAAATTATTCTTTAGGAGTATTTAATTTGAAAGAATATAAAAAGTTTCTAACTGTATCAAAATTGTCACCCTCTCCACTTAATTCTACTATTAAATCTTATAAACAAATTATTCCTTTATCACCTAAATGTTCTTCAACAATTTTATTAGAAGTAATAGGAACTCTTTTACCGTCTATTCTACCAAAACATCTTTTATATATTAACTCAGAAATTAATTTTCTAGAAGGAGTTCTAATTATTATTTAAAATTATTAATAAAATAAAATATAATAGATATTGTTTTTTTTTTTAAGATTAAAATAAAATTTATTTATTTATTTACCCATAAGTTATGTAATTTTCAACTTTTTTGATTCTATTAATATTTTATTTGGTCAATTTTAAAAATGTGGCGCACATAGGTCCTGGTAAACTCATAGCACTCAATATTTTTTTTTATTATGTAGAAATATCTTTAACACTATTTTAAATATAATTATTATTCAATTTATAATGATAATATATTATATATAATTGTTGTCATATATCTATATTTAAATATAATTTTTATACCCTCTAATTCTAACAACTAACACAATTTTATCATCTTAACCTTCTAAACCAGATCTAAGGGTTTTAACTTTCTAATTTATTTATAAAAATATTTAAATATCAATAAATAATATAATAAAATTTTTAAAGGTATAAAATTAATGTTTATATATATAAATTTTACTCTTTTATTGAATTTAGAATAGGCAGTTTATTCTTTTTTATATTAATTAACCATTTCTTCAACTGGGACTACTTCTCTTTTTTTACCTTCTTTACTTTTTTTGATTCTCTCTAATCTTTGTTAAGCTTTTTATTAGTTTTTACCAATATCTTATTTTCTTCTTCTCATAACATCGGCAGCTACGTAAGTTTTTCTAGTTATTATTAAATATCAAATTTAATATAATAATAAAAAAATTATAAATATTTTTTATAATATTCATTTGCATTATTTGATTTTTAATTTTAAGTAATAGCGAAATTTAAATATGAAATTTACTAAGGTCTATCTTCTTCCATTATATTGACTTATTTAGTTTAAATATTTTTATAATTTTAAATTATTTTATTTTTTATTATTATTTTATTTTTAAAGTTACTTTTGTATTTTTATTAAATTAATTATAATTATCTGAATTACTATTGACTAATATTAATCCTGCCAAAATAATAATTTTGTCGAAGCGATTAATTTCAAAGCCTAAAAATAAATAGAATTAAATAAGAAAAAAATGTAATAATTTTAAATTTTCTTCTAAATTATAATAATAAAAATTAATTTGTTTTTTAGTATTTTTTAAATAAGTTTTTTTATATATTTTATTATAAACTTTAAATTTTTTTAGTTTTATATAATATTAAATATTATTTGTATTTATCATCATAATTTATTGGGATTTTATTAACATAATAAAATATATTCTGAGATTTATTGATTCTTTATTAATTAATAATTTATAATTAATGATTTTTATTATATTCTTTATTACTAAATATAATAAAAAAAGAAAATAAAAAATATTGAAATTTTTTAAAAAATTGTATAGAAACCATCAAAAAAGTTTTAGATTTTAAGAATTTTATTTAAAAAATAATTTACTCCCCCATGCTAAACCTTTAAAATACTAATTTTCCTAAGTAGAAAGAATCGGCATTTTTTTTAGGTATTTTCGGTCTTATATTCACTGGGGCTTTGATTTTAAAATAAAAGAAAGGTACATTGCATTTAAGTAATAGTTATAACGATTTTTCAATAGGATAATCTAAATAACTAAAACCTCTTTTAATTGATGAAAGTGAAAGTGAAAGTGATGACGATGATAAAATATCTGATAAAGAGAGAAAAGATTTATATTTGGAAGATTACCAGTTAGATGATAATAAAAAGGAAAAACTTTATTAAATTAAAAAATCCTTGAAAGTCAAAAATGGAGTTAATAATAAGAAATATTAAGAGGAATAATTATTAAAATAAAAATTATTTTTAGAAAAAATTTTAGGCATAAAAGATGTTAAATAGAAAGAAAAAATAAGGGTGCTAGTTACTTCATAAAACTAAGAAAAAATTAACGCCATTGAATCAGCACTAAAGGAAGTGTTTCCAGATTTTTATTTAGAGAATGGGAAAGTTATTATTTAAGCTTAAAAATCAGAATCTGGAATATCACATGGGCAGCCATGGGGTAAAAATCATTATAAAATTTTTATTAAATAATTTTAACTAATTTATATACTTCTAATAAGAAAGTTTTATAACTATGTATTTATAAGGATAATTATAATTTAATAGTATAAAAATATAATAAATATATTTATGAATGGTGTTATATTTATTTATATTTTATCTTACCGGTTCTAAAATAATAAATATATTTACATTATTTTTATATTTTGGTCACTGTTGTTGTTAATATTTTTACTTATATATATTTTATAAAATAATTTATATAATATATAATTTATAAAAGGAATTTAACATACATTTGAAGGAGCTCATAACAGAATTGAAAATATTAAATAAAAAATGCAGAATAGTTAGGTTTTTGATAAATTAAATGGGTATGATCTTATAATAAGTATAGAAAATGGTGTATTTCCTTTATTATCTCATACTTAAACTAGAGGTTATGATATTGCCTGTATAGTCATAGAGAGAAAAGTCGATAAATAAATAATATAATAATAGTAATAAAATGAAAAGGAAGATAAATTAAAAAAATAAAAGTTATAAGAATCTGCATTGAATTTATTTGGATCTTAAAAAAATAAATCTAGTATGGCTAGCATTTTTTCATCTGTTGAAAAAAATAAATAAAGTTACATAGCTGGATAAAGCCAAGTTTTTAGCTGGGAAAGGCAAATAGGCTTTTCTATGCCTAGACTATATCCCTTATAAAATGTTTAATTGTAAGTGTAAAATGGAAAGACTAACAAGGAAATGGGAAAATATATAGCTTAATATTATGAAAACAAATAGTTTAGCTTATCAAGACATGATTAAATAAAAGAAGCTATCATTAACACTTTTAATTAATTTTTATGAAAATAAAAATTTTATATATTAACATTTTACTAATTATACTTTATAAATGTATTATATTTGAAGTTGATTTATTCAAAAATAAATTATAAGCTTTTTTAATTTCAGAATACTATTATTTTAATAATTGACATAATTTTTACAAAATTATAAATAATCAGTAAATTTATACAAGAATTGAACTAAAAAAATGATTATTTATAAATAGATACTTTATTATATTTATTATATAAAACTTTCTTAGATAGATATCTTAAAAAAATTTATAAATATCTTTTTTTTTATTTATGTATTTATTATAGATCTTTAATTTATTTAAATCTTCGTTATACTTAAATTTTTGGTAATATATAATTTGATTAAATTGAACAAAAATTTCCCTAAATGCGCATTTTTGTTGTAATTAAATCATTATATTTTACGTTTTATATTTTATAGAATCAGATCTAATTATATGAATCAACAAAATAGTATATATAAAATATTTTCAAACTTATTTTTTGAATAAAAGATTTAAAATATATTATAAATTATTAATTTATTTTATAATTTTGTTAGGAAATTGATAAAAATTACATTTTAAGTTAATATTTATTGGAATAATGAAAGTAAAATAAATTTATTAGAATTCCGAATAATTTCGTGGTAAAAATAAATTCTTTATGTGAACTTATATCTATAGGTTAATAATATTATACATAGAAAAAAAAAAATATATTAGTGTTAATGAATTTTAATTTTGCTCACATAATTCACTTTTTTGAGAAGTTCATTGATCTAATATATTAATAAAAAAAAATTAAAAAAAAAAATAAAAAAATAATAATGGTAAAAACTTATCAGACAAAAGATTTGTTTGTGATAAATGAAGAGGATGATATTGAAAGTTAAGAGAAATCTTTTAATAAAATAGAATAAAATGATGCTACTTTTAAAAATACTTCCTAAAATAAAATAGAGTAAATTTCTAAAGATAGGATAAGCACTAGAATAAAAAAGAAAAGTCAAAAAATGAAATGAATTAATGTGCTTATTTTTGGTAAAAATAATGGTAAGGAATAAATATCATAAATAAATATCAAATGTACAAAAAATTCTACCCATAAAAAATTGAAGTAGCTGTAGATAAAATTATCCTTCCTTAAGAAAAAAGCAATGGAAAATTAGTTTGTCTTTTTGTTTTTATTGTCCTTATAACTCTATTGTTATTTAAATCATTAGTTTATTCTTTAGAAGAGAGTAATTCATTAGATTATTATAAAAAAAAAGTTTATTTAATCAGTATTCATATTTCAAAATATAGACTTAATAATATAAAAATTTATATATAGATTGTACTATATTTAGGAAATTAAATTAAAATATATATAAATAAACATATTATTAAAATTTTTTTTACATAAAAGTTAAATTGATTAAAAATCCTGTGAATAATTATAAATAAATTAATGATAATGCTGTATATTTTTCAAGGCTAAATTTCTAAGATATCTCATTTTAGTAGACCCAATTAAATTTTGACAAGTTAGAAAAATAATTAAATTTTGATCCCAAAAATCCAAAAAAGACAGGTTTCGTTTCCTTAAATGTTGAACTAAACTTCTAAATTTCTGGTAAATTTTGATATATATTATTTAAATGACCTTCATATTTTAATATTTTTTTATGCTCTTTTATAACAAAAAAATTTTTATATATTAAATTTAATATTATTAACTAATAGATTTTGATAATTAGCCTGTAGTGTTATTAAATGGAAAAAATAATAATAATTTAAACGAAAATTTAAATAATCTAATAATATAGTTAGATAGGTGGTCAGATTTAAATCCCAAACATTTTCCTAAAATAATTAACCTTATGATTTCTGAGGAAACACCATTGGATTATTAATAACTACAATTTGTCCAAAAAATAATAATGGAAAATTTAAAAGAACACAAAATTACCAAAAATTTACCGAATGGAAAAAATAGTGATATAAAATAAAATTTGCTTAACAATGAAGAATAAAATATACATCTAAATGATACAATAATTAATTAAAAAGTAGATAAAGTAAAAAATTACAATAGAGGCTTGAATTTAAAACATTTATAAGGAAAATTTATATTTGTAATAAGTGGAAATGAATAGAATTAAAATATAAAAAATTTAAAAAATAAAATAATAATGGCAAATTAGAGGAGAAACAAAAAAAATAAAAATAAAAATATATTTTTTGTAGACATAGATTACAATTATTTATATTAAAATTTGCAATAAAATTAAAATAAAATACTAAATTATTTAGATAAAATATCAATGATGTAGTCAATCAATATTATAAATTTAAAATACTTTTAAAATGAAAGCTATTTTAAATAAATCTAATAATAATAATTTTTAAAGCTTACAAGTATTTTAAATAAAAAAAAATTTTTAATTAAAGGCTTAATATAAGATGAATCTGAATTAATGGATATAATTTTAGATAACTAAAATTAATAACTTTAAAAGGATAAATTGTTAATTAATATATTTGAATTTTAATGAATTTATATAAATAATATTTATAGAATTGAAAAGTAAAAATAATTATAAATAATATATCTTTTATAAAATAATCTTATTATACATAACTAATTATAATTTAAAATATGTACATATAATAATTAATTGACTAGAGTATTTATAAAAATATAATTATACTACTTAATATATAATAACAATAGAATATACCAACAAAATAAATTATAAAATATTTTCTAGATCGTAATTCATCAAAATTATTTTCTTTTTTTATATTTAAATACAATAAATTTAAAATATAAAACAACTAATAAATTAAAAATAAAATAGATTAAATAAATAATAACAAAATATCTTTAAAAATTGCTTATGGAAGATTTAAAAACCTTAAATTAGAAAAAGTTTTTAAAAAAGGATAAAATAAAGAAGACCATGAATAAGAATATAAAAAATAAAATTATACATGATATGAAAGATGAACAATTTGATGCAACAATTCCTCTAGAATCATACATTTAGGAAAGAAAAAATCAAAAAAATGAAATAAAAATATAAAGATCTAAGTCAGTAGAAGAAAAATAAAATTAATAAAAGAAATAAAATAAAAATTAAAAGTAAAAAAATAAAAAAAAATAATCCTAAGATGACGAACCAATTGACGATATATAATTAAATGAAGCAATTGAAAAATATTTTACAAATCCATAAAACTTAGAAAAACCTGTAGAGGAACTAATTAAATAGGAACCTTTGTGGTTATAAAAAAAATTATAATAATTCAATGAGTACCATTAAAAGGTTAATACTAATAAAGAAACTTTAAATGATATGGAAAAAAGATCAAGAAGATACAGAAAAATTTAAAATTATAATGTTGAAATATTAAATTATGTTGATAAAAGATATTCTCCAGAATTTTGTGGTTTTTATTAAAGGTATATAAAAAGATTAGAAACTAAATAAGATGTTTAAAAAGAAATTCATTATAAACTTAATAAAAATGATTAATACACATTATATTGACTTATTATTTATTTATTTGTTTAAAAAATTTAATATTATAATATTTAAAATTATAATTAATATATATAAGTATTGTATTTATATCAAACGTC
Organism: Pseudocohnilembus persalinus; assembly: GCA_001447515.1. Classification (NCBI taxonomy): domain Eukaryota; phylum Ciliophora; class Oligohymenophorea; order Philasterida; family Pseudocohnilembidae; genus Pseudocohnilembus; species Pseudocohnilembus persalinus. The sequence continues at coordinate 314,645 of LDAU01000155.1, read as the reverse complement.
TGAATTTATATATAAATACGTATTTTTAAAAGGATAAGATAATTTTAATTCTAGTATTAGTTTTTCATTATTTTAATTTCTGAATTATATTTTGGCGAGTGTTTATAGTAAAATTTAGATATTTTTATAGTCATAAATACTATAATAATAATGTAAATTTACAATAAATTCATTACAAACAAAATCAAAAGCCTATATATTATTAATCATTTATTACCCCAATTAATGATTTATTAAATTTATAAAAAAAATTGCAATATTAAAAAAAAAAATATAAATAAAAATATTTGATATATTACAAAATGATTTTAAACAATTTAAAAAAAATTCACCAGTTATCTAAATTTGTTAAAAATATTTAGCCTACAAAATCAGTGATCAATTTCACTTATGTCAATTTCAATTAACTTTAATTTTATAGTTTTAGTTAAATATCTGAATTACCTAAAAAAATTTAAGATAAATTATAGAAACTTGACAAATCATTCTAAATTGCAAAATAAGAAAACAAATTGGCAGAATAACAAAATATATTAATAGATATTTTAAAGATAAAGGAAAAAAATAAATTAGATACATTCTAAGGTATTTTTTCTATAAATATAAAGAAAATCTTATTGTTATATTATAAATATGTTTACTAATTTTAATTATTTTTTTTAATTATAAAGATTAACTAGACTTGGCTATTTTGTATCAGTAAAATAAAGGATTATAAAAGTCTAGAGAAATATATGAAAAATTGATAAAATAAGTTAAAAAAGATCCTTAAACTGAGAAAGAAATACTAGAAAATGCTTAGTTTTACTCTGATTATGCTGGTATTTTTTATATAGATAAAAAGTATAATGAGGCCATATAATATTATGAAGAGTCTATTGATTTTTACGGAAGATTAGGTGATTAATTTGAAAGAGAAATTGCCATTAATTTCTTAAATATTGGTGAATCGTAAAAAAGACAAGATTTATTTGTAGACGCTTTGGCTACTTATGATTAATCAATAGCTATTTTAACAAATTTATACGAAAATGTTTACCCTAAAAAGGAAGGTATTTTAGAAGAAACCAGACAAGCATTAATAAAAGATTGTTAGAAAAAACTTGCTTTCGCTTATGAACAAACAGCTTATTTAAAACCTAAAGTTGGTTAAAATAACATGTAAGATTTGTAGTAAGCTTTAGATTTGAGTTCAGCAGCGTATGGTGAAAAATCTCATTAATTATTACCTATTATTAATAATTTAGCTTAACATTTCGTTTAAACTAAAAAAAGATAAGCTGCATTAAAGCTTTACAATTTTGCAATTGAAATTATCGAAGCTGCTGGATAAGATGCGACTTTTAATGATATTTATTAAATTTTATTAGCACAAGCTAGACTTTAATAAGATATGGGTATTTATGAAGACGCTTTAGTCACTTTTATTAGACTTGAACATGTTCTTAATTTATTAGAACCTAATAAAGATACTTAAAATATTAAATTAATGCTTAAAGGACATAAGGGTTATATTGGTATTCAAACTAAAGATTTGAAAATGGCCGAAAATGAGCTTATAGAAGCATTTAAAATAGTTAAAAGTAATAAAAAATATATTTAAAATTATTTTTTAATTATTTTATTCATTATATTTTTAAATTTTTAAAATAGATTTGGTCTCAGTAGATGTAGAATAAGAAATGGAATTCACATAATTAAATTAACTAGTTTAAGCTAGCAAAGATGATTAATTAATAAATATTTTTGGAATTATTTTATGTTAATATGCTTTTGTACAATTGGAACATTTATAATAATATGAATAGGCATTATAAAATGCCAAAATATCTTTAAATATAGTATAAGGTGATAATTAGGGAGACTGCTACCACGTAATGGGATAAGCATGCTTTAAACTTGATAAATTAGATGAAGCTGAAAAGTATTTAAAATAAAGCGTAGAATTTTTTATTAAAGAAAGGCCATAAGAAGCAATGTAGGTTTAAAAAAAATTAGAATAACTCAGAAAATAAAGATAAGTTTGAATAAGTTTCCCCTTTTTAATTTTAAACAGGTTTTTATTTTATAAAATAATTATTATATTAGAGAATTTATAGGTTTTTAAATTTGTTATCTTATATAAATACAAATATAATTAAAAATATTGTTGTTGATTTAATATATAATTTCTTTCATTGTTCAACTTACTCTACGCCCACAATTCTTAATAAACCAGCATAATTTCCAATAACTAAAAAATGTTCTAATTTTTGATTTAACCCATTATGTAAATTATCAATTGTAAAATTATTTTAAGAAATCGCCATCGCTGAAATATTATGTTGTATATTAAAATTATAGTTCTCACTCTCTACATTTTTTTCCTATTCTGAAGTTTTATCAATAGCTTTAATTACACTTTTTTAATTGGACTTACTTTAAATTTTTTATGCTGTTTAGCTCTAATTTTAATAATTTATAAATCAAAATTACTATAATTTAGTTTGAAATATAATTTTATTGTAGATTTTTTTATTAAAAATTTTCATAAAAAATTTTTAAAATATAATTTTATTATAGTATTTTATAAAATATTAATTTATTTACTATTTCATCAAAGCTAGCATCAGAATCTGAGCTTTGTAATAATTATTTTTTTGTATTTTTTTCAGAATTTTCCTATTTTTCTTTAATTAATGAGTTTTTTCGTTATTGATGTATATCTAAATTATTTTAATTTTCGATCTTAGCTAATTTTTATATACTTGTATCTTAATCTTATAAAAATAATTGTTTTTAATTATTTTAAAGGATTACAAGAAAGTTATGTTGATTTTTTTTCATAGGGTATTCTGTTTGGGAACATTGCAAGTAATATTATAATCCCATATTAAGAGATACAATACTTGTATTTTTTTAATTTTTCTAATTGATTTTGCTTTTTTTCACTGCAAATTTTCTAGCTACTTCTGTAAGAGTCCTAAAAATTTATCCCCTTTTATTACACACATACAGCGAGTTATTGGAGTGACTGCTTGTAATTCCCTATAAGTTAAATTTATTTATAAAAATACAATAATTATTACTAAATTTTAAAATAACAATATAATTTTAATTATAGTTAAAATAATTTTAATAAACTATTCATAAGAATTTATATATTTAATTTATTATATAAAATAATATTTAAAAAATTATTTACCATATCAATAGAATTCGTATTAACATATCTTTTTTCATTAAAAGGTTATAAATTACTTCCTCCACCATTTTTTTCTTAGGTGGAAAACCACGATATCATCACTGAACAAAAATTATTATCCTCTTTTATAGCAATTATATATTTTCCTCCTTTATCCCATTACAAACCTTGAATTTATTTCTATATTATATATTAAAATTATTTATATATTTAATTTTACAATTTAATAATATTTTTATGAAAATATATTGCTATATAATTTACACATAAAAGGTCTATCTCAAATATTGGATCAAATCCCTAATATAAGTCAAATATTTTTACATAGCCATCATTTCCTGCTGTAGCAAACAGTAAACAATTACCGAATTCTGGATTATATTACTAGTAAAACTTTATATCATTTATAAAGGTTTAATGAGCATTATTAAAAAATTAAATAACTTTGTAATTGCTTAAATTTTCATCTAATTATACAATCTAAATATTTCCTAAAAAATCTCCAAAAGCAATCAATTTATTATCTTTATGACAATAAAAATCAAAGCATTCTAGTTTTCCTAAACTTTTATTAGTAATTATTAAATAAGGATCAGCTTTCAGCAATTTTTTGTTAGATGAAGATGTTTTAATTTTTGGGAATTTAAACAAATAAAATTTGCCATCAAAACCAATTCCTCCTAATATTCCTTAATTTTTAATAAAACTTAAAAATTAAAAAAATAGATAAAAATTGGATAAATTACCTACTAAATCCTAACTTTCGTTTTCAATATATGGCATAAATTATATACTTAATAATGTAGAAGGAACAATAGTAAAATATAAAAGATTTACTGTTTCAAATGAATTATTTTATTCATTAAACTCAATTTAAAAAACTGCAATCAAAGATTATTTTTCTGCTTAGGAAGAAAAATTATGACATTTTAATAATCCGAATTTTTACATCGTTTGATATCTGAAATCTATAAATATTAAAATTTTAAAATTATTTATTTATTTATTTAATTAATTAATTATTTGGCTATATATTAATATCAATCATAGTTTAATCGAATGATTGATTACCATCTATTTAACAATTTTCATTAATTTCCAAAGAAACTGCAAAGTATTAGTTATTTTTATATGTTTACGTTTTTTAACTTTAATTTTAAGCAAATGCAATACTTTAAATAGGGTGTCCTAAATTAATGAAATATTCTTAAAAATACTAGCTTTTTTCATCATTTTTATAGCTAAAAAAGTCCAATAAATCTAAATTAACACTATCTTTATTTAAATTTGAAGATTTAGTTTTAAATTATTATTTATCTTCTTCGCCTTAATATTCTTTTCCTTATTATAATTATCCAATGCCACTTATTTTAATTTTTCCATAACTTTATATAAATAATTACTCATTTTTTTCCACATCTAATTTTTAACAATTTAGAAAAATTTTGCTATAATTTTCAAAAAATTAATTAGGAAACTCTAATTTTTAGCTAGTTATTATATTTTAATTTATAGCTTATTGAACTTAATTATTTTAAGCTACTATATTTTATTTTTATACTGATTCTTATTCCTATAATATGTTATAAATTTCTCTGAAAAGAAAATCTTTTTTAAATGTATGAATGGAAGCTTGATATTTAACTGGTATGGGTTTATTTTCCCTTATTTTATTTATCAAATTTTCATTAAAATAAGGAGAGTGAAAATTTTTGTCTGGCTAGTCGTCTTTTTTTAAATTTTAGTTTTTATCTTAGTTTTCAGCACTTTTATGCTTCATTGCGTTAGAAAAATTACAATGGGGACATGTTTTTTAGTGTATATAAATTAATTGTTTACAGTCTTCATTTTTACAAAATTTAAACCCTCTTTTTCCTTTAGGTTTATTTTCATCCACTTTTTTTTAAAAAAATGATATATATAAATATAAATTTTCATATAATATATTTACTTATATTATTATTATTGGTTTTAATTATATATATGTTATTAAATTTACCTTTTTCTACTTATTTCTCTTTTATTAATTTACTTTACTTTTTAGAATTTTTTTTAGGTTTAGCTGCAACTTTACTTTTTGTTTTACTTTTTCCGTTAAATTCCTCTTCTTCAGATATGTCTTCTTCTTATTAATAATCTTCAGAAAGTTCTTTTGATTTTATGTTGTTATCTTCTTCTTCTTCTTCTTATTATTATTCTTCTTCTTATTTAATTTTCTTAATAATATTATTTTCATTTTCATCTATGCTCTTTTTTTACACTTTTTTCACATTTCTGGTAACTCTTTGTTATTGTTATGTTATATTTTCAGTTGCATTTATTGTTTTAGACTATTAAAAAAATTGTTAAATTTTCTTTTAATTTTATTCACTTTTTTCTTAGGTTTTTTCTGAGAGCTTTTTTCTTCCCCTTTTTTAAGGTTTTTTCTAATCATTATTTTCCAAATCATCATTTTTTTAATTTTATATCTAAGTATAAAAAGTAGAATGTCAATTTTTTTTTAAAAAAAATATGTATATTTTTATTTAAAGTTTAAAGAAATTCAAAAATATGTACATCTTCATCTTCTTCTTGCTTTATTTAAATACTATCTTTCTTTTTTTAATTTTTTATTTCTTGCTTAATAACCTAAAATGAAAATATTTAAAAAAATAAAATTATTTCTAAAATAGTTATATTAATTAAATATACCTGACTACTTTTTCTTGTTCTTCTGGAAGAAGTATGATTTTATTGTTCAATTTCAGCTGATACTTTTTCAATTTCTTCTGATTTTTTAGCTTATTTTTAAAAAAAGTTTAGTTTAGACTATTTCTTTATATCTTTTTATTATGTAATTTTTTCTGCACTTTTTTTTCTGTATTTCTTCATTTTTTATTTGAAATTTCTTAAAATTCAAAATTTATTTTATTTTTTAGAGTAGAATAATAACTTTAGAAATTTGTTAAAATTTTATTTTTAATGCTTGTAGAAATAAAATAGTTTTTTTCTTAGATCGAGCCTTGCTTTAACTAGTTTTTTATATTTTTTTAGAAAATTAATTTAATATGATTAAATTGATAATAAAATTAATTTTTTTGAACTTTTATACTCTATAAAATAAAAAATAAAAATTAAATATTGAATATTAATTATAATTTTAAAATGTATTTATATTATTAATTCTTTATTTCAATTATAAAATAAATATATTAATTTTTATATAAATCGGGAATTTGCATATAATAGTATTTATCGGGCATTTTTTTTCTAATTAAGAAAATTTTTGCTCTCGGTTTTGATTAAATAATAAATATTGTTAATGGAAAAATTATTATAATATTAAAAAATTGTGTAAGGAATATTAATTAAATCTAATTATTTAAAATATTCAATCAAAATATTAAAAAAATAAGCAAATACTCAAAATAACAATAAATCAAAAATAATAAAAATTTAAAGCTAATTATTTATATTATAATTATACTAATTTAAAATTAAAATGGCTGACATAAATAATCCCGTTGTTTAATAATATTTACAAGAAAGAAAAAAGCATGATAAAGAAGAAGAAGCTTTAAGATAAAGTAATGATTTATGTTATATTTATTATTTTAAAAGTATTTAAATAAATGAATATAAAAATTTAGATAACAAATTATAAACTTTCAATTTAAATACCAAATTTGTAGAAACCATAACTATTTATAGTCTAATTTTCAAACAATATTAAAAAAATTATTTAGTTATTGTAATTTTTTAATTTATATAGAAAGATTCAAATTAATAGAAATGAGAAAGAAATTTTCTAAAATTCAAGATATGTTTAAAACCATAACATCTTAAGGTTATAATATGGGAGAAGTTTTGAAAGAAATTAATAAAGATAAATGTAAAATATTATATAAACAATTAATTAAAATTTAATTATATATATAAATTCAGAAAAAACTTATCATTTATTTTTATATTATAACTAAAAAGATATTGTAAAAAACACATAAGGAACTAGATATGTAGTTGGAGTAAAACCCAGTATTGATAGAAAAAAATTAAAAATAGGTAATAAAACTATATATTTTAGCTTTGTAAATGCGAATTTTTTAAAACATTTTTAAATTATTTTTATTTATTTATATATATATACAATAATTTTTAATGTAAATAGGTTAAAGAGTCTGTTTAGAACCATAAACCATAACTATTATTAGATTATTACCTAGAGAAACTGACCCTGCTGTTAATAATATGAGTTTGGAAGACCCTGGAAATATAGGATTTGGTGATATTGGAGGATTAAATGATTAAATTAGAACTTTAAGAGAGGTAATAAATTAAATAAATAAATAAATTAAGGAAAAATTATTTATCATATTACATATTGTACACATACCCAAAAGTCAAATAAATAATAAATAATATATAAATGAAATTTTTTTAAATTTTATCTTTTATTTAAGACCATAGAATTACCCATTACTAATCCTGAACTTTTTAGAAGAGTTGGAGTTAAACCCCCAAAAGGATGTTTATTGTATGGGCCTCCTGGAACTGGGAAAACTTTAATTGCCAGGTATTTATTACTATTAAAATGATTAAATATAAAAAAAAATAATTAATATATATTAATGATAATTAAAAATAGTTAATAAAAATTAAATATAATTAATTTTTTTACTTACTTTTAGAGCTTTAGCTTGTAATGTCGATGCAAAATTCTTAAAAGTTGTAGCTTCTGGTATTGTTGATAAATATATAGGAGAATCTGCCAGGGTTATTAGAGAAATGTTTAGTAAATAATTTAATTGAAAATAAATGTTTGAATATTTTTTATATTAAAATATTTTAATAAATAATAAATTATCAATAAAAGCATATGCTAGAGAAAATGAACCTTGTATTATATTTATTGATGAAATTGATGCCATTGGAGGAAGAAGAATGTCTGAAGGTAATTCATCTGACAGAGAAATTTAAAGAACATTAATGGAATTATTAAACTAATTAGATGGATTTGACGATTTAAAAAGGTATTTTATAAAAATTATTTAAAAAAATGTATCAAAAATATTTAAATAACGCTTAATTTAGAGTAAAATGTGTTATGGCTACAAATAGACCTGATGTTTTAGACCCTGCTCTTTTAAGACCTGGAAGATTAGATAGAAAAGTTGAAATTCCATTACCCAATGAAGTATTTAAATATATATTATAATAAATAAATATATATATATACATATTATAAAGATACATATTTAATATTTATTATTTTTAAAAGACTGCTAGACTTGATATATTTAAAATTCATTCCAAATCTGTTACATAAAAAGGGGAAACTGATTGGGAAGCCTTGGCCAAATTATGTGAAGATTTTAACGGTGCTGATTTAAGAAATGTTTGTACAGAGGGAGGTATGTTTGCCATCAGAGCAGGAAGAGATTATGTAATTGAAGAAGATTTCTTTAAAGCTGCTAGAAAAATTAAAGAAACCAAAAAATTGGAATCAAAATTGGATTATACTAAAGTGTGAAAAAAATAAAAATAAGCAAGATTAATATTTCTATTTTACTATCTTTTATTTATTTTTAAATATATATATATATGTTAATTTAAAATGCCGGTACTATTAGACATGTTTATTGGCTAAATTAAATTTATAAAAAATTCATTTAATAAGATAGATTATATTATTATTTTTTTAAATAGAAATATAGTTAAAAGCTATATGAATTTATTATTTCATTTCAAATTAAAAGAATAATATATAAACAATATTTAAACAGACTAAAGCAAAATTTAATAAATAAAGTTTAATAAAAGCCAATAAATAAAAAAATTAAAATGCGTAAACATTTAATTGTAATTGATGACAAATTTTTAGAATAGTATAAACTAGTTTAAGAAAAACCTTTAGGCTAAGGTCAATTCGGAGATGTTTATTTGGTTTAAAAAAAAGGAAGTTCTAAAAAGTTAGCTGCAAAAGTAACTAGTAATATGGAAATTAATAGCAATAAAACTTTTGAAAGACTTTATAAATGCGAAGTCGCCGTTTTAAGAAAATTAAAAGAAAAAAAAAATCCAAATATCATGAACATGTTCGGACATTTAGTGCTTGAAAACAGTAAAATAAAAAATTTTCAAAGATTTATTTATTTATTTTAAAAAGATAAAAATTTTCTTATCTAGATAGCTATTAGCTTTTAGAATACTGTAATCAAGGAGACCTATATTAAGACTTATAAAGACAAGAAGGCAAAAGATATTCTTAAGAAAAAGCCATTCATTTTATGATATAAATTTTATTAGGTCTTAAATCATTACACGAATTAAAAATTGTTCATAGAGAGTAATTTTTTTACCAATTTTCGGATTTATTTACTTATTTTTTAAATAAAAAATTTAATTTTTAAAAATTATTAATTTTTTTAATTTTTAACAGCTTGAAATTAGAAAATATTTTGCTTCATGATAATTAAGTTAAAATTGGTGATTTCGGTTTTTCAAGATAATTAGAAGATGATGAAGAATATGCAGGTACACTCGTTGGAACGCCATGTGTAATTATTTAGGGTTAAATTAATATGTTATTTATTTTTAAACGCATATAATTTTTCTATAGCATAGTGCCCCTTAAATTTTACTATAAGAATAATATACTCTTAAATGTGATGTTTACAGTTTAGGAACTATATTCTATTAATTACTAACTGGAATTGCTCCCTATATAGATCCTAAGCCTAAAAATATTAGACAATTAATAGATAGAATAAAAGAGGGAAAATTGAATTACATGGACTCTAATAATAAAGAGGTAATAGTTTCTGATTCTGTAAAATAGCTTATAAATGATATGTTATAGTACGATGAAGATAAAAGGATTTCTATGGAAAAAGTTTGGAAACATGAAGTTTTTTCTTAAAAAATTGATTTATAAGAGGGAGTTTTAGACTAGTACAGTATTTATGCTTATAAATTTCACGATAAAGATCTTGGAATTTACAAAAAAGAAGAAGTTAAATTTGATGATTAGGACTAAAATGATATTTTTTAGTAACTTTAAAAAGATATAATATTTTCCAATGAAAATTTTGTAGACGAAGATATTTCAAAAAATAATAAAGCATCGTCGAAATTGGAAAGCGTAAGTTATTTGTTTACTTAAAGTTAGATAATCAGTTAATTTATAGAAGAACATTACTTCCATTTGATTAATTGTCTAAGAATTAATAGTCAATGCTAATATACAATTTTTGTAAATTACATATTAAGTGATTGTTTTAATTTTATAAATATTTAAAATTAAAATAAATTTTAATAAAGATATAACAGAAGTATATTGGACTCAATCACAAAAATTTAATAGTTCCATCTTTTTACTTATTGAATAAATTAAAACATAAATTTAAAGAAATTTTAGAGGATATATTAAATAAGAAAAATATGTTTAAATTTGGAAATATTGAAAAATTATATGATCATCAATCCATGAATATAATTTCTTTATTATTAAAAGAGTCTATAGAATTATTTGAGCTACATCTAATTAATATTAATGAAGATATAGTAAATTATGCTGCTAAAAATAAAACAGAGGAAGCTTCTTAACAGATAAAAGTTTTAGAGAAGAATAATTTTGATAAAGAGTCGTAAAATCTGTTTTTTAATGCTTTAAAAACTTATAGTTAATTTATCCAGGTAATCATTAAATTTTTTACAAATATATTTTTTTTATTGCTGCCTATATATTAAAGATTTATTCAAAATTAAAAAATAATAATAAATTTATATTAAATTAATTTAAAATAGAAAAAAGGAGATTAAGAAGAGGATTTAAATAAAAAAAAAATACTAAGACTTCATTAAATTGAAGTTTTAGATAGCTTAGGTATGGAGGTATTTTTTAAAGACAGAAAATTTAGATTCGACCGATATGAAGCAGTCAAAGCTAATTTACTAAAAGGTTCTGATAGTGATATGGTACATTTCATAGAATAAAAAAAGAAAGATTTGAAAATATGATACATTAAGTTTATTATATATTAAAATTTTTTTATATATAAATATGAGAAAATTGTTAATATTAATATTAAAAATTTATAAATTAATTGTTAAATTTTATATTTTTTTATATTAAAATTTGATTAAATACAAATATAATTGCAAATAAACATATTAGGCTATTTAAAAATTATTAATCATAAACTTTATTCGCAGAAGTTTATATTATTTAGTTACTTAATGTTTTATTCCTATATTTTATTATAATTTTTATTATTTTAAACCTTAAAAATGTTTTTTTCCATTTCTTCTGTGGGGTATCGTGATTCAAATCTTTTAAAATTTAATTTAATTTTGGAACTTGTTTATATTTTTTACAGTATATCATTTTGATCAAATTTCGCTTATTCTTTCTGTTTTTCCATTTCTAATTACTTTATTTGTTCTTATTTTATTATATCTTCTCTCTTTTAATTCAGTTATTCTATTGTTTATTAAATAATTAATTAATTTCTTTCTTGTTCATTCATATTTTTTAAACTTTTTTATATTTATTTTTATTCAAATTTTTCTTATTATTCTTTTTATCTATTGGTTAACTCATCTTAAATTTCTTTTTATTCTAAATATTATTATACTTTGCCTTAATCTTAAAATATAATAAATAGTTTTTTTCTGATATATCATTATTAAAATAAATTAAGTACTTAATTCGAGCCTAAAGGTTTCATTTGAAACAAAGCCTTAAATATTTATTCCTCCAAATATATACATTTAATTGTCAATAACAAAACTTAAATGATTCTATCTAGGTCCAGCTTAAATCCCTCCTTTATATACACCTTTTATCCTAAAATAATAAATTGATATTAAATTATATCTTATCTTAATGAAGAATAAATTTTAAGATTATTTATTAAAAAAATAATATATTTCATTTAAAATAATATAAGATTCATACCAATTTAAATTAGACAACTCCAAAATATATATTTCATCCGTCATTTCTTAATGACTATCTGATATTTATTTGACCCCTCCATATATAATTATTAATCCTTAATTTTGTATAAATTCCATAGAATGGCTGTAAATTTTTCCTGGATTTTTTCCCTCGGTTTATATTTTTTCCCATTGTGCAATATTATGTTGGTTATTTTCTAACTTTAGTAATAATAAATCATCAATTATATTTTATTCGTTATCCAATCCTCCATAAAAATATATACCCTCTTTTTTTATCTAAAAAATATATATATTCTTAACTATTTGATGATATTTTTATAGTAATTTATACCAAATTTTTGTTTCTGTAAGATTTTTCTGATCCTTTAAATAGACCTATGTTTTTTCTTTCAGGGTGAAAAACTGCTATTGCTCTATGGTAAGAGACTCCAATGGGATAAATATTTTGTATTTATTCAGAATTTATTTAATTATCTTATTAAATTTTCATCCATTTTTAAGAATCTTATTTTAAAATAACGTTAAAGTATTAATTTTACTGTAAATTATTATTGTTTTATTTAATTTTTACTTAAATCTAGATTCCATAAATCATCAAGTGCTTATTTCCTCATATTTTTGCCTCCATGAATTAACATTGATTTTCCCATTGTAAAAGCAACATGATTTTTTCTAGGATCTGGTATATCTCCTATAGTTCTAATTTGCTAAACATATTTAGTTGGGATATTACATATTAGTGTTTAATTAGTTACATTACTAAACAAAAATAAATATACTTATTTAATTAAAAAAATACTTTAATTTATATTATAGATTTTACCTTTATGATTCTGCTCCTCCAAAAATAATAAATGAGTTTTTATAAACTTGCATTGTATTGCCATAAAGACCCTATTTTGGTATATCTCCACTCCAATTAGATTTTTACCATTAAAAGGTATCTAAATTTATTTTAAAATTATTTAAATGTATGTTTATAAATATATTTATCTGCTTAATATAATAATAATATATATTATAAAAATTTAATTTTACATTAATCAAATTCTAAAAATTCATTTAATTAACTAGCTGGCTTTACACCAAAACCTCCAAACATGTAAGCTTTTTCTTAATATACTTAAATAGAAAAATTTTCTCTACTCAAGGGTTTCCAAAAATTTTAAATAGGTTGGCTCCAAAATAAATTAAAACTAAGAATTTCTTGATTTTTTACTAATTTTATATATTTATTAATACTAGTTTAACTTTTTAGTTAAAGTTCTTAGCTTGGAATGCTTTTTAAACTAAAATATATAAGTTTTTTTTATTATTTATTTAATATATATTTAAATTAATAAATATATATGTATATATAATTCTACCTTTTTTATGTTAATTTCGAATCTAAATTCTCTTATACTGTTTATACTTAAGGGTATTTCTTTATTTTATTTTACAGTAATGAAATTTTCTATTTAAGTTTTAAGTTTTTTTTCAGAGTCTTTTACTTTACAAGTTATTCATTTTATAAATCTTAATTTTTAATGAAATTTAACGTATTTTTACTGTGCTGCAATCCTAGATCTATGAAAAATTTAACATTTTATATAAAATTAACATTAAAATATATAAATTTAGATTACTTATTAAACTTTAAATTTTTTATTAATTAATCTAATCTTATGTAAAATTATTAGTATTTCTTTTAGAGTTACTTGCTATAAAGGAAATATTTTATTAAGCATCATTATCTAAATTTTTATTATTTCTATTATTTTTGGACTTTTAGGTTTTATTTGTAAAAAGATAGTTTATTATTTTTTATTATTCATCTTCATTAATATAATCCATTTTTAATTAGCTCTAATCAGTTTTAACATGTTTATATATAAAATTCTTTTTATTGTTGAAATATTAGTTAGAAGATGATGATTAAGAAGTATTAAGAGAGTCTTAAAATTAATTAACTATATTCTATTTATAAAAAAGAATAAATATTTCAATATATATTCTAAATAAAAATTAATATAATACCTTTGTCATTTTTTTAATATAAAAATTGGGGACAAATGATAATTTTTTTCTCTAATTTATATCGGGAAAATAATACAATTTAGGCTCATAATACTAATTTTTAAAAACATTTATATCAATAAGATAAAAAACAAATGATAAATTAAATATATTATACAAACCTTTTTTATATTTTTTTTTTTATCGTCTTCATCTTCTTAAGTCACAAGCTAATATTCTGATAAGCTTAAATTACTAATATGGGAATTTTCATTTTTATAATAGTTCATTATATCATTTGTATTTAATTATTAAATCTCTTAAGGTAAATTCTATATTAGAATAAATAATTAATAAATAAAAAACCAGTAAAATCAGCTTGATTTTTTTATAAAAAAATAAGGTTTATCATAGAATTTTTATATTTTACAAAAAAAAAGTTAGACTATTTTAACTTTTTCTACTAATTTTTCATTTTTAATTCATTTTCTATTTTTTCTTATCTTGAAATTATATTTTTTGTTTCACTCTATTAATCTTCACTTTATTTAACTATTAAATTTGTAAAATATTTGCTTTTTCTTTCCAGTTATCCTGTTTTATTCTCATTGAATATATTTTTAGGAGACTTTCTTTCAGTTAAAGAATTTAATATTGAGTTTCTTGTATCTTGTGAACTAAAATTACTTGATATTTATTTATTTTAGGGACTTAATAAGGGCAGGTGTAATTATTACATTTTTTTTTTATATTATTCTAAAAAAACTTGGACTAATTATTAATATTATAAACAAATTAAATATTATAATACATATACTAAAATAATTATAATTTATTATCATATATTAATTATTAAACTATTAATAATTTTTAAGATTCTTAAAAATAAATTGAATTTTTACTTAAATTAAACTGATTATATATAAAAAAGGGAATAAATAGTTTTATTAAGAATATTTATAATATTTGTGGTTTTTTTATTATGCTAGGTATTTTATATAGGATAGGGAAGGTATTTAAATTAAAATACTTAAAAATAGGATATATAAAAATAAAAGTGAATAACTTTTTATTGAAATAATAAGACAGTTATAAAGTTTGCATTTATAGATTTAAATACTAATTATCTAAATTTTTAGTTTAATATATTTAAATTCTATTTTATATAATTAAACAAAAAAAATTAAATAAATTATAATTTATTTTTTTTTAAATTATTAAAATCAGACTCCAACTTTTTTTAAAAATTCTTTTTTGGCTTAAATAACTTATTATCTGGTTTCGATTTTTCTAGCTTTAATAATTTTATTTTTATCTCCAGCTCTAGATCTATAATAATGAAAATAAAATTTAATTATATGCTTAAAATTGGAAATATGATTATAAAAAATATTTTTATATGAATAATGAAATATTAATTTTTTTTCATATAAAATAATATTTACCTTTTAGTTTTTCTTTTCATTTCTTTGTAACCTTTTCTTCTGGCAATGGTTTTGGGTAAAACTTCAGCTCTTCTTAAGGTGAATTTATCGGCATATCTAAAAGAAAATTATAATAATTTAATTTTAGTACAATTATCTAATATAATTAATTTATATTTATTTTTATAAATTAAAAATAAAGTTGTTTAAAGATTAGGCGTTTTCCATATTTAAAGACAATTTTCTGTTTTTATTTTTTTATTATTTTATGTTTTAAGGCTAATTTTGCGAAAATTAAAAAACTATTGAACTGTTTGTATTTTTTATTTAATATTATATCATTTATCATTTCATGTCTTAGTATTTCTTATTAACCATTTTATTATTTAACCTCTTTGTTATTATAAGCTTTTGTCTGATATAATTTTATAATTTTCTTTAATTTTTAGTCCAAATGAATTAATGATTTTTTATTTTTTCTAAATTATTTTATCATTAAATTATTAAGAAAATTTGTCTAAAAATATGGCCTGTTTTTTGTTTGCTTTTGGTTTCAAGAAATTAAGAATATGAAAATGTAAATGAAAAGCAAATAAATATGAATTTTTACTTAAGATAGTATTCAACATTATCGTAAATTAAAGCGAATCCGGTAGATTTGTTTCCTCCGAATTTACATCTTAATCCATAAGGAACAACACAGTGGGGGTCACATTTGAATCTTTTGGCTAAGATTTCAACGACTTCTTTTTTAGAAACGGAGGCCATTCCGGGGTGAATAATTTCTAAATTCATTTAAATTCTGCTTAATAAAGGGTTTTTGAGAACCTTTTTAGTTTTGATAATGGGGGCCATGCGCTATTTTATTTGTTTTAATTAATTTTTTTATTTCTTTAAATTATTCTGAAAGTTTTAATGTATAAATAAATTCACTTTTATTAATATCCTTTATCCATTAATTTCATACTAATAAACAATTAATAAATTAATTAATTAAATTAATAAATTTAATTTTTTTAATGTTAAAAAGAAAGAAGTACATTAAAATTTCTTAATTCATAACAAACTCATTTTATTAAAAATGCATTAGTTTTTAATAAAAAAATATTCTATAATATATAATTTTCTAAATAGGAAATATAATTTAAATTTAGGTTCAATATTTATTATATTTTTAATGGATTCAAATTAAATAAAGTTATTATTAAGATTGTTTACAAATTTAATCAAAGCAAGTTAATTACTTAATTTAATTATATTAATATTGTTTTATTATTATTTATATGAGTGTTTTAATTAACATAGATAATTAATTTTTTGATAACAAAAATAATTTTAGCCAATTCTAATAAAAGCACGATATCAGTTTTATTGGTTATTCTCTTATTATGTTTCTTATTCTATATTTTAAGGAACTTCATCTTTTTGTTATTCTCCCACCAGGTAAGACCTTATAAGTGATGAATTTTTATTGAAAACCAACTTTCCAAATTATTATGCTTTTGTATTTTATTCATCAACTAAGTTTTTAAATTATAAATGACAAAAAAAAAGCCAACTTCTACCTAATATAAAAATAAATTAAATATATAAGAATTTATTTTATTTCTATAAAATATATTTACATCTTAGCCATTTTACATATTCGACCATCTTTTTATTTTAACATTCATCTAATTTTACTACACAATTACTGTTTACTTTATCTTCTTTGACCTTTAATATATAAAAATTTATTACAATTATATAATTATTCCACAATAAGTATTTATATAGCTAAAGCAAAATATTTATAAATATGATTTTAATTTATATAATGTTTAATTAGTTTTAAAAAGAATTTTTTTTCAAATTTTTTACATTTCCATCTTCATCAATATTTTTAATTATATATTAAGTTTAATTATTATTACTCTATTGTTAACCCTATTCAGTAATTTTTCCAAATAAATTATTCATATAGTTTTTATATACATAATATGCTCCTCTAGTTAATAATAGTTCAAGTAATTTATAGTTTTCTAATTTTATACATGTTATCAAGGGTGTGAGGTTATTATAATTATGGGATGGGTTCATTTTTTTATTGTCTAATAAATATTTCAATATTTCTATTTCATTTCCGAAGCATGCACAGTGAATTAATGTGTAATTTGGTACAACATTATATGTAATTTATTATTTTTCAAAATATTTTAATAAGTCAAATCTTCCATATCTTGATATAAAAAATTTTTAAGAAATTTTTAATAAAATAAAATAAAGATTTTTATTTATATACTATCAATACCGCCAATAAAATAATTTTAAATATTTTTTAAATTTTCCTAAAATTTTTTATAAACCATTATATAAAAATTTGATGCTAATTTTAATTGATATAAAAAAGTATTTTGTACCTACAAGCATACATGAGTGGACTCCAATTATTTTTAATCAATATACTTTTTTTCTAATCATCCAATAATTCAAATAATTCTATAACTTTCTCAGTTTCCCCTTACTCTGTAAATAATTACAAATATTTTATGAATTTTCAAAAAATATTAAATTTGCAAATTTAGTAAAAATTATATAATGAGGCTACCTATCCAACTATATAATTGGTCAATAATTCTTGATTTTCTAAGAGGATTTTTTCTTTTTGGTTCTTTGAACATAAATTATTTGATTATAAAAATATGGTAATAAATTTATTTCTTTTTGTTCTGCAATAATGCTTTAATTAAAGTATTTATAAATGAATTTAGAATTTTAATATCCACTATGAATATTAAATATATATATAATAATTAATTTTTATAAATCCATATTCTTAAAATTCTATAAAATAGTAAAAATCAAGATGTTTAAAAAAAGTATTATATTAATTGTCAAAAAATATATTTAAAGGGTATTCATTTTAAAAAATGAATTTAGGTCTATTTACTAAAAATAAAATTAAGATAATTTACTATATTATAACATTTTAATTAAATAAGAATAATATTCATTTATATTAAGTAATTCAAATAAAGCATAATATTTTTACTTTATCGTTTATTTTATTTAATAATTTTTTAATTAATTGAAAAAAACACAATTTATGAAAATCAAATAATACTAACAACTTTATTGCTTTAATTTTAATTAAGTAAATAAAAACATAAAAAAAAAAACAAAACAAATAAGTTAATAAGCTCCATTAATAACATATTTTAAATTTAATTTGACTTAAAAAATATATTACTATCATCCTTAATAAAAAATATTTATAGCAACAATAAATATATAAAAAAGTAATGAATCAAAATATTCCTATTTAAAATAGTTTAAATGAGTAGGATTTATCTAATCTTATATCTACCAATGAAAATCCTGAAGAATTATTTGATATAATAAATATATTAGGTAATAATAATACATATTATAACTGATTTTAATTTTAAAACTTATTGTTTTTATTCAATTTCTAAAATTACTATAAATAATAATTGTTTTATATTTATTTTGAAAGGTACTGGAGCTTTCGGTGAAGTTTATTAAGCTGTTAATAAAAAAACTGGACAATTTGTCGCAGTTAAAATAGTACCTACCAACGGAAATCTCGAATCTTTAAAAAGAGAAATCTTAATTTTAAAAGAATGTAAATCCCCTTATATTGTGTAGTACATGGGATCTTATTTAAAAAATAATAATTTATGGCTTATAATGGAATTTTGTTAAGGTGGCTCTGTAATTGATATTATAAGAATAAAGAAAAAAGAATTGAATGAGTAATAAATAGCAGCTATTTTAAAGTATACTTTACTGGGACTATAATATTTACATAAAAATAAGAAAATTCATAGAGATATAAAATGTGGAAATATTTTACTTGATTCTCATGGAAATTCTAAATTGGCCGATTTTGGAGTTTCTGCTTAATTAATGCACTCATTTGCAGACAAAGACACAGTTATTGGAACACCTTTTTGGATGAGTGTAATTTTATATTTAATATTATTGTAATTACATCATGTGACTTATAAATAGAAGTTATATTATTTCACTATTTTATTTATTAATTGAATAATTTTAAATGCAGCCCGAAGTTCTATCTAAGTCTAAGTATAATAAAAAAACTGATATTTGGAGTTTAGGAATTACAGCTATAGAAATGGCAGAAGGAGAACCTCCTTATAGTCATATACACCCTTTCAGAGCTATGTTTGTTATTAAAAATAATCCTCCTTAAGGATTATCTTAGCCCGAAAAATGGTCCCCTGAATTTAATAATTTTATAAGAAGATGTTTAACTGTCGATCCTGTTCAAAGACCAACTTCTGAGGAATTGTTATAAGACTAATTTTTATATTAAGTAGACTAATTCCCTAATATTTTAAGAGATTTGGTTAGTTCAAATCAATAATTAATTCATTAGTATAGAAAAAAATAAGTGGAAAAACATTAAGGAAAGTTCTTTTAAAATATAAATTTTGCTAAAAACAATTAAATGAATGAAAAGTAATAATAAAGTTACATTAATTAGACAGGGACAATGGTAGAACACGTGCACAATAAATTTTAATATAATTGTCAGAAATAAGAGGATAAACTAAAAAGATCCAACATTGGAAATAAACAAAACTAAAATAAGTATAATTTAAGTAAAGAAGAAAAATGCATAGAAGTTGCAGGTAATTTAGAAAACGAAGAAGCTTTTATGATTAAAAATACTGAAATCTTTTACAAATAAGATGAAAACTCAGATAATGATGATTCTAGTGAATATGAAAAACAATAATAAAGTTTTTTTTAAAATAATGAAGAAGATTATTCAGATGATGAAAATATTTTACAAAAAAATTAAAACGGTTATTAAAAGGATAAGAGTTAAAAAGTATAAAATTCAAGCGATAATTAATTAAAATAATTTGAAAACAAAGAAGATGAAGATTATGAAGAAGAATATCCTGGAACTGTCGTTATTCATGATGATTAATAAGAAAATTAAGAAAAAGAATTAAAAAAAATTTAATAATTTTACTATAATTAAGAAAACTCTTCCGAATATAATTAAAAACCTGAAAATTAGCAATTTTCTAAAAAATAGTATATAGATTGTCAAAAAAATTTAAGCTAATAAGAAAAAAGTAATTTAAATTAATTAAAGGACGAGGAATCAGATGATGACATATACGGAACAACAGTAATAAAAGATATTGACAATATATATAAAGAATAAGAGCCTTAATTTTTGACTTATATAAAATAATAATAGTAATAGGAAAATTCTTAAAAGAATAATGAATCCTAAATATAATAAAAATAAACTTAGTAGAAAATATCCATACATAGTTAAAATGCAGAATTAAAATAATAATAGTAAGAATAAATTTATATTTAAGATGATGATTAATCTTAATCACAAATAAGTAGGAGTTTAAGTTAAAATAAAAACAGCTAAAATAGTAAAAATAGTAAAAATAGTATTAATTCTAGAAATATGTCATCAAATTATAGTATTGAATAATCTCCATATCACCAAAGTTAAAATAGTAAATTATCTTTGACGTAGTTATTAGATGAGTCTTAAATTATAAAGGAATTCGAAGGTTTAACTGCAGAATAAATTGGCTAAAAAATACAAAATTTACAACAAGATAGAGATTTAAAAATACAATAAATAAAATAAAAGTATGAAAATAAAATAAATAATTGTATTTAGGCATTAAAATTGCTTTAAAAACAGTAGTAATCTTAACATAGCAAGTAATCTTCAAATTTTACTCAGTCTGGTAAATCATAGTAAAAAATTAATGATAATATAAATAACTAATAATAAATAAACTAAATATTAAAAAATAATGGTTAAAAATCGAGCTAGGGTTCTAACAATGGGAATAATTATGTTAAATTATAATAATAATTTTGCCAAAAATAAGATAGTAATTCTAATTTATCTCCAATGATATCTGGACAGGTATCTTAAAAGTCCATAAAAATTTAAAATAGTTATGAACAAAATTTAAATAATAGTACAAAAAATAATACAAAAAATAGTTTATAACTTGAAAACAGTGGAAATTGCTATAATAATACTTCTTTCAGTAAATCTGGATAAAATACTGATAAAAGTTAAAAAAACATTAAGTAAAGCAACAGAGATTATACCCCAAATAATTATATTAGAACCGAGGCGAGCTAGGATTATGATATAAAAGATGTGTCTTTTAAGAAAATTAGTGTATTAGGGGAAAAATAATAAAATGGATAAAATTCTTCGTTTAATTTAAAAAATAATGACATAAAAGAAGACTATAATTAAAAATTGAAAAGTTAACTTTAATAATATTAAAAGAATTTAAAGCCTTCAAATCAAACTTAAAATGTATAAAAAAAATTAAACAAGTAAGAAGAGGAAAAGAATATATAATAATAGTAGTTAAAATAAGACTAAGCTAAAAAGTCGTCAATATCACCATTAAGAAAGAACCAAAGTAACATAAATTAAAATAAAAATAATTGTGCCAACCAAAACAAGAAAAATAATCATAACAATGGTAGTTTATATATGTAAAATTTGATGCAAAATAGTATAAGTTAAAAGGGATCTTCGACGACAAGAAATGAAAAAGAAAATTAAGTAAATTAAAATACAAATAACCAAAAAATCAGCAATTAAGGATAAGGTAAAAATGTAGGTCCTTAAACAACATTTGAAGATATATTAAATAAAACAGTACAATCTAATTTAATGAAAAAAATATAATAATAATCAAATCAAATACAACAATAATAAAATATAATTATTGGTTCTTATATGAAAAACGGTGAATAAAAGTAATAATAGCAGTAATATTAAAATATATCTTAATAAATATAAAAAATGAGTTATAAAAATTTAAATACTGCTGTAAATGATTAATAAGAATAAATAAGGGAAAAAGAAAATCAATAAATGATGTTGGAATAAGAAATATAGAAAGTTTTAAAACATTATAATATGAATAGTAATAATATTACTAATAATTCAGGTAATCTACATAACAATTAAAATTATGGCTAAAATTTGTAAAGTAATAATAATAACAATCATTTTAATGAAGGAACTTCGTCATAATATTTAAAAAATAAAATTTAAAATATGGGAAATTTAAGCTTTTAGTAAATCTTACACGGAAATGGATATGATAGATAGATGAGTTCACATTAATAAAAATATTGATTTTATTAAATATAATTAATTATAGTATAAAATTCATTAATTATATATATTATTATACATTTTGTAAAAATCATAAAAATTTAAATTATTATTAAGTTTATTTTAAAAATCTAAAAAGGATATCGAATAATATTGAAGCTATTTTTTTTTAATAATAGCTTTTTTATTTTTAAAGATTAATTAATTTATGTTAAGGTAAAATCTATTAAAAAAAAATTTGAGTGCTTATTTAATTAATATATAATTATTATAATTTATAAATCTAAATTAACTATTGTATCTTTATATAATTTCTATACACAATTAATCAATTAACCAGTAAATCAAATTGTTTTTATACTCCAACTTGAATTTTAGTTTATTTCTTTTTCTATTAATAAATTATTAAATATGACTAAGTTATTAAAATAAATAAATAATATGATTAATTTAAAATTACAAAGTGCGACATCCTTATCGACATTATTATTAGACATAGATTTTGATAGCATTAAATATGTGTTACTTTATAAATTTCTAATTGTATATAATTATGAATTATTTATCTTTTATATCTACCATAATTCTTTTAATTAATCTTATTCTTTTGGAGATTAGCCAAGCCCTACATCTTAATGTTCTTTATCATTAGAATATACAGAAGCCATTTATAAAGTATAATTATAATGTTGATTTACAATTTAAAAGACATTAATTTAGTCTTATCTTTTAACTTATTTTAGTTTCCATAAAGTTTAATTATTTTATGGATTTTTGGCTATATCAAAATTTAAAAATATTAATGTTAAATTTATAACTAACTAATTAATTTATTTATTTTTAAATTGAAATTTCATTTCAATATAGTTTACCTGCACTGACATCTTTTATTAGTTATTTATCATTGGGCTAAAGTCCTGAAGCTTTTAAAAATAGTGTCTCATTTCCTAAATTCAATTTTATGACGACTGTTTAAAAATTATCTTCTTTATTTTTATCTTTAGATTCTTGAGATTATTATTTGAAATTATCATTGTAATCAATATTTTCTTAAGACGAAACTACATTTTATCTTATTGGAGATTTCTAAGTTTCCTCTGATTTAAAAAAAATTAGTCATTTATATAAAGTTATATATAAATATTTATTATAATTGATATTGGTAGTGCATGTTTATAAATTTTAATAAAATTATTGTTGTAAAAAAAAAAAAAAAACTTTCTTACAACTTTGTTATTATTTTATAATGGCAAAATAAAAAACTTTAATTTTTAAAAGAGTTAAGTGAACTAAATTTATGATTTTAAAATGTTAAATGTTAGTTTGATTTTTGCATAAAGAATGTATTTATTAAACAAATTGAGTTCTTTTAATATTTTTATAATTATTTAAATTAATTCATAGGTTTTTATTTTTTATTTTTTCAATCATTATTAATCTTTACCTTTTTATTTTTATTCCATCAAAGCATTACAAGGTTAGAAATGACTTAAGTTTTTAGAAGTTAATATTTAAGTAACATTAGATTCATTAAAGTTTTTATAACTGCTTGGGAAATTTTTATTACTTCTACAAAATTTATTATTACACTACGGATCACCACAACCATATAAAATACAGTGTATCATTAATTCTTTTGGGTCTTTATAATTTAACAATGGAACTTCAGAACTCTTAACCTAAATTATATATTTATATTAAAATCGCAAAAATTTTATATATTTAGTTTTTAAATTATTTATTATTAAAATTTACTTTAACTAATTTTAAGCTAATATTTTCTAAATCATAAACGTCCTCAATATCAATTTTATTATCCACTGACATTTTTTTGGGCTCAATTTACATCATATTAGGATGGTTTCCGAATGTGTTTAATTTCATATTATTATTGTCAATAGAGGGGAGTTTGTTGCTTGAACCTTTAAATAAATATGAAATAAATATAAAAAAATTTAAGTTGTTTATTATTATTTTTATAATAATATTAATAAATTTCCATTAATTATATTAATTAAATTTAAAAAATTACCTGAAGACTACCCTCCTTCTAGTTAATAACTTATCCATTTATGTTCTAATTATGGTAAGTTGCCTAAATCTTAATCGATTTCTTACCAGTCTATTTCTTCTCTCTTTGTTAAACCTTGCAATTTATTTTTACAAAATGTTTACCATTATTCATTTGTTTTTAAATATTATTATAAATCTCTATTTCTAGTTTCTTCTCCCAAACATCTAGCAATTTTTGTTAAAGATCCTACATGGCCTTTTTTAAATTGTCTATTTTTGGCCCCGTACGCGGTAAAAATTTTATTTTTTCTATAATTTTCGACAATTAATTTTACCAAATCTATTTTATAAATTAATGTGTTGTTTAGGTCAGGATTATTGTTTTGAATTGTTTGAACTATTATATTTTCTACCAAAAAACTGAACATTGTATTAGTGGTGTACTTGAAAAATAAATCCATTAATTTTGGATAAAATTAAGAATGTGCTAATTCCTTCATTAAATCGTTATCTTGGGGAAAAAATTTTAAAAATCCGTAAAAAAGTTCTAGTGATTTCATTTTTCCTTAACCGAAATTGCATTAAAGAGGTTCGTCATATGAAGTTTTAACTTAATGATTATTATTTTTTTGAGGCTATTTGAAAACTAAATTTACTAATTTCTCAATTTAAGGCACAAAATAACTTCCCATATCTTTTCTAACTTCGAAATTTTTTAGCAAATAGATTAAAATATTTGCGGTGTAATAAATGTTGTAGGAATCGTTGGAATTATATAATTTTTTAAATATTATGTTAAGATTATTTTCTTAAAGTAAAACTCTAGCACTTTTTTGAATTCTGCTACCTAACTCATCAACTTATCTAAAAATTTCAATAAATATATATGATATATTTTATATTGCTTCGCTATCTGGTTCCTCTTCTTCGTCAAATTTTTTAATTAAAAACTATGAATCATAAGAAAAAAAATTACTATTTAGGATATTTTAAAAAAAGTAAAATAAAGTAACAATAGAATTACTTCCAAAAGTTTAAATTTTTATTTTGAATCTTATTTCCATATTACAACTTCTAATAATTGTTGCGCGATTTGTTTGTTACTTACATGTTTTACAAATTTCTTAAGATATTCTTCATTATTTTCCATTAAAATCCACCTAATTACATTTTCTTAACTAAAAATATTAACAAGAATTTGTCCAAAATATTGTGAAGTGGTTGAATCTAATTCATCTTAATCTAAATACGAAAATAAATACTATAAATATTTGTTTGAATTTTCTTCTACAACATCTTGTTTCAAAATATCGAAAACCTGAACTGACATGTAGGAATATTTACAAGAGGTACTGTATTTTTGATCTATATTATATTTAGATGAAAATGTAAAAAATAAAAAAATTTAAAATTATTAAAATTTATACAGAAAATTTTCATTTTTTTAAAATTATCTATATTTTAATTTATTAATCTTATATTTATTACCCTTTTTTTTTGCTAAAATTTTATTTGGGAACAAACAATAGTCCAAAATTAAAATAACTTGATCAGTTTAGTGCATGTAAGATGTAAAAACCTCCTAACAATTTTAATCATCTTCGTATAAATAATAAAGAAAATCTTCACTTTCATAAAATTATTCTAATGTTGCCCTTTTCTTAATTAGTGTTAAAATTTAATTTGTATTGTTTTTATTTGACTTGTAGTAATATAAGTTGCTCATTTTTTATGTCTTGTATATTTTTATTTTATTTTATTTGGTTTCTTTTTCTTATTATTGTATTTTTTGATTATAATTTTTTTTCTTTTTTAAGTTTATTTTAATATTATTTTTAAGTTTAAGCTATTATCTAATATATATAGAAATCATATCAGTATTAATAAAATGATATATTTTTTTTTATTATGCCTAACTATATATTAGTTGTTATTCATTATTTCTTTATTCAGACCAAATTCGCACAAAATTTATCAAAATTTGTTTATAAAATATAAATAAAATTCAAGCTCTGAAATTCCTCAACATATAAAATAATATATAAATTGTTTTATTTTTAATTGTAAACCTATACATTTATTTAATAGAAAATTAAATAATTTAAATATATTTTTGTAAATTAAATAAAAATAAAATTTCTTGTAATTTTTATATATATTCAAAAAAGCTTGGCATTTTAATTTTAAGAAACTTCTCATACATAACATACTTAATAGAAAGATAAATCTTTTAACAACTAGTTCGCTTTTTTATAAAAATCATAAATATTTAATAAAAAATTAATGAAATTATTAATTTTAGTTTAATTTTTTTAGTTTGTATTTCTTATTAAAATTGACATAATATCATGTTATTTTTAATTTTTATATTTTTTTAATATATGAATTTAAATACAACAATTCTTAAAAAAATTTTAAAAATATTTACATAAAACCACTTCCTACCCAGTAGAACTGGGAATAGTACATAAGTACATGTTTGTAGATATATTTTTTAAGTTATAAATGCCTTCGTCTGCGAAAACTAAACTCCATTTTTAGGATGTATCATCTTTTTAATTTTATTTATCTAAACCAACTTTTAAAAAGGAATTTCCTTTATTATCCTTTAAATTTTCTATTCCAGCTTTTAATATATATCCTTTTTCTAAATTTCTTATATAATAAATATTTTTTTCTAAAAGTTCTAAACTCCATTTGCAGGCGTTAGTTTATTTATTATTTATAGTTTCTAATTTTAAAATTAATAAAATATTTTTATTAAAAAAGGTACATTTTTTAAAATAGTAATAATATTAATTTTTTAGGAAAAAATAATATTTATGTAAAAAGTAAAATATTACCAATTTAAATTCCGTATGGCAAAGATTTGTCTTAATTTAAACCTTAAAATGATTTAAGGACAACTTATCCCTTTTTTTTATCTTTTTATTATATCCAAGCCAAAAGTCCATAATTTTTAGTCTCAAAGTCTTGCGATAATTTAACACTTTTATTTTTAGCTAAAAAATATAATATAAATTATTATTGCAATATTATATTAAAAACAAAAAATTATATTAATAAAATTATATTTATATTAAATAATTACGAGCATTATTCAATTGATTTTATATTTTTAAACAGGGCCTGTAGGCATCTACATTTTCTGGGGTGGTCATTTTTGTTACATCAAATTCTCCTACATTTTTATATTTTTTTAAAAATTATGAGTTATTTCTACAAAATGGATTTTAACAATTATTATCTCCACAACCATATAAAGCTGTATTAATTAAAAGTTCTTTAGAATTATAAGGATTATTTATGATAACATCTGTTTGAGGTACCTTAAAAAAATATTTATAAATAAGTATTAATTTTTTTAAACAATGAATAATATTAATTATCATACTTTTTATATTATTTTAGAGTCTAATTCCACATTAATATTTCTACTTTATTTCGACCTTTCCATCACGTCCATCAGGTCTCCTCCTCTACCCATATTTTCTATTTATTTTATTTTTTTAATTATTGTAATATACTTATTTAAAATTATTATTATATACAAAATTTTATATTATTTAAAATAAGCCTTTTTTAATATTAAAATATATTTTTTAACATTAAAAATATTTTACATTGCATAGATCTTGGCATAGAAGAATCCATATAACTGGACCACATATATTCAAGCTTAGGTAAAGCATGAAATTCTTCAATTTTTTGAGTCCACTCTATTTCTTCTCTTTTTGTTAAATCTTACAATTTATTTTGTAAAAATGTTTTCCATTTACTGTTTTATTACAAAGCTCTTTGTAACATAACGTTTGATTTTTATTCATTCATTTATCTAGCTATTTTTGTAAAGCAACCAACATTTCCTTTTTTAAAATTTTGATCTTTTTTTCCGTATTTTATAAAAATTTCTGATTTTCTGTAATTTTTAACAATTTTATTAATTATATCTACTCTTTCCAACAAGCATTTAGTAATTGGATCTTTATTCAAATTAATTGACTAAACAATTAGTCCTTCAACTATGAAACTTAATTTAGTATTCCATGCGTATTTAAAGAATAAGTCGAGTACAATTTCATAAAAATCAGTTTCTGCAATTTTAATCATAATATCGTCTTGATAATCAAAAACAACAAACATTTACAAAAATAATTCTAAAATTTTCATTCTACCTTAACCAAAACTTTAAATTTATCTTCCGTAGGAGGTAGGAATCTTTTATAATTTAAAATTTAAAACAAAAATATCAAAAATATATTTAATTTTTATTAAATTTTATTTTATTATATATAATATTTATATGAAAAATATAAAATGTATTACTTCTACGTTGTCTTTTGTGGGACTTCTTATAATATCTATTAATCTTCCGATATACTAATGAATTTGAGGAGCAACGAGTTCACCAGCTTAGAAATTTTTTATAATTTAAATGATTAATTGGGCAGTATAGAACATATTATAGGAATCGTTGCAAGTGAATAATTTATTGAAAAATATTTCCAAATTTTTGCTTTAAAATAACACTTTAGCGTAAACCTGTAAAAAATTGTCTCCTTCATCTTCGATTAATCTCAACAAAGTGACTAAAACTGAGCAAATATTTTATATAACTTGACTGTCATGTTCTGTATCTTTATCGAATTTTTCTATCATAATTTTAATTAACACTCCTTTTTGGTCGGATTCAATGGGAGAACAAAGGCAATCTTATAGTAATTGAGCGATGGGCTATTCAGAAATGTGTTCCACAAATTTTACCAATTGGTGTTAGTTATCTTTTATTAGTAACCAAGGCAAAACATTTTATTTTGTGAAAATTGAACTTAAAATTTAGTCGAAATAAGAAGATTAGGTAGAATCTATATCATCACTATTTTAATCCAAATATTAGAAAATGTATCCTAAATAAGTATTCGTATCATGAGCCACTAAATTTTACTTTAGAATATAAAAAACTTGGCTGGAGTAGTAGGCATATTTGCATTTTTGATCGTAAGAAACTAGAAAATATATTTAATATAAACAAAATTTTACATTTATAAATACATAATATTATTTAAAAAGATTAATATAAAAGAAGTAAAAATGCCTTGTAGAAAATTAAACATAAAATTTTTATGTATATATTTTATATTTTTTATAATTTATTAAGAATTTTACTTTTATTATCTTTAATTCTTTGGGGGAAAATACAGTAGTCTATTAATTTATATATTTATTTTGTATTAACTAAGAATTTCAGAAACTGGAGTTGACATTTTCTATCATTGTAATTGAGGTAGTGTAAAAAATTTTCATCGTCAAAAAAATCTTCGAGTTTAGAGTTTTTTTTTTGAACTAATTATTCTATGCAATTGGGACCTTTGACTATTGGTTTATTAATTGACTGAAACATTTATTTTTTATAGCGCTATGATATTTTTATAATTCTTTCTCGCCTTATTTTTATTTATTTTATTTTTATTTTAACTATTTTTACTATTTTTTAATGATAATTATTAATTACAATTAAGTTTGAGTGATTTGTTAAAATAATATGATTATGTGCTGATTATTAAACAAAATAGTTTTAATTTTATTATTTCAATGATATAATATATTTTTCCTTTGAAATATTATCTTGACCTTATATATTTTTATTGAAGTAAAAAGCTGCTTATAATTTTTATAGTATATATAAAATAATCCCAAAGTTAAACAAGTAAATTTATTTTATACAAATTAAGTCATAAATATGAATTCTAATTATACGTATTGAAATTAAGAAGGAATTAATAAATAAGTAAATTTATTTTATTTTTGAATAAATTAAATAAAATTATACTTCAAAATTAAAAAAAATATTTTTTTTAATAAAAAACTGTGGGTTTTAAGTAATTATTATAGATTTATTTAACAACAAATCATAGATCCAATTTTATAAAATAATTTTATTAAAAAAAAATCAATAAAATTTGTAAATTTAATGTACTATATTAAATATATATATATCATATTATTCACATTTAAGGTTTTTAAGCTTTCATATTTATATTTTATTTTAATGTATTAATATTACCTTGGTTTTCTATTTTGTTTTATTAATATTATAAATTAAACTAATGGAGACCTGGACTCAGTTTTCTTATGTTAACTTAATATGGTAAATCTTAAAATTAAGTCTAAGAATTATCTTCATTTAAATTATTTTAAAGGTGTTGTATATTTTCTTCCCTACTTCCAAATGGTATCAATTTGGTCTCTTTTTTGATAGTTTTAAAAAGACTTAGTTTCTGCTTATTGGGGCTCATAACTTCCATATATTTAGCCATATTTTTGTGTTTTTTTTTAAGTATTGCCAATTAACGTTTTTCGTGGGATTTAAGAATTTTTGATAAGTTAAATTTTGATTTATAAAACTCAAATTCCTTGGCTACATCCATACATTTATCACTCTTCGCGAGCCATAAATCGGAATATTATTTATTTTATATTTCTTAGGCTCTTTACTGTTATTATTCTTTATTTAAACTAGCTACTTATTATTATGCCAAATTCTAAAATTTAAAATCAAAATTAAATAAATAAATAAATAAATAAATAAATAAATAAAATTTAAAATTATAAAATAAGTTATTTATTTTAAATTTTTGAAAGACATTTATTTTTTTACTTGTTTATTAATTTGTGTATTATTTGAAAAAACCTTTGGATTGCTTTTAATTTTGCTCTTTTTGGGCATTTTCAGAAACTGAATTCGAATCTCTAGGATTACTATCTTGTTAATATATACTTACTCTTCTTTTGGCTAAATTATTTATAGGATACTATTATATTGTTTTAACTATAGACATTCTTCTTTTTTTTTTAGAATGCGACTTTTATAAGTAACTTGGGTCTAAACTTTCATTTCTGGTATGGCTACGTAATTGACTCTGATAATTATTTTAATTATTACCGTTGTTATTTAAATTATTACTAAACATGTTATGTATGTTCGAATTATTTGTTTCGCTATTATTGTGTGTCTCATTATCATATAAATGGTTTGTTTTTTGAGTGAAAGTTGGCTATCTTTTTTTTTTAAATATCTACTAAATATTGACATCTGCTTGTTTTAAATTATCTGTTAATTGAATGGTAGTTTTTTTGGGAACTTTATTTTTTTAAACTGGCTCAGATTGTTATGAACTGTCTGAGGTTAAAGGAACTGTATTATTTAAATTATCGTTTTCATATTATTCATCAAACGATATATCGCTATATAGTTCATGCATTTTTTCTATTATGTCATTGATTTGATCATCATTTTTATTATCAAAATTATCTTATTGTAATTCTTAAAGTTATATTTCTAATTTTTCAATATTACTAAGTTTCTCGTCATTTATTTTATTATTTTTTATACTAGGTGTTCTTAAAAAGAATTCTTTATCCATATTTTACATATTTACTAGTTATTATGAAGTTTAAATATACTCCAAATTTTCGTTCACTTCATATCCATACCACAAATAAAGAATTTCGTTTCTCAATTCTTTTAACTCCGATCTACATTACTTATTGTAAGCCATGGCATCAATTTTTTTATTTGTTCTTTCAAATTAGTATCTTTAAGGGTTATTTTAAGCTTCTTATTTAAATAAAAATTGAATTTTATGCACTTAATAATTTAATTTGGGACAGTCTGTGAAATCATGAGTTAAATATTTGCAATTTCTACAAACTTCTCCAGATATTAAATATTAATTGGAATAGTTAACGCTGTCTTTAATATCGCAGTATTTTTCCTTGTAATTTAAAATAAAAATAAAAATAAAAACCAAATTTAAGAATAATTTTTTATTTAAAATTACATAGTTAACATTTTCTTTAAGAATTATCTATTCAAAGTCTTCTCTTTTGACGAAAGCTATCCTACAATCAGTTTCGGCTCTTCCTGAGGTTTTATACTAAGATTTTCCGAAAAATCCCCCTAATCCAATAAAGTACTCTTCCTATAATTTTTTTATTTTATTGGTATTTTTTATATAAAAATTTTATTACCTATAGTTCCCCAATATTGACATTGGGATAACTTTGTTTAAAAAGCTGAATTTTTCCATTAACTAAAATTTAAAGTTAATTTATATTCGAATTTTCCTTGAAAACTATTTTGCCTTTTTCAATTATTTTTTCTTCCATGACTAAAGAGAGTTCTTGTAAAGCTTTTTTCGTAAAACTTCTTTTAAAAAATTTGTTTTTGTTAATAAGTCTACCAAAATATTCATTTTTAAATAGGTTAATTAAAGTAGGATCCAGAGAAGATAGAATTTTCCTTCCTTATAAATCTTCTTCAATTTAATCATTTATACCATACTCTAAATTTTTTATAATTTAGTACTAAATTTAATGACTAATATTTCTGGTTTGACAATATTATTAAATCAAATTTTATTAATTTTCTAATATTTTTGTTTTTTATAATCTATTATTTAAAATTTAACCCATTTTATTAACAACATATCCGAAGATACCACACGATATTATCGTAATTATTATGACAAACCCTTTTTCATTTGTGCTTATTGGGTAAATATCACCATATCCCACAGTTATCATAGAAATAAACGCAAAGTACCTTA
Organism: Pseudocohnilembus persalinus; assembly: GCA_001447515.1. Lineage (NCBI taxonomy): Eukaryota > Ciliophora > Oligohymenophorea > Philasterida > Pseudocohnilembidae > Pseudocohnilembus > Pseudocohnilembus persalinus. Next base: position 281,306 of record LDAU01000155.1, on the reverse strand, counting down.
AAAATTATAATAAAAAATATTTTTTACTTTTAGCTAAAAATAATAGAAATTTCATTTTTACAAAGAAGTTATGTATTTAGAGTAAAGATTTTGTTCGTACATTTCGAAATGATCTAGCCAATTATGTCTTCCTGAAAATCTTTCATAATTACCAGCTTAATAGAACCCACAGCCTGATAAGTGAGCCACTAATATAATAATCATTGCTAATAGAAATAAATCGTAACTTAACGGTAATTTTTACTTTATTTTAAAGAATTGATTTATTTTTTTCAATCTGGGCTAAATTTAGAAAACTCTGAAAATAAATCCTAAGTCAAATAAATCTCTATTATATAAAAGTACTAAAATTATACTTGAAAGACTAAAAAAATCTAACAAAAACATTTTTTTAAAGTATTTTTTTTGGATTTCTATTTTATCTTTAACTATGATTCCCCTTGAATAAATTGCTGTGTTCATGGAAAAAAAAATGTCCAGTGTAAAAATTATCATAGCGAAAACTCCAAAAAAAAGGTAATTAAAATCGCCTTTTTAGTAAGATAAATCGAAGCAAACCTAAGTTAAATAAAATAAATAAATTTATTTCAAAAAAGATTAAAAAAAATTATCATAAAACAATAGGATATTTTTATATATTTCTTATATGTTTTTTATATATTTTTTATATGTTTTTATATATTTTTTATATGTCTTTTATTTTTCTTATTTTTCTAATTGTTAAATTAATGAAATTAATTACTTTCAATGGAATAAAAATGAGTTAAGAGATAATAAGGAAAAAGATTAGAATTTCCCAAGTCATCATTTTCTGGCTTTCGGGCATGATAACCTTAGAATTTCGGTACCAAACAATGAATTTTTCCCATAAATATTATAAATACCCCTACTTGACAATGTGAAGGGGCATAAAGCTCAAATCTCCTATTTTTAATTTGTATTCTTCGGGAATATTTCTGGGAACTATGCTGTTTTTGAGGATTCCGACGAATTTTTGCACTTTTACCAGAATTTACAGCTAAAAAATTATGTCCGAATTTTAGCTTTTCGAGACGCTTCTGTCTGGTAAAATCATTTCGCTTTCGTCTTTACTTTTTCTTCGCGTGGAAGTGAGGGCCGGAGATTTGCTCGAATTTACGGAGTTTTAACGTGAAATTTGGAGGTTGTTTTTTTAGGAAACCATGAAAGATCTTTTTGAATTTAATCCGTTGGTTTGTTTTCTTAAACTTTAAACTCTGAGGATTTCTTTTTGTAAATGGTTGCTGTTTTTGGTATCATTTAATAGCAAATTATTTGATTGATTCTAATTTTAATTAATATTCTAATTTTGTATATAGGAATTCATTTCATTCTTAAAATCATAACTTTCATTACTGTTGTCAAGGTTTGACCCATTTTTTATATAGCTCCTTGAATTTTATTAATTAAAAAATCGATATTTATTTCTTTTATGATTTAACAAATTCAAAATAAAACGCATATTTATATAATAATATTCCCAACATTTACCTATCACGAGAATTTAAGTTTGATGGCATTTCTAAGAAATATTTTTAATCTGAATTACTAATTTCTATATCAGAAATATCTTTTTCTAAAATATCGTCTTTTTATATTGGTAAATTAAAACCACCATTTTTTTTTTGCTTACGCATTTTATTTAGTTAAACTTATGTGCAAAGAAAAATTTAAATTGTATGGTTTTTTTTTTTGTACTGCTTTTTTATTTTTATATTATCTAGCTTTTTTTTTTTTGCAATATAAAATATATTGTAATAATAATACATAGTAAGTATGAATATTCTTCCAAAAACATAAAAAATTTTATGTATAATTTTCTAATATTAAATCATTATATTTTTATTAAAGTTGATATAAGTATTCAATTTTAACATGATAAAATATCACAAAAATAAATTTATTTTGGTAAAAAAGTTTAAATTAAATGACTAGTTATTTAAAAATAAAATTAATAAAATTAAAATATAATTTATATATAATTAAATAAGTATAAAATGATTAATTTATGATAAAATTTGATTTATGCTATATAATCATTCATTTTTTAACATGACTATCTAGGCTTTTTTGGGAATGACTTTAGATTTTGCCTCTTTATATTAAGGAGCTTCTAATTTTTCAGTTTCATTGATTTCAATAAACTTTTAAAAATAATTATATTTAGATAAATAAGAATTAAATTTATTTAAATAAATTTTTAATAAAATAATTTTTATTTTTTTTATTTTAATTTTCTAATAAAATGATATAAAAATATAAGATATTAAAATATTTATTTTTCATTATTTTATTTTTATAATCTTAATTTACTTCGATTTCTTCAACTTGGCATTCTCTTTTAATAACGTTGGCAAAAGTTTCGTAAGTTTTTTTTTCATCAAAAGGAATAGTGTCCATTAAGGCATCAGATCCATCAGCTTAAAAGTTTTATAAGACACTGGCTCCGAAAGCCATTTATTTTTACATAATTTCTTTATTAGGGGCTTATTCTTTAATTATTTTTTTCCAGTCAGTGGTGATTTTATCGTCTTCAAAGGTTCCATTTTAGAAAATTTATAAAACCTAAAAAATATTAGAAAAATAAAATAAAAGAAAAATTAATATTTTTAATTATTTTAAAGTTAAAAACTTTACTTATTTTTGCCAGTCAAAATATTCTTTAGCGTAAACAATTTAAACTTTATCGTATTTAATTGCTTCTTTTTTCTCAGCTTTTTATCCTTATTTTAATTTAGCTTGATAAATTCCCATTTTTTTCTAGGCTTCAACTCTGGCATATTTAATAAAATATTTAAATAATTTATTAGATCTCAAAGTTTCTAAATCGATCATTTCTCTGGTAATTTCGGGCAATCTAGCTTAGAACATGTATTAAGGTAAATTTTCTCCTTAAATTTTTGCGAATTTTTAGATATAATTAATGTAAACTGATTCCATAAAGTGAGGAATAATAGGATACAATAAGTAAGCTTACCACAAGAAACATTTGTAGATGAGGTCTCTTTTAGGTCCTTCTTTTCCACAACTCACTTAAAATAAAAAAGATTTTTAAGTTATTTATATTTTATTTTCATTTTTAGATAAAAATTAATGCTATTTATTATATTTAAATATTATTTTTTTTACAAATATATTCTTCTCTGGTATTTCCCCATTCGTGGAAGGCGTATTTAACGACATTTCTGAATTTCATTTATTAATAAGCTTCTCTGGCATTTATGAATAAGTCCATCATTTCAGATTCAAAAGCTTTATCATAAAATTAAACTTCAACATCTTCACTTTAAGCTGATCTGAGTTTTTCCAAATCCAATTTTTCCAATGACTATAATAAATAAATTTAGTTATAATTATTATTTAAAATTTATAATTTTTATAATTTTCTAAGGTAAAAATAAATAAATTTTACCATATCAATATTGGATAATTTCAAAATGGCTTCATCGGCATTTTTAACCATAAAATTGGCATCTTCCATACTATCTCCGGCTTCAGCACAAGCGAATCTAGAAGCGTCAGCTCCGAATTTTTCAACAATATCATCAATAGTTAAGAAATTACCCTAGAAAATGTAATTTTTATATATATATTTTTTATCATAATTAATAAAAAATAAGTAAATTTTATTTTTTTTCAAAATTATTATGTAATAAAAATTACTTCAGATTTGGCCATTTTTTTTCCATCGACCAAAATCCACCCGTTACAATAGAAAGATTAGGGCCACTTTTTAGAGTCTTCCCAAATAGCAGAATGGTTAAACAAAGACATAGTCAAGTGATTTCTAATTAAATCTTTTCCAGAACATCTCAAATCCAAGGGGTACCAATAATTGAATTCATCTCTAAAAAATTATATTATATTATAATAAATTAAATTAAAAATCAGAAAAATTTTTAAGTTAATTTTAAATATTTTTTTCAATAATTTTTAGCTTTACCTTAATCTTTTAAGTTTTTCTTCTTCGATTCCGAAGCTTTCTTTATATTCTTTTCCCAAATAAATATAATCAAAAACTTCTCTAGTCAATTTTTCGGCAGGAATTCCTAATTCTCCAGGCTAAGATCTAGTTTTTATTAATTTTTATTTATAAATAAAATTTTTTTATTTTATAAAACATATAAAATTTATTTATTTATTTTATATGAAGCTGTTATAAATATTTTACCCATCAACATTTCCTTACAATAAGTGAGCGATAGTATAATAAGACATATAAATAGTGGAATCGGACAAAGATTCGATTAAGAATCTTTTATCAAAAGGCAAAGTAGTTCCCAAACCGAAAGCTCTAGAACATCCCCACTCTTTCAACCAGTCAATAGTATATAATAAATTTTCTTTGACAAGAGGATTATAACTTTCAAAATTATTTTAAACGTGATCTCTTACTTAATCTTTCCAATCTTTGTCGGCATAATTTAAGTACCATTAATCGATGAAAGCTACAATACATTCGTCTGTATAAAAAAGTGTTTTATAATTATTTTTTATTAAAAATAATTTTATCTTAATATTTTTATAGCGTCAATAAATTTATTTTATTTTTAATTAATTTTTTTTTTTAAATAAATTTTACCTCCAGTTCTGGATAAAATTTAACCTTCAGGTTCCCAATAAACAAGGGCTTATTTTTCGGCAATTAAATCGGCTTTTACCAATGGTTTAGCATCCTAAACTTTATATCCTTTATATTTTCCTACTTTCAAAACTCCTTCGTAAAATCCTTTAGTATAACATCTTTCCTTGGCCAAGGCAAGTCCTTTAGCCTATATTATAAGCAATATTAATTAAATAATTAATTAATTAAATAAATTTATATTAATATTTATTTATTAGCTTTTTAGTAAAATAAAGTTTTATTAATTATTTTTAATTCCTAATAATTTATTTTGATTACATCATTTTAAGTTGTAACTTTGAATTCTTCACAGGCTTTAATGGCAGCCATGTCCCCTAATTCAGGTATGTCAATAATGGGGACGGGGTCAAAAGAGACCATTTCCAAAGTAAGGTTGTATTTTTATCTCATGGGTTCTTTGTTAATTAAATCTCTTAAGGCGGCGTAATCGTCAGGAGAATCGGAAGGAACACTAGTAACAACTCCAGTTCCCTATTTATTGGATAAATTAAATTAAAATAATTTAAATTTAAATTTAAATTTTAATTATATTAAAACAAAATGAATTATAATAAATTAAAATAAAGCAAAGAATCAACTTTCTATAAAAATAAATAATATTTAGTAATCATAAATAATATATATTTTACTTTGTCCATTTTAATGCTCATCATGGGCAATACGTAAATTTTTTCATAAGTAGCTAAAGGAGCTTATACGGGAATACCCATTAAGTCTTCTCCTTTAATGTCGGCAATTTTTTCGACTTTTTCTGGGGTTTTGGTCAAATTTTAATAAGCCATATTTTTGGCCGCCTATTAAAGAATAAAAATTAATGAAATTATTAATTAGATATATTTTAATTTATTTAATTTTAATTACTCTATCAGCGCAAATAAATACTTCATCGTTTTACATTTCGAAGGCTCCATAAGTACCAGAAGGCAAAACATAACAATTAGTTTACCCGTACATAGTTTCAGGTCTCAAAGTAGCACAAACCAAATATACTTATCTTCCTTTGAATTCTATTTTTTAATAATTTTAAGATTTAATTCATTGTTTTAAAATTTTGAGATTTTATCATTAAACAAGATTTTTTTAAAAATTTTGAGATTTTATTTATTTTTATATTTACATTCTAAGGCTCCATTGAATTCCAAAACTTTCATTTTTATTAAAGTATATTCTTAAGGTCCAAGTCCTTCTCCGGAAGATCTGTCGTGATCAGCAATCATTTAATTATCTTTTACGGAGAAAATGGAAGGCCTTTTTCCGAAAATAACTTTTTTTTTTTCGTATAAGTGTGTGAATTACCACTCTACAAATTTGTCGTAATAGGGATTTTTATCAGTGGTAATAAAGGATCTTCTGAAATCGACAGCAGCTCCATATCTATTTTTAAATAAAATAATAAATACTAATTCTTATTTAAGATTTAAAATACCAAAAATTGATTAAACCCCTTAATTTTATAAAAAAAATATATATATATATTAATTAATTTTATATATATATTAATTAATTTTATATACATATATAATAATTAATATATCATACTTAGTCAAGTCTTATTTGGCGAAGGGGGGGAAATATGTAGTCCAATAATAAGGATCAGTGAATTTTTCGATTTCTTCGGGAGGAATGTTCATTTTCAACAAAGTTGTGTATTGGGGTTCTTTGAAAGTGTAAGTTTATTTGTGTTCTTTTTCCCATTATTATATTTATTTTTTATCAGTAATTCTTTGAGGCAAATTTTGAGGGGGATTTCCATAGGTCTCCAACTCTTCTTTCAATCTGTTTGCAGCAGCCATAATTGGCATACCGGTACAGTGGAAAGCTGTTTATATAAAAAAAATTAGCTTATAATGATTAGGATATAGAAAATTAGTTCTATGCTTTAATAAAAGAGGATTTTAGTATTATTTAAAAATCTATTAAAATTTCTAAGACTTTTATTTTAACCTAAAAGTCAAGTAAATGAAAGAAAAAAACAGAAAAAATAAAAAAATAGTATATTATATTTTAAAAGTGACCTTGAGGGAATAAGGTGTTATATCCTTCCAATCTTTTGAATCTGGCAGTGAAATCGCATTTTGTAAATGAAAAAGCGTGGCCCATGTGCAATCTTCCGTTTAAATAGGGGTAGGGGAAGGTCATAAAATATTTTTTAGGGTTGTTGAAATCGGGGTTAATTTCATTTACTTTGTATTCTTGCCAGATTTTTCTGGCTTCTTCTTCTTTTTTAACTAACCTATCTCTTCTATCGGTTTTTTATGCTTTGGATGACATTTTATCGTATTGTGATTAATAAAAGTTGTGTTAAATTTTTAGAGTTTGTTGTATTAGGTATTTGTTTTTTTTTAAATAATTTTTAATTTAGAACATTATAATTAATGTATTTATAGTGTAAAATAATCAAACCTTAAGATTATTTTTTTCTTTTATATAAATTTAATTTGATGCTGATAAAATAAGTGATTTAAATTAAATCTATTACATTAAAATTTAATTAAGATCTATCAATATACCAATATTAAATATAAAATATTATTATAGTATATTCTGTAGTCAATAAAAATTCTTATATATTTTGAAAACATAACAAGTTATATAAAAGAAAATTTTGTTTTTATTTTTCTGTATAACTCTATTTATATCTTTCCAAATTTAAAATAACATTTATATTTATAATTATCATATAATAGATATAAATATTTTAAATTATAATGAGAAGTATAATTTTGTAAATTGAAACTTATATACCCTTTTTTTCATATTATTAAAACTTGTTGATTTTAATTATATTTTTATTTTATAATATTTATATAAATTTTTAAATCATTAATAAAATTGAAACACAATTATTTTAACATTTTTAATCATAAGTATTAATTTTTATAACCAAGACTTTTTTCTAATTATACCAATTTTACTTATGCAAGTTGAACTTTTTCAATTAATGCTAATTTTTATGTTTGTAAATCAAAGACTTAATTTTACATACACATTAAGTTCTCATCATGTTTTTTTTTTTCTTTATCAAAAATTATTTTCATATTTTATATTTAAGGTTTTAATTCCCCATTAATTGGATCTAACTCCTAAGCAAAGTTAAATTTCATTTAAATTATTTATTCTCTATATTCTGATTTAACTTTAATGTATTCTTTTAGCTGTTATTAACTTATATTTATCAATCCCTAAAATAAAATAATTTTTAAAGTTTTGTATTCTAAATTTTAAAATATTTAATTAAAATAAAAAAAAATGATAGTAAATAAAAATAAGCAGTCATACTAATTGGTGATTTATTGACTTTTTTATTTATATTAATAAAATATATAATTAATTATAACCCCAATTAAATAATTTCCCTTCCTTTCTTATTTATATATTAAAACAAAATAAAAACAAAATTTTATAACAAAAAGTATAATTTTTTATTTTTTTTTAAAAGTTAAGTTTTTATTATAAAATTATAAGTAATACTTTTATTTTTTCCATTCTTTTATGTACATTATCTTAATATTAATTAACTTAGATACCATTTACTTCGTTATTTTCTTTTATAATGCTTCCATTTTACATCTCAAATGAATTAAAGTAGGAATTTTAGTAACCAGTTTTTCTATCATATTGTCCATAAGAATTTTATTCAATCTATATATTAAAAACAAAATTTTAAATGTATATTTAAAAGTTATAAAAATTTATAATTTATACAATATTTTTATTTAAACATAAAATATATATTAACATATTATTTTTATTACAATTTTATCAGACCTATCAGATAAATTGGTAGACTGTGATTTTATATCAGTATCTTATGATTTTTGTTTGGTAGTACATAGATTTTAAGGTTTATATTATTTAGGGGTTATTTGTATTCTCATTGATTAATTGTTTTTTATTTTAAAACTTCTTATTATGTAAAAATTTTTATATGTTTTTAATTTTATTTTAATTTTTTTTTTTTTTTCTTTAATAGCTTTCTTAAAATATATTTTAATATTTTGTAAATTATAATAAATAGATATAAATATATTAAATTATTATATTCAAAAATATATTGTGGTAATTAAATATTAAATACTGAATATTCTAATTATCAAAAAAAATCACTTAATTAGTAATAATTGAAAAAATTCTATATTTTTTTAATTTTTATTAAGATCATATTTTTTATAAAGATTTTTATTATTTGTCATAATAATCTAGCTTTATTTATTTTTCAGCCTTTTTGTAATTATTAATAAGCACCTTTTAACTTTAGGTTTTCAAAAATATATTATTTTAACCTGAGTTATATTATACTTTTTTATCTCTTTAAATTTCTTCTTTTAAAACAAATTAATCCCACTCATCTAATACATTTTGGTAAGCTTAAGTTTAATTTTAATTAAATATTTATTATTAAGTTTTCTTTTAATTTATAGGATTTGTTTCTATTTTTTATTATTTTTATATAAATTCTTTTAGTAAGTCAGTTTTTTATTCTTATTTAGCCTTTAAATCATCAAATATTTATTCCAAATTTTCTTCTGTTTTAACACCACTATCATTTAAATTTGTTTATTACAAATGCATCTATTGTTATTTAAGTTACATATAGTAATTATAGTTAAAATTATTTTTATAATTGTTAGTTCTATATATTTTATCTTTTTTTTTGTCCTCTTATTAATCTTAGTGTTTATTATTAAAAAGTTGCTATCTTTTTTTTAAAAAGTCTAGTTTTTATTATTTTTAATTTTCGTTAAACCTTTTTTATTTCTCATTTATATATTATTATAAATGCTAATCAGAGATGTTATTATTTTCTAAATATTTTAAAATAGGAATCGCTTCATTTTTTTAATCGCCTGCAAGTAATTTATAATCTTTAAATTTAAAAAATTATTATTATTGTATGCTATATGTTTTTCTTTTATTTTACTATTATTTTTACAGGGTTTTTTATTTTTCTAATTATTTTTTTTAAACAATAGCTTATATATTAGCCCTATTTTTTGAAATATAATCACAGGATTAAGATTTCGTCATTTTTTCTCCTTTATTTTTTTAATTTTTTTCAGGAGAGTAAATACTATTATTATCTTAAAACAATTATTTTTAAATGGTATTATTAAATTTTTTTTTGGGACTTTAGCTTCTTGTTTCAACTTTACTTGAAATATTTTAAGATAAATTAGTTTTTGAATATTTTTTATTTGTTTTTTAGTCTACTATTTAATTTAATTGAAGAAAAAATGTGGGTGATTTTATATTTGTATTATTATTATCAGGAGACTTTTTAATTGAACTTCTTTTTGGAGATGCATTACTTGTTATTGGGTTAGTACGTTTTATACTTGGCGATAATTATAGTGTTAAATCCTATTATATATATTTTTTTTTTTAATTTTAGGATTTAGATATTTGATCCTTGTACTCTGTTGTATTTAATAAATGGTTTGAAATTTTTTGAGCTAAGCTTTGTGACCTAGTTAACTTTTTTGCAGGGTTATTTTAATTTTGTTAATTTTTGCATTTTTTAGCATTTTAAATAAATGAAAAAGCATTTTTAACTTTTTTTAAACTGGGGGATATTTTTTATTCTGATTAAAATTTATTTAAACTTTTGAAAATTTCCTGCCCAATAATGTTATGTTATTTATTGTTTTTTTTATTGATTTATTTTTATTATAAAAATTCATCATAATCAAATCCCAAAATTTTGCAAAGCTGAGAAAATAATCTATTATACTCTAATTAATTTTTATCGCTAAATTATGAAATATCCTAGAAATCATTATCTATTAATTAAATTTTTTATTTATTATTTGATAAAATGTCTACCAAAATATCTATAAATTATTTATAGCTAATATGATTATGATGCTAGTTTATGAAATGTTTCAATTTTAATTATAAATTAAAAATATCTGTCCTTATTTTTTTTTAAACGGGATTCAGTTAATCATGATGTTGAAATTAGAAAAAATTAATCTGATCTAATTTTCTATAATAATCTTCGAGATCTATTAAATCTTTATTCTTTTCCTATTGTTTAATATTTTTAAGTAAATTTTCCGAAACTTTTTTTTCTATTGATTATTTTTAGTTATTCTAAGGTTTTTTATCATTTTTATTAGGAATTTATACCGCTTATTAATTTCGCTAATTTTTGTTGGTAACATAATCAGTATTTTAAGATTTGTTCTATTTTAAATTGGGAGAAATAAGTGTTGATGATTTTGATTAAATTCTGGATATATTTATAAAATCTTGACTAAATTTTGGGTAAAAGTTTTATGAAACAGATGAATTTCCTTTAAAAGCTTGAGTATCGTTATTAATAGTATTTTAATTTGGCTATTCAATCATAAATTATAATTATAATTTTTAATTAGTTGATAATTCGTCCCAGTTAATAGTTTTAATATCATTATTTTTGTTTTCTATTTAAAATTGAGAATTGCTCATTAAAAAAAATTCAGTTCAATTTAATTTTTTATTTTATTTATTTATTTTTTTAGTGTTTAATTTATTAAAAATAATTAATAAAATAAAATTTATTGCGGACTTCGATAGTATGTTTGATTATTTTAAAATCCTTAATTTAAACAATGTTTACATTTCATGATATAATATTAATTCTCCATAAAATTAAATATTATAAAGATAAAATTAAAATAATATTATCAAGGTTTAAATTTATCAATTAAAAAATATTAAAACAAGAAAAAATTAAAAAAAAAATATAAAAAAAAAACATTTAATTAAACTGCTAATTTATAAATCACAAACGCAAATATAAAAATTTTATTTAAATTAAAGTACAAAAATAAAGATGATAACTAAATTAATTATGGCTATACGTGAAAAAGCCTTTTAATTTTAAGCTTTAAATTCGAACAGATACGGATTAACTCTGATGTTTCTATCAGCCTTCGTAGGCAGTATGATACCTTTATTTTCAAAATTATCAAGTTTAAACCCTTACCAGTGTATTTCATTTTGCGGCCTTGTTCAATTTATTTTAAACTACTACACAATGAAAAAAATAAAGGTTCCTTTTTACTACAAAAGTAAGTTAACCAACTTAAAATTTTACATAAGATCTTTAATAGGAGTTTGCACTTTTACCTGCGTTTTAACTGCGACTCAAAAGTTGTCAATTTCCGAAGCAATGTCAATAATTTTCACTAATCCGATTTTGACAGGCATTTTGGGGGCGATTTTCCAGGGGGAGCCTTTTAAATTGCTGGAAATTATAGTGTCTATTTTCGGACTGCTTGGAATTGTGCTTATTTTTAAGCCGCCGGTGGTTATAGACACAATTGGACTTAGTTTTTTGCTGGAGGAGAGTTAGTTGGTGGTGCGGGATTTGAATTAGGTTTTTTTGGGCAGGATTTGCGCACTTTTGGCTGTTTTTTTTATGTCTTTGATATTTTTGATTATGAGGTCTTTTTCGCAGGGAGAATAGATTAGCAGCATTGCCCCTTCTTAGTATTTTGCCACTGCTTCTGTTTTGGTGCCTTGTTTGTTCATGATTTAATTTGGAGTTTAAATGCCCGGGGTTTTTGATGTTTTCTGCCTTGTTATGTAAGGAATTTTGTAGTTTTTTAACCAGATTTTTATGTAAGAAGGCCTAAAAAATATTAAAGCTGGTAAAGGTGCGGTTGTTAATTATACCTAAATTTTGTATTCTTTGTTGTTTGATATTTTTATTTTTAAGTCCAAAATTGATATGTTAACATTACTTGGGATTACTAGTATTTTAACATCCGCCGGATTTTTGTTTTACAAAAATTGGGTTTAGGAAATTGGGTCAGATGGAACTACAAGATAATACAAATTCTCCAATTTGTCTAGATAATCTATAATTAGTCTAAAATGATGTATATTAAATGAGGCTTATTTTTAATTGTATAATATTTTATATTGTATATTAATATTTAAATGTATGAAAACTTAATTATTTATATTATATTAATTTAAAATATATTTTATTTTAAATAAAATATAAATTTAAATTTATATTATATTAAAAATTTGTAATAAACTGAACTTTATAAACGAAAAAAATAATAGTTCTATCGCCTTTTGTTTATTTAATCAAATTAATATATATATTATTATATAATTCTTTCATAAAAATTATTTATTAATGTAGGAGAAAAGAACGGATTAGGTGATAAACCAAATGAATTACTAAATAAAATATATAAAATTAATTTAGTTGATATTTGTTATTCAATTTCCAATTTCTTTGTTTTATATACAATTATAGATTAATTATATTAATGTAAAAAATACTATTGATTGATACGATTTTTTTAAACTAGATGCAAAAATATTCTTTTGATAGTATTGATAATAATAATTAAATTTTAATAAATTATAATAAGAAATTTATGATAGTAAAATATGGTAGAAATAAAAATTAAATTTATAGTTTAAAAAGAACAAATTAAATTTAGTCATTTTCTAAAGTTAAAATCAGTTTAAAATATTTGAAAATTTTTAAAAAAGTTGAAAATTTTATGAGAGGTACAAATTATCTTTGCATTATAAACTTTTTTCTTCCAATATTTTATAAATTTACTAGTATATAGAAGAAGTTCTATTATATTTTAGTTTTCTTTTAAAATGAATTAATATTTTTTTTTAATAAATTTTAGTATTTTGTTTTTCATCGCCGACGTACAGCAAATTAAAGTAAAAAAAAATAAAAATAATAAAATAAAATAAAAATAAATTTCAACTAAATTAAAATAAAAAAACTCTAATCCATTTTCCGCACAAATGAACTACCCTAAACAATGTCTCATCCACAACCAAGAACCCTTAAAAGGAATTTGCATAGACCTAGATTGTAAAAATAAAAGTTTAATTTGCCAAATTTGCCTCGAAGAAGGAGAACACGTTGACCACAAATATTTGGAAATTGATAATTATTTTTCCTCTTTAGTCACTCATAAAGATAAAATAAATACCATGATTCCTAAGCTCTAAAAAATAATGGAAGTTAATTAAACTGTTTTGGCTTATACCAAGTAAATAAATTTAAAATTATTAAAATTAGCATATTAAAAATGCTTTTTTAGTTAAAGTTTTTAATTAATTTTTCTATTTAAGGAAAAAATTCGCGGAATTTTAAAAGGATTTCGAAAAAGTCTCGGCTTCTATAACGAACTTGTACCAGTTTAACTAAGGTAAAATAACATAATTAAATATTTAATATCATGTATTTTTTGAAAACAATTTATTTTTAATTTTAATCTTTAATTTTTATTTTTAGATATTTCCAAAAAAATTCTGAATAAAGACCTAGGAGTCCTTACAAGTTTATCTAACATAAACTAAATTTTAGAGGAATAACATACTTAAACCAATGGAGATCATAAGATTAAAAACTATAATGAAATTTAACAATAATAGAAAAATTTCATAAATTTGTTTTCAATTAAATAGACAGATTTCAAGGGGCAATAGAATTTAGACTCAAATAAATTGCTTGAAAAATTTTTGAAATAAATGTCCACAAAAGAAAATTTCATTAATAATTTTAATTAAAATAATATGAAAAATATTAATACCCATATAATGAAAATGAAATAAATTTTGAATGAAAGAATAAAATTGTTAGAAGTAGATGTAGTTGACCATTTGAATTAAGAAATGACCAAATTTAAATACCCTAATTAAATTTAAATTTAAGTTTAGAGAGAGGACGAATATTAAGGTATAATAAAAACTTTTTCATTATTTTTATTTTTATATATTTTATTAAAATTAATTTTTTAGGAAATTTTGCCAAAATTGATATTGAGAAAGATAATGCCGTCGAATACTCCATTTAAAGATTAAAAAAAGAAATAAAAGAAATATACCAATTGTAAAAATTAAACTAAGTAAATATTAAGGCTTCTAAAGAATTGACTCCTATTTAAGACGACGAACTTTTGGTATAAGAACTGAAAAATAACAACATAATTTGTGAAATTTAAAGCAACTTAAAACAATTTAACACCAAAAAAGTCTATTTAATCGGTGTATCTGGGGCCACAAGATGTGGTAAAGGAACATTAAGTAGAAATCTCAGTATTAATTTAGATGCTAATATAATAGTAAAATATTTTTATCATTTATTAATAATTAATAAAAATTTAATATCCTTTTTTTATTTAAAAAATATTTACATTTTTAATAAATTTTTAATAGTAATAAGACCATTATTTCGATATTCCTAAAATTCAAAACGAATTGAAGGGAAATTGGGAGTGTCCTGAAGCTATTAATTGGGAAAAATTCGTCCACGATATAAAATAAAAAATGGACTCTGATTTGGAAGATGGAAAATAATTTTTAATAGTGGACGGCTTTTTACTTTTTTCGAATCCCAAATATAATGATTTATTTGATTTAAAAATATTTTTAAATATCGAAGATTCCACTATATATCAAAGAAGAATGGAAACCAAACCTGTTCCAGAAGACTATTTTTTCAATAATATATTAAAAGGCTATAAAAATTATAAATAATAAATAGATAATTTCTAGGATGTTACCTAGTTAAGGGGAGATGTACCTTCTTTAAATATATTCAAATAAAGTCTACAAATAGTTAACAATTTCACAAAAGAAGAAAAAAAATCAATTATTATTGAAGAAGAATGATAAATTATATAAAAAAATTTTTAAAAATATTAAATTATTAATATAAACTAACAACTTTTAAATTATAAAAAAAAAAAATTATTTTATACTATAATAAATTTTAATGTTTTTAGCATAATTTATAAAATTTATAACTTATATTTAATAATTAATTATACTAATAAAATTTGTAACCTTTAAATGAAATTATATTCAAAAAAATTATATATATATATTTAGTATTAAGAGTCACAGGTTTACTCTCTCATTTAAAACTTTCTTTTTATTTTTATATATTTTAATCTTAATATTTATTTAAGTAATTTAATATAATGGATTTTTTATCTAAACATTTTATTTTCTCATTAAATAGGTACTTAATTTTTCATTTCTTATTTTTCTTTTTCTAATTTTTCTTTTTCAAGCTTTTCTTTTTCCAACTTCAATTTTTAAGCTTTTTCTTATTCAGATTTGACCTTCTCTTATTTTTCTTTTTCTTATTTTTCTTTTTCTAACTTCTCTTTTTCAAGTTTTTCTTTTTGAGCTTTCTCTTATTTTTCTTTTTCCAACTTGAATTTTTAAGCTTTTTCTTATTCAGCTTTGGCCTTTTCTAACTTTTCTTTTTCAAGTTTTTCCTTCTCCAATTTCTCTTTCTCTGCTTTAGCCTTCTCTAATTTTTGTTTTTCTAATTTCTCTTTTTCGGCTTTTGCTTTTTCCAATTTTTCTTTCTCTAATTTTTCCTTTTCTAATTTCTCTTTTTCTGCTTTTTCCTTATCTAATTTCTCTTTTTCCGCCTTAGCCTTCTCTAATTTTTCCTTTTCTAACTTCTCCTTTTCTAATTTCTCTTTTTAGGCTTTTTCCTTATCTAATTTCTCTTTTTCAGCTTTAGCTTTCTCTATTTTTTCTTTCTCTAATTTCTCTTTTTCTTGTTTTTCTTTTTCCAACTTTAATTTTTATGCTTTTTCTTTTTTTATTTTTTCTTTTTCTAATTTTTCTTTTTCGGCTTTCTCTTTTTCTAATTTCTCTTTCTCTGCCTTAGCCTTCTCTAACTTTTCTTTCTCTAATTTTTCTTTTTCTAACTTTTCTTTTTCGGCTTTTTCCTTATCTAATTTTGATTACTCTGCCTTAGCCTTCTCTTCCTTTTCTTTTTCCAACTTTAATTTTTCAGCCTATTCTAATTAAGCTTTAGCCTTCTCCGATTTTTCTTTTTCTAATTTTTCCTTCTCTAATTTTTCCTTTTATAATTTTTCATTCTCTGCTTTCGCTTTTTCTAATTTTTCTTTCTCTAATTTCTCTTTTTCGGCTTTTTCCTTTTGTAATTTCTCTTTTTCTAATTATTCTTATTCAGCTTTTTCTTTAATTTTATTTTTTTCTTATATTTCTTTCTCTTTTTTCGCGTTGGCTGCCATTTCGATTTCCAATTTTAGTTTATCAGCTCTATCTTAATCAGCTTTAACGTTTTATTGATTTTCATTTTCGGTTTTTTTTATTTTTTCTATAATATCAAATTAAGATTAATCTATATTTTAAATTAACTTCTCGTCATTTTTCTATTAAATCTGGCTCACGTTAAATATTTATTAAAAATATGAATCTAATATTTACATTTTTTCATCTTATTAAGATTTTTGAGCATTGTTATTTTAATTTTTATCCTCCTTGTTTTAAATTTAACTTTCATCTATGAGGAAAAAAGAGTCGGAACTTAAATTTAATTTTTGCTGTTCTTTTTGTTGTTAAGTTTAATTTTGATCTATTTTACTAAAATTTATTTGGCTCATCTATAAATCTTATATCTAAACATGGCTTTCCTAATCGTCTACAACAAATACAGAATTTGGTTTTTCTGTCTAATTTTAAGTCAAATTATTAATTTAATCTTATTATTGAGTCATATTTTATTAATATTATATCTAATTTGCAAGATTAATCTTATTATTTTCGTTTTATTATTTTTAAGAAATATGATTTTTATCATTTTCTTAGGAAAATTCTTAGATATTATTTAAATCAAAATTATTTTCTTAGCTTTATATGTTGCTTAAAACTTACTATATACTATTTAAGTTATTTTTTAAAATTTCTTAGATAGTTTCATTTTAAAAATTATTATATTAATAATGTTCAAGAATTTCTTGACTTATTTTTGAATCCCCATTAGAAAAATATATGGCTTCTAAAATTTTTTAGACGTTGTTATAACCTTTTTGAATCAACTAATTAAAACAATCTATATTTTCTTTATCCAATAATAAGTTTTTCTTTAAATTTTTATAGCGATATTATAAACTTCTCATTTATAATTATCTTTATTAGAGAAAAACAGTTTTTATGTTGTCTTAACTAAGTTAAATCAAACTTAGTATTGATTACTCTTATAAAGATAATTAAATATTATTCAAAGATTATTTTTCAATTTTTCCCATTTTTTTCTATTTTTTTTTTTTTAATTAATATATACTATAATACTATAACATTTTTATTATAACTAAATAAATAGTAGAAACAATTATATAGGCTTAATTAGTATTATTTAGTAATATTACTTATGTAAGTAGTATTGATTAAAAAAACTGATAAAATCTTATCAAAATAATATATTAGAAATAAAATAATTAAATAATTAATTAATTAATTAATTAATTAATTAATCAACAAATAGAAAATTTAAATAAATAAATATCATATAATTTTCATTCATTTAAACTGGATTTATTCCTTTAAAAGTTGATTATTTGTCTCTGATCTTTTATTTAGTAAAGATGAATTTTTTATTTTATTTAAAATAATTCCATTACCATTAATAGAATTATTAATTTTTTTAGAATCATTTTCATTTGAATCAGCAGTTTTTTATATAAATTGGTTAAGTAAAAATAAGGTTTTATTTTTGCTTAATTTTTGTTTTTTTTGATTCATTATCTCTTATTTTTTAAGCTCCGATATATCTTTAATAGGAATTTTTTTGATAACTTCGCTAGCATTATATTCGGGAAAATAATATCTTAAAATAAAAATTTTTATTATTTAAATTTTTTATCTAAAATAATATAAAAAATTTTATTAAATATAATATATATATATACTTATACTCATGAATATAATCAAAAAATTAGTAAATCTAGTTTTTTGTATACATCTAAGCCTACAAATCGTAATTTTACATATTATAACTTCCTTAAAACTATATATTACTTATTTTTTTTTTATTCTATCTATTATCTTTAATCATTTCTTCCTCTAAAATTTCATCAGGTCTGAATTTGAATTAATCATTTAAAATAATAGACGGCCTTTAACTTTAATTAGTGTTCATATAATTTTCACTTTAATTATATAATTATTAATACTAACCTAGCATTTTACTTAAATTTTAGGTACTTTCCCTTCTTTAATTTATTTAATTATCCTTTTAAGTTTTAGACACCCAGCTTGGAATGGCTTCTTAAATTGAGTCTTTTCTTTGTTTTTGTATTTCTGAGTTTATTCTTTGTCTTTATTCTTGAAGCAATTCGCCATAAAAAGAAACACTTTGCCTAATTTATTTAATTTGTGAGATTTTAAATTAACAAAATTTTAATATATATATATACTAATAAATCAAAAATGAAAATTATTATTATTGAATTTTATTACTTTGTTTATTGCATTCTTTTTCCAGAGGTTGTTCTTCTTCTCATTTGCATAAGTGTATTATTAGAATTATTGTTTTTGCTTTAATTCTAAATTTTTTTTTTAAGTTTACTACTTTAATTCTAGTTAATATTTGATATATTCATGCTATTTCTAAATCGGATATGTTATTTTTTGATAAAGCTTTTTTGCTAATGAGAGTTTTGATTTTTATTATGAGAATCCTTTTAATTTTAAATGTCAAAATCTCTATAACTATTAATTTGAGAATTATCTTACTCTTAGTTTTCTTCAACCTCTTCTATTTTAGATTTGCTGGCTGTTAATTAATATTAAATTTTAAAATTAAAATAAATTATAAATTATTTATTATAAATCCCTAAAATAAATAATATTTACAATCGAAACTTGATTAACTTATTTGAGATTAATTTAATGAATCGTTTGAATATAAATCAGATTAGTTCTCTTCAGAATCTGAAGAATTCGTTTAACTATCACTTTAATTTGTAAAAATAGAAAAGTTTTTATTATCTTGTCTGAATTCATGCACAATTTCTTGAAATTTAATTAGGTCGTTTTATAACTTTTTCTTTTTTCTTTCATATAAGGCGTTTCTTTATTATTTTATATTGTATTTAATTAATGAGCCCATTTTGAAAAGAATACCTATTTTATCAGGACAGTAATGAACTTCAGGGCAAAATTTTTCTATATGATTTTCTTTAGTTAAAAGTTTTAAATATGTAGTTAGTAATTTTATAAATTTTTGTAAAAAAAAATTATTATACTATACCTTTATCACATATAGAGCAAACCTTAGAAAAATATGTGTATGTTTGGTTTTATATTAATTAATCTTTTATTTGATTAAATATTTCAAAATCTTAATCCGTATCCTGAATAATATTAATAAAATCTTGCCTTTTTAATTTATATACAGTAGTATATGCTGTAGATCTCGCGCAAATATTTCTTTATGTACCAGTAAAAAATCCATATTCGCCAAAATATTAATCCTTATTTTAAATTTAAATATTTTTAAATAAAAAATTAATAAAATATTTAATTTTTTATTTACAGAAATTTTTAAATTTTTAATGACAGTTCCTTAATTTCTTTTGTCATACTATCTAAAACATTCATAAAATAAGTCAATTTTACCCTTTACTATAAAATAAAAAGCCAAATCTTCAATTTAATTATCCATATAAATTACTTCCCCCTCACTAAGTACAATTTCTTCCATATCATACATAACTCTCATTAAATTTTTTTCAGTAAAATTGTTTTTAAAAATTTCTTTTAAATTTTAAAAAATAAATTATATAAATTTATTCACATAAAAATATATATTTATTAATACCTATTTTTTAAATAATATTCCACCTTTCATCTTTTAACATTTCTTCTCTTAAATTTTATGATAAACATTCAATAACTTCATTTTCTTCTTTTGTCGTTTTGCTTAAATTTTCATGATGTATATAATCTAAATAATTCCTAATTTTAACTCTTAATGAATGATTAATATTTTTTTTATTCATATATCTATTTATTAATTCAATATTTTTTTTAGCTTATAATTTATTCACTTATATTTCAAGCATAATTTCTCTCAAAACATTTATACTATAACCAAATATACCTTATGTAACTAAAAAAACTATTGTACTGTAGATAACTTCAGCAATTGTTTTAGGATAGTATATTACTATTGTTACCATTGCTTTAAGATTTTATTTATAAATATTATTTATATAGTATTTTTTCTTTATTTTAAAAAGACAATTATTAATTAATGAAATTACCTGAAGTAGACCAAAAAAATGATCTTATGTATTATTTCCACCAAACCAGATCGATTAGTCTGTCATCATGCAACCATGTATCAGTTACACTTATTATAAAATTTTTTACTCATATATTTATTTTAAATAAAATGAAATATATAGTATATTTACCCAAACTACTCAATTTCAATTGAACCAATTTTAAAAAATAATAGACCTAATAAATGACTTAAAAGTAAAATAGAACACAAAAGCTTTACAAGTTTTATTATTCCTTTGGAAGATTCTCTTTGTTATGTGATATTATGAATTCTACCAAATATTTTTATTAGTGTAAATAATTTTAAAAATAAAAGAAATTCTACAAAAAGTTTAAATCCACTATTAACATTTTGAAAGTTTATTATAAGCGGAAATAATGTAATTAAGTCTGGTAAACAGTTAGATTTTATATAGTTATGCATGATTTTATACCTATTAAATTATTGCATTCCTTAGTCGTAATAACCAGTGTTTAAGGTCATAAATATGTGGGATATAAATAAAAATCTAAAAAAATATATTTTTTAAAAATAATATAGAAGTTGTATAAGTACTTATATTTTTTATATATTTACAAAACTATTATATTAAATGGCTAAATTTTGTAAAAGGCGTAATCAATATTAAAGTCGAAAACCTAAGAAACAGAAAGTATGAAAAAAATAGCCATAATTAAAATAATTTAAATTATATCCCATAAAATTCTAGTGTTACTGTCACACTAAAATACAGTTTTTTCATCTTAAAAAATTTCTTTAATTCTTCTTGTACACTTAATAAAATAGGGGGAATTAGAAAAATTTCTTTTATCTTTTCTTTTACTTTTTGTAATTTTTTCACTATCAATTATCATCTGCCCATTTGCAACGTCATTTATAACTTCTAAAACTTTTTCCTAATATTAATTTTATTTTTATTAATTTAAAAAAATTAATAATAAAATTTATATTTTTATTGTCAATTTACCTTTATTAAATACGCAAAATTTTATTTTACAGTATAAGATATAGGTTTAGAATTTCTAAAAAATTTCTATGAATATCTATTATCTTTAAAAGGTGATATAATGGAATTTTATTCTTGTGTAACTTAGTTCACCGTTTTAAATGACGAGCCATATTCAACAATAGAATTAAAAGATTCTAATTAATTTATTAATTAATTAAAAAAGTCAATTAATTAATATATATAAATTTATTTATTTATAATATAATTAATTATAGGAAAGGATTTTTTTTTTTTTACCTTATTTTTATTTTATATTTTTAAAAAATGTTAATTAATTGCTTTTGAGTCCCGATAAATTCAGAGCAAGTTGGCTTGGAGTTTTTTCTGTATAATCATTTCCATCACTTTATTTTCTCATTTAAATGTTTATTGACTTTTATGGACTGACATTTTATACACTACCTCTTTTTTCTTTTTAAATTTTTTATTTATTACTATTTCCTATATATGTTTAAAGAGATAGATTACTAAAATTTAAGTTGTTTTGACTTAAATGATTTAAAAAAATAGAGTCGTTATCAGTTGGAGACCTTTAAAATGTTCCTTATTTTAAATTTTCTTATTCATTATATTAATGTTTAAATTTAAGGTTTTTATTAGAATCTTATAAAAATTCTTTATTTTAATTTTAATTTTATAAATTTATGTCAGTATTTTAAATTTTGAAAAGCTAAATTGCGTTTTTTCTTTTAATTGAATTGGTTTCTTAATTATTCTGATCTGCTTCGGTATTTACTGTGTTAAAAAATATTTAATTTTCCGTTTTTAAGGGAGAAAAATTGCTTTCTGTTTATATTTAATATTATTCTTCATTATCGTTTGTATAAATTTTTTATTATTTATGTTTAAAATTATCATCATCCATTGACATTTCTGGATCTGGAACAATTAAATCTGCATCCTCAATATTTGTTATTTTGTTAGGCATTTGTAGAAATGATGTGTTTGTGAAAACTTGACTTGGTAATTGCTATGAGTCAGAATATTCTTAATGAATTAAGTTATTTTTTATAACATGATTATTTTTTTTCATTTTTTTATATAATGTAAATTTTTTTATTTTTATTTTTTCTCAGCTATTTAGAATTTATAAATGATTAATTATTATCTTTAAAATAAAAGTACAGAGAAATTTTCTAATTAAAATGATATAAATTTAATATATTTTTTTTTGATTTAAAATAATAATACTGTCAAATAAATAAAAATTTCTCATAAATCTTTAATTTTTAATATATTCTTTATTTTTTTTAAACAATTATTTAAAATAAAATATATAAATTATCCAAAATTTGAAATATGTCTTTTTAATTATTTTATTATGGATATTTATCATTACAGCTAGGTATATATTATTTATTTTACAATTTTATTTAGGTAAAATTGAATTATTTTACCATTAAATGTTAATATTTATAAACATATAAATAAAAATTAATTAACTATAATAAGATATAAATAAAACAATAGAAATTTTCTGATTAATTTATAAAATATAAAATATTACATATTTATAATTTTAAAAGCAAAAATATCCTATATAATTAATTTAATTTTATAAATATTATATATTGTGGCATCAATTTTATATCATGTGTTTTTATGCATTAGCTAATTTTGCACTTACAGTAACATTTTCGACAATTTTATTTATAAAAGACACGTCAGAACCAGTTTCTATTTCTTAAGGTTCTTTTCCTTGTTAGAATAATCTTCCCTTATATTCTCCTCTCAATGTAATTTTATCTCCGACGACTTCAAGCCAAGCTCCTTCTCTAATTCCAAAAACTGGAATAGAATTTAAAACATGGAATTCATTAATTCTATCTTCTCTTGTTTCTCCTTTGTGTTTAGAATTTGGATCAGCATCTATGTAGTGAGGGTTTATATTGAAGTTTACTAAGTTAAGAGATTCGAAAGAAGGAGGGTGAATTATTGGCATATCGTTAGTATTTTAACTTTTCATTAAATTTTATATAATTATAAATTTTTAATAAAATTTTTTATTTTATTTACACAGAAATTCCGGTAATGTTGCTTCCAGCAGAAGCACCCATATAGAAACAAGATCCCGAATTTACGACATCTTAAATTGTTTAGATCAAATCATATTTGTATAATTAATTTAATAACAAAAAGGTATTTCCTCCCCCAGTAAATAAAATTTTAGCCTCTTTCAAAGCTTATTTCATATCATCAAACTCATGAATTCCTTTAACAGTAATATTAATATCTAAATCTTAAAGGAAACCTCTGACTTTATCAGTATATTAATCATGAGTTAATCCACCTGCTCTTGCGAAAGGAATGAATAACCTTATTTTAATATATAAAAACGTAAAAATTTTTATATAAAAAAATATTTAATTTATAAATTAAAAGTTAAGATTTTAAATATTTTTATCTAAAATATTTTTTTAGATTACAAATAAGGTTTTCCTTCCAAAGCTTCTACTAATTGTGGTTTAATAAATTCCAAAGGTTTACAACCATGAACCTTTGAAGATGAAATTAAAAACATTCTTTTAACACCTTAACTCATTTTAGCTTATTATAATTTTTTTCTTATTTTTAAATTTTTTTTATAATTTTTTTAATTTTCCAGTTTTTATGATAATTTGCTTAAAGATATATTAAATAGAATAATCATAAAACACCAGAAATCAATTATAATTAAAAAAATATTATAAAATAAAAATATTATGCTTATATAAATATTAGTAACTAAATTAAGTAAATTCAAATCATATTAATGTTTTCAACTATTTTATTTTTTTACTTTTTTAGGTTTTTTTGTTTGTTCATAAATAAAATTTAATTATTATTCTTTCATAATAATCGTACTCCCTCTATTTCTGGTTTAAATCTAATATTTTTTATCAGTTTTATCATTATTTTCTATTTAATTAATTTGGGAAGAATCTTTTTGAATATTTAATTCTGAGTCATTTCCTTTAAAATTTAGTAATCTTTTATAATTTTGAGAATCTAGTTTTTCTATTGCATATCTCAATCCTTCCCTAGAGAATTAAGAATAATTTTATTCAATGAATTATATTGCCCTTTATTTATTTTTGATACTTAAATTTCTAATAAGCCATCCAGCTGCCAATTAATTAAACCTTTCATTATATTATAAATTTTCTTCTACAGTTTCAAACATTAAATCTGTGAATCCAATGAAATTTTCACTATCAAGTTTTTTTGCTAAATTTACAAAACTCACACAGCTACATCTTCTTACCCATAAATTTTCTTTTTCAAACCTAAAACAAAATAAATATATACTTTATATAAAAAATTAAAAATATTTTATTATTATAAAATTGTATTATAAATACAAAATATATTTTATATAAATACCTCCAACTAGCTATGTACTATGTTTTTTCTTAACATTAAAATGTCCAATTTTATAATAAGGCGCTACTTATAAGGTCTATAGACGCCCAAGTTTAAGCATGTCCCTATTTTAGTTATTTAAATTTAAATATTAATGAATAAAATTTTATATATATATTTTATCTTTAATAATTAAAGTATCTTTACCTCTTTTATATAATTTTTTATTTTTTCCATATCTGAAATTTCTAATTCTGAAATAATTTCTTTAAGAATATATACACCACATTTTTTATCTTCAAAATACTTTTCTTATAACAAAATATTTGCCAATGACTTTTTTTCGTCCGTTGATAGTTATGTTTTATATTGATTCCATATTTCTTTGAAAATTAAGTTTTATTCTGGGGATTTTAAGCCTCTGTTTAATTCTATATTTTTTAGGTAGGCATTTTATTATAAGGCTACTTTAGGGTCAGCTTTTTGCTATAGATTTTACTAAAACTTTTTGACTATTTGCTAAACTTTTTTCATTTTATTTTTATTTTTTATTTTTATTTTTACTTTGAATATAAATTTTCATTTTTATTTAGAATTTTAATTAGAGTTTGGTTTAATAAAAATTTTGTTAGGTTTTATAATCCATTAATATATTTTGAATCATAAAATAAATTTAGTTAAAATATATTCTATTTAAATAAAATATATATTATATCTTTTCAGATTTCATTTCAAATTTTTCTTTTTAGACTTTTTAGGATATTTTGGCATTTCAAAAATATTTTCATTTTTTGAATCTTGTTATTGATTCCTTTTTTAAATGCTTATTAAATTTAAAATATAAATAAAATTTAAATAAATAAAAAAGAAATATGATTATAATTAAAAATATATTATTTGCTTTAATTTTTCTATTTATTTCAAAATTTTAATTTCAGAATTGGTATTTTTATATTTCTTTTAATATGAAATTAATTTTAAGGGTCTTTATACTTCTTTGTTATTTAATTTTTTTATTGCGTACCTAAGCCCTTCTTGAGAATTAGGAGTAGTTTTATTCTATAAATTTAATTGCTCTTTCTCTATTATTTATAAACAAGTTTCTCAAAAGCCAACCACTAGCTAATTAGTTAAATCTTTCGTCATACTAAACAGTTTCTTTAACAATTTCGAACATTAAGTCAGTAAAGCCTTCAAAATTTTTGATATAACTATTTCTAGCTTAAGTAACAAATGTAACACAACTAAACCTCCTCAACCACATATGATCTTTTTCTAGCCTTAAATTTAAAAATTAAAAATACTTTATCATTTTATCACAATTTTTTATCTCCAGCTTTCTACATATTCGCTATTTTCTTTATTTTATTTACACCAATATGACATAAATCTCATACATAAGGTATCTACCATACCACAGCTAGAAATATGCCCCTCATTAATATAATAAAATATTATATATTATTTAATAATGATAAAGATAAAAATATAATACTCTTATTACTTATTTGATAATTTATTTAATATTTTCTATATCATTTTTTTGAATTTCTTTTATTAAGTTGGTATAAATATAAATTCCTATCTACTTATCATCAAATAATTTTTGTTAAAGCATAATATTAGCTAATTTTTTTTTTTCTTATAAGTTTAAGTCCTCTTTTTATTCAGTTGTATATTTCTTATTTTTATGGAATAAAAAGTCCTCTATACTTTTCTGTATTATTAAAATAAACCAATTATTTTTATGTTTTACTTTTTGATTTTTCTTCAAGAGCAGTTTAAAAAACTTTTACTATTTTATAAATTTTTTAAGTAGACATTTGTTATTTTCAAATTTTTTTTTATTTTTTATTATTTTTATTTAATTTCTCACAATTAACAATTTTAATTAAAAAGCAAGAATTCAAACTTCTATATTCTAATATAATAAAAATTTAATTTAAAAATGAGAAGTTTATTTTTAATGCTTACAATCATATATATTAAATAAATTTTTAAATTAAAAGATATTTAATTTTATTTGAAAAAAATTTATTAAATATATAAGTTTTTAAAAAATTATTTATTTTCATTATAAAAAATTTATTAAATACTAATACATTATGTTTATATAGGATTTTATTTTTTTAATCGTTTTTTAACAATTTCTAAGTTGTTAAAAATCAAAAATGCAATTAAATGCAATAAGTTTTTTATTAACTGGTTTATATATTTTAGTTAACTAAATAAAAATAATTAAATGAATTTTATAAAATAAAAATTATAATAATAAAATAAAAAAATAAATAATTTGATAAAATATAGAGATGGAAAACTAGGAAAATAAAAATATTAATAATATAGATGATTCTACATAATAAATAAATTAAGGGAATAAAACTATAGATAAACTAAGTAAAAAGCTAAATAATCTCACTTAAGGCGTGCATTTATTCCATGGAAATGTTATAAATAACAACAAATTAAATAAAAATTAATCTTGCAATGAAATTAAATTAATCTCCTAAAAAAATTAATAATTTTAACCGGAACAAAAAAAACAGAAAAATGATGGAAATAATTCTGCATTAGTAAAAAGTATTTAAATTGACCTTGATTTTAACTAAAAGCCAAAAACTAATAGCAAAGATAATTACGAATAATAACTGCAATTGAACAAAAGTTAAAGCGTTAAAAATTAAAGAATAAGTAAAGATAAGCTTAGATTAAATTTGGATTCAATAATATAATAACAATTAAGAACATATTCATAGCCTAATATGAACTTTGATTTAATTTATAATAATGGATAAACTGAATATTCTAATCAGTAATAACAGTCATTGAAATAGCCATTAGACCTTTAAAATATGATTAAATTAGATTATTAATAGTAAGGAAATTCTAAAGATAGTTAATTTTAGTAGAAAAAATAATTTTATTGTTCAGAATAAAATAATTAAACATCAGCTTCAATTCAAAAATATAGTAAATTTGAAAATTAAAAGTAAGAATACAAAGAGAATGTTACTACAGGATATACTGAATAAACATAAAAAGATGATAATATTATGACGTAGAAGTAAAATAATAATGTTCAATTACTTACAGATTAATAAGGGTATTTGAAATAAACATAATTAGATAAAAATTAAAAATAGCACAAATAAGAAATTTAAAATTTAAGTTATAATAAAGAATAGTTAAAGAACTAATTATAAAAACTAAACATAAATAATATAGATAGTTAGTAAACTGATAAAAGTCTAAGTTACTCAGATGAAAAGTACATGCAAATTATTAAATAGTTAGTTTAGAAAATTGATAATTTGGCAAAAGAATTAAACTATGTTAATGACATAACATAATAAATGATAAAAGAAAACACAAACTATAAAAATTTAGTAAAAAGTTTGAAAAAGAAAATCAAAAACTTGGAGAAAAATGAGTTAAACTTAACTACGGAGTTAAAATCTTACAAGACTAATATGTAACACTCGATGAATTTGTAAAATTACAAACAAATTTTAACCAATAAAAGTCGATAAAAATTATCATTAGATCTGTAAAAAGCCACTTCTACAGAATTCACATAAATCACTTAACATACTTAGTTGGACTATGAAAGTCCCATTAATAATACAGAGCACTAATTGAATTAAAAAGATATGATAATAGATTATTTATACTAATAATTGTAAAATTAGAAAATGAAAGTTCCAGGTAATAATAACACGATTAATGGAAATAATTATTTTTCGTCTATAAATTCTAGCTGTATTTAGTCATCAAATTCAAAAAATAAACTTTTTTATATGCCCTGCTTTGTATCTTAAAAAATTAGTTAAATTAATTCTCCTCTTAAATAGTCTATAGATAATATTCCTATTTAAGAATAGTAAGAGTACTCTGAATAATATAATTAAATGTAATAAATACCTTTAAATTACACAAACTACCAGGATATATAAAATATTTAAGATCAGAGTGGATAATTTGCTAATATAAATAAAGAAATTTAATAATTAAGAACCAATCTTAGTTAGTAAGAAATTTAAAATAAAAAAACTTAAGATCTCATGTAAATTATGACAGATAAAGAATAATAGCAAGCATAAGAAATAGAGTTATTAAAAAATCAGCTTTAATAAATTTCATAAAAACAATAAATAAATCATAGTGAATCATAAAAGTATTTATGTACTTCTCCTTCTAAAAAATTAGAATTATATTAAACTTAAAACATATAAATAGATAAAAATTTGAAAACAGAAAATAACATAAATAATAATTAAAAAAATTAAATATAATATAATAATTTGCACACATCTCCTAATAAAATATCGAATAATGATGATTTAAAATAGAATAAGGATGGATTTAAGCCATATTTTTAGACTAGTAAAATAGATAACTAAAATTAACTGGAAGGCTAAATTTTGGATCCAAAACAATTTTTTTCTTTAAATTTCAATAAAACCTAAAATTAAAATAATAATAGTATTAAAACTTTAGATAATAATTAAAATTAATAATCAACATAAAAATTAGTATAACAAGATTTTCCAGAATTAAAGAATCAAAAAGGAAAATTAAATACTGAAGAAAGTGGACAAAATAATTAAATAGTAAAAAAAAATAATCCAACTTTATTAAATTGTTCCTCTGTTTTTGATAACACCTCATTTTTATTATCAAATACAGAAAGAACAAAAAACTAAATTAATCTAATGAATAGCGAGGATCCATTATTTAACTAAAAAAGTAATAAAAAATAAAAAAACGATATAAAAATTGAAATGTAATAGGAAATAGAAGATATTAACCTATAAAATTAATTTAATATAAAATCAGATCCAAGCTTAAAATAAAATATATTAGATGATTAAGTAAGTAGTTAATTTCTTGATCTTAATGAAGATAAACCTTATAAAAATTAATAACAGACATCATAAATTTAAAACATAAGTTAAATAAATTCACCTAATAATAATCCTTAATAACTAAATAATCATAAATACAATAAATAAAATAAGGAATAAAGCACTAATAGATTATCAGTTTTAAGTGGCGTTTAATAAGATGCCAGTCTGATTATAAACGATAAAGTTAATGACACAAGAGTCAACATTGCAGATATGATAAATAATTAATCTGTAAATTAAAACTTTATATCAAATATAAAAAAAAATAACGTCTACAATTACAGTAATAATAAATAAACTCCTGCCAAAAATATATAAGAAAATATTTTAACAGCATCGGCTTTGTAAACACCTGCCTATAATAAGATAAATTATCATAACAATAACAATAATAGCATATAAACAATTAATAAAGCAAATGAGTAAAATAGTGCAATGGCTTCATCTTATAAGTACAATAAAAATTTAAATAAGTAGCAAGTTTAAAATAATTTAAAGCCGACCTAAGTTTTGCCTCCATCTAAGAATGAAGGAAATATTAACAAAAATGAAGTTATAAACAATAATTTTAATTAATAAAAAAATAAAAATAATCGAATATAAGAAATGCAAAAACGGTACTCTTTTAATATTAATAACAATAGTTTGGAATAATAAGGCAAAAAACCTATGAATACATAAATTTTTTTATTTAGAAATAACTAAACTAAAACTGAAAATTGATTCAATAAAAATATATAAATAAAAATATATATATAAATATATAATTTATTATATATTTATTATTATGAACTAATGTATATATATATATGTCATTAATTTATTTCAAGATTTTATATTATAATTTTTTCTAAGATTAAAATTTTATATCTGTATAAAATTTGGTTGAATAAATAAATAATATAATTTGGATAAATAATTATAACATTATAGTTTAAAGCAAGTTTTAGATGAATAAATAATTATATTTTTTCATCTTGAAATTATTAATTTTTTTTTTCTTTTCAAGCTTATGACAAATTTTCCCCTATTTATTAGAAATACCTTCCTCTTTATATATTTTAGGCTTTATCGAATTCTCTAGCTAAATAGGGATTTTAAACATTAATGGGCATAGGATTTGTTATAGGATTATGTCCATAAATTAAGTTTTCAGGTACTCTAGATTTAATAGGTTCTTATTTTTTTTCTAATACTAGAGATTAGTTATATTTTACTAAAGGTTCACCAATTTTCTAAAATTATTTTAAATTTGCCATACTTTGTCTAGCTGCTTGAAATTCGTTTTCCCTGGCCAATTGTTATCTATATGATTATTTCCAGTTTTATTCCGCTAAATAAATAATAATTTTTACAATATGTTAAAAATTAAAATAATTCTATAATTATATAAATTTAAATACCTTATGAAATTCCTTATTCTCTAATAGTTTACTAATATCTCTGCTACATTCTTTCTCTATTCTCTTTAGGGGGCAATTACCCTATTTAAAGAGAGTATCCAGGAATTAGTGAATATAGTCCATTGTCGTATTACTTATAAGCCTTTATATTAATTTATAAAAAAATAAATTAAGTTAACCATTTTATTTATTTAAATTAATGTTTTATACTTGTAAATCTTCTCTGTTAATTCCTTTTTCCTGTTTGGTCATTCTTAATGCATTTTGTTAAATTTAATTTTTTTCTTATAGCTGTAAGCATAATAAAAATAAATTATTTCATAATTTTAATATATAAAATGGAGATGTATTAATTACCATAGAGTCAAGATCTTATTTATATGAATTTTAGTTTTATTATTTTTCTTCTTTTTTGAATTACTGATATTAGTTATATTTTTCTAGCTGAAAAAAATATAAAAATAAGGTTTAAATGCTTATAATTTTAAATATAAACAAGTTTTAATTACATCAGAAAGCCTTTCATTTACCATTTATTATAATTGCTATTTTTCACTATCTTAATATTACCTCTTTTGATTTATAAGAGAGAGATTGTCATTTCTCTGGCTAATATTGTTCTAATTTAAAAAATTATATTTTAAGAGAATCTTATGTATTATATATAAAAATTTTTAAAATATTAGAAATATTTAGAATAATACCCTTTTTTAATTCAATAATCTATTTTCTTCATCTTATTATCTTCTGATTTGTTCTTACAAAAAGTTTTTGTTAACGATCTCATCTAATTACCTTTGTCTTTCAAGGTTTTACTTTCCAACTTTATCAAAATATTCCAATTATTTCTTATCTTAATTTAAGGAAGTAATTTCATAAAACTAATTTAATTTTAATTATTAATTTAATAAATTTGTAATGTAATTAAAAAAAATATAATGTAAAATATTTTTTATGTATAACATAAAAAAGTATACATTTTTATAACTAATATCTTTATTTTTCTGATTTTCTTCATTTCTTCTCATATATTCTCTGTATTCTTGTAGAGTTTTTTCATCTTATTATTTTTAAAGGTTTTTGTTATATTTTGCTCTTTCGAGGTCATTTAATCTTTCATAGGTCATGAATTCTTTTTACTATCTTTTTCTAAGTTCTTCACTTTCCAATTTTTATCTATTATAATCTAAGAGTCTTTATTCCCACCTTAATTTTTAGTTTTTCTTTTTTAATTAAAAATTTTAATTTAAATTTTTAGAAATGATAAAATTTTATTTATACCTCTTCCATTTCTTTAGATTATTTTTGACCAACTTGTTAAGAATAATAATCACCCATTAATCTTTCTAACATTTTCCTATCTTATTTTCCTTATTTTGTCAGCTTTTGGATAAAAAAACATTTTATAAATTAACAAATATATTATTTATTATTTGTTTTATGAATATTTTTCTTATTTAAATTTTTAATTAAATTAGTGTGTATAAATTTATTTTCGGCTTTTTATAATTTTTCTTACTTATTAGAATTTTTCGTTTTCTTATTACATTAATATTGCTTCCTCTTTTTATTATTACAGCAAGTTTCTTTTTTCTTCTAATTTAGCCAATACTCTTTTATCAAGCTCAGACCTAAGTAAAATTATAACAATATTACAAAAATGTATAAAATTTGATATTAATAAATTATAAATTCATATTTAGGTTTATTTATTTATACAGAAATTAGATTTTAAATCACGGGTGTTATAATAAATAAAATATAAATATATTTACAAAAATTCTTGTTATCTATAATGTTTAATTTCTTCTTCTGATTTGGCTAGCTAGTTAATTATTTCCAGTTTATGTTATTCCATAGCTTCCCACTCATTTTTTCTTTATTTTTCATCTCTTGGATAATGTCTCCTTTATTAAGTATTTAAGGTTTAGGAAGAGTGTTGATTTCTATCTTAATAATAATTATCACTATTTTAGTAATTGTGTTGTGAATTATCTAAGTTTTGATTTTGCATTTAAGGTTAGGGATCTGTTTGATAATCTAAGGTATAGTTATTGGGGTTGTCTTTTGAATGTGTGTAGTTATGGTTTTGGTAGCTCATTTTAAATCTTTTTTGTTTTTAGTTTTTTTTTTTAATATTTTTATTTTTTTATATATTTCTTAGATTATTACTTGATTTATATTTATAATTAATTGTTATTATTATTATTCTTAATATATTGTTTTGTGAATATTTTTAATATATTTTTATTACCTTATTAATACATTCATAATTTATTTTTAAGGCACATAAAAATTTATGGTATTATTATTTAAAAAATTGAATTTAATATTGATATAATTAATTTTAAAACCCATTTCATCTTACTAATTTAACTTAAATTACTAATTTTATAATCTTAGAAAATTTGAATTAAGTATGTCACAAAATTTTTTACATATATTTTAAATTTTTATTATATATTTTTAAATCAAAATTATGTACATTTGATATGTGTAATATTTCAATTGTTATTATTAGAAATGCCTTTATAAAATTATTAATATATTATGATATATATATTAAATTAAATATATTCATATGCTATTATCATTTACTTATTTATTTATTAATTTTATTTAATTAAATAAAAAGAATAAAATTAATAATCTTAAGCTAGTTTTTAAAACTATATTAAATTAATTAATATAATATTATATTATTCTATCAGGTTTATTTTAAAATATTAATCAGGATTATTGTTAATATTAAATTTGTTATTTTAAATAAAATATTAAGAAATAAATATAAAAAAAAGTAATATATTTAGTTTAAACTTAAAGCAAGTGAATATATTTGTCAAAAAATTATATTTGGAATTATTTTCTTGTAAAATTTATATGAATATGTTTATTATTTATATTAAGAATTAGTATATATTAGGAATAAAATCAGGATGAGGAGTCAAAATATAAAATAAGTAGGAAAATAAGCACAATGGACTTAATAAGTTGTTTTTTACCGACAATTTGAACTTGGTTGTATGATTTTTATTTTAAAATTAAAAATTTTAATAAATTGGTTCCATTTATTAAAAATCTTTTATAAATAAATAATTTAATTTAATTAATTATTCGGCTAAAATTGGAATGTGTTGGTTTAATTTAATATATAAAAAAATAAAAAAAAACACTAAAAATTAAATTATATACATAATTAATAGCTCTTTTCATTATTAATAAAATATACCAGAAAAAAAATATATTAAACAACATAAAATAAATTTAAATAAAAAGAATGTCTTCTGTTCCCGTCGATTAAATCCCCGAAGTTGATTACGCTACCTTAGCTTGTACTTACGCTTCATTAATTTTACATGATGAAGGACTTTCCATCACTGGAGATAAAATTAAATCTTTACTCAATGTTTCTTAAGTTGAAGTTTAAAAATTCTGGCCTAATTTCTTCGCTAAATCTTTAGCTGGAAAAAATATCTCCGATTTAATGACCCCCTAATCCGGAGCCGCCGAACCCGCTTAAGCCGCTTAAGCTTCTGGAAACGGAGCCGCTGTTGCTTAACCTAAAGAAGGTAATTTAAGCTTAAAAAAAAAAAATTATTTTTTAATATCTTGATAGTAATTAAAATTATGGGTATAATGATTATCATTAATTAATGGAAAATTAATTTTGTTCTTTTTTTTACAAAATCGAATTTAAGTTTGCCAGGAGTTATAATATAAAAAATAATCGAGTTTGGAAAATGCAATAATATTAAGTTTAGAACAAATAAGTTAGAGAAAGAATTATCACAAAAAAATTTTTTGAGTATTATTAATACATCATTAATGTTATGAATAGGACAAAAATAGTAGAAGTTAAATGACAAATTTTAGGAATTACTTTAAGAAAAAAATAGAAAAAAATATTTCTCATGTGCAGTTATAAATTTTGGCATAAATTCTTTTACAAAAAGAACAAAATTAACCTTTCTAACCATTTAATTTTAATTATTATTAAAAATACAAAATAAGCGATTAATTTTTTTTTTTTTTAAAGAACCCAAAAAAGAAGAAGAACCTGAAGAAGATATGGATATGGGAGGATTATTTGACTGAGAGTGTTTAGTTGGATAGCAATAATTTAATTACAAATATTATAAAAAAATTTAAATTAAATTAAACTTATATGCAAATATATAATAATATATTTTTGGATATATATATAACTAATTGTATTTATGGATATTATTTAAATATATTTAGTTGGATACTTATTTAATATATTATTCTAAACATTTCTTTAATTAACTTTTATGTATAAAAAAATCGTTTTGGGCTTCAGTTTGTCTTAATATTATTCATCGTTCTATTTCTAAGATTTTTCAATTTTAACATGCAAATTGTTGAAATTATAAATAATATCTAGTATTTTTAGAATTTTAAGTTTCGTCAAAGAAATTATATTAAAACTTATTTTATTTCAAAAATTTTATAAGTTATGAATATTTTATTTTTAAAGTATTAAATTTTATTAGTAAATTATTCTATAATTTTTATAGATGAGGAAATTAAAATCAATTATTATTAAACATTTGCGTACAAATTATTCTAGTATTAATACAATAAAAAAATTATTTTAAAAATTTAACTTAAAAAACAATAAAAGTAATGGATATAGAAAATGAAGGAATCAGCAAATCCAAAGTTATATAAACCCAAATTATAAACCCTAAAATTAATATTAGTCATATTTTATAAAGTGATAAAAAATATGATACATAATATATAGATAACAAATTCGATAATTCAAATTTACTAAGTGATACTTAATGTAGCTAAAAAGATGATTAATAGCGGGAAATTGATAACTTATTAAAAACTCCTTAAGCTGATCTATTTTTTGATACTAATTACATTAAATAAAATTAAAATTAATTTTAAGAAAATTTATGGTCAATTAATGATTTTTAAATTGCAAGACCCTTAGGTAATAATTTATATAATTAAATTCTAAAATTATTACTAGCTTTAAATTTTTATTTGAAAATATAAACTAAATACTTTTATATAAATTTTATATTAATTTACCATTATTTTTTTAATTTATGAATTATATTATTTATCATATGTATTTTAGGTAAAGGCCAATTTGGAAAAGTTTACTTGGCTAGAGAAAAAAAAAGTTAGTATATAGTTGCTTTAAAAGTTTTGAGTAAAAGGTAGCTAATTAAATATGATATGATAGATTAGTTCAGAAGAGAAATAGAAATTTAATCCAATTTAAAACATAAAAATATAAGTTAAATGTATGGCTATTTTCATGATTAAAAAAGAATTTATATAATTTTAGAGTATGCATCTTAAGGTGAAGTGTTTAGTCTTATGACAAAATAAGTAAAAACGAATTTTATTATGAAAAATATTTCTAAAATTTTATATTTAGGAATAAAGAAGATTTGACGAAAAAACCGCAGCAAAATATATTTATTAAGTAACTGAAGCATTAATACATTGTCATTCTAAAAATGTGATGCACAGGGATTTAAAGCCGGAAAATTTACTACTACATAATGTAAAAATTATAAAATAATTGATTTTATTATTGGCCTACTTTTAATGAATAATGTTTTAATATTAATTTACAAATTTATAAAGGATTAAATAAAATTAAGCGATTTTGGTTGGGGAGCTCATGCACCTTCTTAAAAAAGACAAACTTATTGTGGTACTTTGGGTAAATTAAAAATCTCTATTTTTATAAAGATAGATAATAATATAATTATATTTATTTAATCTATTTTTTTATTAGATTATTTAGCCCCTGAAATAGTTAAAGATAAACCATATAATAGTTCAATAGATAATTGGTGTCTAGGAGTATTGGCATATGAATTATGTAGTGGAAGGCCTCCATTTGATTCTAATACCAAATAAGAAACATTTAAAAAAATTGAAGAAATAAAAATAAATTTTCCAAGTTATTTTAGTAGAGATTTAAAGAAATTTATTATGTAATTATTAAAAAAGGACTCTAACAAAAGATTACCTTTGGAAGAGGTTAAAAATTAAAATTGGATAAAATAAAACTATATTAAATTGGAAAATATATAGCTCTGAAGTATATTTGCTAAATAAAAATATTGATATAATTTATAATGTCTTTTTAAAAATGATCAGTAAACCTATAATATAAATAGGAATATTAATATCTTTAAATAAAATATTATTTAAAATTTATATAATTTTTAAAATGTCGATAAATTTTAAAATTAGTCAATAATTAAAATAGATTTTAGTTTTTAAAATTAAGTTAACTGCATTAAAGCAATTATTAAGAATATTTTGCTATTCCTAATAATTAATTTTTTTTTATATGATTAATAAAAATTTTATTATAAAAATAAAGTATTAAAAAAAAATAATTAATTGAGTAATAATTTTAGTTAAATGGGATTAGTTTCTGAAGAAAGAATTTAAGAATGTTTAAATTCTGAATGCTTATAACTAAAAGTATTTGGAAATCATATAGGCAAATGCGAATTTTGTGAAAATTAAGAAATTGAAAAAAAAAGTAAATTAAATAAACACAAACTATATTTCTCTATATGAAAATGAATGATTTTTACACTATTCTAGGACTAAATTAATAATTTACAATAAAAATTTAATTAAAATGTAGTACTTTTTAAATAAATTCATTTTCATGAATAAATAAATTTTTTCAATTTAAGATTTATTTTTCCATAAAAATTTTTATATTAAAATACTATATAGGAAAATTAGAAGAATAAGAAGAAGAAAATTAAAAATTATATGAAAAATCTTACTAGAATTAAGAAATAGGAGATGATTAGTTTAATGAGATTTTAGAATAAGCAGAATTTGGTTTGAAATAAGTTGGCTTTTAAGAAAAATTTTAAGATTGTAAATGCTGTAGCGGTATGGTTTATAGTTGCAATGGGTAAGCTTGCAGTTATTTAGGGTGCTGTCACTGCTATTATAATTATAATGAAGAATAAGAAGAAAAAAATATATAAGAATAAATTTAAAAGAAAGGTGAAATAATAAAATAATTAGACGAAGTTTAATATGATGAAGATGGAAACAGATTGGATGAGGACGAAGATGAAAATGAAATTGAAGAAGAAGAAGAAGAAGAAGAAGAATATGATAACTATGATGAATAATATTTGGAAGATTAACAAGAAGAATAATGAATAATACGAAAAAAAAATATATATTAAATATATGAAAAGGGAAAAAGAACATTTATATCAATAATTTAATTAATAAAAATAATAAATAAAAAATAGAAGATTTAATAATAATGAACAGAATAGTTTTTATTTTCTAAATTATTATTATTATTTTTATATTATATTTTCAATTTTAGTTCTGTTAAAATTCTTTATGTATATATAGTATAATTTAAAATAAAATATAAGTTTTAAATTATATTATTTTATAGAACTTTGATATTATTAAACGAAAAATAACACTACAATTATTTTCTAATCTGAACAATTTTTAATTACATTATAATAATATATGTATTTTATAGTTATTAATATATAAGAAGTATAAATATAAGTAAATTAAAAAGTATTTAATAAAATAATTTATATAAAAAAATTTTGTAAACATTTATAATTATATTAAAAATATATTAAAAAAAATAATTTAAATAATTTATTTCTACATAAGAAACTTTTTTATATTTTGATCGGTAATAAGAGAAACAACTTATTATATATTTTTTATTCATTAGCTAGTATGATTAATTGATTACTATTAAATTAATTAATTAATCACTCATATTTGGTCTAATTATTATTATTATTCCAAATCCATTTAGAGTTGATTATTCTACTCAATTTCACAAAATATAGGAAGTCTTTTTAATTAAGATTTTATATTGTTATTATAAATATAAAAAATATTGTCTGAGTTTTATTCCTAGTTTTCGCTACTTTCTTCATTAGTACTTTCAGAAAAACTTTAATCTTAAAAATATTCGTCTTTTTCTTAAAAAAGATCTTTTATATTTAATTCTGAAAAAGTATTCAAGTATTTTTAGAATAAAAATTAAGATTAAATTTCTTCATTATTTCTGACCTCATGTTAAAAGTGGCATCTAAATCCGTAGGTACAAAATCCTTTGGTAAAAAACTGGTTACATCTTCTAGTTTTGTAAAATTAGTTACTACCAATAGGAATCAGATTTTTTCTATCTTCAATTCCGTGGGCAAATTTACATTTGTTTCCGTAATTACAGTATCCTTTTTTAATCCAATTTTCACAAATTTAGGTTTTATATTTTACTTGGTTTGGGTCATTACTTTGTTATATTAATCTTAATCCTTCGCCCTTGTTTTTTTACTAGCTTTAATTTTCTTAAGGATAGTAAGGTGTCGGCATTTGGTATTCTTATTAGGCACTTTAAGGGAACAATTAAGTGTCGGTAACATTTTTCCTGGTAAATTAAATTTTCTAACAATTTTCTGTTTAACTAAAAGTTTTGTTGTAGGTGTTAAAAAAACCTGGGGGGTAGCATTCTTAAGATTCTTACATATTTAAAGTGGTTTAGGACATCACAGCAATGTTATTACTTGATTTTATAGAACTTTATTATTTTCCCATTTAAAATTAGGGAGTGTATTAGTAGGCGGCTATAGTGCTACTACTAAATTAAGTGGACATTTTTTTTAAAGGAGTCGAATTAGTAGAATAGAAATCATTGTTCATTTCGTCGTCGGTACTAACCTAATCGCATTGAGAAACATAAAAAAAATTTTCATTTTCCTAAGTATTTTTTCTTCTTTGCTGGTGCTCATTGGTAAAACTCATATTAATTTTTAATCTTAAATGTTTATTTTTTTTTTTTCGGATTTTTGTTTTTATTTTTGTTTTATATTTAAATGAATTTTTTTTTTTTTCTTTTAATTAAAATAAAAAAGAAAAAACTATTATACCACATATTTACAGAAAAAACTAATAAGAAAGAAAAGAATATAGTATATTTAATATCAGAAGAAATTAAGCTTAGTTTAAATCATTTCATTAATAAATGTAAAAAAATATTAATATAAACATTTTCTTATATTGTAATATAATAATATTTATATGAGAAAGAAAATACTTATAAAGGTAAATTTTTAAAATATTAAATATGATGTAAGATTAATAAAAATAATTCCCAATTAAAATAAGTAATAAAAAAAAGAAAATTCTTTTGTTTTCATCATATTTTATTAGATCGTAAATTCAAATATTCATTAATTTAAAATTATATTTTTAATAAAAAGTAAAAAGCCTTAAATAAATTTTTTTTTTTTGAATGAATAAAGGTGAATTAGAAATTATTAAATATCAAATACGTTAGTGTTATTTTTTATGTATATTTATTATAAAAATTAATTAATTTCAATAAACATTTTTATATTTTATTAACATTTTTTCTTATATTGGTTTACAAGCAGCTATTTATACATTTTATAATTACAATTTCAAAAACTTATACCTAAATTAAATTTCTTAGATATATTTATATAGTATTATTAAATTAATTTATTATATCAATAATATAATTAATAACTAAAAATATTATTGAATGTAATTAGGAATGATAATTTTTTATTAAAATTAATAATAATATGTATTATTGAATTTACTATTAAATTAATAATATCATAAAAGCATAAGCACAAGTTTATTATATTAGAGTATAATAATGAATATAAAATAAATAATATATTAGTAATTCAAATTCTCTCTAGTTTTTATCAATTAAAATTATATTTATTAATTAGTTTTATTATAAAAAAAAAGGCTTGGAAAATTTATGCATTCAAATTTAGTTACTACTTACTTTACCTTCTTTTTTTATAATTTAAATTTAATAGTCTTAAATTTTTGACAGTTTTGTAACAGGAATTTAAATTAAATTTGGCTTATAGTTTAAATTATGGTTATTTATTATATTTCTATTTTATTAAAATTGTTATAAATTAAATTCTTCTAAATTTTTATTTAAATTGGTGTTCTTATAATTCGAACTTGAATCTTTATTATTCTAGCTATTTTCTGATTCCATATTCCTATTAATTTTAACACGGGATTGTATTTAATTACTACTTATTTCAGGTTATTACCCTAAGTAAACATTATCATTTTGTAAACTATTTAACATAAATGATCCTTATTGGTTATTTCGATTTTATTATTATTATAATTCTTATGACTATTAAGTAATATTTTAATGTAAATAAAAATTATTATTTTTATTAATTTGCTAGTTATTCTGCTAACTGTTCCTAAATTAATTTCTTTTCTACTTTATGCTATATTAATTTCTATTATAATTTTTAAAATTTTGAGGGCTATTTGAAGTGTTATTCTTTAATTTTATAAATTATTCCGAATTTTAAATATGGTTCTTATTTTTTAATTCATTAGAATTAACACTTGGCTTCATTTTACAATTACTTTTATTTACATTACTATCGTTGTTTTAATTATTAGGCGATAATTTAACATTTATTTTTTAATTAAAACTATTTGATTCGTCTTCTATATCTTCAAGTATATCCTAATATCTTTTTGATAATTATATAAATATATCTATACTTTAGTTTCAAAATATTTAATTTTAATGCATATATATTAAACTAACTATTGATTCTTTAAATTAAAAATATTAAAATTAAAATTAAAACGTAAATAATAATTTTTAAGATATATCTTTTATCATTTATAAAATCAATATTAATCGTATGTTGTCATCATAATAAATCATTTTAAAATTATTTTTTTTATGTATTTATTTCAGCTATTATATTTTTTTTATATAATATTTTATAAAATAGTAGGTTAATAACTTAGAAATTTTAAAAAAAAAATTACTTGACATCTTATAATTCGCATTTTTAAGTTTCCTTGATATTTTTAGAGTTAATTATTTTAGGTGAATGACTTTATTATTATATTTATTATGATAATTATTATAATTTCGAAGTCTTTTTATTCTATTTATTTTGGTGCTATATATTACAATTACTGTTATTATGATGATTATTTTTAGATATGTTATAATATTTACTAATTGGAAGCATATGGTCAATATTATTTTATTGGTAAATAGATTATTGAGATTGATTTAATATATTTCTATTTTATTATATTTAATTATTTTTAAGGTTTAGAGGGGAGAACTCTTATTTAATCGAACATAGCATTTAGCTCTGTTCTGTATTCAATACATTAAATCGGTCAATATCATTAGAATACATACTATTTACCCGTAGTTTTCTATTTCCTAAATAAATATATATTTAAAATAGACGAATTAAAACTGATCATTATTTATAATTTTAATTTTTAAGTATTTTACTTTAAAATTTTACCTTTTTATATATCCTAAACTGTAAAACCCGTTTTTATCATTGGACTATATATATAGAATTTTATAATATATAGTAAAAAGTTTTAAAAATTTCAAATTAATTAATTATTTTTCTTTTAAATATAATTTAAAAAATCTTACAAGCATTCATTATTCTCTAATTTT
The DNA here is from genome assembly GCA_001447515.1 of Pseudocohnilembus persalinus. Classification (NCBI taxonomy): domain Eukaryota; phylum Ciliophora; class Oligohymenophorea; order Philasterida; family Pseudocohnilembidae; genus Pseudocohnilembus; species Pseudocohnilembus persalinus. The sequence continues at coordinate 238,341 of LDAU01000155.1, read as the reverse complement.
TTTAGTTAGAATTTATTTAGTTCTTCTAAATGCTTACATTTAGATTTGCATTCCTCTAGCATAAATTTATAATTTTCTATTTCTTTCATTAATTTCCTTAATATAATAAATTAATTAATAAAAAATTGGTATAGGAATTTTTTATTTACTATATTTTATCTGATTTTTCGATAAGATCTTATTTTAAACTCATATTTTCATTTTCCAAATACTTAACTTTATTTTTTAATTATGTTTATTCTTCAATTTATTAATTTAAGTCTTACATAGCTTAGAGTATTTTATTTTTTGTTTTTATTTTTTTGATAAAAATTTAAATTTTATTATTATAATAATTTGCTAAATCGATTAAATTCTAATTATTTTTAAGGAATAACATTTATTTTAGAAATTGTACTTTAAAATTATATATAACAGTATGTATTATAATAATTATTTTTAAAATATATTATAAATTATAATTAATTATATTTTAGAGTAAAATAAATAATATCAATTTTCAACCATTCCTACTTTATTAAATTTTTGAACATATCCTACAAATTCTTCCATTTATTCTTGGTCATCAAATTTAACTTTTATTTTATTCGTACTATTAATTAACACACCTGGCACCTTTTCAACTACATACAATTCCTAAGTTTTATCTTTAATTTTTTTGGCTGAAACTTTATTCATGTGTAATTTTTTAGTGGCAACTGTAATTTCTGTGTCTACTGGTTCATCAAAAAATAGAAGAAAGTCGTCAATTGTAACTATCAATTCACACTGCTTAAATTCCTTTTTGACAGCTCCTACATCTCTCTGGCCTTAAAATGTTTACAATACTAATTTAGAATATTTTTCTAATTCTTAACATTGATATTTTGTCATAAAATATTCAACATCCTCTATTGAAATTTTTTCTTCGCTATCTTTTAAAAGTCCTTTTTTTAAAGTTTATAAATCTTCAGAATTTAAAATTCTTTCTAAGTCAAAATTATCAGCAGCTTCTTATTCATGTTTAAATTCTTTCCAAGTATCATTTTATTATTTCATCATAGGAAGAACACCATAGGTACTTTCATATTTCTCTAAATACATTTGAAAAGCTCTTTATATAAGGTCTAATCTTTAATATAAAAAATTATCTTAATATAAAATTTAATATATGAATGGAATTAATATAAAAAATATATAATATATTAATATAAAAATTTATATAGATATAGCTATAGTTTACCTATTTTTTTCTAATTTTTTTTGCTACTACCATAATTTCCAAACCTAAGTACCATATTGTCTAGATGATCTCATATAATCTATAGCAGATTTTTTAAATTTAGTTTCTGTGTTATAAAAGTCTTTATCTCTTTTTTTCGCCTTTTCTTCAGTTACTGTTAAATCGTGATAGTTTTTGTAGTATTTTTAAGATTATGTTTGGTATTATTTCTACGCACTAGCCAGTTTTTATTTAGCTTTTTTTATTGCTTCCATTGAAATGTTGGCTTTTTTTTCAAATTCACTTTATTCATATAAAAGCAAGTCTTTTACTATATTTTTATCGATATAATTAATAAATACTTAAATTATTTTCATTTATTAATCATTCATATCATCACATTATTAAAATGCTTTGGATAAGCCTGGATACATTACAGTTTAACTATCAGAAGTATCTTTAAATTGCATACCAAGTTTAGGAAGTTTTTACAAGTGAGTTTTCACTTAATATAATAAAATATATAAAAATTAACATAAATATAATTATAAAAATTAATTTTATTTAATTTTTTACTGTAGTTCTATTCAAATTAAGACTTATTTTGAAAATAAATTATGATATTTTTCATTCCTTCTGTAGAAATTTTAACTCTTCTTTCAAGTCTGTTCAAGGCAGCGTCGACAACTTATTTGTGATTATTAAAATAATCTTACATTTTATCGTCTTGATTTTTTAAAATTTAATAAGATTCTTTTCTAATAGCATTACACGATTTTGCGTCAATTTGGTACTATAAAGCTTGACTGTTTCTTTATTTCTTTTTGAATTAAAATAAATAATTTAATTTAAATTAAATTATTACTAAATTTTAATATAAATAATTATTTATTCTTTTTTACATTTACTTTTATTTCAGAAGGTCTATTTTCGTCTTCCTTATCACTGTTATTAGAATCAGCATCATTAAATTGTTTTTCTTCATTTTTTTCGGGTATTTATTAATTATTTTATTCTTATTCTTATTATTGGATTTTGTTTCCTGAATTGGATTTTTATTCTTCGCTACTTTTTTTATTTAATTCTTTGTTTTATTCTTCTGTAGATTTATTTGTTTAATTATTTGTGTCTTATTAGTCTAAATTTTATTCCTTATTTTATAATTCTGAGCCTTTTTCTTTAATGGATTTATTTTCAGCTTCAGAATCGTCCGAGTCTTTCTGTTGTTAATCACTATTTTATTATTATTTTTCTTTTTCTTAGTCTTCTTCCTCAGAGGAGGATGATTCGTCTAGGTTCAATTTTTTTGCCATTTCAGCTCTTTTGTCTAATTATTTTTAAATTTCTTCTTAAGTTTAAACTTAATTTTCATCATTATCGGAGGAATCTGACATTTTTAAATACTTATTTTTGTTTTTTAATTTTTATGTTTTTATTTTCTAAAATTTTAGATATTTATTATATTTAATAATTATTAAAATTACAATTATAATTATAATAATAAAGAAAATTAATGATTTTCTCTAGACTATAAACATAAATAATAAAAACATTATTATATTTTAACTAACTTAAATTATTGTTAAATTAAAACCAACTTTTATTTTATATACTATAAATTCTGATGTTTCTTAATATAAAATTTTACAATATTTTTTTTATAAATTAGGAAATTACAACTACTTTTAAAAAAAAGCTGCTTATATTAATATTTATATATAAAATCCTTTATAATAATGTAAATCTTTTTCAAATACTTATTTTTATTCAATGTAATCTAATATATTTTAACATAATATTAAACGAGTCATTTTAATATTACGATAATATAAATTAAAATTAAAAAAATTTAATTATATTTAATTGCCATTTTTTAAATACTCTATAAGAAAATAAAATACAATGATATATATTTTAAAAGGATATCATCTAATTCTTTAAAATTTAGAAATGTAAATTTTTCAAAGTTTTTTATAAAATATTTAGAATAAGTTCATTTTATTAATATATTTAAAAATTTTTTATTGATTAGCTTAATTCTATGAGAAAAAAAAAAAAACAAAACAAAAACTAAACAAATTTGTTAAAATAAATGAACGAAAGTAATATAAAAAATTAAAGCTAATTTGCATATAGAAAATATCATTCCAATAGAAATAAATCATAAATAAGTCAATACCAAATTAGAAATCACAATTATTTATAAAATATAAACGAACAAATAGAATAAATATGTGGGGCAAAAAAAATAATTTAGGAACAAATTAATAAAATGGATTAAAATAAAAAAGGTTTAGTAAAACAAATGTTTAATGTATAGCCATAAAAAAAATCTGAAACCGAGAAATAATTTTAAATTAAAAATCTTTCTCATAAATAAATCGTAAAATAACCTGAAATAAAAATTGAAACATAGTTAAGGTAAAAAATAGATTCATAAATGCAGAATTCTTCACTTGCCGTGTCTAATTAAAGTTCATTTTCAATCAAAAACTAAAAAAACTATTAAGGCTAAAGTAAATATATTAAAGATAATGGTAGAGAAAAAACCTTGTTTAGAAATTAAATAAAACTATCTGAGTAAAATAAGAGCATATAGATTGATTATCCAAGATCAAGTAAAAATATAGAATATGAAAATTAAAGCCCCAAAAATCATAGGAAAATTTGGAATAGAAAAAAAACTAGATCCTAACACAGTAACTATGAAAACCATGGGGATAAAAATAATTTAAATAAAAAATATAGTGAATAAAATTAAATATATAAAAATAAATAGAAAGAATAAATAAACTTGAATTAGTTTAATTGCGATTAAAATTATGATAATAAGCCATTAAATGTCCAATAAAATGGTAAAATAAATTGTATTTAAATTTCTAATCACTCATACGTTTCCCCCAATAAAAATTAGAGTATTTAAATGAGAATAAAAAAAATAGGTAATAACCTTCATATAATAAAAAATGATTAAATTTAAAATATAATAGAAGGTTAGTAGAAACCAAGTATTTAATTGCAAAATAAATTAAAATTTACACAAAATAAGTATAATGATAAAAGTTCTTCACTGACTAAGAAAACTCGAAATTCTATATAAATCACTAAAATTAATACTAAAAAAATTAACAGAAAATAGTCTCTTCAATTTTATTAGCATAATTTGCCTGAGTTTAGCTCTCCATTATCGGCATAATTTAAAAGACAAAGATTATTACAATCATAGTAGAAAAATAAAAAATCTATAAGTAAAAAAAAAGGTGAAAAATCGACTTTAAAATTAAAAGAAGATAAATTTTAACAATAAAATTTGGGAAGTGATGCGTTGGCTCATATATAATAAAATAAGGTATAAGACAATAATTTTTACTAAGAAATTCATAATAATGAAATTTAATTGATAAATTTGGACACTTCTTAAAAAAATAATGACGAATAATAATATTTAGGTAAAATTAAAATAGATAAATTAGATAGATCTATTTCCATTTCCGATTCATACTTAGAGAACAAAAATACAAATTTGACAGAAAATTAAGGAAACTAAAGTAATTTAACGAGAAAATAAAATAATAATATCAATTTGGATTCTTTGTTTGATAATGAAAAAGAAATTATGTAAATTTAAGAAATAAAAGAAACAAATGCTTAGGATTTTAATGATTAAGATTATACGATTACTAATGAGTTAAACAATATTCAAATACCGAATTAAGTAATATCATATAAAATAAATAAATAAAATTTTAAAACTTAATAATGTTAAATAAAAAAAATTATAATTATAATAGGATAATGGAAAAAATATATTGAGTAATACATTTAAAGCAAGGGATTTATTAAAAATAAATGATTCTCCTAGAAATTATAATTTTTCTAAAAAATAAACGGAAATTTAGGTAAATTTTAAAGGAAATTAATTTTTAGGATGGCATAAAATGTAATAATAATAAAAAATTTAAAAATAAGTTTCAATATAAATTTTTGTACATTTTCTTTTTAAGGTATATAGTTGTAAAAGATAATGAAAGAATATTATTTTATGATGATGAACAAATTTTATAAAAGACTTTCTGTTTTAAATTATTTAAAACAGAAATATTTCTGGAAAATTTAATAATTTTAATAAATGTCGTTGATTATCAAAGAAAATTAGCAATAAAGTTTTCAAGTACTGAAATGGCCTTAAAATACATATAAATTTTCGAATTTTGCTAAAAATATTACATTGAAAATTACTCGATAGACAAAAAATGGTTTAATTAGTAATTTATTTTTATATAATTTTTTTTTTTGGCATCTATTTAAAAAAATTAACTGAAGGTATTATTTAAATAATGCTGTATGTGAAGATGATTTTATAAATTAAGTAGAAACTGGAGATTTGATTTTGATGAAGACAGATAATTTTTAAGCATAAATGCAGAGTTATTTTACAAGATCAAAATATGACCATATAGGTATAATTTATAAAAATAAATAAAGAGGTTATGTTTATGTTTTTGACTCTTTACCTGGGCTGGGAGTTAGAAAAACTGAGTGGATTAATTATATACATAGAAATAATTTATTTTTTAAAGTTATGTATAGACCATTAATTTTCAAAGATAAGTACTCTAATAAATTTATATAGATTTTAGAATAATTTATGGAGGAAAGCATAGGAACAACTTATGATTGGGGAATTAAAAAAATGCTAAGAAAAAATTCTTTTCAATTCGAAAATAAATTTGATTAAAACTATGATAACGTAAACATTTAGAAAACTGCGAGATAAAATAAAGATAATTAATAATTATAAGATATATCACGTACCGATAATATAAATAATAAAAACTCATTGTAATTGAATAAAAATAAGAATAATAGCAACATACAATTAAAATCTGATAAAAATAATTATAAACTTGATAATTTAAATATATAAAATTAAAATTAATAAAATTAAGAAGGAGTATTCTGCTCAGAATTAGTGGCAAAATTTTTTAAAAAAATTGGAATAATTGATAAAGACAAATAATCAACATCATATTGGCCTGTTCATTTCACAGAAAAAAGAAATTTATAATTACAATAAGGTGCCACCTTAGGATAGGAGACAATAATTGTACTAGATAGACACGTTATTCAAAATTAATATTGATACAAAAAAAAACCAAATTAAATTATACATAATATTTTTATAAATAATTTATAAACATTTGATATATGATAAGTAATAAAAAAATAAAAAAACCTAATATACCTAATATTATTATAACTATAAATATAAATTTTTTATTTATTATCACAATTATGTAATTACAAATAGTAAAAATTAATAAATTATAATTATTCATAATGATTTTTTAAATATCTATAATTATAAAATTCAACAAAATAGTGTATTTCCATTTTTATAATCCTATTAATTATGCTAAATCCAATTAAATTTAACCTTAAACTATTTTCCATCAATCAATTAATAAATTTTATGTTAATCTAGAAATTTAAAGTAATTAGAATTTATTTCCAACTAAAAAAATAAACCCATATATCATAATTTTAAAGTTATTATATAATAAACCAATGATATTTTTAAATTTTTTTTATTTTTTTTGTTTTTTAATATGGCCGTTATTTCTGCTATTTTATGTGTTTGAGAAATTATTATCGTAAAAACTTTACTTTAATTACATTCAATTTAAAATGAATTTTAATCAATTTTTAACGAAATTATAATTATTAGTTGTTTTTTATTATTCAAAATAATTAAATTAATGGTTAATTAAATTTCGAAAATAGATTTAGAATTAGTAATTTATAATTTAAGCAAATTAAATTTTAATTAAATTTAAATGATATTTTTACTTGTAAGCTAATATGGATAATGAAAAATTTTTGTAAAATTATTTTAAATTTGATGCTTTAAATGATATAAATTAAAATATGGGCGTTATATAATCTTTTTTATTAGTTTACTAATAAAACTCTTTTTATTTGTTAAAAAAGAGACATTTTTTTAGAATAATTTATTTTCTAACATAAAAAGCAGACTAGAAATTAAAAAAAAATAAAATATCTAATATTGTTATTTTATATTTTAAGACAAAAAAGCTCAATGAATAAGAGAAAAGAAAAGAAAAAAGACAAATTTTATTTGATAAATGTTACTATTGCGTATTTAATACATTTATATAATGGAAAAATATTATTTTTATTTTTATAATTATTAATATAAAATAAATTTCAAAAAATAAAATTTAAATATCTATGATTAAATTCTTTAAATAAATACCTCATGCTTTTTTTTAATTATTTTTTATTTTTTAAATTAAATGATTTTATATAATAGATATTTGGTGCTGAAAAAATACCATTTATTGCTAGTTTTATAATTGTTGTACTATTTAAATATATAATTACAATCAAATTAATTTTAAGTCATAGGCGTAATTTATTATCTATTTATTGTAATTTTATTTATTTATTACTTCAAGGCATTTTATTAATTAAATATAGTATAAATTTTTAACAAAATATAAATAGAATTAATATTTTTAAATTAATTTAGATAAAAAAACTATATATATTTTTTCCAAAAAAACAGATCAATTTAAATATAATAGTTATATATATATACTGAAGTGATTGTTAATCCATTTAACAAATTTTTAAAATAAATTAATAAAATATTTCATTTTCAAGTTATTAATTCAAATAATTTACATATAGATATAGATATTTTTTCTGTATTTTTTGTAATTTTTGTGATATTTAATTAAATTTATTTTCTTATATGGAGTAAGTTATTAATTTATTTATTGTGATTTATTAAATGTTTGAATTTTTATTTTAATATTAAAATCGTATTAATTAATTAGTTAATATTATTAGAATAATATAATTTTAGAATAAATAAAAAACAATTTTTTAAAAGCATTTTTATACCTTCTAAGTAAATTTTATGTCAATACTGTTTATATGGGATTATATAATATATAAGATGTGGTGTTAATAATGTTATTTTTTACTTTGTTTTCTATTATTAGGCTAAAATGTAAATATTTTTTTTTTGTTAGAATATAAAAATAATTGTACTTTTTCAAAAAAATTCAAACTATTATAATGAGGGGACTATGTGCGATAAATACAAAAAGATTTAAACAACAAATAATATTGCAATTTTTTTTACAAAAATTAATAAAAAAATAATTTAAAATTTAAAAAAAAAAAAAAATTGACAATAATAAATATTAAACATAAATATATTTAGTATAATTTCAATTAAATATAAATGAAAATAAAGTAAAAAAAAATTAGCCAAATATAAATTAATAATAAAGAAATTGACATTTTGAACGAGGCTACTTTAGATTATATAATCAAACTCCCTTAAATTTTAGTTATGGAAACTTAATTTGAGTTTAAAATTGACCCTGAACCTAAATACTAAAATTTAGAATTATAGTCCTACCTAAAATAAGACAATGATGTCTAATATAAGTAAGATAAATAAATTGATAGTTAATTATCAAAATAATAATTACCTTTAACATGGAAAGTAAGGTGCAAATGCAAAAGAAGTAAAAAATGTCCTGTCAATATTACTTACAAATATAATAAAAATAGTTAAAAATATTAGTTATAAAATTGTTCGAAAAATTTGAAATTAATACACACTACTAGTTGTAAGTAAATGGAATATGATGATTTTGTTTTCTTTACAATTATAATCTAATAATAAAATCTTATCGATTAAATTACTAGAGAAGTTATTCAAAAAGGATAACAGCCAAAGCCAGCTTAGTTGTTAAAAATTCTTTATAATAGACTAAGATGCTAGAATATATAAATGCCTATATAAACTTAAAAAAGAAAGAAAAAATTTGATAACTTTATCAATAAAAGAAGAAAGTAATATCCGGATTTATATAAATAAAATTTATAAAACAGCAAGCCTACTTCTAAAATTAACTCATCAGAGGATATAAAATAAATAGATAAGTTTTTTAACTCTGATAATTTCGGTTCCTCTCATGATATATAAGTTAAAAATGAAATTCTACCAAAAATTGATTTTAATTCTTTACAATAATAACAAGCAAATTATCAATAGTAATATTAATAATAAGAAGTTGAAGAATTTTAATAATAATACTAAGAAAATAAAAAAAAAATACATAGTAAAACTTCTTTTGATGACTCTATAAATAGCGATTTATAAACGACTATGAGTGAAGATTCTAAATAACTGTAATAAAATGATCAAAGTTAATTTTACATTGAATAATAAGGTATTTTCCCCTATATATATAGTTAAAATAGCCATTAAATATCTTATTAGAATTCTTAAAATATTCTGTATTAAGATGAGTAGGTTCAATAAAATTTATTCAAAGAAAATGCTTAGCTTTAGGATATATAAATTAAATCAGAAGTAGAAGAATAATAATAACAAGAAGATGAATTATAATAATAATAAGAAGATTATGATAATGATGATAAATAAAATGAATAATATTATTATTACTATCAATAATAATAACAATAAAATGAATAATAAAATTTTCCTTAATATTAATATTATTAATATTAGAATTAAAATTATGTTTAATAATAAGAACCTATGTATTAATTATAATAACAACAATAATCTTAATTTGATTAAGGTTATTATTAAGAAATTAATTAATAATATTATTACCAACCAAAAATTCAATAATTTTATGAATGTAATTATCCTGAGTGTAAAAAATATTATTAAAGATATGTTTAAAATTAATGAAAATTATTGACTTCTAATTTTAAATTAATAATTTAGATGGATATTTTTATTTAAAATTTTTCAACTTGATGAAAGTTGTATATTATATATATATTTATATTTTTTTTATATTTTTCTTTTAAATTTTAATTATAAACTAAATAAATAATTTAAATATATAAAATAATCTTGATTTCTTATAATAATTATAATGTATATTTGTACTAAATAATAGACTAATTTAAATTTTATAAAATTATATTTTGATTATAATTATATTGTAATAACTTTTGTTTTATAAATTTATTTTGTAAAATTTAACATTACAACAAATTAAATTTAAGATAAAGTAAATAAAATTTTTATTAATTATTTATCTATAATTTATTAATAAATTTTAGTTGTTAATAAATAAAATATATTACCGGATTTATTTAAAACAAACATTTTATTTTCTTAATAAAAATTAACACTATCTTTAATTCCGCGATTTCGTTTTAATAATAAAAAACAAATATATAAATAAAAAAACAAATAAAAATAAATTATATTAAAACTAAATAATAATATATAAGATATACTTAAATAAAAATTATTAAATTATACTCAAGTAAAAAAAAAAATAGAAGATTTTTTATATATGACTACTCCCTGTATTTAATTAAATAATATTAATGATCCTAACTCAGAATAATAAAGAAGATTAATTCCATATGAATTATTTAAGAAAATTGAAAAAGAATAGAGAAATGGAGAAATTATTTTGTAAAACCTTGACAAAGTGGTTGGGAAAATAAATAATACAATAATTGAAATTAAAGGAACTAAAAAATAAATGAAATTATTTTTAAGAGAAAAAGATACTCCGTCAAGTTCAGCTGAGAAAAATAAAATAGAACACTAACTTCATGATGAAGAATTTTTAAAAGAGAAATCTGGTGTTTTTTAAAGATTGTCAAGCAATTTTTATAAAAGCATTAAGGGAAAAAATTTTTTAAAGGGTCAGTAAAATAATAATTACTTTTAAAGTTCTTAGCAGAGGGATTAGTCGATGAAAAATATTTAAAATTAACAAAAATTTTTACCCACTTAATATTCAATGTAATAAGCAGATATAAAGCAAGCACCAAAAAATTTTAGGATAAAAAAATCAACTATCCCTTAACCTCCAGAAGGTGCATAGGTTATAAAAATATCTAAAAAAATGTTAGCTTAAGGTGGAGATTTAAACTGGTAAGAAATCATTGCATTTAATAATTATAAAGTCAGTGAAAAGTAATAGTATTTATCAAATACTGAACCCATTAGTGAAGATTTGACACCTGAAAATAAAGGGAATTTCGATACTGAAATATCATGCAAATAAAACCCATTACAAAAAAATAATAGCACTAATCCTGCTTAAATTTAAGGTTTAAATAATAAATTTTTACTGCATAAAAATAACAACAATAATACTAGCTAATAGTAAAGCAGGAATAGATATTCAAGAAATTCTGCGAGAGTACCTAAAACATTTGTCTCTGAATCCAATCCTTAATATCAAATCAGTATAAATTAAAACAAAAATATTCCCAAACCAATGTCAAAAATTGATAAATTTTCGAGAAAAAACTAAGCATCTTATTCTTAGGATAAATAAATATTACCTGCTCTTAAATTATCTCTTTAAAATCAAAATAATATACCTGAGATTTCTTTGAAGAGTTAAAAGTCAGAGAAAAGTTTATATATGAATAGCAGCGATAATAGAAATTAAAAAGTGTAAGAAAATAAAGTTAATTTTAAAGAAAAATAAAGTAAATTGAATAATAATTATATCAATGATGTTGATTCTAGTTAAAATATTTAATAGCTATTTAAATATATAAATTTCGATAAACCAGTATTTATTTAAATTGCTGGTGATGATGAGGAAGTTTATCGGAGGGCTGTTTCAGATTCTTCTCTCAATGGCTTAGATGTATAAGATAAATCTCAAAGTGATTTATTTTAAAGTGAAAGTAATTAAGAAAGTGAAAATAAAAAATAATAATTAATTTCTAGTAATGAGATATCATAATAAATAAATGAAAATTTAAATTTTAATTAGAATTATTAAGATTAAAAAAAATTAAAAGCAGCCTCATAATAAAATAGTAAAAGAAATTTGCTATTAGATCCTGAAAATAGTTCAGCCCTTTAAGATATTAGTTATAATGTAAATATTTAACAATAACAAAATTCTAATAACTAAGATAAGATTAATTCTCATAGAACCAATAATTCATCTTATTTAAATGGAAAATAGGCTTCCTCTAATAATAATTATTTTAATAATACAAAATTGGAAAAATTTAAAAGCAGAAGTATTTATAATAATAATTATATTACTAATAAAATCTAAAATAATAATAAAAATAATAATGAAAACTAATTATTTAATAATATGGATGCTATTAATTAATATAAATCTAAAAATTATAATAATAATAAGTACACTAGTGTACAATAATAAACTACGGCTAATAGTATGTGTTTCGAGATAATGAATTTAAATTAAGAAAACATAAAAAATTTATAACAATTAATGTAAGTTAATAATTAGCATGAATTTTATAAAAGAATATATGATATGTCTATTGAAGATTATAATGAATAGGAAAGAAATTTTATCAGTTAACCTAGTAATATGAGTGAATTGGAAAAAAAATTTATAATTAGAGATAACAGGCTACTTTTAAAAAGAAGAAACGCATCATTAATTAGAAAATAATAAAAAAATTAATGGATGTTTGTAGATAAATTTGGATAGTAGTAATTGCAATAAAATAAAGTTAAAATGTTATGAGAAAATTTGAATAATTAGATATTTAATATAATTAATTTAATCATAAATTTAGTTTAATAGTTTTTATAGTTTTTTTTTTTATTTATAATTATAATATATACATAGTATAATTAATTATAATTTTAAATTAAATATAAAGATTATAATGTTATAAATATTTGAATTTTCATTTATCCTTACCATTTTTAGTATTTTCAAACAATATTTTAAGCTTTTTGTAGAGTTGTTATGACTTTTTTGTATCAATATCTTTAAAAATTTTATAAAAATTTTAGGTATCTAAATTCATTAATATTAAATTATATTATATTTTGTATTATTTTTACCTTAGAATTTATCTTTTTATAAACATTATTAATTCAATTAATCTTCATTAGATTAATTTTTCTTTTATTAGAAATCAGTTATAAGATTTTTTTATATTTAAGAGTTGTTTTTTGGAGATTTGTTATTTATAAATTAAAATTTATTTAGCTAGCTTTAACAAATAAGTTCCTTATGTGTGGAATCAATATTTATAGCTTAGTTATTGATTTCTCTACACGTGCTTTAAGATTCCTATTAATTAAATGGACTAATTATTAATAATGGATTTTGAAGTTATTTATATGGAGAATAGAATTATTTAAAATTTAAACCACTATCTTAATGGTTATCATTAGGACTTTTTTACTATTTATCTTTTTTTAACTTATCAAAAATTTCGACATTATTATTAGTTTTATACTCGTTTTCTTCTACACTTTCTGTTTTTATTAATTAAAAATGTAAATTTTAAGCAATTTTAGGATCATCCTTATTAGGTTAAGTTTATTAATTCCTAAAAAATGCATTATATTATTATGTTTAATGTATTATACAATTTATAAATATTATAATAAAAATATTAATACTTTTTTGATTTTAAAGGACTTTATAAAAGACAGTAATTTTCTAAACTATCATTATTTTCTTAAAGAAAAAATTATTTTTTTTTTTAAATTTTCTGTTGATATTCAGTTTTAAAGCTTCCCTTTCTTTTATTTTGATGATTTTTTTATAACAGAGGAGAATGTTTATTTCTAATTTATATTTTTTACATCTCTTATTCTAACTGGCAATTCAATTTTTATTATTAATTGTTACTTTTAATACTTTCCACTATCTCTTCATTAAGTGCTTTTTTTTTGCTTTTTATTTAATCCAGTTTTTCATTAAATTTCGCATATTTTATGAAAGCTCTATTTGAAATATAATTTCCTTATACGAGATCCTATATAAAAATGATATATAATTATTTTGATAAAGTAATGATAATTAACTGTATTTTAAATTAAAAATGTAAGTATAATTTTTACATTACGATCTTGTGGTTAAATTTATTTGTTTGTCGAATATTAAGAGTGGGACAGCGACCTTAAACTTTTTTGCGAATTTATCAAAAAGTACTCTCTTTGTTATTTTTAATTATTCGTTACTTCATAGTTTTATTTATAATATTAGAAAAAATTAAAATTATTAATTGAGTTATAATCTTATTAATTTATTTATTATTTATTATTCTAATCAATAGCTTGGTCTAATTAATTTAACTAAATTCTTGTGAATTTTTTATTTAAATTATTATTAGAGGTGTTTTCAGAATGGCTAAAAGAATTATTTTTAAAATTTTTCTCATTAAATCTCAGGTTATTTTAAAAATTCTTTTAAATTCCTTTGTTGTATATTAAATATCTATTCTTAATTTATTAATAATCTTTCAATGGTTATTATTAAATTTCTTCAATACAAGGTTTTTATTTTTAATTAATATTTTTCAACTATCTGTAATTTGAGTCAGAACTACAAGATAAAAAACTTTTATTATTTGGATTTTCTGACTTTTATTAATCATCTGATAAAAGTCTATTCATAAATTTTATATGATTTTTATTATTAAATCTATAATATGGGTGTACTATAGTTTATTTTTTATTGTTTTTTCTATCAGATTTAGAATATTAAACTTTTATCTAATTAAATAATTTTGGCTGCTAAATTTTATAATTTTATAGTTTTTCTGTTCTAAATTTCATAAAATTTTATGGACTTTATTGTATTTATTTTGGAAATTATTTTTGCTAAAATTTCGTTTCGTTTTGTTTTTATATTTCGTTCTAAGATGTTGGAAGATTTTATTTGCTTTTAAATTAAGGATTTTTCTAGCTTTTCAATTATTTAAATAGCTTGTGAAAGTTCTAGTTGTTTAAATGATCTATCTATTTATTTATTTTTGAAAAATTATTATTTATTGATGTTGGGCTTTTATGTAAATCTTATTTGCTTAGAATTTTCTTAAATACTGCTTAAAATTTATGTTAGTCACTCTTTAATTAAGTAAGTAATGTATTTTGATCAATTTCATTTGATGGAATATCACTCTCCTTTTGGTTATTGGTATTGGATTGAGCTTTACTATCTGTATTCAAGATGATCATATTTATTTTTTCCAAAAATATATACTATGTATTAGTATCACTTTTTATTATAATTTTTATATATTTTTTATTTATTTTATTTAAGCAAAATAAATGCTTATATTTTACTTATCAAATGATAGTAAAATACAATAACATAAAATTAAAAAAAAACTCAAAAAAACTTCATTAAATTCTTTAGTTAAAATAATACTATATATCCATTTATATTAATACTATATTATATATACTTTAAAAATGATAGAAACAACGAAATAAAATAATTCTTAACAAATTTATCACTTATTTTTAAAAATTATAATTAATAATCTCATAATAAGTTGTCAAGGAAATTGGTAAATTAATTGGTCACTGTATCCAAAACAGAAGGCTTATTTTCTTACCCGGTTTCCATATTCAATAAATGTTAAGGAGCTTTAGATCTAGTCAACTGGCCATTATTTACTAAATTATTTGAGGTATTTTAATTTTAAAGAACTGGATTTCCATTTAAAACTTTAACAGAAGGAGAATGAACTCTACTAATTTTAACTGGAGACACTTGTTAAAATCCATTAGAAGAAGAAACTCTAGAAGAAATTACTTTTTACTATTACTATTATTAAAATCCGATTTATTAAAAGTAATTAGCCTGATTTTTGGCAGTTATAGGCTGACTCAATTTGGCATTGGAAGGAGATCTGAACATTTATTATTGGAATATGTTGTTTTGAATTTAAACAGGTTTTTAACCGGAAGATTATTAACTTATAGATCTTTGTTAAGGTTTTTGGGCAGAAGTTGTGTAAATCCTAGGGGCTCTGAAAGATCCTCTATCTTCAACTTAAGCAACTACGGGAATAAATTATTTTTTTTGGCCACTGCTTTCTCTGAAAGATTAGTTTGAAACAACTTTTTGAATTTATGGCTTTACTTCTTACGAATTCAATTAAAGTTGATTTTATTATTATAATTATTATTATTGTTATTGTGAAGTTCCGTTTTAAGTTTGATTTTATTAAACTCCATTATTACCGTTTTATTCGGAATTTTAGTTGTATTAAACTTGTTTTTAAGGAGTTCTAACATTTGCTAAAGAAGCCGGAACTAAAACTTATTTGGGCGCTTTTTAGTTTCTAGGCTAAAAGTTAATGGCTGGAGTTTTTAAGGGCGAAGGAGACAAATTAGCTCTAAGGTTTCTTTATCTGGCCTATTATTATAAGTGTTGTTATTATTATTATTGTTATAATTATTTGGTATCAGGTTATCTAATGGTTGAAATTTAAGGTGCAGCTCTTTAAGGAGACAACATTTAAGTAGGCTACTGGAAAACAAATCTTTAGGGCTAGTATTATCCACTTGTCAAGTTGAATTTTTTTTATTAAACTAATTATGGTTATTGTCTAAATTACTATGGCTATAATTATTATTAGTGTGATACTTTGTTGTAAAATTGTGTTTATGTTGCATTAAAGGAATTTCTCTATTTAGGATAAAAATTTTATTAAGTAGAAAATGGCGTTCCTTAGGCTGAAACTGGTCTTGACGGTCCTTTTGAGCTAGGGCTGTATATATGAGGTTATTAGAATGTAAAGTGATTTCCTCTTACTGCTTAAGGAGATAAAATTTATCTTGGTATATTTCCTTAGGATACTGGCCTTTATATAGGTAAATTTTGATATGAAACTGATCTAGGAGCAGGCATAAATGACATTTTTATAAGTGTGGTATTATGAAGGTAATTTTATACTTTTTTTTAAATTTGTAAAAGTTGATGTTTAAAAATAAATTATTTTTGTTTTTATTTTATAATTATTTACTATTTTTTGTTTTTGGATTTGTTATAATTAATTATAAATTATTTATAATTTTATTTAAGTTTTGTTTTAATAATTCATCATTATTATAATAATAAAAATAGTTGTTTAAATCCAAAATATATGAGACTTTATGCTAATATTGTAATTTAAGAATACTTTATAATTAATTCCTGTATATTAAATTGCTTATCAAAATATATGCCAGATGTCTCTAACAATTTAATACCAAACAATTAGTTTACATTAATATTTTAAAATTAATTAAAATTTATTATATTATAATTAAAACGAAAAAACGATTGAAGTAGTCCTAATTAGTAAAGCAATTTTTATAATATATATATAATTTTACATATAATATGTAATATAAAATTATATAACAAATTATAAAATATAAATTTTTAAATCATCCTTTTTTGTAAAGTAAAATAGCTAGTTAACCTTCATAAAAAAATATATAATGCTTACTCTCATATGAAACAAATGAATTAAAATCTTTTCCTATAATATTAAATTGAATTAAAAACTTAAATAAAGTTTTGTATAAAATTGCACTTTTAATCAATATTTTAATAAATTTTATATAAAAAAATAAATATGCATATACCAACAACACAATGCCAATTAGGTCCATATTTCTCATCAAAAAATTATTTTAAATGTTTTGATATTTTATATTCTTCTTTTTAAGGATCAGTAGCCGCCTTTTTTGCCTATAAATTACAAATTTATAAATTTTAAATATTTTAAGTATTTTATTTATTAAATATATTCAATATTTTAATAATTTTAATAAAACATTCCTATTGTAAATAAATTTAAGGTTCATTATTTTAAATAATTATATAGAAACCTAGTAAAAATTACAATTAAAAAGTAGTTATCCTTTTTAAATTGCTTTAAACTTTAAAATTTTTAATTAGCATGTATTGTTATTTAAAAAAATATTGTTAATTATATACTTAAGTATTTATATCACTTTTTCTATTGATTATTTTATTTACTTTAGTAAATAATTTTTTTTTTTCTCTCAATAGTTGGTAACAAACCATTTATTTTTAATTATATATCATATTAAAATTCAAAAATTTTAAGCATATATTTTATTAAAAAATTGTTTACTTCCTATATGGCATCATTTTTCATACTTGATAATTCTGACATATCTATAAATTAAACTCCTGCTGGTTAAGAATCTCCCATTATTTAAATTTATTGTTTAAAGTAATTATTATTTTATTTTATAATTTCTAATTTATTTAATTTAAATAATATAGGTTTTATTTTAGTTATTCATTAAGATTATTAAAAAATTAAAATATAAATAAATAAACTAAGATGGAGTTATAAATAAAAATATTTAAATAAATATAAAAATTGTTATAAATATTTCAAGTAATAAATTTAAAGCTATTATATGATAATTTAATTAATTTTCATTTTTAAAATAATTTTTTTTTTATATTTGAGTATAAAGAATGAAAAAATCTAAATATTTATTTAAATTTTATTTGAACCTATTATATCAATTTGTTTAATATCAAATTATTGTGTATTATTTCTAATTATCTCTAAATGAATAAATAAAAATTTATTGGAAAATAAAAAAAAATTTAATTTAAAATATGAATGAAAGTAGGAATAAAGTTAAAGTTAATAAATAATAAAAAAGCTAGAAAAATGAATTTTACTTTCCTTAAATTAAAGTTAAATCAGAATCTATAAATTAGCATAATTCATAATATGAGAGTCGTATTTAAAACTAATCCAAAATTACTAAGTTTTCTAACAGCATTATTAATAAATCTTCTTTAATTTAAAAATAGGTAATCTTATATTTGAATATATACATTTTTATTTAGTTAAAATTAATAGTCGATATTTTATTAAAATTAACACTTATTAAATGTCATTTTATTTGATTTCTAATTCTTTTATCAAAGTTAATTTATATTTGATTTTTATTTTAATTTTTTTTTTCACTTTTATATAGGCTATCACAGTAGGATTATAGAATTATCCAAGAAATAGTGTATAATTAACAAATCTTCTCAAACAAATATTTTTATAAATTAGAGATGATTCAAATAAAACACAATCTATTATAAATTAGAAAAACACTAAATAAATTCGGTCTATTTCTTTGGTTGACAAATAAATATTTAAAAGCAAAAATTCAGATACAAAAGACAATGAAAATCGATTAAATTAAGTGCCTAAATTGCCAAATATAAATAAAAAAAGTAGATCTATAAGTTGTTAGAATTCGACAAATAAATTAATATATAATAAAGTTAAAATTATGAATGTTTTAGAAGATTTAAATCAAATCCCTCCAGTAAATAATTTCTAGGATCATTTTTACGTTTGTACTAATTCAATTTATAGATAATTATAGATCCTGAACATAAAAATTGATAAAAAAAAATATGATAAATTTTTTAAAGTTAAAAATTCAGCCGGAAGGATGTTATTATTTAATGAATTCAAGGAATATGTGTAATCTGATAAATTGAACCAAAAATTTAAAGAAATATAAGATTTTTATTTTATCTCTTAAATTAAGCTTGAAAATGAAAGCTTTTTAGAAAATGATGCCGTTAACTTAAAAGCAGTTGGCTTATTAGAAGCATTGATAAAATTTTATAAATTGAGCAAAAGAAAAAGAATATATGGAGAAATAAATATAGAAAAAAAATAAAATAATATACCTAAAGTAGCTAATTTGATATGCGCACTATAAACAAAGCAAAATTATTTTAAAAACCGAAGTTAGATTAATGATTATGAAAAATAATAATAAAATGTATATTTGAACTAGCCCAAAGAAAATATCAATGACAAAAGTAGTCCTGAATAAAATTAGTATCTAAGCACAGATTAACTTTCCACTTAGATTTAATCGTTTACAAGTAATTAAAAATTAAATTTTAATGGGAGAAATATAAGCATTATAAATAATGAAAGAAATTAAAATATGGATAAAAAAGTAAGATATTCTAATCAATCCAAAAATCAAAGTTATCTAAATTCTATAAATATATCTGTGATTAGTAGCTAAGTTTTTGAAGAAAAAGATAAGTTAAAATAGAATAACCATGAAAATAAAGATGAGTTAAAATAAAAAAATATTTTAAATTAAATAAGATGTTTTCAAAAGATAAATAATAACAATATTATATTAAAAAATAAACGAAATCTTTTTAATAATTCTAGGAAAAATATATAATAATCCGAAAAATAATAAGTTAGTGTAAATGATTGCCATAGCCAGGGTTCATCTCCTAAAATTGAAAAAATTTACAAAAATAATTCAGTATACTATAGTAATAACAAAAATGTTTAACCAAATATTAATACAATAAAACAATAAAGATATTCTATGAATAACAGATTATATAAGAATAGTAAAGATAAAACATATATTTCTAAGACATAAAATAGTCCTTAAAAAATATAACATAAAAATTAATTAGAAATTGATAAATTGATACCATAAAAAAAGATAAATATTAATAAAAAAAATTAATATATTAATAGTTAACCTGTTGAAAGTATAATAAAAAAAATTAATGGTAGAATTAATAGTAAAAATTTTAACGAAAAAAAATTAATTATAAAGTAAAAATCTCTATCGAGGCCGAAACAAAAAAGCAATAGTTTTTAGCAAATATACTAATCAAATTAAGAGAAAAAAAAGTAAAAGTTTATTAATTAAATAATTATTAAAGCCAGAAATCAAGCGAAGAGTTTGTTCGAACACTAATATGATTCCAAAAAAAATTCTATAATAATTAACTAAGACCACAAATAGTTTTTCAATTATCGATATAGTAATATATAAAAATGAAATATTTATAAAAAAATATATAAATAAATTTAATATATAAAAGATTATAAATTATATTTATATATAAGATACTTTACATATTTTAAATTTTATCTTTTTTTCAATATAATATTATATTAATTACTTATATAGTATACATATAAGAATTTAATTATTGTCCTTTATCCTGTTTAAATAAAAATACAAACCTAACTTTATCAATAGTTATTAATAATTAAAAAATATAAAAAAAAAAAATATAAAAAAAAAACTTTTGCCAAAAGATGAATGCTTCCTAAATCTTATTAGGAACAAAATCCTATAAGAAGATGTTAAATAAATATGATGAAATTTAAAGAAATTAATCTTTAAATATATATGAAACAAATAGCTTATAAAAATTAGTTAATTAATAATAACAATAGTTATAAAAAATTAAAACATTTATGAGAAACTATTTTGAACAAAATGACAACAATATTTCTGAAATTATAGACAATTAATCTAAATTTAGTTAATTATGTAAATCGATCGAGGAAAAATTAGAAGATAAAATTAACCAAAATTTTGATGAAATTAGAAAAGAATTGGGCCTAAAAAAGAGAGTATTTAGTAAAAATAAATTTTAGAGTCAAGATATGGTATAATAAATAGATAAATTTCAAAAAAATCATAAACACGTAAAAATATTTAAATAAATTTTATAATTTATAATTAATATCATTTGTTTAATAGAAAGAAAAAATAAAGCAAGAATTCAATCCAGAAAATATAAATGGAGTAGAAGAACTTTCCTGTATTAGTTATAAGCCTGATATTACTATTATTTCTTCAAATTCTTCTTCATTTTAAGGTAAATAATATTCAAATTTATCATTTAAATAATTGATATAAATAAATATAAACTATTTAATTACTTAATTAGAAAACAGTAGTATCACTAATGATATAAGCATATAGTTTAACGAATGTCAGGCATCATTGGGAAATTTTTCAAATTATGAAATTGACTCTAATTAAGATAATTAAAGCTAAACCTAAATTTTTAATTTTGGTAGAAGCTATACTTTAAATAAAACCCCTAAAAAAATTCCATAAAAAAATTCCTAAAAAACTAGAAATAAGTCATTATAATAAACACCTAAAACATCACCAAAAAATGTTCTTGTTGGTAAAAGAAGTGTGTAAAAATTATAAGAATTACCTGAAAAAAATTTGGAATAAAGTAAACCTAACTCACTAAAATGTAAAAAAAGAAAGCCTAAAGAAAACAAAATTAACAACATATAAAATATAAAAAATATTTAAAAAGAAGCTGATTAAGAAGAATAAGATGATTTTAAAAATAATATGAAAAAAAATGATATTTCAGAAAAAAACTTAAATATTTAAAGTAAACAAAATTTGGGGACGATAATGACTAGAGGGGCAAAAAAATAAATAATTAAGAGTTTGTTTGATGCTGAGTCTATTTAAAATAAAAGCTTGGATGATGTAAATGAAATCTTTTTTGATTTAGTTAAACAAAAAAATAAATAAAATAATAGCTAAAACAATGAAAATATTCCAATTTAGAATAATAGTAATAAAAAATCCCCAGTTAAATCATATAATGAAATATAAATTGGCCCGTCGACGTTTAAAATAGATTTCACATAAGTAATTAATTAAAATATTGAGAATTAAGAAAAAATTGACAAAATATAAAGTTTTTTATATGACAATGATTAAAAAAAAATTATAAGAAAATTATAGGGTAAAATATTAAATTTTAATTAAAATTATTATATATTTGCATTGATTTTTTAAATAAATATTTAGATTAAACCAAAAAAAAAAAAGCTGTTATGTTAAACATACCTGTATATGGTAATATAAAATATATTAAATTTTATTTTATTTATTAGTATGAATTTTTTTTTCACTAGATATCTACTTAGGTTACAAATTATACTTAAAATTAGCTAAATTAGAAGACAGTGATTTGATCGAAACTTAAACTAATGAATAAAAATAAAGTGGTAAATTTTAAATGAATTTTAAAAATTATATATTGTATTAATTAATTAACTTATATTTAAAGAATAAGGAAGATTAAAGAGATTTTGGTGTCCATTTTTAAAATAAGCCAAAAAGCAATATAATTAAGATTAAATCAATATTTTACTAAACTAATTGTATGCTTACATAAATTTTTACTTTAAAAGACCTTACTAATAAAAGAAAATGCATTCTTATTTAGATTAATAATAAAAGTATACAATGAAAATTAAAATATCAAAAAAAGATGATTGATGGCTTTAAATTACTTTCGCTCAAATTGAAAATAAATAGTAGTATAAAATATAAGCATTATTAAATTTATAAAAAGCTTTTCATAGTATTACACCTTAAAATATATTTTAAATTTTTCTATATACTTACATTTATATAATATAATTATTATTAATAAATTTATATATGATACAGATTTTTAAACTTAATGTTTTGAAAATTAATCAATTTCTTTTATTAAACCTTTTTAATTTTGCTTAGATATATAATAAATATTAATATAAACTAATTAAAATACTTAAACTTTATATTTTTTATTTTGATTAACAGATTCTAATTTTATTTAATATTAACAGTATTATAATTAATTTATAACTCAATTTAAAAATTATATCTCACTATTTAATTAATCTTAAAATAAAAAAAGTGAATACTAAATAAATAATTAAATATTTTTTATTTTTTAACTTTATCGATATTCACTTTAATTATTTTAAATTCATAATGAAATAAATAAATTTTATATGATTCGATCTTTAATAATTTATTAATTTGAACAAATACACTGTATATAGTAAATACATTTATTAAAGCTTCAAAGATGTATAATATAAAAGTATTTTGGCTATAGAAAAAATAAATATAAATACATACTTAAAATTATATGATTATAATTTTAATATGATGAACATATTTAGATTGTCAAAAATCTATATTTAGATTAAAAAAATAGTATATTTGTTGATATTATATATATTTTATGTTATATATTTGATATATATTTTCAATTAATTTTAATTTATATTAGTTTTTATTTTAAAAATTCAAAATTTATGCAATAGTTAATATTTTATATTTTATTTATAATGATTTAAAAAATTTGATTTTGAGTAGATTAAAGTTGTTTATTTATTTTTGATATTATTCTATTTTATTTTTTTTCTTCTTTTCTATTTCTTCCTTGTACCTATATATTTAAATTAAAAAGAGAAAAAGAGAATTTTTTTAGATCTTTTTTTAAATTGGTGTATTTAATATTAAGATCCCTATACTTAATATTATAGATTATAATATTAAGGTATAGGATTTTTTGCTGTTGGGGGGTTAAACTGCGTGTTTCCACCTTTTAGTCGAATGCAGCTGAATTCAACAGCCAATTCTGAGTTTTTGTATACTCTGCATGCATTCATCTAAAAGACGGTAACGATTATGCGAAATCTTAATTTTTGATACTTTTAAAAACAAAAAGCAAAAAATTAATATTGATTTCTTAATTAAAAACTTCATTTCTGTGCTTTAGTTGGGGATAACGGAAAGAACGAATAATCAAGAAGCAGTGGATTATTAATGCTTTATTTTATTGATTTATTGATATATTCATTCTTCCATCCTATGTTTAAAAACATGGAAAAATAGTCTAGTTTCATTAAAAGACTAAATTTCCCCTTAAAAAACTAATGGCAGAAAATCTTCTTTTAATCCGTAATCGTATAAGTTTTTTTTTTATTATTTAAAATTTTATATTATTTTTTCTTTATAATCAAAGCAGATTTAATAAAATTATTAACAAAAAATTCAAATTCAAATTAATTAAAGATTATAATAACTAAATAATAGTATTACCATGATAAATTAAATAAAATTAAAATCTTATAATTAGAGTTGGAAAAAAAAAGGAATTAAGTTGAAAAATTACAAATTTAATTGTTAGAACTAACTTATTAAAATAAATAAAATAAAATGATAATATATTTTATAACTTATAAGAATTATAATTATCAATTATTATTTTTAGATAATTTTTAAATATTATGTTATATATTGAATAATCAGTTGTCGGTGGTTTTTAAAGTTTTAATGAAACTGAAAGGTTAGAAAGCATATCCGTCGGCTTTATAGAATTTATTTTAAAATTCGACCCATTACAATCTGAGAGCATGTAAGAAACATTCCATCAAATCTATTTAAATTTGAAAATTAAAGTTAAAATGTATTTTATTTTTTATTTTTATTCTCATTTATTTTATTTTTTATAAATAATTTTTACCCATAGCCATGATAACTCCTAAAGTAATATTAACAAATAAGAACCATCCAATAAAGATAGCTAAAATATCTCCAGATTGAACTCCTCCTCCGATGGTTTTTTAGAAGAAAACTTTAGATAATTATCCGTGAGCTAAAGATAAAGCCCAAAGTCTCAAATAAGAAGCAGTGTTGGAAATACATCCTAAAAATTATAATAAATATATAAATAAATAATAATATTTAATAAATTTAATTTAATTTGATTAAATTAAGTAAAATGATATTTAATTATTTTATACCCAATACAAATTCGATGGTTTCAATAATTTAGTGGACGAAAACTTCTCCGAATTCGAATTCTTCTCCATGTCCATGTCCGTGACCTTATTTAGCAATTTCAGTCTATAATTTTTTGGTTAAATTTCCTTCTTAATCTTATCCTTCCTATATAAGTAAATAATATATAAATATATATATAAAAAAAATGTAATCTATTTATCATATTTTTTTATGAATATTAGTTTAATTTGTAATTACAATCAAAGGTTATTATAATTCGGCGGTATTATCGTGGTGAGGTTTTTCTTGCATTTTTGATTTTAATAAGAGAATGAAAGGTTTGGGGAATAACATTAAAGGAACACAAATTAAAGAAACCATTAATAACCAATATTATAAATTTTCTTATGATTCAGTTTCCCAAAGAGGATATCCATCAGTAGAACCTAATTTTAAAGGTAAATTGATCATTTAACTGATAATAGAAGGAGCGTTGGCTGAGTTTTCTCCAGTAAAATCAGAGGCCCATTTGTAGAAAATTAAAAAGTCCATATATCTAAATTTAAATTCGTTTGTAAATATAAATATTTATAATTGAAAATAATTTAGGAATTTAAGTTTATTTTTTACCCAAAGGTTACGGTTAAGAAAACAATTTGAGGAATAAATTCGAAAATAAATTCAATCCATTCTCTAGCGTGGATATGATTGCATCCTTTTAAAATAACTCCCCATCCCATTTAGATGACTCTGTTAGATATTTAAAATTATTTAATACTTAAAATTCATGATCAAAAATATGATTTATTTATTTATTACCCAATAATAACGGCCATTTTCATTTTAAATGAATTCATGAAAGTTAATTCGTTTTTAGCAACATACCATTTAGGGTCAAGTCCTAAGGGGTGAACACATCCAGGTATTTAGACAGCTTCAGCAGTTCCTTCAACATTTTCGAAACAAGTTCCGAAGAGTTTCCAAGGAATAGCGAAGAAATCATTATAAATGAACCCACAATAAAAGGCGCATATTCCCATTAATAAAATTAAATATCTGACTTCGGCGAAGGCTTCGAGTCCGTTTGATTTCAAAACGTCCGAGTATTTTGTTAATAAAATACCTACAATCAAAAGTAATCCTCCGTGACCGATATCTCCAAACATGACACCGAATTTAAGGGGGAACATTGAAACACAGAAAATTCCAGGGTTTATTTCTTGATATCTGGCGATACCATAAGTGTCGACAATTTACTAAAATTATATTAAAAATATAAGTTAATTTAAAAAAATAATAAAAAATACATATTTATTAATATTTAAATGAATAAATGAATAAATTTGTTAATTTATATTTTTATAAATAAAATGATATATACTTAGAAGACTCCGGTAAATTCGTTAGTTTAGAAGTAAGTAGGAGGAGTTTAATCTTTAAAGTCTTTAGGAGTAATTGTAGTTTAAGGTAAGTTAATTCTTCTGTTGTGTAAAGCTCTGATGGCTTTGTCAATATTATTGGCTAATAATTCAGGGGCCCAATAATGTCCTTCGTAAATTTCATTTTTGATATGTAATAAATTCATATTAGTATAAAGTAATTTTTCTCTTTTAACGAATAATCTGTAGTATTCGATAGATGAACATTATTATTATTCGAATTTGGCTCCGTCTTAATCGGCTTAAGGTTCAGCCCATTAAGAAACCATTTTAGCGATGTTTCTTTCGGTCATGTTCATGGTCTATTTTTATTATTAGTTTTATAAAATTTTTTGAATTAATAAAATTAAAAATTTAGAAAATAAAATTTATTTTTAATTACATTTTGTTATTCTAAAATTTGTTCTTCGATTTACATCATTTTTTTCATGTATTAAGAAGGATCGGAAGGTAAGGCATATCTAGAAGCTTAGAAAGAATCGGCAATTCTGATAATTTTGTTTTAAATAGCATTGGTTTATCCTCCGCTGAAGATAATAATAAAACTGGATTTAGTTTTGGGTTTAGCAATGGCTTCTTTTAATTATTCAGTTTTTGGATCATCTAAAGATTATTCTTGTTAAGAAGCTGTGTATTAATAGGCTTAAACATCAGAACTTTCAATGAAACAATTTCCTCTAGTGGATCTGAAAACCATTCTTTTGAATCTTAATAAATCAGCAGTGTCAATTATTCCAGCCAAGAAATTAATTTTTAATGCACTGTCGGTTAAAATTCCTTCATTGTTTTCTTCATCTTAAGAATAACTTAATCCTTATCTATAAAAAATTTTATTTTTATATATGATATTATTTAAATATTTTAAATTTATCATGTAAATTAAATATTAAAGCTTTTTGCCGTTTAAGTAATTTATTAATAACTTTAAAAACACTTTTTTCTGTTTATATTTATATTATATTTGTTAGACATAATTTTTTACCTTCCGTAAATATTTTCGGCTAAAGTGGTCTTAAATTAATTCAAAACGGCTTTATATTCATGTAATTAATTGATTTAAATTTTAAACTTTTCAAGGTTTTAAATATTTTCACTCAATTATTAAGCTTTAATTTCAATTTCTTCTTCAATTTAATCTAAATAAGTGTGGTGGGCTTTTCCTCTGTTTTCAAGTTTTCTTTTAATATTGTCTAAGTATTCATTCATATTTTTTTAAGGGGAAATCTAATTATAAAAATTTCATTATTATAAGTTTTTACAAAATTTATTTCTAAA
The DNA here is from genome assembly GCA_001447515.1 of Pseudocohnilembus persalinus. Classification (NCBI taxonomy): domain Eukaryota; phylum Ciliophora; class Oligohymenophorea; order Philasterida; family Pseudocohnilembidae; genus Pseudocohnilembus; species Pseudocohnilembus persalinus. The sequence continues at coordinate 210,185 of LDAU01000155.1, read as the reverse complement.
AAATCAAAAGGATTTTTATTGTTAATTTTGATTATCAATTTTTTATAAATAACTAATAATAAATGTATACAAAAGGTTTTATGACAATACAAAAAAAAGTTAAAAAACAAGACTAACCATTTAATAAAATAAAGTTAGGCTTTTGACAAAAAGGTGTATTTTTATATGAGAGTTAGATGAAAACTATATAGTTGGTATCAAAAAACGATTTTTCAAATCTTTAAAATTACGTAGAAGTTCTTTTAATTTTTTTTATTGGTTTACAAAATACAAAAAAATAAAAAAAAATAATAAGTGTGAAAATAATTTTTTTAAGTGAATAAATATTTACCTCAACTCCATATAGTTTAGACTGTTATATGATAAGTTGAATGTTAGCTTCTATGTCTTCACATCTTTTAATTTATCTAGAAAAGGGTCTGGTGTAGTGGGACTCGTGAGGATTTTAGTCTTAAAATTAAACTATTCCTAAGTCTCCTAATTCGGATAAAACTTCGTAAGCACTTTCTTTAGACATAGCTATATGATATAGCATCATTTTTTCACTTCTATAAATACTCATTTTAGACAGATCTTTTTTTTTATTATGTTTAATGTTTGCGTAAATTATAGCTGGTTTTAAGTTTTAATATTATTTATTTTTTATTAATAAATTAACTATTTTTTATTTTTGTTTTTAATTTCTTTTAAAGGATGTTATACAGATTATTGATTTAATATTATTTATTAAAAATATAATTATTAATTTATAATGTATTTTTAGTGATCTATATATATATATCTTTCTCATTCTTCGAAATAAATATTAATAATATGGTATATATACATAAAATTAATATTTTCTATATAAAAATTAGGGATAAGCCGGATTAAATCCAATTTAGTATGATTACATAAAAATAAACAATAATTTTGCAAATTTAATTAAATATTATTCTTAATTTTAAATTCACTGGATACCAGATTATTATTTTAAGTAAAAAATAATTTTAATATTAAAAAAAATTAATATCCTAAGATATTTTTATTTTCCAATAATTTCCGCTAAGATACTTATATTTGATTTGAGATGATTTTGAAATTAAATTAAATTTAGATAAAATATTTGACTTTATAGATATATCTATGCAATTTATTCTACCTTAGATTTACCCCTAATTTGAATGATAATTATCAATATTAATTAAACAATTTTTATTTAAAATTTAATCCTATTATTTTTATCTTATTATTGCCTTAATTAAAGGAAAAAAAATTCAAAATCAACATTTGTAATTACGCAAAAGTTACTATTAATTTATTGCTTTAAATTAAAATTATTTTTAGGATTTTTTTTAAGTAATAAAAGTGTAAAAATAAATAAATCCCATTAGTTTTATATATTTATAAATATTTTTTAATTATATTATTAATCTTATCCTTATTAAAAAATAATATAAATATGAATTGAAAAAGTTACAAATTTTTAAAATTTTATTAAATTTTTACATTTATATTTCCATAAAATTTATCAGAAATTTTAGGCGAATTTTAATAAACTAGCAAAATAAATAATTCTCCTACTATTATTAATCTTATAAATAAAAAATCAATAAATATATTTGAAAATTGCAAATAAAATTTTAATACCAAATAAAATGAGTGATTGGAGAAATGATTTATCAAAGAGAATCATAATAGATTCTGGTTCTTGTAATTTAAGGTTTGGAAACTGCGAATAAGATGAACCACTTTCAATAATACCAAATTTATTAGGTAATTTAAAACTTAAAATTTTTTTCTTTTATTAATTTATATTTTATCATTATATAATTAAAATTTTTTAGCCGTCGATAAAAAGTAGGGAAATTTAATATATGGAGAAAATTTATAAAACACATTATAAGAATCACATTTGAATTATATAAAACCACATACAAGGGGAGTTTTGGTCGATTGGGACAACGAAGTTCAATTAATGGAAAATTTAATACAATAAAATTGGTAAACTTATTTTATTAAATAATTATATATTTTTAAAATATAATTAATTATATAAAAATTAAAATGTTTAAGTGATTCTAAAGAACTAGCATAAAGCTGTTTAATTTAAACTTTTTAACCTGGTTTACCTGAAAAAGTTAGATTAAGAATGTTCGAAGTTGCTTTTGAATACTTTTAGTTTGATTCTTTTTTTCCCGCCAACAGTTAAAGTATGATATATGAGTGGTTCAACAGTAAAGAAGAAAATTAGAACCAGAGTTAGACTTTAAAAACTTTTTAATTGGTCGTTGAATCTAGTCATTCAGCCACTTATATTACTCCTTATTTCGATGGAGAGCCAATTAATTATGCCACAACTAGACTTGATGTTGGAGGAAAATTACTAACAAATCACTTTAAAGACTTAATTTCGTTAAGACACTTTGATTTTAAAAATGAAATAAGACTTACATAACAAATAAAAGAGGAAGTTTGCTTTGTTGCTTAATAATTTACACAAGAAATGAAAAAAAAGTAAATTTCTTTAAATTTAAATTTAATTTTAGTTAAGGCTATTTTTACCTATTTATAATTTTAAAAGAAAAGGGTCACATAGGAAATTTTTTGTTTTGCCAGATTATGATACCGGAAAAAAAGGATACTCTAAAGATTCGCATGATTAAAGTATATAATAATATATTTATTAAACCAAATAGTTTTTAATTTAATTATTATCAATTTAATATAGATACATATGAATAAGTTATATAGTTAGATAAAGAAAGATTTTAGATACCTGAAATTATATTTAACCCATCAGATATTGGACTATATCAAAATGGATTAACTCAATCTATTTTAGACACAATTTAAAAAATAAATCCAGATATAAGAGATTATTTCTTGGAAAATATCATTTTGTCTGGAGGCAACACTTAAATGCCTGGATTTTCAGAAAGACTGTAAAAAATAAAATTTTCTTTAATTTTTTAATACTAATTTAAAAAAAATATATATTTATATATGATTAATATTATTTAATAGGTAAGCTGAAATAAGAGCAAATACACCAGATCATTTAAATATTAAAGTTAATCATATTAATGACGAATAACCAGTATTCTCTGGGTGTATTGAATTTTGTTCTGATGACGATTTTAAACCCTCTGTTATTAGCAAATAAGATTATAGAGAAAATGGATTTCATTATTTACATAAATTTTATTTTATTTGATAAATTGGCTAAAAAATAACAATTTTATAATTTATTATGTTTCATTATACTTTTTTATGTTTATATTTTAAATTCATAAAATTTAAATATTTGTATAAGTTAGAATTTAATTTGAATACTAATATTTGTCGGTAATTATTTGAAATTAAAATTTTTTTAATAGTTAATAATTCATGAACAAAAAAAATATATTTTAAAAAATTAAACAAAAATGAAAGATTTTGAAAAAGAAAATATTAATTAATTAGACAATTAATATATAAATTATAAAGATTAGATTATTCATAAAAGTAAATCTTCTTTCTGTTAAATATAATGTATAATATATTATGTTTGCTTTGATTAAAAATTAAATTATTATTATTATATTTTTTAGAATAAAATAATATTAAGGACAAGGTTCTATATTAGGATAATTTAAAATCAAATAATTAATATTTCAATAAAAATCATTAGTAAGTTGAGACATCAATAGATAAGAGTACTGAGTTTAAGTAAAAACTTATGATATTTATTTTGAATAAATTTTCTAATTTATTTAAAAATATTAGGTTTGTAGATGAAGATTTAAAGAAAAACGATAATTATTATTTGGATTAATATTATAATAATTAGTTTAGTTTTTAAGTTTCAGATAATAAAATTTTAACAGATGTCAAAAATATAAGTGAAATTCCTAAATTAACATAACATAATTCTCCTTGTTGTACTAATTATAAATAAGACCTAGATAGTTTTGTTAACTAAGATTTTATTCCGCAAAATGATATAAAAATCAATTCAACTCTAAACTTGACCAATTTCTCAAATAAAAATAAATATTTACTTAGCTGTAATTAATATACCAATAAATAAAATAACAAGTAAGATAATGAAAATAAATATAGCAACTAGTTACAATATAAGGAAAAATAAAATAATCATAATAATATAATTGACTTGTTTTCATAAAAAAAACCTTATAATTATGATATGAACAAGTTTAATTCTGGGAAAAAAAATATAATGGAATAAAATTAGTGGTTAATTAATGAAGACAAATTTACCTAAAAATTAAATGAAATATCTGAATTCAATTCTTAAGAAACAGTCAATAATAAATAAAAATAATAAACATCTGAAAACACAAATAAAAATCATGCTAATAATAAAAGTGATGACAATAAAAATTCTTTTTTATTTAAACCAGGGTAAAAATAAATATCTTTTTCTGTAGACAGCAAAAATTGCTTTTATTAAATGAAGGTTTAGTTTGATACAAACAAAAAATAGAGAACTTTATCAAATATAAACTAAAATTAGTAGTATAATTTTGTAAATTAGAGTTAAATATTTGACATTTAAAATTAAGATTAAAATAAAAATTACAATTGCTAAAAGTATTTATTACCAAATTATATTTAAAATAATTAAAGTTCAGAATAATTTTAAAATCCCTAATTAATAAATAGTTAAAATAATTCAAAATTATTTGCCAATATATAAGCTATTTCAGTTAGCTAAAAAACTGATTTTTTATAAGACTCAAATAAGATAAATAATTAAATCCAAGATATACAAAAAAATTCGTAAATAAAAAGAAATAATAAATGTATAATATATTATAAAAATATTAGAAATTAGTTATATTTTTAATTTAGGTATAATGACACTGTATATGGCTAAAGAAACTTACTAGAGAGTAAAAGTAAATAACTTTAAAAAAGTTTTTTAAATGAAATTTCAATTTATGAAGATAAGATAATTTAGAATTAAATTTTAAAATAAAAATATGGAGAAAAAATTAAATAATGTAAAAATAGTTAAGAATTACAAAGTTGTATGAACGATATTAAAAATGATATAAATAATAAAAATTAATTTAACTAAATTATTAAATATGGATATTAAAATAATTAATTGAATGAAAATAATTTTACGGAAATAATTGATAATGAAAGCTAAGGAATTATAAGTTTAAAAGAATAATTAAGTTAATTGAAACAATAATATTAAGATTAATGCAAGTAATAGGAATTAAAATAGTTATGTTTAATATAAGATGAGAAAAAAATAAATTGCCCTATTAAAATATAATAATAAGTTTAATAGGAAAACCAACATATAATATCTAAATAAAATAATTTGTAGATACAAAAATAAGATAGTTAAAAGGATAATTTTACATAAACAGTAATGAATTTTGAATAAATTTTAGAATAAAAATAAGCATAACATCAGTCCGAAATCGATAAAATGAAAGAAAATTATTAAATAGAAATTAAAAGTTTATAAATGGAGTTAAAAGATGAAAGTGATAAGATAGTAAAAACATAAGAAGAAAGTAAATATATCAATATTAAAATATAAAAATATAAAAATAAATATAAAAAATAATCATATTTTTAAGATAAAGAAATGAGCCAACAGCTGGCATAAAGGAAAGAAGAGTTTGATATATCCATTAAATAGCTTTAGAATAAGAATAATGATTTATAAGATATGTTTAATAACTTAAAATTATAAGAATAAAATTTATAAGAAAAAATATAAATGTTATAAATAGAAAATGAGTAAAATGATAAGTAAAACAAAAATTTAACAAATATTATAGATGAAAAATAAAAAATAATTAATGAGTAAATAGATACCATATAACAACTATAAAATTCATAATAACATTTGAAAAAAATAATCGATGATGTATAATTTACAAACAGTAAACTAGAAAATTAGAACAAAAATTAATGTAGTCAATTAAATTAATTAAATTAAAATATAAGCAGGATAGCTAATTAATTATCTATATCATAGGATAAATTAAGAGAAAAGGTTATTTATATATTATATTAAATGCGATTTACATTATTTATAAATTATAAAAAATTTTTAGGAGAAAAGTTGTTAAAATTTAAATAGAGATTATGAAAAAGTTAGTAAATCTAATGATGAAATTATATTGGAATTTAATAACCTAAAAAAATAATTAGCTTGTGCTGAAAAAAGTGGCAAGGATCTTAACATTTCAAATGAAAATTTAAATTAAGAAAAAACGGAACTATAACAATAAATATAAAATTATTCAAAATAACTTGTACTGAAATTGTCGAAAATGAACTAATTTATATAGCTTTAGTAAATTTATATTCTATAGAATCAAAGTATTATTTTTTAAAAAGGAAATTAAGAATAGCAAAGTTTAAAGGTATAGATTTAAGAATAATCAGATACATAGAATAAAAGATTATATTAATATAATTTTGATGAACTATTAGAATTTTTGGACAATAACATAAATTAAATTTACAAATTATACCAATCTTTATTAAATTATTTTCAGGTAATAAAAAAAATTTTATAGTTTTTTATTAATTTTAATTTAAAATTTTTAATACTAAGAACCAATAATAATAAGAAAATGATTATTAATAAGAAATGAAAGAAATGAGATAGTAGAATATATAGAATGAAAGTAAAATTTAAGAATTGCAATAAATTATTTAATAATTAAAAGAATAGAATAATTAATAATAAGAATAATAAAAATTACAGAAAAATAAATCCGAGAATTTGAAAGATAATTTTAAACATAATTAAAGCTAAACGTTATTTTAAGATGATTAAATTAATGATTTTTAGATAGAATGTGATTCAACGGGTAATGATAGTGATTGGAAAAAAATTTATATTTAAAAAATAAATTAGTTTATTGAAGATAATGATGTTATAAACACAGTTGAATAATATTCTCATTTGAAATCACAACAATAAATTATTGAAGCTAGCATTAATACTTTAACTGATTAATTAGAATAAAACAAATAAAGCATAAAAAATTGTAATAAATAATTTTATAATAAAGATATCAACCTATTTTCTTTTAAAATTTACATAATATAATATAGAAAAAGAGCAGTAATTTATAAATTAATTGAAAGAGGAAATTAATAAACTTTAAAATGAAAAATCAGTTAATCTATAGTTTTAAGAAGATTTGGATGATAAAATAAATTAAAAAAAATCAACTTTTTTATCTAAATTTAATTTAGCATCAATTACAAATACTCAATTATCCGAAAAGGTATTATAAAAATATTTTAATAATTAATAAAATTCTTTAAATTTATAAAAATAACTTTTATCATCAAAGAATAAATTAGATACATTAAGGACTGAACTAGAAAGCTAAAATTAGTCAGAAAGCCATTAAAATTCGTATAATGATTGGGGATAATTCTAATAACATTAAGATAATAGGCAAAATCTAAAAAATTATCAATTATTTGATAATGACAAAGAAAACGCATAACCAAATTTATAAAATGAAAATTAAGTCTTTAAAAATTCAAATAATGATATAAAGAGCTTTTTTTAAAAAAATAAAAATTAAGTTCAAATTAATGAAAATAAGGAATTTACTAAATTAAGATCTATATCTCATAAACCAGAATAATTTATAAATTAATAATAAAATGAATAATAAAAAGGTTTTTCTATTTTGTAATAACTAAACTTTATGCAAGACCAATAGTTAAATAATATTTCAAAAATGAATTTAAGTAAATAGTAAATAACTTTAAAAGAAAATGAAAAATAATATTAAGTTGTTAAAATTAACCATAATATTCAAAAATAAAGTATTAATTCACATAATTAGCTGAGTAAAATGTAATATGAGGGCAATGGATAAATAAATCAATATGCAAATTAATTTAGATAGCATAATTATAACGAATAAAATTTCTAACATAACACACCCTTAAATGCTGAATATAATTTTAATTCAAATTACAGTAGTTAAGGCTCATAAAATTTAGTTTATAAAAATATATCTCCAAATTTTAATGAAAAAATTACCAATTAAGTATTTTAATAAGAAATAAATAGTACTAACTTCAAGGGATATAGTCCTAATTTAAATAACAATTATTTATAAAATTACAAAACTAATATCAATTTATACAATAATAATGAAAAAGAAAATCAATACTAGGTGGATTCAAGTGATAAAAAACAAGCAAGATAAAAATATTTTTAACCAAAAAATAAATACTTTTAGTCCAGCAATAGACTTATAACATAATGAATAGCTTAAGATTATTAAGTTTTTAATTTATCATACAAAATAATATTATTTTTTTGTTAATTTAATTTAGTTTAAAATTTATGCCATTTATTTTTGTAAGCTTTCAGTGAAAAATAATTATATAAACGATTTTAATATAAATTATTAAGTTTTATTTTTTATAAGAAATTGTTATATATCAATTATATTACAAGTTATTTATAATTTTTTATAAAATAAATAATTAAACATATTTTAAATAAAATAAACATTTAAGCTTAGAATTAAAGCAAAAATTAAAATTAAAAAAACATTTAAAACATATATATCATGGATTCAGAAGATTACCATTTCAAATTTAGAATAACTATTATGGGGGATAAAGCTGTAGGTAAATCAGCTTTATTAGATTCAATTGCAAATAATTTTGGAAAAATCGTTGAAAATGAATAATCTGAAGAATTAAATATAAAAACAGTCGGTTATGTAGACGATGATACTTTATTTAAAATTAGTTATGTAATTATTATTTTTTAATTATATATATAATAATTATAGTTATAAATCTTATTTAATTTAAAAATAATATTCTATTTTTTTACATATTAAATAAATTGATTTTTTGAAATTCTACAATTATAATTATTAGTGGGAAATTCCTGGTTCATAAAGAAATGCAGAACATAGTTTTAGATTTTGTTTAGGTGCAAGTGGTAAATATATAAAATATTTAAAACACAAATACTATTTATAATAAATCGTCGCAAAAAATATAAAATATATTATATTAAATTATTTTTTTTATTAAAGCTGCTGTATATATGTTTGATGTAAGTAGAAGATAGTCATTTGAAAGAGTTGAAAATTGGATAAAAGAAACAGAAAAATGTGAAATTCCTATAAGAATATTGGTTGGGAATAAAGTTGATTTATATGCTAATACTAAAGGAGCTGTGTCTAAATCAGAAGCATAAAGTTTAGCTTAAAAATATGATATGGAATATTTTGAAACTTGGTAATATTTTATATTAAAATGTATTAAAGATCAAATTTTGACAAATTTTATATTTATAGTTCAATTGGAGATAGTTCTATTAGTCTTGTATACGATCATTTATTTACAACTATAGTAAATTCTATTCCAAACCCACCTACTCCATAGTCCTTAATTGGTAAAGGTATTTTATTAGGCAAAAGATTGTTGAATTCCTCTAAATATTAATTGGCTCTATGTGATATAGCATCATTATATGAATGATTTTTTATATTAGAAAAACATATAGATTATATATATATAAATTTTTTAATAATAATTATAAATATCTTATATAGTATTTTTGTTATGTATATATAATATAATAAAATATTTCATAATAAGTTTATCAAAATTGTTATTTTTTTTATTTGTTATAATATACATTTAAAAAATTGCATTAGCAAATTAATTAATATTTATAGTTTAATTTTTTAATATTTAAGTATAAATTTATTTTTTAGTTAGTTGAATAAATCAATTCTTGTTAGAATATTATTCTATAAAAGAAATAAATTATTCTAGAAATATAGATTTTGTATTATCAAAATGCTCTATATACTTTTTTTTAATTTATATCTAATATTTAAGTAAAATTTATGAAAGCTACTCCTAGTGTTTACTTTTAACAATTTAAATTATTTATTCTTTTACTTAATTTTATACTTTAGCTTAAACATATGTTTTGTATACTTCTATAAAAAATTGTTAAATGTATTAATTTAAATCAACTAAAATTCTTAACATAATTTCTTTGGCTCTTTCTAAATTGTTTCTTGTTTTATCGTCTATATTTTTGCAAAATTCATTAAAAAATGAAAGTAATTATACCTAAAAATAGCAAAAAATTATATATTTATCAATATAGAAATTTTATAAAATTAAAGATTGCTTAATTTACATCTTTTTCTGTAATAATACTACTCTCAAATATATAACTTAGCCATTAATACTAAGAAAAATCAACTTATTTAAAAAAAATGTGATACTCCTGATCTTTAAATTAAGTTGGGTCTCCAAATTACATAATTAATCCTTAAATTTACTTTATTTCTGGATTAATTAGAAATTCTACTGTAGGGTCTTTAAGACGAAATTCCCTATAATATAAGATTGATTCAATTCAATTTTATATTAATTTTAAATTAGTATAAAAAAATTATAGTATATATATATAAAAGTTTATTACCCTTTATTTACATTTTCAATAATATTTTCTTAAATTCCTTTTTATATAAGGCTAGAAGAATCTGGCTTTTTAATATTTTCCGGTCTTCCTTTGTTATTTGGTTTAATTTAATTTTCATTTGCTTCAATTGGTATTTATTTGTAGTTTTAACGGAAATAATTGGAACCTAAATGCTACTGGATTCCAGATTTTTATTTATAAATTTTCATTTTGTTTTTTGAGGCACAAACTAGACATTAAAATAAATACTTTTTATTTTTAGAACATTTTTATAAATGTTTCTATTATTAAGTTTATTCAATATTTTTTCCATTTTCTCTTGCTTTATTAACCTAATATTTTGCCATATTTATTTATATTTAATTTTGTTTTTTTATTTTTTGTTATTTTTATTAATTTTTTAATAATTTTTATAAAAAAATAAGGAATTATATGAATTTAATTAATCACATTTTATTAGCTATTATTTCTTCTTAATTAGGTTAGAATTTTTATATTGTTTAAGAATTTAACAGAAAAAAAAAATATATATAATAAAAATTGAAATTAAAGAAATTTATAAAGCAGATTTAAATATCTTTTTTATATTATTAAAATATTATTTTAGGCTTATTTATTATACATTTATAAAAAAATAAAAAATATAAGATTTATTTTCAGATAATTTTTGTTTTGAATTTTTAACTACCTTATATTAATATATTTAAATAAAAAATATATAGATATCATAAATTTTAATTTAAATAATAATACATTTTTAAATGGACATTTTTCGAAATTAAATTGCATCGGATGCCACCATATTATAGTTGGTTAGTATAGCAGTCTCATAATCTGCCAACCTGAGTTCGAATCTCAGTGGCGGCACCATTTTTTTTATATAATTTTCTATATGGTTAATATAATATTGTTTTTTATTAAATAAAATATTAATTAAAAATGATGGTATTAGGCTCATTTAAACGTATTTATATTTTTTATAATCAAAAATAATTAGCACTATTAATTTTATTATAATAATGAAGGTTAAGAACACCAAATTTAATATATTTAATGTATTTAAGATTAAAACATATTTTTAAAATATGTATCAATGAGCAATAGAAATTAAAATAATCATATAAGAATGTATTTTCAAGAAATATATATTAATAATTAATAACTTAGAAGAATTAATATAGATTTAGGTAGTCTTAAATTTCCTAAATGAACTTTCAATACCTAAATAGTTATAAAAATAATTTAAGAATCTTTTTCCACACATAAAGTAAAAAAGATATATAAAAATTAGTTTATTATTATGGAGAGATTAGAGTAATTAGATTATTGATTTATTTAAATTGTATGAATAAACTAATTATAGAGAATTAAAAAAAAAATGGTTTAACTTTTATTGCCGAGATAATAAATCTATATATTACCGGATGCCACCATATTATAGTTGGTTAGTATAGCAGTCTCATAATCTGCCAACCTGAGTTCGAATCTCAGTGGCGGCACCATTTTTTTATAATTATTTCTACTATATTAATTTTTGCTAATAATATATTTAAAATAGCATTAACATATAAATTTAAATTTTTTTTATCAGATTCTATTAGATTTAAATTCTATATATAGTATTAAAACAACTAGAAATATGTCAAAAAAAATGGTGCCGCCACTGAGATTCGAACTCAGGTTGGCAGATTATGAGACTGCTATACTAACCAACTATAATATGGTGGCATCCGATGCTTATTAATTCAGAATAACAACTTTCTACTATTTTGATTTTTAAAATTCAATCAAGTTAATTATATTGTAAAAAAAACTAGTAAATGTTTAAAAATTGAAAAAATAATAATTAAACTAAAAGTAAGTTAATAGTCAATAAAAAAATATATATATTATTCAAAATTGTTTGTTAACCGTTAAACGGTGGTTTTAAAATTTAATTTATTTTGATATCTATATAGATATTATAAGTATATTTTACATAATTATGGTTGAAAATAAAAATATTTGATAATTATTTTTTTAATTATATCTTCAATTTATGCTTAATTTGATTTTTTTATTTTAAATAAGTTACTTTATAATAAAATTCTAAATTATTTCAGAATATATATTTTATTATAAGAATAATTAAACAAATATAGAATTATAAATAATAATAATAAAATAAACTAAAATGAAATACAAATTTTATGTTTATAATGGAAACAATTCTTCTTTAATAAAAAAATGTTTACTAGAAAGAGAAATATGGGAAGAGGTAAAAAACATAAATTTTTATATAATTATATATAATTTTATTAATATATTTAAATAAAAAATAAAATTTATAGTTATAAATTGATGATGAAAGTTAAATAGAAAAATATGCTAATACCATTTGGAGATCTATTAATTTTTCAGTTAGAGTAATATAATATATTTGGGATATTAATGAAAAAAATTAAAAAAATTAAAAAATATTGGATATATATAACATCAGTTATTACCTATATTTAATTAAATTTTTATTAGAAACATGCAATTATCGAGGAATATCATAGAAAGTCAAATATAAAATAGGTAAAAAAAATTTAAAATAATTGCTTATTTATTATTATTAATTTATTATAAGTTCATAAATCATTTTGAAAATACAAGAGGTATGACAACAAAAACTGGGATTATAAGATCATTGAAATAGTATTATCAGACCAATGAATTATCTCGTATTTAATCTATTTTAAAACTTATAAAATTTTTAAAAAATTAATATTATTATACATTATTTATAATTAAGGATAGGCCTAATACAGTTGCTTTGATAGCACGGCAACCACGTATATAATTACAGCTGGTTAAGATAATATAGAAATGGCTAGTTTTATATAAAGATTCAATTAAATATAGAGAAAGTGCTTTAATAAAGAAGCAGTTCCATTAAAACACTGTCAGGATAATATGTGGCTTTTAAAAGTATATGAATTTTAATAAAAAAATTATAATATAAGTTTTTTCAAATTTAAAGAAATAGATTAAATTATCTATCTTATTATATATAGCCTGCAAATTTCAATTAAGGAAGAGGAATTGAGATATTTAAAAATTTAAAAGAAATACAATAATTTTTAAATACAAGAAAACCAAATTCACTATGGGTAGCATAAAAATATATAGAGAAACCATTTTTATTTAAGTAAAGAAAATTTGATATTAGAGTTTGGGTTTTGGTAACATAATAGGGCGAAGTTTTTTTCCATAAATTTCCTTATGTTAGAACATCATCAGCTAAATATGATACGAGTGCATAAGATAATTACGTTCATTTAACTAATAATTGTTTATAATAAAAAGGAAATTCGTATGGTAAATAAATAAAATAATAAATTTAAATATAGTTTATTTATTATATAAAGGATAACATGAAGATGGTAATACCTTACCTGTAGAAGATTTATTTGAGTATATAAAGGAAAAATATCCGAATCAATAAACTGATATATAGTAATTTATTATGTAAAAAATGAAAGACTTAGTAATCGATACTTTTAATGCAATCAAAGATTAAATGTTAAATAGTAAAAGAAATTATTGTTATGAACTTTTTGGATATGACTTCTTGATAGATGAAGATTTAAGAGTTTGGTTGATTGAAACCAATTTAAACCCATATTTAGGCGTTCCTAATAGCTATATTGGTAATATATTACCAAAAATGATAAATAGTATGTTTTAAATAATACTTGACCCGCATTTTCCACCTTCATAGAATTATAAAAATGGTAAAATAAATGATTAAATTTATAAAAAAATATTAAAATTAACCATTTTGTAAGTTGAAAACTAGTTTGATCTTATTTACTGTGATAACAATAGTATTTATAATGATAATAAACCAATTAATACTAGGTCGCCATTTACATCTTCATTATACCCTATAGATGGTATATAAATAATATTTTTAATTTATTTTAAAGTTATTTGAAAAATTAATAAAATATAGTTATTAATTTATTTTGCTAAAATTTAGAACTTAGATAAATTCCTAACTATAAATAGTATCAAGATATAAAAAAGTAATAGCAACAATAAATAAAAATATAGATTTAAACCCCAGTTATAAAAGAAAATTCTAAAAGAAAAAGTAAAAATACTCTCCAATATGATTCTAAATGTTAAAATAATAAATAATCTAACATTTTTTCTAAAAAAAATCTGAATAAAACTGGCGACCTTAAGTTAAAAGAATAAGGATAAAAATTTTCTCTTCCAAGTATAAATTAAAATAACTCTAATTTAAATATGTAAAATGATAAAAAAAATTAAAATGATGAAAATGATACTTATAGAAGATAAAATTCAAGGAAATCAGGGTAAAATATTCATAAGGTTAACCTATCTACTTCAAATTTGAATAAAAGTTATTATGAAGAAAGTTCTGAAGAAGAAAATTCAAAACTTACTTTATCTTAAAAGCACAAATAAATTTTTAGTAATTTATGAATAATATCTGTCTTTTTTATTTATTTTAAATTTAATAAATTTCCTATTTTTTAATTTATTAAGGCGAATCTAAAATAATAAAGTAACATAAATCTAAAAATAAAAATGAAATACCTCTTACTCTTGAATAAATAAATGAAAAATAAGGACTTTAAATGAAAGAAATTTATCATAAAGTTAAAAATTTAATAAAAAACTACCCATATTAAGATTATGAACCTTTATAAAACTATGTGCAAAATTGTTTGACAAAATTAATAAATTGGGAACTATATGATGAAAATGAAATAGAATGGACTATTAAAACTATATAAATTGTTATGAATTCAAGATTTATAGGAGTTTTTTCGGAGCAAAAAAATATAGATACTCTCATTTAAATAATAGATTCACAAAATTTCCTATTAAAAATTTAATTAATTGCTATTTAATTAATTAAGTATATTTGCAAAAATGTATCTTTGAAATTATTTGTTTTAGGAAAAGACATCACAAAAAGTTTGATGAAAATAGCCTTATCAACAGTAGATCCGAGAGAAAGGGAAAAATATGATTAATAACTTAGACTTGAAGCTATCAGATCTATAATTACATTAGGTATAAAATTTAAATATTTTATAAATTTTTTTTTGTTTAAAAATTAAAAAATTAAAAGGAGGAATTTATGATAGGAAAGCATTTATACCAGGTGAAACAAGAAAAAATGATGACGCGAGAAGGTCACTGATAGAAAATGGAGGGGTTTTGGCGTTAATTTAAATTAAACATTAAACTGATGAAGATCTTATTATAGAACAAATGAAGAAATTTTTTTTAAATTTAGATTTAAAAGACTATGAATAGTAACTAGATTTAATAGTTCAATGGATAGAAAAGTTTAAATGTTAAAAAAAAGATAAGGAAAATTAAAGTATGGTTGTAAATATGTTAGATGCTGGAAATTAAGAAATTGATATTTAGGATAATGTCCAAGATATGTAACAAAAAAGTTATTTACTTTCGTTTTTGACACTTAAATTTCACTCAATTTTAATAAATTTAAAGGTATAAAATTGAGCTAAATTCAGCAAAGTTAATGGTAGAAAATATTATATCTAAAAGAAAAAAATGGATAAAATAATGGGAAGAAAAACAAAAATTAAAAAATGATATGGAACTAATAGAACAAAGGAAATTAGATGAACATAAAAATAGAATATATGAGGAAAAGTAAAAAAAGCTTGAAGAGTATTAAAAAAAAAAGTAAAAAGAAATATAGTTAAAAAATGAAATGGAAAGATAAAAAGAATAAAAAAGGTTATTAGACTCCTAAAAAGAAATAGAGTCTAAGTTATTAAAAATGGAGGGAATTCTTAGAAAAAAAGAAGTATCGATGAATTTATATTTAATATAATTTAATAAATTTTATTTTGAAAAATACAAATTTACATTTTTATAGGAACAGATTAAAATGAAAAAATAAGCAAATGAATAAAAGGGTTTTTTACAGGAAAAGAATATTATTGAAGAATAGTTATTGTAAATGAAATAAAAATAGCAATAAATTAACAATGAAATTATGAAATAAAAAATAGACTTTGAATAAAGGTAGACAGATAAAAAAGAACATGTTGATAGTATTTAAAATTCAGACAGTTCCAATTTTTTGTAAAGAAATAATTATGAAAATTAAAATAATGGGCAAAATACAAATTCACTCAATAAAAAAGTAAAAACATGCTAAATCTTATATATTATTAAATTCCTTTTATAAATCTTAGGATAATAAGTTATAACAAAATTTAAAATAATAAAATAATTATTATCAACCTAATAATGAGGAATGTATAAAAAATTTATTTTTTACAAATATATTTATTAAGATTCATAGCTCTTTAAACCTGTAATTTTTTAAATAGATTATAGATAAGATTTAAGATTAACTTAATAGACAAGAAATTAAATCCCCTAAACTAGATCATATATAATAAAGAAAAAATAAACTTAATTTGTGCAATAATAAAAATCTGACAACAATTGATTAGAATATAATGAAGTACTATTAAAAAAGCATAAAAAATCAAAATATTTAAAATAAATCTTAAAATATAAATAATTATTCATTAAATCTACCTAGACTAGAGTAAGTTTAAATTTTTTACATATTTTTATAAAAATTTATTTACTTAATTTTAAAAAAAGTAAAGGGTAACTAAATAATTAAAGATATTCTACATAAAATAAATCTAAAATATCATGTAATTCACCTACTAGTAATGAAACAACTGTTTAAAAACGAAAATAAAAAGATAATTTATTTTTAAAACCCTATTTATCACCTTAGAAAATAAAATTAAACAATAAGAAATCTTATAGAATAAAAAAAAACTAAAAATTAAAATAAATATGTGATCTATATCAACCTGACATTTAAACATTATTAAATAATTCTATATCAATTTCTCATATTTATTGAATATTTTGATCATTTTTAAGCTTCTTTAAAATAACAATAATATTATATAATAATCTTTTTACAAGAATGAATAATGATTAGCATACTTTTTATTCATTAAAAAATAAATTTAATGTTATAATTCTATCTTATTATAATCTGATTATATAAAAAAAGTTTTTAAATAAAATAATTTTTTAATTTTTTTAAAAGAAAATAATAAAAAAAAAAATTTTAATTAAAATGGAAACACTAACAGAATGTAAACAAATTTTTTTCCTGATTAAATAATATATTCAAACTAATTTATTATTTAATAATTTGTACAGTTCTATAAAATATTGATAAATTGCATGAATTTGTATATCATTTATTGTCAAAATACTCTGGAATTTCGGACCCATAATCTCCATTTTAAGTATAAATATTGAATTATTTAGATTATTTTGATTGATTTATTATGTTTTATTTTAAAACATATTTACAGATATATTTACAATTTGGAAGTAGTTTTATTGTTGCATTAATTTTAATGTTACCTTTTATTATACTAACAACTATGACTTTAGCTTTGTTTATGAAAGATGGTAAAAGTAATAAAAAGTCTAAATGGGGAAAATTCATAGAAATTAAAGGTGGGAAATAAAAAAAAGTTTTTAATAAAAATAATAATAAAAAAGACAATAATGATAAAAAGAAGGATATAAGCAGAGATAATAAAAAAATAGAATGAATTCATCTTTTATTATTATTTATTAAAAAATTATAAATCTATTTTATATTTAATATTTAATTACAATCCTATATAAAATTTAAAAATAATAACTTGGAATTTGATTTAAAATTCTTATATTTAGAAATAGAATAATTTGCTTCTAATTTATAGATATTAATACTAAATTTAAAATCAAAATTTTAGAAAAAAATAAAAATTAATAAAAATACATAAATGAAAACAACTTTATATGACAACACTAGAGAATAATTTAAAAATTCGTTTAAGCAAGAAAAAATAGAAAGTTCAGAGTTAGATTTAAGTTTATAAATGAAATCGAAAGTCGAGGAAAAAATACTAGAAATTGATAGATAGTTATAAAGTTTTGAAAATATCTACTAAAGAAAAAATAGTTATGACTCTTCAAATTTATAAAATTAAAGTTAAAATTAGAGTAAAGAAAAATAAAAAAGTTTATCCTTATAGGAAATATTAAATAAAGGAAATTAAATATTTAATGAGGATTTTATAGGCTAATAATAATTCGATAATACTTATAAATATGATAATTTATAATAAAAGTAAATAATATTTACTATATTTAAAAAAAAAAAAAATTAATTTATTAATAAATAAGTTAAAACCTAAACAATAAGTCTATCGATAAAAACTAATTAGAATATTTTTAAGATTCGAGTAAATAAAAGAGTTAGTAATTGTCTAATTAGAGTTCTCAAACTAGTTAGTAGTTAGAGTTAAAGTAAATAAATATATAAATTTATATAAATAAATAGTTTTGGAAAGATAAATAGTTAATTTTAAAAGAATAAATGATTTGCAAAAAAAAAGAGATTATAACTTAAGTTAAAATCACAGTATTGTTAAATTAGATTCAAATTTGAACGAGAATAATTATTATTTAAATAACTAGTAATCGGATAGTGTTATATTTTATAAAGAATTTTATTTAGAAATGAAGGAAAAGTATTAAAAAATGCTAAAAGAGTTAAACTTGCTTAAAGTAAAAGAATAACAAGAAAGCATAGTTGCTTAAGAATTATAAAATTAAGTAATTATTTATATAATATATTTTCATTCTATAATCTAATTTTCATAATTTGATAGGATTAAGCCTAAAAAATTGAGATATAAAAATTGGAGTAAAAAAACTTAAATTTTGCTTCTCAAATTAATTTATTGAAAGAAAAAATATAAATATACCATGAAAGTTATATAAAATAAGAATAAAGAATAAAAATATTAGAAAATTCTAAGTTAATATACGATAATAATCTTAATGATTTAAAGGAAAAGTTGGAAAATTCTTTTTAAAAATAAAAAAAACTAAGTAACTAGCTCAAAATAATTAAGAACTAAAAACAATTCGTTTAATAGAAAGGACTATAAGAAAAAAATCAAAAATTTTAGGATATTTGTGAAAATGGTAAATCATAATTTTAAAACATTTATACTTTAAAACTCAAAATTAATATATTATTTAGAAACAGGTTTAAATAATGCTAAATAAATTTAAAACATTTAGTAAAAAATGAAAGAGATTGAAAAAATAAATGATGATCTAACATAAGAAAATTAATAATTAAAATAGTTTTGCAAACAATATGAAAAAAAATTGTTAGAGTAAGAAGCTGTAAACAAAAAATAAAATGATATCATATAAAATTAAAATCTTAAATCGGATGATCAAGATCAACTAATTGTTTAAAAGGAAAAAATAATTCAAATTTTGCAAAAGAAAAATTAAAAATACAAAGATTAATTAGTCCAAAAAGAAAATTCAATAAATGATTTTATCTTTGAAGTCAAAAAACTAAACGAAAAAAATATCACTCAAAAAGAAAAAATTTTAGAACAAGAGTAACTTCTAGCAAAGTATCAAATTTTTAGTTTCACAAGCGATGTTTATAAAAAAGAAAAATCAATATAAGATGAAATTTTATCAGACAAACAGTTAAACAAACATTAAAATAATATTAGCAATTAATATAATAAATATAATAATAATGATATTCGTAGTAAGAATTAAATTAAAGAAAAGATAAATAGTATCGAATACAAATTTTAACATATTTCTGATTCCTAAAATGATATAGTGAAACATTTTAATTAAGATGATTAATAAAATTAGGATAAATAAGAATTTACACTTAATTAAGATGAGGATATAAATAAAAAAAATTATGAATAAGCACTAGGTTTATAGGAGAATAAGTAATAAGATTATGGGAATGATATTAGCCCATCTGATTATAATTTAAAGAATTAAAATAATATATTGAAAATTTTAAAATAAAAAAATGGAACTGACAGTATATAAAATGATGATAATTTATTTAATTAATAAACTTAAATTAGTGGCAAGGAATTTTAAAATTCAAATTATTAAAATTAAAAAAGTTAAATTTAAGAATATAATTTTGATATTTAAAATAATATTCTATAACCATATAAATTTAATCCCAGCTAAAGTTGTTCTACATTTGATGATATTAAATAAAAGTAAAATTTAAGTAATAATTGGCCTAATGATTCTTAGATTCATCCCCATAATGTGACAAAAAGTAGTTAGATTATTAGAAGAACTGGGTCTATCTCCGAAATAGGTATATTTTATTAAAAAAATAAAATTTTTATTAAAAATTGTTATTTTTTAGAGCTTAATTCCATGTATGATAGATATTTGCAAATGCAAAGAAAAACTAAATTGATTTGATCTATATTTTAACAATATAGATATAAATGAATATTTGTAAATTTAATAGTAAAAATTAAGATCAACTACGTTGTAAATAATTTTAATAATACTTAAAAATATATAAAGTTTACAAATTATATAATGATTGCTCGCAATTATTCTTATTTTAATTAACTATGAAATATGACATGTTAATTCTTAAAACAGTATGTAATTTACTACTAGATAATAAAAGCGAATCAAATATCAATTGCTTTTTTTATTTTTTTCTCAGTATTTAAAATATTCAATAATAAAATATATTAAACATATCTAAAAAATAAAAACTAAAAAACAAATATGGAAGTTGAACCACAAACCTATTAACAAAATTAATTTAAAGTCGATTAAAATATAAACTAGGAAATTGATGAAGAAACTGATGATAGTGTTAAAAAATAATTATCACCATAAAAAAAAGGCGATAGCAAAGTTAATTCTGATAAATATAATTGTAAAAAAATTAAATAATTAATTTTAATTTAACAATTTTTTTATTAAATTCTTCAAAATTTTAGTGAATAGAAGCAAATATGACAGTAAAAAACAAAAAGAAATAGAAATTGTAAGGTGGTCAGTTTTTGATTTAATTAGAAATATTTAAGATCCAGAACTACCCCACACATTAGAAGAATTGAAAGTAATAAAAAAAAATTAATAGAAAAATTAAAAATATAAAAATATATTAGCAACCCTTTTTATTATATGATCTTTATAAAATTAAATATATACCATTATTGTCATTTATATTTTACTAGGTTGTTTAGGAATAAAACATAATTTACGAAGAAATTGGTTAGTTGAAAATAATAAAAATATATTGGGTTCCAACTGTTCCTAATTGTAATTTTGCAACTCAAATTGGCTTGTGTATTTTTACTAAATTATAAAATGAACTTTTAAATTACGAAGATTATAAATTCCAAATACTGGTAAAAGAAGGAACTCATGATGATAAAGAAAATTTAGATAAATAAGTAAATGATAAAGAAAGAATTGCAGCTGCCTAGGAAAATACTTTACTTATGGAACTTATAAATAGGCTTATAGGTTTTGATAATGACATATATTAACCATGTTGATAAAATTTTTCTACATTTTTCTTGTAAAAATAATACTATAAATAAATGTATTGACTTGAAAAAGTATGTATATATTAAATAAAATTTATAAATATTATATATTTTTAATTATTATTACATTTTTAATTTTTATATTTTATATAATTAAGATAGAATTGTATCAAAATATAATTTGCATTTAATTTTTTTTATTAGAAATATTATTATTGTTATTAGATTATTTAAAATAAAACTTTTAGTTAAATAAGACTAAATATCTAATTTTTCAAATAAATTTTAACAACTTTATTTTCATTTTATACATAAAAGAATTATGCTTCAATACTCAAATTTATGTTTGGTGAAATTAAAATGTAATTGGAGTATACCATTATAAAAATCACATTTAAACCCATACCTCCAATCCGTATCCCACCTTTTATTAAGAATCCTAAATGCGACGTCTTCATACGGGGCTTCAGCTACAAATCTTATGATAACATAATCTAAATTATTGGGATTTTAATCAATGACATATCTGGGACACTTTGTAGTTCCTACATACCTAGGATAAAATATATTAAATCGATATCCCTTTATATAAGGCGGGGGTAGGTACCCTTCGTCTTCGTCATAGTGAGCTTCATTATAGTCATTCCAGTCAAATCCTAAAGAAAATTAAATTTCAATACAATAAAATTAAATTAAAATAACAATTAAATTAATAAAAATAATAAAATTACCTTTAATTATTCTGTTTAAATACAAAGGTTTGATTTTTTTATCGGAATCTGAAGGATTTTTAATAACGTCTTCTTCTTTTCCATCCATTATTTCTTCAAATTACTCTAGTTTTTTTTCTTTTTCATGTTAATACACTCTCCAAATATAAGGGTCCATTTTAGACTCTGGGAGTGCATTAATGCAAGTTTTATATAAAATTTTAAATACCTGATTTCTTTCTTATAAATTTAATTAATGGTTTTAATATTAAGTTAGTAGCATTCCATCTCTTTAAAAATCATCATGATTTTGCAGATATCTGGGGGATAATTCATCATCTTCTTCTTATAGAATTCTTATTTACTTTTTGTCTTCTTCATCTTCCTTTTCTTCTTTTTTTAATTACTATGATTTAAGGAAAGGGATATCTATTTTACAAATTAATTTTATTTCTTTATTCTATCTTTTATAAATATTAAAAAATATTGTTACTTTTTTGTTTAATTTTTTAATTTATAATCTCTTCAAATTCTTATATTTTAAAAACTCCTATTTTTATTTTAGTTTCAATTAAAACTTGTTCCCAAAAATCTATGTCAACTGCTTCTTCGGAAGTTCTAACTTTTTCTTCAACATTCAAAATACTATCTTCTAATTCTTCTAGGTCTTTATTATCTACTATATTTCTAATAGTTTGTCTGTCATCTTTGTCTTTTATTGCACTTGTCATTCCTCTTTTTTCCTTTTTTTTATATGAAATAATAAACCACCAAAATTTTATAATATATTCCGTATTTGTAAATTTAAAAATTAATATAATGAAGATGCTTTTATTTTTTTATAATTATTACGTATACAGCTCTCAAATAGTAGGTAATTGCCTCCCAGTACTATATATCTCTTCCTTGTTCTGTATAAGATGCGATAAGTACATCTATATCTAATGTAATATCTTCAATTTATCTAGTATTTAAAGATTATACATAAGCTATGTGATCTGTATTTTTCATTTAAAGTTAAGCGACATCATCATCAACATACACTAAATATAATTAAACAAAAAAATCTACATCTTTTAATTCCTATCTATATATTCTTAGTTTGGCTCTTTGATCATTTTATTTAGCTTCTAAATTTTTATTTTTTAACTCTTATTGCAGTGCTTCTTATTCCTAATTAAGGTAAAGTGAAAATGAGAAAAAAATAAATGTATATATATTTTATAAAAAAATAGGTATGTATTATATTGCAACTCTGTTGATTTTTTGATCTTTATTTAATTATTGACGGAGTATTCTAGTTTAATTTAAAGTATTTAAATTTATTTTTATTTAAAAAAATTTTTAAGCAAATAGTTAATGTTTGTTTTTAATTTTTATCAAATTTCACCAATTATAACTTTTAAATAATGTTTTTTTAACATTTATACTTTGATAAAAATTTGAAATATTCCCTAAAATTAAATTAAAATAATCCCTCATCAATTAAACAGTGGACAAACAGAATAGACAAAAAATCTTGTATTTTATAAAAATTTATTAATTATAGTATTAAAAGTACGTTTTTATCTCGGATGGCTTGAATTCTCATTTTCTCTTTCATTTCAAGTTCAATTTATCTTTTTTTTTTGTAATTTTTAATTTCCTCCAATTTTTACTTAATTTCGTTTTCCTTTCTATCAGTAAAATTTTTGGCCCATTTTTGCTAGCCCCATTTTATTTGTTCGTATAAATTATCATCTCCAAAAGGATTATTCTCAATTTTATAACCTAATTAATTATAAAGAATTTCTTCCATTTTAATTAATTCTTAGTCTTACTTTTCTTTTATATTTATTTCCAAAACCTCTTCTACTTATCTTTCTCGCTCTTTTAGCTATTTTTTTTTAATTTCTTCTTATTCTTGTCTTCTTTTTTTTTTCTATAATTTTCTTTATTTTTTAGCAATTTCTTTTACTCTTTTTTTATGGTCAATGTCATACATATCCATTTCATCACCATCATTTGCAGAATCTTCCGATTCAGTCCTAAATATTATATAAAAAAAATATTAATTAAATACTTAAATATTTTTAATAAGATTTAGTTTAATTTATTTTATTTAATATATTAATTACGAAACAAGCCATTCAACCGAAGAAGATGAAGAATAGTATGATTATTTTTTTTATTTTTTTTTCTCTTTTTTACTTTTTTTAAATTCTGTTTGCTCTTAATTTTATTAATTATACTCCTCTTTCACTTCTTATTTAACCAATAATTTTTACTATTTATCCTGTAAATCCTCAGATTTTTAATTTTTTTCTTCTTCTTCTTCTTTTATTTTAACTTAAAAACTTAATTTTTTTTTATTTTTTTACAAATTTTCATCTTCCACATTTATTATTAAAGAAGAATCAAGTGAACAGGAAGAGGAAGAGGAGGAAGAACTTGTAGATATGTGTTTAAAATAATTTTATTCAATTTTAATTTACTACTCTTTTTTTTGCTTTCTTTTCAGCAAGATTAACTACAAAAAAGTTTCAAAAAATTAACGATATAAAAAAAGAATTAATAAAAATTTAAAATAAAAGTTATATAATTAAAAAGAATTGTAATTTTTTTACCTTAGCTTATCTTTCTTTTTCTTCGTTGGTAAGTTCTCGTTACAAATATTTATTTGGTTCCATTTGTAGCAAAATCTTTTCTATTGCTTCTTTTTCTAAATTTAAAATTTTGGCCGGGTCGACTAACCCTTCTTTATTTTCTAACAAATCAACTTATTTAAAATTAATTTTTTCAATTGATTTTAACTTTCTCTATTTTTTCTTTTCTTTTTTTTCCTTTTTCTTTTTCATTTTTTTTTATATACTATCATCTTCTAGCTTTAATTATGAGCTACACCTTTATTTTTATTATCCTTCCTCTTATTTTATGTGATAATCTTCTTGTTTACATGTTATATTTTCCAGTGAATTTTTTTTTTATGAACTATGTTGTATTTAATTTTCTTAGTTAATTTATGTATTTTAATTTTAAGAACTCTAAAAAGTGGTCTTATTTTCAAATTCTATCGGTTTTTTAAGGGATACATTTAATTCTTATTCTTTATTTTCTAAATAATGTATATTTTCTTCTCCTTTATCTTTATTTTTTAGAATAATATGATTTGCAACTTTTTCATTTTCTATTTTATATAAAATTAATTTAATTTTTAAATTATTTTATATTATTTATAAGAATATATGTTTTAAAAATTACTTTTATCTTATAACTCATCTGGTTTTATTACAACAAGTTATCTTACTTAATTTTTTTTCATATTTGTAATCTTTTACTTCAACTCTGGTTATTGGTTAATTTTTATTATATTTTATTACTTTTATTATATTTAATTCAATTCCATATTTTAATCAGATATTTAAGAACTTTATTTTAAATATTCATCTGATTAAATTTTTTTTTATAAAATATTATTATCGTTTTATTCAATTTGCTAAATATTTTATGTGTTATGAATTTATTTTTATTCTTATTTTTTATCATAATCTATCATATGTTTATTTTATGCTTAGTTTTCTATATATTCAGTAATATTTTCACTTTTTTAACTATTTTAATCCTTTTACTCATTATCAATATATTCTTAACTTTTATCTTAATTGAAATTTAGTTATTAATCATGACTCATATTTTTTATATTACTTAAACTTTATTTATTTTTAGGGATTATTGTTTATTCTGTAGAATTATCATTTTTTTCCATCGATTATTCTATATTACTAATACTAACATTTTCAATTTCCATATCATTTTATTTTTACTATTAAATTTAAGATTAGTTTATTGATTATTTTTTTTCAAAATTTTAACTTCGTTGTAAACTATCAGAGTCTTCTAGATTAATTTCTTCCTCGTCATCATCTGAATTATTAACGAAGTTTTAATTTTAATTATCAATTAAATTTTCTGATTATAAATTTTTCGAATTTCCTTACACCTATTAAATTTCTAATTCTTTTTCCTTACTTAAAGATTATGAAATAGAATTCTAAAAAACTTTTGTTTAAGCTGTTTAAATAGGATCCTTTTATTTTATTTACTCATATTTTTCTTACTGAATTGCTGTTAATAGTATAAAAATTTTTAAATTAATTATTTAATTTTTTATCAAATATTTTACAGGTATTATTTTATTAGTTTTAGATTTATAAGCTTTTTGTCGGTTGTTATAATGTTGACTTATTAGGCTTTCCTCGTAGAATATTTCTAATTGATAAAAAGTTTTTTTTCTATTATACTGGAATTTCAGATTATTTTTAAAGATGCAGCTCTCTAATTCTTACAGGGTCTTAATTTAAATAAAAATATTTTAGATATTTTTAAAAATTTTTATCTAAAATTTTACTTTATTGTTAATTAGAAATCATTATATCGCTTTCTTGATTATTTATTTTCTTATCTTCTTATAAATTTTCGCCTTAACTTGATTCTGTATTTTATTTTTATACATGAAGTTCTCTTACCATTTTTTTATTTTAACTTTCCAAAGGAAAATTATTACTATCCTAATTTTGTGTATTTAAACTTTGTTCCTTTTTTAAAAAATTAAATTAGAAATATAGTTTTTGATAAAATAGATAATTTCATTGTAAATTGTATACATTTTAAATTTATTAATTTTCTTGAGAATTTTAGTTATTTTATTAATTTTAACTACTTTCGCTTTCATCAGATGAATCCGATGATATTGTAGTTTCTGAGAATGTGGAATAGCATTTAATAGCTCCATCTTCAATTTTTAATTTCGGTTTTTTAACTACATTTTCTTCTTATTTAATTTATAGTTATTTTTCTTATCTATCTTCATCTGTATCGTATTCTTTTTTAACTAAAAAATAAAATTACAATAAAAAAATTAAAGTTATTTTAAATTTTAATTTATAAAATACCTTTATAATTTATCTTTTATCTTTCCTCACTCAATAATTCACCTTCTTCTAAATCAGAGTTTTTATCTAATATTTTATTAAAATTACTATTAGACTTTTCTTTACTATAAGATCTTGACCTGGAAAATTGTTTTTTATTTTTTAAGTTTTTGTGTGTTTTATGATTTTTTTTTGTCTTCTTATCTTTTTTTCTAACAGATTTTTCAGAAGAATTTGATTAACTTGGAAATTTTTCACTTTCTGAATATCTTTTATGTTTATTTTTTCGTTTATATTTTTAGGGAGAGTTTGATCTACTTTATTTTTTATTTTTTTTAAGTTTTTTATTCTTTTTTTCTTTCTTCTTACTCTTTTTATCCTTTGAAGAAGATTTTTAGAACCTGAAATCAAAAGGATCAATAGAATCACCAGGTTTTCTTAACCTTTCTCTCAAATATCTTCTTTACTCTTAAATATTTCTGTATCATACAAATATAATTAAAATTAATTAAAAAATATTTTTAATAAATTTTTGATTTTTTTTAATTAATGAGAAAATAACTGCACCTATCAAATTCATCCTCTGAAACAGGAGAGAAAGATTTGTCACTTTATTGCTCTTTGAAAGCCTAGAATTTATCTAATAGTTTTTTTTATGCTTAAGTATTTTTTTGATCCCCTTAACTTGTCAGTTTTATTCTTTCATTTTCCAACTTTTCTATTTCTAGTTCGGCTTTAATTCTTTCATACTAGCTTTTAAAATCATTTTTTGCGTTTTTTTATCTTTTTTCTTTTAAAGTTTCCTCTAAACTCTGTTGCTTTAACGTTCTAAGTTGAGCTTACATATTAATATTAAGAAACATTTCTCTCCTAAATTTCAACAAAATATAAATATTAAAAAAAAATTATAAATAAATTTTAAAGATATTAAATTTATTAATTTATTTAATTTTTTTACCGTTCCTGTAATTATTATTTTTTTAACTCAGCCAGCTCCTATTTTCTTTTTTTCATATCTTCTTAAGTTTTTTGTTGTAATTTTTTCATTTCTTACTAATATATTTCTTCATCAGTTAGCTTTGGTTTTTTATTTCTTTTTGATAAAGGATTATATTCAAGTTCTATTAATTTTTCTTAATTATTAATTTTTTTCTTAATTAACTCTTTTTTTTCTCTTTCTTCACGCTCCTTCAATACTTTTTATCTTATTTATTCCTATTTTTCTAAATCAGCCATTATCAGTTAAATTTTTTCATCGCTATATTTCTTCAAATTCTCATATTCCTCTTCATCTTCCTAATTTTATTTTTCTTGCATAAGTTTTCTCCTAATTTCGCTAATAAATTTAATATTAGAAATTATTATTATTCTATTTTAAAATAATTTTTTTTTTTTTTTATAATTATTTACTGTATATTCGACAATTTTAAGCCTTATTTTTATTAATTGTCTGTATTATTTTAAATAACTATATTATCTAGGGTGGATTTTAAATCAACTGCATTTTAAACTTCTAATTACTTTGAGTCCTCATTTTCAGAATCCTCTAATTCAATTGCAGAAGATTCTCCACTTTAAATATTATTTTCACTGTTTTTTTTAGATATGTTATATTAATTTTCGCTTTGCTAATTTTTTTTTTCGTTTTCACTTTCGTCTGAACTATCTCTGATTTTTTTAAGATAATTTTCCATTTTTTGTATTTATTTTTCATCATATTTTCTTTATTTTCTGGTTTCTTCTGTTTCTTTAAACTAAACCTATTAAGAAAAATATATTAAATAAAAAAATTATTATATAAATTTATTTTAAATAATTAGATTATATTATTTTTTTATTAATACATCTCTGGCTATAGAAGGTAATCTCAGTGATCTAGATATAATATTTATGTTTTTTTATTAAATTTCTTTTTCCCTTTCTTTTTGTTATTACATTTATAATTACAATTTTCTCTCGTTTTCTAATTTTTATTTTAGTTAGTTCTTTTCTTCCTCATCGTCATCTGAGCTAAAAACCTTCCCATCATCAATTTTTTTCTCCAGTTTTTATTCTTGCTCCTGAAGTTGCTTTAATTTTTTTTCTCTTACAAATAAACAAAAATTATTTAAATAACAAAAAATTGAAAATAAATATTAAAGAATAATTAATTGTTTATTAATTAATTATTTTATTTATTTACCTTTATTTTTGCATATTTTCGAGGTACTTTATAAATTATCTGTTCATTGTTTTTGTTATCCTTTATTTTTACAATAGTTTTTCGTATTACGTTAGCTCCTCTTACTATTCTTCTTCATTTCTTTTTTGTTCTTCTTCTTCAGATAAATCTCTATATTCTATTGCCTTGTCGTGAAATTTCCGGTTTTATTTTCCGAAATTTCTATTGTATTTTTTAAAGTAAAGTTCCTTTTACATATTTAATTGATAGGCCAATTCTTCTTTACTTTTTTTGCCCGTTTTTGTTTTACTAAACTTGTTTTCTCTAATTAGCGTAGATTTTTAAGTGTTATTTTTTTATTAAATTTTTTTATTTTAACTAGAGCAACTAGACGAGTGGGATGAAGAAGAATTGGTTTTTTAAAATTACGGTTTTTATTTATTTTAATTAATTTATTCTTTTTAGTTTTATTAAAAATTCTTCCTGCTTTTAGAATTTGAAGACACTGAACTCTTATCTGAGTCCGTCCAATTTCCTCTTTTATAGTTTTACAATTCCTTTTAATACTATTTTCTTTCCCTGTCTAAAACTTCATTATCTGAAGAGGATTGAAAATCCTCAAAATTATTTTTTTTATCATAATTTTTAAATTTTACAGAAAGAAGTGGAGGAGATTATGATTTTCTTTCTTTTTTATTATCATATCTATTATTTTAATTTTAATTAATTCGGGAATCTGAATCCGATTACGAAAAGTCTCTTTTTTTATTTTTATTTTTCTTTTGCTACTTAACTCTTTTCTTTTCCTTTGATCTTTCACTTCTTGAACGACTTGATAAAGAATTCGAAGAAGAACTCTGATTCTATCTATAATCACCTTTGATTTATTTTCTTTTATTCCTATTACAATTTAACCGTTTATACAATAATACTTAACGTATATACATTATATTATCGGTAAAAATTATATTTAGTAATATATATATATAAATAATTTTCTATATTACTTATTGTTTTATTAAAATTAATTATCATTTTATTGCATATTTATTTAAACTTTATCTTAAACTTTCATATTTTCATTAGTCATTTCTGCTTATCATTATTAATTATTTAAATTATCGTTAAATTAGAAACTTAAATCGGAGTTTAATTTCCAATATTATATAATTTTAAATTAATTCAAATATGAAATAATTTCTTGAATTAATGACATAGTAATTATAAAAAAATTTATGATGAATACTTAAAAACTTATCTAATTGTATTTTTAATTTTATAATTTGAATTAAATAAAACTTTTATAATCCCATGCATCTAAAAAATATTTAAATTGACATATATTAAAAATTTAAGAAAATTTGTTTTTATAATAATATTTTTTAGTATTTTTGAAATTTTTATAATTCCACTTACAAAAAAAATAATTTATATATTTGAAAACTAAACTCCGACCTTAAATTTTATTTGTTTAATCTTAATCAAGACTTTTTTTTACCATTTTTTTATTAACCTTCTCGATTTTAGTCTTTAGATTACTTAAACTACTCTTTTATTTTTCTTCTATCTATTAATTAAATGCTTTCTTTTTATTAGATTTATAATTATTTATTTTATTAATTATTATCAGGCTCATTTTAAATATTAGAACTATTTTACTTATTATCTAAAGTTTTTGCTTTAATTTTTATTTTTCCAATCATTATTTTTTTCTTTTATTAAAATTTTTAAGGATTTTAGTTCGAAATTTTTTCATTATTTGAGCCTTCATTTTTTATTGAAATTTAATATTGATTTTAAATTTAATCTATTTATTTTTCTTCATTTTTTTCATTTTACAAATCTTATGTTACTGTTTATTTTAAAATCTATCCTGTTTCTTTTTCTTTAATTTAAGAATAATTTTATTAAGATATTTAACATATTTAAGATTAATTTTTATCAGGCTGTATTTCTTATGCATTTATATGCTTTCCTTATTAACAATTATCCTATTCGAATTTTTAGTTACAAATTTAATTCATATTTATTGTAGATTGATTTGATTATAATGGTTAATTTTTTTATTTGAAGGTTGAAATTTAATTAGGTTTTTTATCATCATTTTATTCTTGATATTTATCTAGTTTTTCAATATTTTTTTTTTCTTATTTAATTTCTTATAATTTTTTCAATTGATTTGTTATTTAGTCTAATTTTGAGATTTTATTATTTTGATCCTTTTATTCCAAATTTTATTAATTATTGGATATTTATGTAATACTTCTTTTTTGTGTATTAGTTAATTTGTTATCTTACACTTATTAATTCTATTTATTTTTTTTGTCATTTTATATTAGAATTTATTTGGGGCTATCTTTATTTTAGTTTTCCAAATTTAGTGAAATTTAATTGTCATTTTACTAATTTTATAATTCCCTTTGAGATTATATTATAATTTTTTTATTTTCTTTTAAATTTGAAAATATTTGAGGGCCTTTCACTTAAGGAAGTTTACGGACGATTTTTTTTGGTTAATCTTCTTTTTAAAGTATTTTTATTTATTCATTATTTGTTTTATCTTCTAATTTTTAAATATCGAGATTAGATTAAGATAATGTTTGAGTTTATGTTTCTGTTTTATTTTACTTATCTATATCAAGGGATGTTTATGATTTTTGTTGACTAATTTTCTTCTTTCTTAAAGCAATTATTGCCTAAATATTATCGACTGGTTGCATTTTAATTATATTGTGTTTTTTTTTTTAAAAAAATTATATTTGTTTTTCAAAAATGAAATTAATTGACCAAAAATTAATTAAATAGAATACTAGTTATTTGTAGAAATTTTACTAAAAATTAAAATATACGATTTGCTAAAAATTCCATTAATATGATCATAATAAATTGTTTATTCTATATATATATATTTTAGAACACTTAGTAAATTATATAGAAATTATAGTAAATAAATGTATTTCATTTTTTTTTATTTTAACTTATAAAATTTGATATTTTTTATTTAGTGGCTACCACATAAGAATCTGTAATTACTTTAAAGTTAGTATTTTTTTATGTTATTAAATTCATCATTGATAGCATAATATTACTTCCTTACCTTTCTGAAGCGCTTTAAAAACACTACTATGATTATTCATTAGACCAATTTCTAAAATCTAATTCTCTTAACAATTTATTTCTGTGAAATTACTGTAAAAAAGTATAAACCTTGTCGCCAAACTTTTTTCCCTAGGACTAGTAATAGTTATTTTTTTAAGAATTGTCAATTAATTAGTAAGTGACGCAAGACTTTTTTCTAAAATCAACTAAAGTAAAATGAGTAATCATTTTATTTGTTTATTGAAATGGAAATCCTAGATAATCTAAGTTATCAAATATATTATCTATAAATCTAGGTATCATTTTTTTTAAATTCAATATATCTGGCTCGATATTGGAATTTTCCAAATATAAAAATTGTTTAAACTAAACCTAGAAATATAAGCATCTACTTTGTTTATTCCCCTCATTTTCCAAATATTTCATGGCGAGATTTATCATATCATCACTAAATTCATCAATCATGATCATGTCATGATAATCTTTATCAAAAATCTATAAAATTAATGAGAAATAGATATTATAAAAGTTTAATTTTTGCGAAACTTTATTTTTATAAAAATATATTAAATAGGTAAAAGATAAAATGAAACTTACCTACATGTCAAAAACTTCAGCTAATACTTTTCCTTTTCCAATTTATTTTTTTCCAAAAATTCTTTCATTTCCTATTTATAAGACATTTCCATTACTTTGATTTTCCTATTTTCTCATTTATTTTGCACTTTCTTGAAAAAATGGAGTATTATTAATATAAGATGGAGCAATTGAAATGTCATTTCTCGTTTGCAAATAAAAATTAGAAAGAATTTAGTTATTTTTTAAAATTGCTTCATATCTATGTTTTTCAGGCTACTTTACATTAAAATTAGCTTCCGATTTACTACCATATTTTTATTCATATTTTTTATTTGCGCCTAAAATAGATTCTGCTTACAACATTTTGTCTATAGAGTCTGCTAATTGCTCTTTTTTTAACATATCTTCCGAACTTTCTTCGATATGCTGAAATTTATAGTATTATTTCTTTTTTTGTTTCAGATCTTTACTGTAATTATATTTAACCTTATGTAATAAATTAATTTAATAAATTTATTATAATTAAAATATCATTTTTAAATTAGTTGTTTATTAAAATTTTATTATTAAATTTATTAACTATTTTACCTAATTCAAAAGTGAAAATATTTCTGGTTTTTTATAAACTTTATGCTAAAAATCGTTTTTTTATATAAAATCTAGAACATCAATAAATTATTTTTCTAAAGGGTCTATATTTTATGAATAAAAACTTGAAGATTATGATACTTAATCAGTGAAATTATATTTTTATTATTGATTTATCAAAGAATTATTTGATTTTGTGTTTATAGCTTAATCATTTAATGTTAATTAATTTTTGGCTTAGTTATCTAGAGCCTATAAAAAAGTACGGTTTTATCGAATAGGCTCGTCAGTTAAATTAATATTTTTATAGTTGTTATTTTTATTTTCCTCTGTTTTTTCCCTTTCCTCAGCAGTCTTTAAATATTGAAATTTTTCGTTATTATTCTAAATTTTTTTTGTAACTTTGTGGTGAGTATTTC
Source organism: Pseudocohnilembus persalinus (assembly GCA_001447515.1). Classification (NCBI taxonomy): domain Eukaryota; phylum Ciliophora; class Oligohymenophorea; order Philasterida; family Pseudocohnilembidae; genus Pseudocohnilembus; species Pseudocohnilembus persalinus. The sequence continues at coordinate 175,801 of LDAU01000155.1, read as the reverse complement.
GAAATTTATTATTATTATCGAATTGCTATTAATTTTAAAATGACTAGTCTGAATCTAATAATTAAGTAGTTTATATTCTAGATTTTTCATTTTTTAAATAAATGTCTTCTAAAGTTTGCTAAACCAAATCATTTCCTTATATAATTTTTCTCCTTTCTGAAATAGGAGGGTTTTTAAATTTTTCTTTCCAATTTATATTTTCTCCTTCGTCTTCTTATTTATTTAAATCCTTCTATGTTATTTTAAAATTATTGTTTATAATACTTTATATAAATTTTTAAAATAATTAAAATTATTACTTTTTTAAAATCATTTATACTTGTCTAGGTATTAACAGTTACTTTAAATTTTTTAGGGGCATATTATTGATATTTTTCCTAAAGAAATTACTTGTATTAATCATCTAAATGCGGGATATCTGGATTTACCTCAACTTCATTCTTTTATTAATCTTATATTTCTATCATATTTTATTCTGCACGATTTTCTATAAAAATTGAAAAATTGAAATAAAATTAAAAATTAATTTAATTAAAATTCATTATATCAACCTGCGTCTTTTATAAAAGTTTCTACAACTTTTTAATTAGGGTCTTAAATAGAATTTTTAAAATTTTCTACCAAATTAACAAGATTTTTATAATTTTTTTGCGCATTTTTTAAAAACTTTTTATCTTCTTTTTACAATTTAAGAGCATCGTCTAATATTTTTATCTGTTATTCTAATTCAGCTTAAGCAAGTTGTTTTTTTTAATAAGATATATAATCCAACTAGTCTTTTACACCATATTCTTCTAATTCATCCCTTTAGTCGTATAATTTTTCCAATAATTGTCTGTATTTTTCGCCATTACTTTTATGGTCTTGGTTATAATAAATTAAATCGTGACTAGCATCTTAATCGGAATAAGTATTATTTAAATCATCTTCATCACTTTTTACACTTGGATGGTCGATATCATAAGTTGCCAATTATTTTTTTAATTTTGGAGGTACAATTTGACTGTCATCTTATTTATTACTTATATTTGTGCTACTCGGCTTAAAAGAGGTTTAAGTTTGAAATTTCAGTCCATCTATGCCAATATTTGGAGCGTTGGCTAATTTATGCGATCTAGGTATAGTGTACTAAATTCCATCTTTTTAAGGTTAGTCATTGCTATCTACGTCTAAATTATTCTGTTATTTTCTAAGGTCTTGATGAAAGGCCTTTTAAAATTAGCAATTTTAATTCAAAAATTTAGAAAAAATTAGAAAAATTAGATATTTAAATATAAATACTTTGGGTTTGTATGGTTTTTCTGTACTTTCCTCGTATTGATCACCTGGTTTTACAGATACGTGGTTGGTTCTTAATTTAAAATATTATCTTTACTCAAACTCAGGTTTTATTTTTATGTACTGCATTTTCAATAATAACCAAAGTAACCTATCTTTCATTTATTTTTTTTCTTCTTCATTATTAAAGTTTATCTATTCATAACTTCTTGCATTTAAAAACTTATACCTAATTTATTTAAAATGTAAAAAATAATGATAAATACTTTTAAAAGATAATTAATATACATATAATAGAACGACATTATTCCACAGTCTCCTTTTGCATCTCTATTAATTTTATAATATGTATATAAATCTGATAAATCTATATCAAAATCACCAATATAAATGTCTTTTAAGTCTTCCAAGTAGCTATCTTTGCTTTTTATATCCTGAAAAAAAAAAACAAATAAAATCTTATATCGTAATAAATAATAAAAATATAATTTACTTTATTATATCTGAAATCGACTATACATCCTCTTCCTATTTTTGGTTCAGTTATGAATATTACCCATCTTTTAAAATTTTTTATAATATAAATAATAAATAAAATGCAAATATTTACTCATATAATAAAGAAATTATTATAAAATAAATAAATAAAAAAAAATACTTTTTGGAATATTTGACTAATAGAAAAAGGAATTAAAAGGCGTCTATATCTGGCGTTAATTGATCTTATAAAAATTCCGGCCATTGTAGCCTATATGAAAAATATTCGTCTGATTCATCATCAACCTTTATATATGCCATTGCCAATTTTCTCATTAGTTTTTTTTAATTTTAATAAAGTATATAATTTATAAGAAATTGCATCATTTTTTGGGTAACTGCTTCATTAATTTCAAGTATTTCTACGTCTTCGTAGGAAAGTTATATGTCAAAATGTTAAGAAAAATTTTGCTTTAAATCTATTGGCTTGGCCTTTTTATGTTGTTATAATAAAAATTAATACTCATCTTCATCATATTGCTCTATTAATGGAAGCAATTTGTTTTCTTCCTGGTTCATTTCTTCTTCTCGCTAATTTCGTTACTCCAATCTATCTTGTAAATGTTCTTCACTTTCATTATCAGCCTAATCTTAAAGATCAGTAATAGGTTTTCTAAATATAAAAATTTAATTTATAAAAAAATATTCTTATTTATTTTTATTAAATAAATATTTGGTTTAGATTTGTAATATTTATTTACGGGACAGTTTTCAGTTTTTCATTGATCATAAGTTTTAGTTTTAAAATTAACAGTAAAACTCTGTCTTTTCCAGTTTCAAATTCGTATTCAGAAACATTTAATTAACTATGTTTTGCTTAAGTAATGAATTTATACAGATAAATAAAATAGTAAAATCTAGTATCTTAAGAATCACTTATTTCTGTCATATTTTTTACCAAACAAGTCATGTTAAAATATTCAATGTTTAAATCATAAAGTTCATTATATATATCAACTAACAATATTTTAATAATTTTCATGGATATATTTTTATTTATAAAGTTTTTTATTACCCATAGTATCAAATGAGTCTTTTAAGGTTTTATTTTTAGGGTTTCTATGAAAGTCTATAAGAATGGACTCTTTTTTTTTCAAATTTGAGATTAATAAAAACCACTAGTCATTTGGTTGTTAAACCAGTGAAATTAAAAATTTAAATGGCTCTAAATTATAAGATTTTACTAAATGTTTCTTATTTTATTCAAAAAGTTAGAAATCTAATTCATCAGCAGTTGTTTTATTAATTTATATGGTGCTGAATAAAATTCTTTAATTTCTTATTTCGCTAAAAATTTATAAATAATTAACTAGTAAAGTCATTTATTCATGGTCAATTTAAGCAAAATCTTCAATATTTTAAACATCCTCTGTATTAATTACAGTTCCCCTAATAAAATAAGTAAATAATTGATAAAAGCAATTAAATTTATATGAAATTCATTTATTATTATAATAATTTATTTTACCATAAATTTAAAAATGGATCTATAATATACTTTGATTTTAAATATCTTTATTTTAATTTTTCTAAATCATCGGGGTCATACTCATCTAATTTTGGATAAATTTCTTAATTATATTTTATATTTATTTTTGATTTTTTAACTTTATTTTCCTATTCTTAATCTTCAGAAGCGCCTAACTATTAAATACTTTATCCCTTTAAGTTCTTTTATGAGCTTATTCCATTGGCTTCTTGAGCGTTTTTATAATTTTTTATGCTTTTTTATGTATTAATTAATGATTTTCCCTTGTTTATAAATGCCATAATAAGTTTAAATAATTTTTTTTTATTATATTCTACAAAAAAATAGTTATTATTTACTATCATAAGTTAGTAAAAATAATTAACATTAGAATAAATAATAAATATTAAAATAAAGTTTTATATAAAACTATTTAAATAATTATTTATGCTATATTTTTTAAAATATAAATTGTAAAAAATGATTTCAATTATTTTTTAAAAATGAAGTATTAGAATAAGTTATTGACAAACCTATTATTTGTAATTAAAATATTTTAAATTACAGTAATTTTAAAATTTAGATTTTACTTAATATTATAAATTACTTATAATCTATAAAAATTTATTTATTAAATTTTCTTTTTCTATTATTTTATCAAAATTAATAACAAAAAATAAATATAAAAATATTTTTTACTTATAAAAAATAAAACCATTTATTTTATTTAAAAGATAAAACTTTTTTATTGCTTATAATATTGAACCAAAAAATTATTTAATGGCTAATTAAGAACCTGAAGTAATTATTGGAAACTATAGAATAGGTATTTATAAAAATTAGATAGATTTTACATTTGGCAATAAATACAAAAATTCCATTATAATAAAAATTAATTTCAACATGATGTTAATGTATTATTAAAATTATTTAGGTAAAGTTATTGGAGAAGGAACCTTTGGTAAAGTTAGAATTGGTATACATACAATTACAAATGAAAAAGTAAATCAAATTAAATATTTTAATATTATTAGAAATCTTTAGAATAATTTTTCGATAGAGACAATAAAAACATTTAATAACTAAATAAATTTATATTTTTGAGATATTATATAAAAATTTAGAAGACTTTAATTATAATATTAAACCGATTTAATTTATATTTTAATCAATATGATATAGGTTGCAGTTAAAATTTTAGAAAAATCAAAAATAGTAGAATAATCGGATGTTTCAAGAATAGCTAGAGAAATACATATTATAAAAATGTTGAGACATCCTAATATAATATAATTATATGAGGTAATTATTTATTAGCACTCAATTATTAATGAGAATAATACATTATTTTTTAACAATAATATTATATCCTATTTAGATAATTGAAACTCAAGAATAATTATACTTAATGATGGAATATGTCGAAGGGGGAGAATTATTTTAACATATAGTTGACAATATTAGGTAATATAACTTTTATAATATATATAATTTTTATTTATTTAATTTTATAAACTTTCGCAGAGTAAATGAAAAAGATGCATGCTAATTTTTCTTACAGATAATTGCAGGGATCGAATACCTTCATAAACATAATATAGTACATAGGTATGCCTTTTAAATAAAATATTATTTTATGAAAAATTTAAAATAACTTAATATTTAGGGATTTAAAACCGGAAAATTTATTACTAGACCATAATAAAAACATTAAAATTGTAGATTTTGGTTTATCTAATACTTATAAAGATGATGAATTGCTTAAAACGGGTAAATTTAAATATTTATCGAAATAATTTAATTAAAAATAATTATTAATATATCAAATATAATAGCATGTGGTTCGCCATGTTATGCTGCCCCAGAAATGATAGCTGGTAAAAAATACAGCGGATTAAAAGTTGATATATGGAGTTGTGGAATTATTTTATACGCATTAATTTGCGGTTATCTACCTTTTGAGGATTAAAATACCAATATTCTATATAAAAAGATTGTTTCTGGATAATATCAATTACCAGACTGGATTTCCAGCAATGCAGAAAATCTATTATCAAAAATTTTAGATACTAACCCGCAAACAAGATACAATATCGAATAGATAAGAAATCATATATGGTGTATAAGTAATGGAGATTTTATACCGTAACCAGGAACAATAGTTGCTAAGGAAAAGGTAGATATAGAAGAAAATATTATATAATAAGTTAGTCAAATTATTAAAGTTGATTTATAAGAAGCTAAAAAACAAGTTGCGAATAATAAACATAACAATATTACAACAAGCTACTATTTGTTATTAAAAAAATTTATCAAAGATGGAAATACTCCCTAATTTGTAAAATATATTCAGCACTCGGAACAAACATCAAGCAGTTCATTTTAAATGAGTTAAAATGCAATGCAATAACCAAATCAAAAGCAATTATCTTAAAAATCAGAATAAGAATAATAGTAATAACCATAAAATTACAATCATTTAGATAGAAACTATTCTATGCCTACTAATAACAGTAATTTAAAAGAGGGAAGCAGTTAAATTAAAATTCCCTAGAAATTAACTTTAAATTCAAATTAAATGTATAGCTAGGCGCCTTAATCATAAATTAACACGAAAACCCCTGATTTACAAGAATTTGTGAACGAAATTTTTCAAAAAAATTAAAATAATACACAAAAACCTCAAATAAAGGATTAAAATAATTATTAACCAAATAAAAGATACTCTTAATAATAAAAGAATGATTATTTTTAAAATAGCTAATATTAAAATAATTAAAACTAACCAGCGCCAGTAATAGATTTCACACCAGCCACAATAAATGGAGATTAAGTGCAAAAGTAAAAAGAGTTATAAATAGACGATATTCAAAAAATGTTAAAAGAAGATTAATCAAATAGTAACAGTTTTGTAGATAATTTATAATTTAGAAATAATTAAAATGAAAGTTCAAACAATTCATAAGAATTATTCGAAAAGAAAAAATTCGCTTAAGTTAATGTGGATGAACATTAGGACTATGAAAATATTAATAAACCTAGCACTCAACAGATTCTTGATAAAAATGATATATTATTAGGAAATAAAATTAATGCAAATGGGGGCTTGAATTAATCTTTACACTCAGTTGATAATTTAAATTAAGAAGATAAAAATTAATAAATAAGTAATAACTAATTGCAAAGTGAGTACTACAATTTCCAAAAAAAATAGAGTTACGAAGATAATAGCAATGGAAAATATTTAATAAAGAATTTTGATTAACTTGACAATTAATAATATTTTCCCAGAGAAAATAACAACTAAAATAATTATTATAGGTAAGAATTTTAAGATTCTCCAATTCCAGCACCTAAAAGTTAAATAACAAATTAATATTCTGCTTCTTATTAATATGAAAATAAAAATAGTAAAAATAAATAAGATATACTGATATAATCTGAATATAATTAAGATTTTAGAAAATAATAATCTCATGATATAGGTTCCTAAAAGTAGGAAGGTAATAAAAATTAAGATACAAATAAAAAGTTAAATTTAGACCAAAATTATAGAAATGGTAAAACTCATCGATAGTCTTATACTTCTAACGGTCAGTAGAGGTATTAAATTTCTCCGCAAATAAATTAAAGAAAAAAAATATCTAAACCTGACATTTTACACTCTTACGATAACTACTTAACTAATAAATAAAAATAATCTAATACTGAAAATTTAAATTAAAATTATAATTAGCTATCTGTGAGGTTAAAAAAAAGTAAGGATTCCAAATCTGTAATATATTTTAAAATTTAAATTTATATATAAATATTTTCATTTTTTTAACATATTGTTTGAGATTATAATAATTTTAATTTATTTTTATTTCTTGTTTTTAGAAAAATAAACCTTTTTAAATTGGGAATATTACTTTAGATTTGTAATAAAAACATAATGACAAAAATTTATTTTAAAGAAATAAAATAAAATCGCTTAATGATTAAGACAAATATTAGATACAATCAAGTACTAAATAAAAAGATAAGGTAGTGAATAATTTATAAAAGTCGATGAATATAAATAAACTATAAGAATAGGAGTATTAAAAAAATTAAGACTAATTATGCAATTAAGAAAAAATATAGCTTCAAAATTTCATTGCAGGAGATTAAAATGATTTAAATAATAATTATAATAAGATAGTCTTGGAATAAAATGGTCTTAAAAAATTGAATGAAACTCCTAATAAATAATAAAATACAATAAAATAGAATTTAAATTAATAGTTTCAAACTTATTCCTCTAATAAGAAAAAGAACTACCATCATTAATAATCCATTTCAATTTCAGATTAAAAGCATAGTTAACCCATATAAGCACACTAAGTAAAATTAAGTAATAAAGTTAAAATTAAAATTAAAATATTTCTATATTTTTTACAACAATCTACATATAATTATAATTTTATTTATAATAGATAAAGAATAATAAAATAACAATAAAAGTAATGATAAATTAAATAACAATCATTTATTTGATCAATATTACAATTAAGATACAATTTAAAATATTCCAAAATAAAATCGAAATATAGATTATAAATTTGCATCTTCTTATAAAAGTTAGAAATCTGACTTTTCTAATAATTTATCTAAAAGTCCAAATAATAAACAAAATGATCATTTTTAATAAATAAATGAGAGCAATTAATATTAAGATTATGATATCAATAAAAATTAAAAGTAGATTAAAGGACAATCACGAAAAAATTAACAAGATATTAATATAAATTAAAAAATAAATACAAACGAAAATAAAAATTTTAGCCAAAAAAATTATCTACCTATTAATAATAATGATGCGATAAATGTCAGTAAAAATTAACAAGATATATTAAAGGTTACTTAAAATGATTTAAATTAGTAAATTACTAGCCCTAGTGCGAAAAAATAAAATTAATAAAGGTAAAAATTTCTTTAAATTTATTAATTATTTTAAAAAATTTATATTATATAAATTAGAAAAAATTTGCTATCTTAAAAAAGTCCCAAATCTTAACACAGTAATAATAATATTACTCAAACACCAGAGAGTATAAAAAGTAATGGTAAGATTAATAAAAATATATAAAATTCATAGAGATATAAATCTTAAATAAGTCATGAGTAAGAAGTTTAGAAGGAGATTTAGAATTTGAATAAAAAGTTAAGAAATATAAACAAAGGTTCTTAGGGAGCGGATAATTATAACATATTAGAAGATAATAAATATAAAAGCATTAGTTAAGATTCATAAGAAAAATTAATGACAAAACCCAAAAACAATAATAGTAATTTTCATGAGTTTTTCTAAAAAATGACTTCCTCTAATTAATCAAGCAGAAATATAAAATAAAGTAATAAGAATTTCACTCATAATACATATGGTACATAACAATGTAATACATCTATGGATAGAATTAATTTTAACAATGACTAATTCTATGGAAAAAATGGAAAATATATAAATAACTAAAAAAATAGCTAAAATTACAATAATAGTATAAATAATTTATCACAATAGTCATCATAAACATAAAGTTAAGTATAAAGTTAAAATTAAAGTTTAACATAAATAAAAACTCCTATCCATATTCCATTTAGCAGTAAAATTTCCCTCTACGATTAATCATAGCCATCTGGAAAACTTTTATAGCTTTCTCATAGAGTGTAATTAAATATTATATATAAATTTACGATTTATACACATATAATTAATATAAGTTAAATGATTATATATTTTAATATTTTTTTAAATAAAAGTGAAACCTCATCTTAAAGAGCTTAACAAAATTAGGATGGTAAACTATAAGGAAAATAAAAAGTGTACAAATAAAAAAATCTTAAAAATATTGATTTCGAATAGTTTAATCTGAAACCTTAATAAACTCCGAAAGGGTCTTAAACTATGTCGCATTCAAAAAATTTAAAATCTGAACTACAATAACATTTTGAGTAATTTAATAAGATGACTAATAGTAATTATTTTAATACCAAATCGACTAAAAAATAAATAAGTACTTATGATAAAAATAAAAAAAAATAGTCTTAATCAACTTCTAAAAAAAGTAGTATTTCTTTTCCTGAATAGAAAAACTAAAATTAGAACCCAGTATAAAATTTCAAAAAAATTGATATTTCACAAACTGAATTTATTTCCCCTAGATAAGAGATTAACCAAATTAATATTCATAGATAAAGTTGTAATTATTAAAATTTAAATATAAAAAATTAGAGTATATTTAAATTTATATAATTTTTTAATAAAATATTTTATTTAAAAGCAATTTCTACTCATAGTGGTCCATTTAATTTGAGATGTATTTCTTATAAGCATCCAAAAGTTTAACTTTAAGACATTATAAAGTCTTTAAAGTAATTTAAAATAGAATTTAAACAGGTAAATAAAAGATTTAATTAATATATATATATATTAATATTATAAATAAAGTCATATTAATATTGTCGATTTTTTAATGAATAAAATATAACAGCCCTTAACTTTAAAATTTATTATAATACCCTTTATCTTTTTATATAATCTAATAAATAAAAAAAGCTAAATTTTAATTGCGAAAAATAAATAAAAGCACTATAATAACTTTTATTTTATAAATTAAGAAAATTTATTTTATAAATTAATTAATTTATTTAAATATTTTTACAAATTTACTATCAAATTATAGATATAATTCTAATTAATTAGAAGTGTATGATCAAAAAAACAATAAACAAACATCCTACACTATCAATATATAATAATTAATTTTTAAAAATAGACCAACTTGTATGAAATAGAACTATAAAAAAACTAAGTCAAATTTACTATTTAAATTAAATTATTAGAAAAGACTGATAATTTGTACTATATACATTTCCATAAAACTATTGGAGACCACCTTAAATATAATAATTATTGTAATATGCTTTTAAATAGCATTTCAAATTGATATTTATAAATAATTATATATTTATATATATTTACTTTATTAAATTTAATAATCATTTCAATTTACTTTTATAATAACATATGCATTTTATTTTTAAACTTGGTATTATTTTCAATTTTTTTATTATAAATTTATAAATATATACCTAAATATAATGGATTTTTAATTATTAAAAATATATTAAAAGCATCAGCAAATGGAAATCTATAATAAGTGTATTTATATTTAATATTAAATATTAACTTCTAAATAGCTTAAATGTAAAGAAGTTAACAATAAAAACTCTAAATAAAAAATTAATGTTGTTTAATAATTAAAATATTGGATTAGAAATTTTAAAATAAATAAAATTATTTATTAAATTAAAAAACAAAATATATTAATAAAATAAAAAATTTTCTTTTCAAAATGAATAATTAAAAAACACCATATCAATAATATTAATAATTTCAAGATTAATAGCAAGATTAATTCTAAAATATTAAAACTTATACACAATAATATAAACCCAGCACAACTTCCCAAATTTAAACTGATCATACTAATAATATAGAAGAATGTGGAATTTCAAATAAAAAAGTGTATCAATAAAACAATCAGCAAAAGTAATTTAATATTTTTAATAATATATAAATTAAGCACAAATGTTTAAAATATATATAATCTTTTCTTTATCATATAGTGCCAATATATAAACTTATAGTTATATAGAGTAAAAAAGTAACCAATCTTAAACAAATTCTACTTAATCTTATTTAGGGATAGAAAAACAAAGAGTTAAATACAATGTTTAATAAAATAAACATTAAGACACAAATAACACCAATATAGTATATTAATACCTTTTATTTATTTTATTTTGAATGATAAAAATAATATTTTTTTTATAGAACTTATCTAATAAAGCTTCTTAAATCTTAAGAAAATCATAAAATAATAATTATAATCAGTTATATAGTAAAGATTAATAACAAGGATCAATTTATTAGTAAGGATAAATTACTAGTATTAAGTAAAATAGTCAAAAGGAATTAATTTAAAATTAACCTTAAAATCCTTTTTTAAAAAGAAGTTTAAGTCAAATTAATTGCACAGCTACAGTTAAAGATGATAACAATAATCTTCACGATAAAAACAATAAATAAGCAGTATTCGAAAGTACAATTCAAAATAAATCTACTGCTAATTTGATTGAAAATTATAAAGATGAATATAAACTAGATTAAAATATTATTTAATAATAATATAATAATGAAGATAATGACTAGAAAAATAAATAAAATGATGCAATACAGATTTATAAATATTAAAATTAAGATAATTAAGATAATATCTTTAATAATAATAGTTAAAATTATCAGTTAGCTAATAAAAATATAAAATTATAAAATAATAATATAAAATATGATACTTTTTCGCAAGTTAGAACCCATTCTTAAATAAATTAAGACCTATAATATTATTAAAATCAATAAGAAATATATAATTTTAGTAATCAAGATTATTAGAGTCAAAATTACGAACATCACGGTTCAAATTATAATAACCGAAATTAAGAAAATGTTTAAATATAAAAAAATCCATCATATTCCGATGATTTAGTTTACTCTAGCCCAAGTTAATGCTAATATTAGATTAAAAGCCAAAAATAAGACAAAGAAGGTAATACTTTTAATTAAATTATAAAATTATTTTGGTAATATAGTAATTTGTTTTCAATATAAAGAATTAAACAAAAACTATTATACATAAAATACTTAAAACGTTGAATAAGATAATACTAATTTAGATTAGCCCTATAATTTTAAATTTTAGACTTAGTAAAATTAAAATGATTAAAAAAATAATGAAAATTAAATAAATTCAAATTCTATTGAAAAATTTTAAACTCAAGTATAAAATAAAATTAATTTAATGTCAAGAGATTCAGTAGATGAAAACGTAAAAAAATTAGATTAATAGATATCTGAAATGTTTTCAAGATTTGAAAAATAATCAAGCATCATTAATAAAAAGAGTGATTAAATATTAAAAAATTCTTGTGAATAAGAATAGAATTAAGCTGAAATTTAAAAGGATAAAATTTAAGAAAAACAAGAATAGTTTAACAAATAATAATAATAAAATTAATTTTAATTTCTAAATATTTAAGAGCAAAATATTAAAAATAAGACTGATAATGTAGGTTTAAGTGTATAAGAATAGGTATCAGATTAAGAGATTTAAAATCAATTAAAAAAAAGATATGATTCTATTTAATCTAATACGTCATTTAACTCTAATAATTAATAAGAAGACTTTTATGAAGGCATAAATAAAATTGTAGAATAAATTTTTAAAACTTCAAATAATTAAGATATAATTAAAGGTAGTTTAAGTGATTTAGAAAATGAAATTACAAAAAATTCTTAATAGATAAATTAAAGTTTATTGGATAGCATTAGAGGTAAAATCAGATAAGATTCTTGCAATAATTAATAAAATTAGGATTTAGCGGAATAAAAGGAAAATAAAAGTTTAACTTAAACAATTAAATAAGATAAAAATACTTAATAAGAAATTTAAGATAATGATGAAAATAATAAAACTATCGAAAATTAGTTTTAATAAAGTATCACTAATGACCAAAATAACAGAGACTATATTTTACCTATAAACAATAAAAATTAATTAATTTAAAAATAAGATATAAAAATAATTCAGGTATTTAGCGAAAAATCTAATTAAAATTTGAATAAGTCAAATTAAGATATTATTATATAAAATTACGAAAATTTAATTGAGTAGTTTAAATAGTCATAAACCAACGAATAAATTCAAAATATAGAGGAATAAAAAAATATTTAATAAAATTCAGGAAAAAGCATAGATTAAGATATCAATATGCAAGAGTAAACCGAAGAATTAGATTAAATTGTATTAAAATATGATAATTCGCCAGAATAAAAAAATTAAGATAATAGCTAACATAACGAATCTGCAAATTAATCATTATTTAATGATTAATAATAATAAAGGGAAAATAATTAAAAATAATAAAATGAAAAAAATTTAAAATAACAAAGGAATATAATTTGCCATGATTAAATTTAAAAAAATGAAAATCTATAATCTAGGGAAAATGAAAAATAGTAAAGAATAAAGTAAATTGAAAATATTTTAGATTTACTTAAGAAGGGATAAAATTCTATTCATTCATCTTAACAATAGTAATGTCACTCGTAAAACAGTTAGTATAGTAATTAAAAATTTTAAGAAATAAGCTTGAAAAATTCACTTATTTAAATTTAAAGTGAACCAGAAAATAATTATAATTTTTAATAATAACATGAATAATAAGAATAAGAAAATTAAAAAAAATGCTAATAAAGCTAATTTTTAAATGATCTTTTTGCATCTTTTGGTGTGAATTAAAATTAAGTAAAATTTGCTGAGTAATTGAAACAATTAAACCAAGAATTTAAAGAAAGTCAAAAACTATCTGTTAAATAAAATACTGAAGCTACAAATACTTCATAAGAAAATTTATAAAAAGATTAAAGCTTTTAAAATGATAAATATGAATAAGAAAAAAATAATAATAACAAAAATTAATTAAATTAAATCTGTTCGGAATAAGATAGCAATTTAGACAGCAACTAATTAAAAAATAAAATATTAGAAGGGGAAAACCTGACAGAATAAGAGTAATTAGATCATTAAAGATTTATGTAATAGTTGTAAGAAGAATATATTTAAATAACAAAAAATTCAACAAATTTAAGTGATAAATCTGATAATAATTAACATTCAATTAGTAATAAATAAAATTTAAATGAATAGTAATAGTAATTGTAATAATAAGATGAAGAAGAAAATGAATAAAATATTTAATAGTCATTTAATGAAGGTCTATAAAAATAACATCATTAAATATTTTATAATAAAATCAAATCATTTAATTCTCATATTTAAAATCATTCTAAACAGTAAACATAACACGAAAAATCAGAAAAAAATAATTAAGTAAAGGAAATATCGTTCAACAATACTAATAGCAGCAGTCAAGTTTTCATAAATCAAGAAGGAAAATAAAATCATTCTAATATTTAAGAAAAAATATAGTAAACACAAAAACAATTAAATGATATTTCAAACTATTCGGGTAAAGTTTAAAAAAAAAATTTAATTTTAAATATATATGATTAATTAATTATTTTATTAATTAAGGAAAGAGTAATTTTAGAAATAAAAATAAAGATACTTACCAAAATAAATAATAGGTAGATGATTTATTTAACAATTTATACAAGGATGCATAAAGACGGTAAGAACAAAAATAATTAAGGGAGCAGTTGAAAAAAGAAGAATAAGAATTAAAGGAAGTAAAAAATAAATTAATAATATCTATATAAATTATATTTATTTATATCATAAAATTTTAAAAATTAAAAGTTAAAAGACATAGAAGAATAAAAGTTATTGAATATAGAAATGAAATAAAAAGCATTGTAAAAGTAAATATATTAAAAATAAAAGAGAAATAATAGTGGAAATAGCTACAATCATATAAACCCAAAAATTATATCATAATAAGATTATAATTAAAATAAAAAAATAAGCCTGAATAATTTTGCTTAAAAACAGAATTTAAATATAAATAATGAAGGAACGGGATAACCCTCACCATAAAATGTTTATAGGAGTTTAAGTAATAATAATCCTGAAAAAAGTAGTTAAATTTATACATCAACTCCGTAATCAATTGTAAATTAAACATTGCATAAAAAAAGCTAAGATATTGGATTTTTTAAAAGAAAAAGCAAATCACCAAATTTGAGAGAATACTTATAAAAAAACTATAGGTCTAAATCTAATTACTCAAATTAACCATAAATACAAAAAAAATAAAGTTCTCCATAAATTGATAGCCAATTAAAAAATGAAATGTCATAGGAAAATAAAAAATATAATATAAATGATGATAATGGAGATTTAGGCTAAACTAATAATTAAAAATAAAACATTGACCAATATTCATTTAATACACCAAATAAATAATAGTAGTAGTAAACATAAAAAAGCTTTAACTCAGTTGCAAATTAAAAAAAATAAAATTTTATTTATACAAATTAGAAAAGTCTTAAATAAAATTTCACTACCTTTAAAGCTTAAAATAATAACAATAACAGAATTAATACTAAATAAAATAATTAAATACATTATGAAAAATCATCCAAATCTCCTATTTCTAATATAAAAAATTAGTACCTTTAAAAATCTTATTCATATATAAATTCAAGTACCCCTAAAAGGGTTTAAAATGAAAATTCTTAAAATTTTAATTATGAAAATAAATAAGAAAAATAAACATCCCAAAAAACAACTGAATATGGGTCTCATATTTAAAATTAGAAAAGTTATGTAAAAATTACACCATCTAAATAAAAGTTTTAAAGTTAAGTAGCCAAAATATAAGGAAAAGTGCCTGAATTTTAGTATTTTAAAAAGAATTCATATAGTTAGGCGACTTTTGCAAATCATAAAACATAAAAATAAAGAATTAATAAAAGTCAAAATATCTAAAAAGATGTTTATTTATAAAATAAAAAGTAAATGGACTCTATAAAATTTGCCAACAATAGTCCTTTAAAATAAAATTCACAAGATAATAACAATAATTTATCGATTCAGTATTGTTTTACGGAACCAGAAGAAAATTAGGGTATTTCATAAAATCAAACCGAGTAATTTTTTAATTTGAATTCTTCAGATTTATATTTAATTTAAAAAGAGAAGTAATAATCATCTCAAAATTTAATAAATAAAATTTAAGAAAATGCGAAGTATAATGACATAAGCATGGAAATAAATTGCATATCCTAGAATTTTAATTAAAATTCTTCAGATTTTTCTGCTCAAAAATAAAATGATAAGGGCAAAATTTCAGAAAGTAAAAAATAAGAATATATTGAATTTAAACCAAAAAATGTATTTAGCAAAAATAAATATTAAAATAGTTTTAATGAAAATTTACCTGAAAAAAAAAATGACATCACTGAATTAAGTTATAATTCGTAAGTTGAT
Source organism: Pseudocohnilembus persalinus (assembly GCA_001447515.1). Lineage (NCBI taxonomy): Eukaryota > Ciliophora > Oligohymenophorea > Philasterida > Pseudocohnilembidae > Pseudocohnilembus > Pseudocohnilembus persalinus. The sequence goes on along the minus strand of LDAU01000155.1, from coordinate 159,484 downwards.
AATTTAAGTAGTAATAATAATATATTATAATATAAGAAATAAGGTATTGAAGAAAAGGAAATCGAAGATAAAAAAAAAATATAAGATTCTTCTTAAGATAATACTACTAAATAAATAGATATGTAGGAATTTATGGGTTATTTATAAGAAAATTAAGATTTTTTATAGTTCATGATGTAGAAATATTAGGAAGATAAATAAAAAAAACAATAAAAATAGTAATAGGAAAAATAGTGAATAATAACAAATAAAAATTAATTTATAAATATAATAAATCTTTTATCCTTATACTATTTATTTATTAATTAATAACTTCAAAGAAATTATTTATAATTCCAATTTTTTAATATTCCTATAAATAAAAATTATTTATATGATTTCATTTTCTAATTAATAAAATAATAACATATAAAATTTATTAAATAAAAACAATAAAATTCTAAAATTAATAAAATTTCTTACAAATATTAAAAATAAAATAAAAATAAATGGAATAAAGTAGTTATAATAATTATATTGACTAGTCTATAAACAAATCATAAATAAATAATAACTTTAGAAATAGTAAATTATATAATAAAATACCTCTTAAAATTTATAGAAATTATTTGTTTATATCATTTATTTTCAATTTTATATATTTAAAATAGAAAATATTTAAAGCTATAAAATAAGATCTTATTCTAATAATTAAGTTAGGTAAATATTAAAATTTCATTTTAATTATTTATAATGTCTTTATTTTAATTTTCATGAAATATTTTTAGGCCTTTATCCGCTGCATAAAGAAAGAATATAAATTAAACTTATCTAGGATAATAAAATAATAAATTATAAGTTTACTAAAATACGTTAATTGATAAAAGTAAGGATTAAGATAATATTAAATAAAATGGCAATTAAAAGATTTTTTCTTAAACTATTACAGAGGTTGGAAGAAATAGATAACCAACATAATTTTAAATTAAAAAAAATACTTTAACTGTAGTTAGAAATAATAAAAATACTTCTAATAGTGAGAGTAAAAGAAAAAAATAATAAAAAAATGTGTTAATAAATAATTTACCACATTAACTGCAAGCAAGTGAAATAATAAATAAATAATATAATAATGCAATTTATAATTCATAAAGTGATCATAAGCCAATCATTTATAAATACAGTGACATAAATTAGTAATTTAAATCTCATAAAAGAAATTCTCATCAAAATTAATCAACATAGGAGGATGATGATTCTTATTTTGATAAAGAAGAATAATTTGTAGACAATTAATATTAATAGGAGGAAATAAAAGAATAAAATAACCTTCATACAGATGATATTCAAAATTTGGCAGAAAAAAATAAAGACTTATACCATTAATCTGAACCAGACAGTCCTTATTTAGATTATAATAAAAATGCTGCTGAATTTTAAACTGAATTAAAAAATAAATCTAAGAATAAAAAAAAAAGGGGGATAATTTAAAAAATGAGAAGTTAAAATTTGCGATAAAATAAAAAAAATACAATTTCAATTGATGAATTAATTAGAAGTGGAAAGGGTGGCAAATACAGTGAACAGATGAAATTATTTGAAGAATTTTAGGAATTAAATAAAAGAGTTAATTTAAAGAATTACATTAATTTTTAAATGCCATTTGGCGGAAAAAATGAAAATAATAATAGTTAAGTTTGGGTTGATAAATACCTTGCTTAGTATGAAAAATTTATCCATGAATTAAAAAAGAAAATGTAAGAATCAGCATAAATATAATACGAATTAGAAGAAGAAAATTATAACCTTTAATATTAAATTTCAGATATACAATCAAGAAGTGAAATGCAGTAACAAAAGGTATATATATATAAATATTGGATTGAATTAATAATATTGTTATTATTTAGTTTAATAAAATATTTTTTCTACATAAGATATAAGATTAATAGATAAAAATAAATGAGTGTGAAACAACTAATTATAAGTTAAATAAAAAATTAGAAAAAAATGACGCTGAGGTAAAAATTTTAAAGTTATACTATTAATTATTATTAAAAAAAAATGATAATATATCAAATAGATGAATAGTTTGAAATTACTTGCTGAAGATATGAAAAAAGTATAAGAGGAGATTATTAATTAAAAGAAAGTTTGCCAAGATTGTTTTAAAAAAAAGGATAGAATTATAAATTTGAAAAATGATATAGGTGAGCAAAAAAAGAAAGTTATAGAAAGAGATAACATAATTGAAAATAAAGTTAATATAATAGAAAATAAAGAAAAAGAAATAGAAAATTTAAATAATGTAATATAGGATCTAAAACAAAGTTTATAAATTTTAAAAGAGGATATGATTACTTTAAAAAGTGATTAAAAAGAAAAAGATTAACTACATCAATCAGAAATATCAAGTAAAATTTTAATAATATATTTAAATTAATATAGTTGATATAGAATAAATATAATAAATTATTTATAATATTAGATTTTAAGTAAAGTTTGAATATTAAGCAAGAAAAAATAGAAGACTAATAAAATGATATACAAACATAAAAAAATGATTTATAAAATAAAAATGAATAAATAAAATTATTAAAAACAGAAAAGTTAAACCAAAATTAGGAGATAAAATAGTTGTAAGAAAAAATAGTATAAATTGAAAGAAATAGTTTAGACGAAAAAGGAAAATTCATTTAGTAATAATTTTATTTTAATCAGGATTTTTTATATAAACATATCATTAGACTTAAAAAATTTTTTAAATTAAGACTTATTTAAGAAAAATAAAATAACAACGAAGACAAACAAAAATAAATAGATGATAAAGTTAAAGAAAGATAAGAACTTTAGGATAGATATCATAATTTATAAATGTAAACCTTAATTATTTTTTTAGCTAAATTTAATATTTCCTTTAAAAAAATGATTTATTTAATCAAATTTAGGGAAAAAGATAATATATTTTAATAATATTAAAAGTCTATGATAGATTTCAAAGAAATTTCTGATAAGAACATTGAGAATAATGAGTAATATTAATTATGAATATTACAATTTAAATAAATATTTTAAATTATATTTTTAGATAAATTAAAAATCTAAAAAATGCAAATGAGTAATTCAAATTATAGATAGAATAAAGAGATTAATAAATAAAAGAATTAATGCTCTAAACAGAAGAGTTAAATCAAAAGATATTAGATTTGGAAGAAAAATTATAAGAAAATTAACAATTGGTAAAAGATTTTGAGAATATCATTGATTAAAATGAATAGAAAATAACCTAATAAGAATAATAAATAAAAGAATAGATTGTCAACATGTATATAAAAATTTATAATTATTTATTAATATATAATAGTTAATTTTAATTAATATAATTTAAGATAAGATTTACAAGAGTTAAATTAATAATTGAATGAAAAAGAATAAAAATTATAAGATTAGTTAGAAAATTATGATAGTTAAAATTATAAAGAAAAAGAAGATTAGTAATAAATTTATATTTAATAGATTAAAGTTTTATTAAACTCATAGATTTTTTTATATAATAAAATTATTATTTTTTTTGTTTTTATTTTTAGGGTATATCAAATATTATAATATTTTACAATAAAATAAATATTTTAGTAATAATATAATTTTAAATATTTTCATATCTTTATTGCATTATTTCTAAAATTTGAATATTTACAACATTATAAATTAAGAATAAAATGTTCTTGATGTGTAAACAAATATTTGTATGGAATAAAAAATATAACTTAAAAATTAATCATTGAAATAATAAATAATTAAATTTAATTAGTGGTAATGAAATATAGAGAAATATTATGATTCCTTTGCAAGCTTATGAAAAAGGATTCAGAGATTATAAGGAATTCAAAAAAATAATATAAGAAATAAAGAATATAAAATTGGATTTTAATCTAAGTGTATTTAATTTACTCAGTTAAAAGTTAAAAGCTTCTTCCAAGTTATTGTCTCCTCAATAATTAGATGAGTTATTCGAAACAATATTCTTATCGGGTATTAATATTTAATAACTTCTATAATATAAATAATATGAAAAAATACTTTTTAATAAATTTTAATAAATTTAAAAAGATTTTGAAGAATCCCTGATTTAGTAAATTTTTGACAACACTTTATATACTACCTAAGGACAGCTATAAAACTGGGTTTGTTAACAGCAAAAATAAGAAAGATAAAAAATAATTAGACTTATTTCTTAAAATTTACCTAGTCATGAAACAAAAAGTTTGAAAAAAATTGTAAAAAATTGCTTTGGCAATTTAATAACACAAAAAGAATAGCAAAAAATGATTAAAGACTTATAATCATTGTTCACACCTTGGAATCCTATAATTGGATCGATTCACAACATGAGCAACATTTTATTCATAATTGATATAGCAGATAATTTAGATGATTTAGTTGAAACTAAGTTTAGTATTCAATTTAATCATTTTATTTATATTTTAAATTTATTCATAGTGTTTATTTATAAATAGGTAAAGATTAAACTAGAGATGAATTTATTATAAATTCCTTAAAACAGATTGTTTAGTAATAATTACTTGATGATACTTAATTTAATATGCTTGGTAAATAAAAAATTAATACAAATTTAAGAATAAAAAATTAATTTCACATTTTTAATCAAGCTGTGTATGATGAATAGTAAACATTTTATAGAACATAAAAATCCATAATAACTAACTAAAATGAATAAAATGAATGTACTTATTTTAATAATTTAATTTATGCTATTATAAATATTTATATATTTCGGATTTTAAAATATCTTTGTAGGTATTGAATGGATAGAAAATTTATTGTTTGAAAGAAAACTAAATATGAAAGATGCCCTAAATTAAATTATAAAAAATAGTTATGATAACGTATTTATAATATCTGATGGATTAAGCTCAAAAGAAATATAAGACTCTCAAAATATATTAGACAACTTTTAAAGATAATTATAAGAAAATAGTAAAATAAAAAAATAGATAATTTAAAATATTTTATAATTTATAATTGATAAATTTATATTTTAGGAACTGACCCTGTTTAAATAAATACTTGTTTGTTTTTAAGTAATTAAAACAGAAGATAAAAATCGTAATGGTTTTTTAATTAGTTAAGTAAAAATAATGGTGGTAAGTATAGATATATTTAACTAAATAAAATAGAAGAATGATTTATAATTTATAATGTTTATTTTACCAAATACAATGTAATTATAAAAAAATTATATTAATACAATTTATTTTTTGTATAATATTTATATAAATGTTAAACATTAAAAGCTATTAGAATTAATATTAATTGGGATTAATAAAATTTTTTATATATTTTATTTATTATTTCTAAGATATTATATTTTTTAAGTAATTTATTATTATAAAATCAAAAATTATTAAAAATTTTAATTGAAATAAATGCCACCAAAATAATCTATTACCAAACCGACTACCAAAGCTAAAGCTACTACAACAGCGACAAAAATGAAATAAACAGGTTCAGTTACAAGCAGTGGAGTAAAAACTTCAGTGAAGCCCACAACAAAAAAGGTAGGATCAACAGATACAGCTAAAAAAACTGTAATAAAAACCGGAACAAAAACTGCTAAAAAAGTTTCTAAAAAATCTTTAGAAAAAGGGTAAGAAAAAAAATAAGAAGAAGAAGAAAAAAAAAACGAAGAAATATAAGATAAAGAATAAAATAGCGAAAATTCTAAAAAAGAAAGTTAGGAAGAAAGTAAAGAAAGTTAAGAATAAAAAGGAGAAGCAGTAGTAAAATATAATCACTATAACTCCAAATTTCCAGTTATAAATGGACAAATGAAGTTTACCGACATTGATGAAGAATATGCATTATCTTTTGTTTATGAGGGAAATTTTGGAAAAAAACTTATAGAACTTGGAGACGAAAGTTAATAAAATAATAATAAAAATGATAATACTCATTTTTTGGAATCAAAGGATTTTGTAACTGATAAGGTAGACGAATAAGGAAAACAGATTATTGAAACAGTTTTTTATGGTGTGAAAATAGGAGGATCTTATAAAATTTTAATTATCGAAGATAAAGAGGCTGAAGAAAAAATAGTGCATAAAGCTTATAAAGCACCAGAATAAGAAAAAGGTTAAAAATTAAATTTTAATAATTTTTATATTTTATATATAATAATTATTAATTAAAATTGTTGTTTTTGATCATTAAAAATTATCAATATTTATTTAGAAGATAAGAAAAGAGGAGAAGGGTGTTCCTGCCTATTTGGAAATCCATGTTAAGATAAATACGTATGTTAAGATTGGAACAATAGAGAAGCAGTTGCTAGAAAAAATGGATGGAAAGGATTTAGTTGATAGTGTAAATAATAGGTATAATCTTTAGAAATTTGATCATTTTGATTTTTGACTTAAATAAAATTGTTAAAATATAAATTAATATATAAAAATATCTTTAACTAAATTTACAATGAAATAGTTAACTTATGAATGCTATTATTATAAATTTTTAACGTAATTAATTAAAAACTATATAATTATAATATAATTTAAATAGCATATATACTTTATAAATGCACTAATATCCCATAATTCATTCATATAATTTATATAATTTTGCCTATCTTTCACCTAAAAATATAATATTTAATTAATAATTTTTATTTAAACTAATCTAAAATAATTATTTATTACTCCATTCCTCTAACTAATGTTACATTTTCTCCTTTTAATAATATTCTACCAATTTTAGTTTAATTTTTATCTTTACAAGTTCTTTTAATAATTATTAAAATAAATAAATAAAATTAATAAGATATTCAAAAGAAAAAAAAAGATAAAAGTGAGTGTTTTTAATGTTTTTTATCATATAAAAATAATATAGTATAATTTTTACACTTCTGAGGCATCTTCAACAACAATATTCATATATTCATCAAACCCCTTTATAAATTTATTTTAGTTAATATAATTAATTCTAATTTTAAAAATTATTAAAATGGCAAAAAAAAATTACTTTAACATATCCTTCAATTCTGAAATCAGTATTTTCATATAACCATATTTCAACTCTTTTTCCAGTTTACAAAAATTTGAAAAGTACAGTCTAAAAAAATGAATATATATTATTTTAATATTTTTTTTTTTCTAAGATAATACATTTATATTTTAAAAATAAAATTAAAATGAGTGCCGTTTTTATTATTATTCTTAATATTAATAATAATTACAATGGGATTTTATTTTGTTTTAGATTTTCTTTGCATTCGAATAAGTAATTGTTTTATTTATTAAAATTTTTTTTATAAATTATTATTATTTATTTAAAAATATTTTTAATTGTAATAGACTGGATTAATAAGATTAATAAAATATAAAAAAATATATTTTTTCAATTCAATTTTATTAAACTAATTAAATACATTAATTAGTAGTAATTACTATTATATTTAAGCCAAAATTTTGTTTTTAATTTTTAAAAACTAATTTCTAAACTAATAAAATCCATTTTAAATGATTATTTCTATAGACTAAAAATTATATGAATTTGGTAAATAAATTTATCATCTAAACAATTTAAATGAATTTTCTTTCGTATATTTTTAATAATAAAATATTTTACAAGTTGATAAAAAAATATCTTTAAACATAATATTTAAATTAATAGCATATAATTAATAATAGGATCTAATGGAATTAAATTTATTGTTATATTATGCAAACTAATAAATTTTATTTTCTTATTATATTATTTTATTAATTCAAAAAAATATAATCCTCGAATTATTAAAACAAAAATAAAAATAATTTTTAAATTTAATAAATACGAACAGTTTAATATAATTTAGTAAAATGACATCAAAACAACTGACCAGAGAAGATTACTAAGCCCTAAAACATATTCCAAATAATAGAAGAAACTACGAAATGTCCCCTGATAACAGAATTGAAGGGCCTGCATATTAACAAAATCTTGACAGTTTTGTAAGAGCAACTAATAATAGCTAGGTATATGAAAATTAAACGATTTTAATTTTATTAAAATAAATTATTTACATATTCATAATTTATTTTTTTAAAGAACGTCCAAAATACGTAATAAAGTATGGTTTAAAGTAATAGCAGATTTTTAAATAGTAGCAATAATAAAAATTATAACTACTAAAACTAAAGTTACAATAAAAATAGTGTGAGTCCTGTTAATAATAGACAGTAAAAAAATTCGATCCATAGCTACAATTAAGAAAATTTGCAAAGGTCTATATTATTAAGTAATCCTGAAATAGATAGGCTATCCAATGAATTGTAAAGAGAAACTTCAAGAGCTGACTTAAATTCATAAAGAGTGGGTGAATTAGCTCATAGTGTGTAATAATATAGGTAGAAAAGTATAGACAGCGATTAAAAATATTAAAACCTTTAAAATTAAATAATTAGTTTATCTGAATAAATTGAATCTATGAAAAATTAATAAAATTTAATGAATAAGAGTTAAAGCGACAGTTATTATATAAATTAAATTTAATAAATGTAATCAGAAAGGTAATAGTTGGAGTAAAAACTAAATTAATAACAGTTAATTTCTATGAAAAAATCGAATGAAGATCTCTAAAAAGTAATAAATTTAGAAGATAAAGTTGGATTGATAGTTACTGAAAATTAAAGGTTATTATTGGAAAAATCTTAAGTGGGTGAAAAGTGTAACTTGTCAAATATTTTAATATATTTTTTCATTAATTTAAAGTTTTAAAATATTTTTAGCCATTAATCTTGAAAATAAATGTACCTTATTATCTACTGAAAATCAAAGACTTTATATTTAAGCTTAAGAATAAATATAATAAGCCCAGACATTAGAAGAAAAAGTTACTTTATTATCTATTGAAAATTAAAGGTTGTATCATAAATAACAGGAGGACCAGTTAAAAGGTAAATAAAGCATATTAAATATATATGAAATTAATTATAGTATATAATGTAAATTCAAAAGCTGAAAGCTTGGAGGAAAAATGTGTTCTGCTGGCAAATGAAAATTAAAACTTAGTTTACAAAAATTCAATGACGCCTGAAAAAATAAAATAACTGGAGTAATTATACTAAGAAAAGGAAAAATAATTTTTATATCGTATATAACAATTAGAAAATCAAAATTAAAATCTTTCATCGGAAGTAGGAAAGTAAAAAATCATTTATAAAAAATTAATTAATTTATTATATTGGTATATTAATATTTATTTTATATATAGGTTATCTGTAATATCTTAAAATAAAGATAAAGGAATAAAATAATTAGAAAATAAAGTTGCTTAGCTATCTTTAGAAAATGAAAAATTAAATTAAATAAAACAAGAATAACAAGATAAAATTTATGAAGACTAGTAAAAAATAATATTAATGGGAACAGAATTAGAAAGGCTTAGATAATAATTATGATTTTTCATATTTACTATATAAATAATTTGTTAAACTTATTCTTACTATATTTAACAATATTTTTATTATTTCATATTAAATGTAAAATAAAAATAAAATAAAAAATTAAACGCAATTGTACGTATTAATCAAAATTTTATTTTTGTAAATAAAATTTAATTTACATAATCAACAAAATTATTATTAATAATTTTTATTTCTTAATTATTCAATATTATAAAAATAAAAATAAGAATCTGTCACAATTAAATAAAATAACAAGAAAACCATTTGCATAAAAATTCACTAAGAATAAAATATTAAATACGATACTATAAAATAAAATAAAAACTATTAAAATAAAAATAAAAATAGGGAAAAAATAAAAAAATTATTATATAAAATGGAACAAGAAATAATTGATTTGCAATCAGATATAGTTTACTATAGAAATGAAGTAAACACTTTACAGTAATTCATAAAAGAACTCCAAGGAGATAGAGATAAGTGTATATCAAACGAGGCTCAGGAAAGACACAAATCCGAAGTTTTAAGTTTAGAAAATACAAAATTACATAGAGAGCTAGAGAATTATAGAAAAAGAATTTCTTAATTGGAAGAAAGCCATTAAAAAGATATATAATCATTAAAAGAACATTATTAATATATGTAACATTCTACAGTTACTTAAGAAATTAAAGAACTTACTGTATAGTATGAAGATCAAAAATAAAATTATGTCAAATAAATTACTGAATAAAAGGTAAAAATTAGAATAAAATAATTATTTAATAACTATATGGCCATATAAAATATTTATAGAAAAAGTCAATATATATATATATTAATTATGAATACATTTTTAATTTCAATAGGAATAATACAAATTATTATAAGAAAAAAATGATAAAGTGTAAAGGTAGTTGGAAAAGGAACTTGATTAAAAAAGAGATATTTAAAGAGAGCTTGATAACTATAAGATAGAAAACCAAAATATGTAAAAAACTATAGAAAAGTTACAGTCCAAGTACGGAAGCAGAAGAGAATCTAATCTTACATAAGAAATTAAAATCGTAAAATAATATTATACGTTTTATTTTTTAAATACTCTTTATATAAATAGTAAGAATTAACTAGTAAAGTTAGCCATTTGAGTGATGAAATTTAGGACTATTAAAAATTAAATTCTTAATTAGAAGAACAGTACAAATCAATTTTAGAATAGTATAAAAAAGATCTTGAAAATGAGTAATTGAATAAATAAAAAGAAATTGAGTAATTAAAAATAAAAGGTTCATAAACCTCATCTGAAACCTAAAGATGTAAAAATATTTATACATTTCATTAAATTAATTTCTTAATATATTAATAATTAAAAGCTATTAGCGATTTGACTTAAAAAAATCAATAGTAAGCAAATGAAATAATCAAGCTTACCGAAAAAAATGATAAATTAACATAATAAATTTAAGATAATAGAAATTAGTTAAGCTAAGAAAAATAAAAGCTAAGCTAAGAATTAGAAAGTTAGGTTAAATAAAAATAAAATTTGTAAGAAAAAATAAGAGAGCAAAATTAGGAATTTTTAAAAATATAAAATTAATTAAAACAAAATTAAGAGGAAATTGAGCAATATCAAAATAATTAGCAGAAATAATATGAAGAATATATGGAGAATTTAGAGTAACTTAAAACCCAGTTAGAGAATTCCTAAAACCAGTTTTAACAATTATAGCAAGAAAACAAGGAATTAGAAGAAAAAATAAAATATTTTGAAAGTTTAGAATAGAAACAACTCGAGTAACTTTAATAAACTGACAGATAAAAAGAAGAACTTATCGAAGAAATTAATAATTTACAACATTAATTGAAATAAATTTAAGAAAAAAATACAGAGTATTAACATTTATAAACCCATTCGGAAAATTAAGAATCTGAATTGGAAAATATAAAGAAAGAATTTTAAGTTTAACTTGATTCTAATGAAAAATTAAAGAATTAAATTGAAAATTTAATGTAGGAATAGTAGGAAACTTAAAATTAATTATAAGAAAAGGATTTTGAAATTGAGAACTATTAATAAGAAGTAGAAAAGCTTAAAAGTGAAATTAATAGAATAGAGCAGTAATTTTTAATATTAAATTAATTTAATTGTCAAAATATTATTTTATTAATTAAAATTTAGATAACATTAAAATTCTTTGGAACATGAATAAAATGAAAAAATATAACTTTAAGAATTAGTTGACTAGTATAGGGAAAAAGATGATTAGTAAAATTAAGAAATAGAAAGGCAACAAAAAAGTATTATTTAATTACAAAAAGATAACTAAACCCTTAACGAGTAAAAAATATTTAATTATAAATTTATTAAAGCTTATATATATTAATTTTTAATTTTTATATATTAAGATAACTTTAAGATAGTTCTGAGTACAAAAATTTATATGATGATAAAAGTAAAGAATTATAAATGTATAAGGAATAGGTCAAAGAATTAGAAAATATCAATAAAAATCTATAAGAAGAGTTATAAAATGCCGAAATTAAAACTAATAATTTAAGTTCCAGTTTAAATTAGTAAATAATTATCAAAAAAACACAAATAAATATATAAAATATTTTATTTATTAACCTATTATATATATTAAAAGAAAATATGAAAACCAGAAGTTATAATTAAATGCATTAAAAGGATAAAAAATCTCGGACATTACAAACTAATAAAGTCTTTTACAATAAATTAAATAAATGAAAGATAAAATTTAAGAATTATAGCAAAAAATAATAAATTTAAATAATTAAAAAGAATAAATAGAAATTTAAAGTTAGCAGAGATTTTAAGAATGGATAGTATTAATAATTATTTATTGAAATTTATTTTCTTATTTTTAATATAATTTTTTTTATTTAATTATAAAAAGAATAAAATGAAGCTAAAAGAGTCTAATAGTGGATAGTTTGAAGCAATTAAAAGTGAATTGGAAGAATATAGGTCAAAGTATTTTGATTAAGAAGAAAAAAACTTAAAAACCACTTCCTAAAATAGAAATTTACAACTTAAAATTGGAGAAATTTAGAAGGAAGTTTCAGCAAAAAATGAAGAAAATGATAAGTTATATGAATTATTATAAATAAGAAAATAGGAAATAGAGAAATATTTAAAAAAAATATAAATTTTATAACAAGCGAACAATGATCTTTCTAATCAAATTTTTTAACTTGAAGCAGATATTTTAGTGACCAAAGATGGAAGAGAAAAGTTAGAGAGAGATATTTAATTTATGAAGTATTCAAGAGCAAATTATAATAAATAATTAGACGTGGTTGAAGATTAATTAAATTATAATACAGAAAATTTGACTAAGCAATTGTAGAGTTTAGAGTTTATAAAAAAGAATTTGCAAAATTATCAAAGCAACGCCATTAACAGTTTGGGCTAAACTCTTTAGTAAGAATAGATTTAAAATAATTATGATAGTAACCAAGAAGAACAAATTAATAAAAAATCTAATGATGAAAATTACTTTTCTAAAATGAATGAAAGTCTTTAACATAAAAATATATAAAATTACATGGGTTCTAATTTATCTTAAAATATTTCTAGTATACAAAATATGGAATCCTAAAATAATTATAATTATGACCATTCAGAACTCAACGGCTTTGCTGATTTGGCCAAAATTTAATCTAATATATCTTACTCGTAAAACAATAACTAATATTACCAATAATAGCAATTTGGTGATAATTAAAATTAAAATAATGACGAATTTAATAAAATTTCTGAGCTAGATAAGTCTAGCTAATATGATACTTCAACTTATTAGAATAAAAACTAATAATAAGATAAAAATCATTAGCAATAAAATTTATAAGGATCTAATAGTTTTTAAAATTTGCCATAAATTAATAATCAATTTCAAAAATAATAAGCGATGAACTAAAATGAAAAAAAAAATTTTAAAAGTCCATAAAATTATAGAGTTAATAAAGAAATGCCTAGATAATAAGTAGATGAAATAAAAAATTAACAGTACCAATAGTTTAAGCAGGAATTAATTAATATGAGCGTTTAGCCTAACAAAAATTCTTCGCCATTAAGTTATCAAGCTAAAATGGCCTAATCTCTGATGTTTAATAATTAAACTGTAATAAATATTTAATTCACTAATAAATTATTTTTCTCAATTTTTTTAAAAATTTTAATAGGAAAAACAAAGCCCGAAAATGTTTGATAAAAACTATAAATATTGAAAAAATTTTATTTTATTATAAAAATATATATAAAAAAACTATATCTTTATTTATTAAGTTACTTACTTTATTTACTTACTTAAAATATCTTTTGCTTTTTTACATTTTATTTCATAACTATTTAATTTTATTCATCTTATAATTTTTAAATAAAGTATTATATATATTATTGGATTTCAAGATTTATTTAACATATTTTTATCATAATTTATATAAAACAAATATAAAATTTAGAATAATTTATAAGTCTAATTAGATGTAAATCTTAGATTAATAAATAAGGTTAATAATAAAATCTGATAATAATAAATATAAACAATTAATTTTAATCACATTTACTAATAAATAAAATCATATAAAGTAATTGATTCTAGTTAATTAAATATATTTTAATTACATAAATAAAATTATTACGATAATCAAATATTTTAAAATTTTTTTATTTTTTCGGCTTAGTACTTAGATTAAAAGCCTTTATTCATTAAATTATAATTAAAAATTATTAAAAACAACATATTGATCAAGGAATAATAAAAATAATAAAAAAAACAAAAAGAAAAGGAAAGACTCAATCATAATTATATATTAATAATAATAGATAAAAAATTTCAGATATATTTTTATAGAGTATAATTAATATAGCAAGATTAAAAATTATTAGTAAATAAAAATGTAAGAGAAGCCCAATGAAGTAATATAGGTAATGAAAAATATTTTAATAAACTAATAAAATTTATTTGTTATAATATCTAATTTAGACATTATAAAGTTATATAATCTAACAGTGTATTAAAAATAAATAATGATACATAGAGACTAATTTATTTTAAAATTTCGCGCGAAAAAACTAAATTTTATTTTTTAAATTTTTTATTATAATTTTTATACTTTAAAGTAATTAAAATAGTATATTTTTGTTTACATCAATTTTGACTAATACTGGTTATTCAAGTTAAATTATATTAAATATTAAATAAATTTACTAATAGTTTTTAAGAGAAAAACTAGAAAACACTGGTGGGTAGAAGACAAATAAATAATAAAATAATAAAAAATCTGATGACATATAAATGATAGCATAAGTATTAGATTCTAACTTATTAATATTTCAACAAATTTATGAATACACATTTCAAAGCAAACGCGAATTTTAAATTGCTTTGTAATAAGAGGGGAAAAAGTTATTTAATTCTGAATAGTTTTTACAAAAATCCATTTAAGAGATTTAAAATATGGCATTTAAAATGGCTGAAAAAGCCAATTATTATAAATATAGGAAAGGAGAAATAGTTTTTTAATAAGGTGATAAAGCACAGTATTTCTATATTGTCATGAATGGTAATGCTTCTGCATATATAAAAAAACCAAAACATTTAATAAAAAAAATGTAAAATTAAGAAAGAAAACTACTCAATATAATAAAGGAGATAAAGTAATAATTAATTTTTAAATAAATTATTTAAATGTAAATTTATAAATTATTATAACATACAGCAAGCAGATTAACATATATAAGTAGGAGTAAAAATAACAAAAAGTAGATTAAATGTTAAAAAAATTAGATGAGTATAAAAAATAAATAGATTAACTTTAAAATTAAGAAGAAGCATTTTTGTTAGACAATATTCCTTCTAACTCTTTAGAAAAATACCGTACTGTATACAAAAATAATATTAATATGGGTGATAAAGAATAAAATAATGAAATGAAAACTGAAAATGTGAGCAATAATCATACTAACAAAGATATCCATGATAAAAATAATTAACCAATTAAAAAAAATAGCAAAATTCATAAAAAAACTGAAATTTTTCAAGAAAACTAATTTTAAATAACAAGTAAAGTTTCACAATTTTTTAAGGTCAAAACTTATAATTAATGGGAAAATTTCGGAGAAATTCCTTTTATTGCGAGGAATTCTAAGCATTCTATGACCGTGATAGCAGATGAAGAATTAGAAGTCATATACTTAGACAAAAAACATTTTAGTACCATTTTTTCTGATTATTATAGGGTTATCAATTTCGAAGCCTTTTTAATTAGTTAATTTTTTATAATCCCTGGTCATTACAACTAGGTTAAAGATGACATTTTAAACCTTAGTTTATAGTTTTAAAAATAAGAGTACAGAATAAGAGACATAGTTTTTAATGAGGGAGATAAAGCAGATTTGGTATACCTTATTAAAAAAGGTTAAGTTATTCTTACCCATTATTAATAACCTTAGGTTAGCAATAATGAATCAAGGAATATAACGAAATAATTGGTTGAATAAGGTTCTATTAAAAATATGAATAATTATACAAATGAAAAAAATTTAGATTCCCTTATAAATTAAACTACAAAAAAAAAACTCAAAAGAACATTAGAAAAATCAAGGGGAAAAATTTTAACGGAAGGTTAGTTTTTTGGTTATGAAGATATTTTTTAAAGTAAAAATGAAGAACCTTTGAGATCTTATGAGGCAGCAGCTAATAGTGAAAAAGTTGAACTTTTAACAATATCCTAGTCAAAGCTAAAACATTTTGGAGTTAGTGAAATTCAAGACATATTTGCAGATTAAATAAAAAATTAGCAAAAGTTTTTGGAGCCTTTCAAAAGATAATAAGAAAAAGCCCTTCAAATAATTGAAAATAATATAAGAAAATAGATTACAGAAAATTTTTTAAAGGCTTAGAAAATTAACTAAGAGGAGAACAATATAATTAAATTTACTGAATAATTTTAAAGTCTACCTGATAGCGCAAACCATGATAAAGCTCTTTTACCAAAAATACAGAAATCAGTTTACTAAAAATATGTAGAATAAGTTAGGTTTAAAAATATGAATAATATAATTACAAAGAAGTTTTTTTCTGATGATTCTAAAGAAACAAAGCTCACACCTTTATAAATCAATAATATTGTGTCTCAAAGAAACTATAAGTAGAAATTTTTATTATATGAAGGTGATAAGCAAAAACATATTAATTAATATTAAATGATTTCAGAATTTTAGTAAAACCTTAATTAAAAACCTTAATTAAGTATAGTTGATTTGGATAAAGACATACAAGAAGAATAAAAAAGAGCATTCTTATTGAATAATTAAAAAGTCCTTTTGGAATATGAGGAACTTTTTGAAAGCGCCAATGTCGGATTGTTAAATAATTTATAAAAGTTAGAAGATAAAAAGTCGAAAATACCATTTTTAAAAGATAAAATCGAGTATTAAAAAGTAATTAATAAAATTAAAGAAAAATCTGATTTTAAATAACTAATATAACAAACATACTTACTTAACCAAGGGAATAAATAATTTGAATAATTATATTCTGAAGGCTAATAGATTAACAAATTTTTTTAAGATAAAATATATGAAGATTTACCGAAAAGAAAGGATATTTTAATTGATTTTGTTAATAAAAATGTAATTAAAGAAGTAGATGAAAGTAATTTAAATGAGGATTCTTCTAATTAATCAAATTTTAATAAATACAAAAATATTAATTCAGAATAAAACATGTCTATGTCATATAATGAATATAATAAGATCAAATAATAATAAGTTGGAGTACTTTTGAATCAATATTAAAAAGAGGAAAATTAAAATACATAAAATTATGTGAATAAATAGAGTAATTATAATAAGAATTATAATTAATATTTTAATACTACAATAGATACAATTGAGATGGATGATTAAAGTAGTGCTCATATGTTAGCATCAAATCAATTAAAAGGTATTTAAAATAATAATCATAACATAATCTTTATTTACCATTTTTTATTCATTTTATAGGTAGAATGTCTTTTAAAAAAAATAGTTATATTGGATCAGATCACAATTTAAATAACTATAGTAGAAAAGATTTAAAAGTTAATTCAGTTGATATGTAAGAAGAAGAGTAGTAATTGATTAGCGAAATGTATTAAAATTCATATACTTAATCACAAAAATAACTGGCTATTTAAAATATTATTAAAAATGAAAGTAAGCCATTAGGTCTATAATAAAAAAAATTAAATAACATATTATAAAGTAGCGGTAATTTACATTAAAAATATAAATATAAAGGTTAAAATGCTATATCTCCCTAAAAAAGACCATCAATTTTACAATATATTTAGCCAAGGAATCAGGAATTAAATAATAGTTATAGTAGTCACACAAATTTAATATCATTACAAAATAGTAAATAGAATTTAAATTATAAGGTTAAAAAAAAAAAAATTGGCTTGAATTAAACTGATAGATAAATATACAGTAAATTGAGCAGCTAGAATATGAATACAAATTTTAAAAATATCCCTGGAATTTAAAAGGTATAAAGCAAAATATATGGAAACCATTAAAATATATAAGGCAAGATTTAAAAATCATAAGTATCATCAAGTGAAAATAATTCTAATTATAATATGTTTGAATCAAGTAAGCAAATTTCTAAAAGCAATAAAAATCTATTTGCTTCACAAAAAACAAATGTGTTAGATATGAGTGACAGTAATAGAAAGTATTTCAAAAAAATTAAAAATGTACAAAGCAATGAGTCATTAAATATTAACAAAAGCGAAAGTACCAATATTTTTAATAATTCTTCAACTACCTAGAAAATTTATTATAAATGTAATTAAAATATACTATTATATATTTTTTATTTAATAATCTTACACATATATAGAAACATAGAATAATATAATATTTATTTAAATAGATTCTGAAGATGGAAATTGGAGGTTTCTATAAGAAATTGAAAAATAGAAAGAAATAACTAAAAATGCATAATATTTTTAAAAATAATAGAAACTTTTAGACTCTAGAAATGACAAGTCATCGAAAAATTTGGGTAATTATAAAATAAAATAGACTATCTACCTAGCGTGCGATATACCAATTATTTATAAAAAATATAGTATTTAATTAGCATCATTTATTTTATATTAATTACTAAATTCAAATGCCTATAATTTATTCGTAATTAATTTATAAATCTCATAATTAATTTGAAATTGTTAATATTTACTATATAGTTTGTGTATTAGGTTGTTGGTTTTTTTAGAAAAATTTTGACTAAACTAGTTTTTTTTTTACTTAATATACGAATTAATAATTTTTTCAATTAAAGCTTTATTTAAGGTTTGAAATATTTTATATATATTTATGTATTTTTATAAATTATTTCACATGTTAGGTAGACCATAATATTAAATTATAATATTTTAATTAAATAGAAAATGTCACCAAAGATTTTCCTCTATAAAAAAGAAGAAACTTAGATGCAAATATATTGTAAAATGCTTAGGATACTATTTAAAAATAATAATAATAATTGAAAGACTTCTAATACAAAAAATTATTTAAATAAGGTTAAACAAATGCAAAAATATCAAATATTTAATTATAAAATAAAAATCCCATATATTCTTATGCTAGACTTAAAATTGAATAAAGCAAAACTGAGGATAAAAAACCTTTTGTAAATAAAATACCTCAGATAAATTCATAATTTAAATTACCAGATTAAATTCCTTCAAATGTTTCAACTAATAAACTCAAAAAATTTATAGATATGGTGGCTATTAAAAAAAATTAACAATTTCCTTAAATAAACTAAGAAAGCTAGCAAAATAACTTAAAAAATCAGAAAATATAAATTAATAAGAAAAGAGTTTTCAAGGGATTAATGAAAAAAATTAATTTACCTAACAATATTAGCAATAAAAATTTCAAAAATAAATAACATAAGCCCTTAAGTTCAGTTGATTTGGAAAAAAGTAATTAGATGGCATAAAATTAAAATAAAAATTAAAATTCAAGCAGTAAATTAAAAACATTTTGTTCCAATCTTTTAAGTCCTGATATTTTCATTAGAACTTATAACTTATAGAATAAATATAATAATTCGTAAAATCACCTTTAAAATAAATCCAGGCCGGTGGTAAATACAAATTCTTGCAAAGAAATATAAACAAATAAATCTAAAGAAGCTATTTCTCCAATTTAAATGCATTCTAGTAATTAATAAATAATATAAAACAAAAGTTAAAATAGAAGTTCTATTGTTAATGATATTAATTAAAAATAAAATGAATAAATAAGGCATAATGGTATTTAAATGGATATATCTCTTAGAATAAATTAGTAAAATATAGACACTTAGTCACAAGATAATACACCTAAAAAACTAATAAAGCATTTAGAGAAAAAATAAACGGATTAAGAAATTTAACAAGCTTAGTTAATTTAATAATCAGAAAATCAACCTTAAAGATACAATTTGAAAATTTAGAAAATATAGTCAGATAATGACGAAGCTGAATTTATAAATGAAAATAATTACACAAGTTATTATGGTAATAAAGATGAAATCGAACAGACATAAACAACCTAAACAAAAAATTATTTGTAAATAAATATAAATGGAAGTCAAAATATGAATTAAAATATGTCTGGTAACTATTTACAAGGGGGTTCAATAATATCACATAGCTAACTTACTTCAAAAAATATTTCTCCATCATTTAAAAAGTCTTCGTCAATAAAAGATCTAAAAAAGCAACTTGAGCAAAATTAGTTAGAATATCAATTATAATAATAGTATTAATAATAAAAACAATAATAGCAATAATAATAATAATTACAGTAATCTTTTAATCTAAGCCATATTTTCAATTTTAATTTTAGTTAAGAAACCTAAAACCAGCAAAATATTTAATTTAATAGTAATGTTTAAACATCTCACCTTTAAAGTTAATAAATATAACTTTAAGATGTTGTTGAGGAAAGGGAAGAGGAAAATAAAAGTGAAGTTAGTACTAATAAATTTTATATTAAAAAGTAGTCAATGTCTAGTTTTTAAAACAATATGACTCCAACAAATAAAATTAAATAATTATAATTAGAAAATTAATTAAATAAATATTAATTTCAACAATTTGATCATGATTATAGAAATTTCGACAAATAGCATGTGAATTTGAATTAAAACAACAATGAATTAAATGATGATGATTTAATAGAAAAAATTTCTTAGATTTAATCAAGCTCATCACTTTCTAGTAAATCTAATAACTCAAAATCCGACAGTGATTTGGAATAATTGTAGCAATCATTAGAATTTGGGTTTAGTCAAGTAGATATGAAGTAGCAAAATAAATAAAAGTCAAATTTAAATGGAAAAAATAATGACGAAATATTAATACAAATCGATAAAGGAAGTGAAAACAATAGCAATTTAATTTCCAATGAGAATAAAAAAAATATTAAATTTTAACAAGATCTAAAAAATTTCTAAAATAATATATCAACTTCATCCAAAAATAAAAATAAATTGGTAGTAAATAATTCATATTATGAATATTAAGATGCATCATTTTTTTTCAATATTGCACCTTAGTAATCAGATAAATGATTCATTTAGGAATATAATAATAAATGTATCTTATAATATTAAATTTTATATTAAAAAATAAAAAATAATTTATCATGTTCTATTTTTATAATAACTAATCTTGATTAATAATATATTAAAAATAATAAGTATAATAAAATATCAATGTATTTAATAGTTTACTTCAAAATAATAAATATTAAAAACTACTAGAAAACTATTTTGAATTATTTTTTTTATTTACTAATATTTTAATCATTACACTTATTGAAAAATTGCAAAAAAATAAAATTTATTTGAAAATAAAAACAAAAACTTGAGTAATAAGTAAATAAAATTATTTAATAATTATTTCTAAAAAAATAAATAAAAAATAAAATAAAAAAGTTAAAAGTTAAAAATAGTTGTTAATTATAATTTAATGAGATAAAATTTTAATAGCTAATAAAATAATTTAATGCACTAGAATATAAATAATTCAGAGTAAAATCAAAATTCATTTTCATAAAACAATGTTAATAATCATTATGTCTAGCCTTAAATACTTTATGTATTAAATGAATAATAACCCGAAAATTAAATTTTATAGTAATAAAAGGTGAGCCAATAAAATATTAACAATTAATAATAGTAATTTTAAACTAATAATCAATAAATTAATTAGTATTATTAACCATAATAATTTTAATAATAAAATAGTTAAAATCCATAAAATATAATTTATTTATCTTAATAAACTTAATAATCTAATTAAAATTAATAATTATCTTGCTCTTAATTGGGAAAAGTTCACAGATATATGCATTATTAATAAATGGATGAAAATAGTAAAATATATGATCCCAATTTAAAGTGCTAAAAATGTGATAAAATTTATCAGGATTTATATTAATATAAGTATATATGAACTATTTTTTATACTATAATTTTTATTTGATAAAATAAATACTATTTTTATATTTAAATACCAATTAATATTAGTGTTGATTTTAAATATTGTTAGATAAATTTATTATTGAAACTCTTAAAGTATATAGAATACTATGTGATTAAATATATTCTAACACATGTTTAATGTTTTAAAGTAATTATTAATATTATCCTCAGAAATTCTGACATGTGTATTTTAATTTTTAAATTATGTATAAAATTCAATTAAAAGAAAAAATTTGGAAGGTATAGGAAAAATTACTAATATTCTTTTTTCAATTAATTACATATTTTTATATTCTTTTATCTAAATAAATAAAATAAAAAATATAAAATAATAAAAAAAAAAAAAACTCATTTGCTAATAAACATAAAAAACTATAAAATTTAATGTCTTACGCATTCTTATTTAAATATATAATTATAGGAGATACAGGTATTTAATTATAATTTTATTTTACTTATAAAATATGAAAAAAAATAAAATAAAATTTATATTATATTTTGTATTTTTACATTTATACATTATTAAATATATAGGTGTTGGAAAATCATGTTTATTACTTTAGTTTATAGAAAAAAGATTTAGATAAAAACATGAGGTTACTATTGGAGTTGAATTTGGAGCTAGAATGATTAGCGTTGATAATAAAAATATTAAATTATAAATATGGGATACTGTAATAAAAATTTAAAACGAATAATAAAAAGTTTAAAATATTAAATTAAAATATAAAAAATCTATAAAATTGATAAATCCTTTTAAAATATAAAATAAATATACATAAAACACTGGATAACAAAATAATAATACACACATATTTATTCTAGCAAGATTTAATATATATATTTTTTTTTAAATATAGGCTGGTTAGGAATCATTTAGATCTATAACTAGATCATATTATAGATCAGCAGCTGGGGCTTTATTAGTTTATGACGTTACAAAGTAATAAAATTAATAAAATTATATAATTTGATAATTTAAAAAATTTGTCATTTATGTACTAATTAAATATACAATTAAAATATAGGAGAGATAGTTTTACACACCTCAAACGATGGCTAGAGGAAGCCTAACAAAATGGAAACCCAAATATGAGTTTTTTAATAATTGGAAACAAGTGTGATTGCGAAAATGAGTAAATTGGTTTTATTTTAAATTCATAAATATTAACTAATCAAATTTATTAAAATAAAATTTTAGACAAAGAGAAGTATCTTAATAAGAAGGGGCAGAATTTGCGAGATAAAATGGTTTGGAATTTTTGGAAGTTTCAGCCAAAACTGGTTATAATGTTGAAGACGCATTTACTAAAACTGCAGCAATTATTTATGATAAAATTCAAGATGGCGTTATAGATCCCTCGAATGAAGTAATAAAAAAAACTTAATTAAATAAATATTTTCCCTTATATTTTTATTCTTAATTAATATTATTTTAAGAGTAATGGAACAAAAGTTGGAGCAGAATAAAATCCAGACGCAGGATAAAAATTAATGGCGAAAAAAGAATAACCTAACATCAAAGAATAAGGATGTTAATGTTGAAATATATTTACTATATGATAATTTATAAAAATATTTATATTAATATAATCATCAATTCATATTAATTAAAGTTAAATTAAAATCATAATTTATACTTGTTGATATTTTTTAAAATTCATCCTTAAAATTTATAAATCACTAATAAAAAATATTATTATTTTTAAATCACTATTGAAATTAGGATGATTTTAAATCTTATTTTATGTTTTCTATAAGTTTTTTATACTATTATTCCTATGTAAGTTATTCTTGTGCTAAAGAATTAATTTCATTTTAATTTTACTATTAATAATATTCTTCATTATTTATATCCAATTAATCCTAATTAATTGAATTATCTTAGGTTTTTATTTTAGCTTACATTTTTTTTAAACATTATTGGGTAAGTTCTTTTTAATTTTACTACAGCTTTTACTTTATTTAATTTTTAGCGTCATTTTAAAAATTTATACTACTTTTTGATATTTATTTCTCTAAATTTTCTTTAAATTAACTTAGTTTTTACTTGTTTTGGGAGAAAAACTTATCATTTTTTTTTTGAATTTTATTAATTCTTAATAATAAATTATCTTTTATTTTCATTTATGTTTATTTTTTAAACTATTCGTATTATTGAATAATATTTTATATATTTTATTAAAAATTTTAATCTTTTAATTCATTTTAAGTATTTATTTATTGTAGTATTTCATTTTATCTTTTAACATTATTTGGTTTTAAAGAAATATAATTATCTTTACTTTTCTAAATTTAAGCTGATAAACAATACCTGTCAGGGGAAATGAATTGTTACTATTATGTTTATTAACTGTTAATAAAGCATTTTTTATCTGTTAACGATATTTATGTATTTATATTTTAATTTTTTTATGGAGTAAATTATTATTAAATACTATCATCTACTCTTATAATATTATTACTTTGCAATAGTGTTTAAAATTGGTTGTTTAGATCTTTCTATACTTTTTATATTAACTCAGACATATTATTTCTCTCGATTTTTTACATATATATATTAAAATATAATTAAATAAACTTTGAAATTTTATTTTATTTAATCAATTGCAAAAATTCTATTTAATTAATTTTTCAATTATAATATAAATTTCTAAGTATTAATTTAATTCTAGTGATATGAAATAAAATTAATATGTATAATAATAATCATTCTTATAGATTTATAATAATTCAAATTTTATTGATATTGGAAAATTATTAAATTACTTGTATCATTAATTATATGATATTATTTATAAATAAAAAATTATTTTAATATGAGTTTATAAATTGATCATCAAAAATTTAATTTAAATTATCATTTTAAGTTCTTTTGGCAAATTGAAATACAATGGTGTTCTCCACATGAAACTTATTAAACTTTTATTTATTAATTGTACGAAATTTAAATTTTATGAGGTCTATTTATAAATTTTTCACCCAGAATTCCTAATTAATCATATAAATTATCTCCCCATCCATATAAGTCCCCGTTTTCTTTTATTAAAAATAAAATATAAATAATTTGATAATTAATTATTAACTAAAAGATAATATTTTTATTAATTTTAGCCATACTTCCTATAGCAAATGCACTTTTTCTTCCACTTTATATATTAACTATACTTTTATCATCTAAATCATATATTCTTTTCAATTAACTTGAGGAGTTTTGGCCAATAACTCCAGAATAATGTAATTAATTTCTTGCTTTAAATTTTTTAAAATTAATTTTATTTTAATTTTTAAAATATTAAAGCAATACTTACAATCTAAGATCAAAGTAAAATTTTCGCCACAAGTTGATTAGACAGCTATATTTGCACCTTCTCCAAAGCTTTTTATTTAATTAAAAAACGAAAATATTTCGTAATCTTATTTAATTGCTGTATATGTGTAATTATTATTAGTATAAGTAAAGCCTAAATTAAAAAATTTCATTATAAAATTAGGAAAAAATTCTAAAATATATTTTAATTCTACTTTGATTTTGAAGATTTGATTCTTCTAAATTTAGTTTATCTGAAACAGAATTATTATATTTTTTTTATATTTTTTAAGCATTTTATAATTATGACTGCACATTTCCTAATTATCCACAAGTATCTTTACCTGCAGTATAAATTGACCCATTTTCAGAAATGGCAATCGAATGAAAAATCCCCAATGATACATCAATTATTTTATAAGCTTTTTCAGACAATTTTTTATTTTTTTGAATTTACCTTAAATTTTCAATGCATGTCAAAGTGGGTCTAGTTAAAGTTTATTTTAGTATATTTTTATTTTATTAAATTTAAATTTACTTGAATTTATTAGATAAGTCAGATTAAAATAGCCTTCCATCTTGATTACATCCGAAAGTATACAAATGACCTTACTATGTTATTACTGCTGAATGAGAATGTCCTGCCGCAATTTTCCAAGCTTAATTTTAATTTTCTAAAAACTATAACTAATTAAATAAGGGAATTTGTACTGGGTTCAAAATTAAGTCTTACTATTCTTAATTTTGTTTGCCTATACCTAATTAACCATCATAATTAGCAC
Organism: Pseudocohnilembus persalinus; assembly: GCA_001447515.1. Taxonomy (NCBI): domain Eukaryota; phylum Ciliophora; class Oligohymenophorea; order Philasterida; family Pseudocohnilembidae; genus Pseudocohnilembus; species Pseudocohnilembus persalinus. Next base: position 133,416 of record LDAU01000155.1, on the reverse strand, counting down.
CCCAAGCGAAAACCTAATTTTATTCACTGAGAGCTAAAGAATGTTACCATCCACAAGTAATTTATTTGATTTTTTATGGCACAGAAATAATTTTAGGGATTTCATTAACTATTTTTGCCGAAGTTCTTCCAAAATCTTACCCCCATGTATAAATTTAGCCATCTAAAATTAGAAATTTATTTATGTAAAATAAAAATAAAAAAATAATTAAATTAATTTATTACCATGCGTGACTCCAAACGAGTTAGAATACCCAGCTTTAACTTACTTAAAATTTGGCCAGTTTTATGCTTATACCGGTAAATTTTAATTTTAATTTTAGCCAATTTATAAGCCTAGTTTACCATTTTATCCTTGGCCCCATACAAAATATTGGCTTTAATTATTTCCGTTTTTTTATTAGAATATTTAAGCATTTTCATTTTAAATTTGACTTTACATCACTGGTTTATTTTTAAAAATTTCAGATTTTTCATAAAGATCAATAGTAATTACCTCTTTCATATGTTATTATTCTGATAATTAACCATTTTACTATTACTATTATTATTCATTCTATTATTATTATGATTAAATTGATTAATTTTTTAATTATTATTATTCTTGCTCTTATTAGTCTTACTATATTTATTGTAATTCAACTATATATTCCTATTCAAGTTCCTTTAGTTTCTTATTATAAAGCTATTCGAAATTTAAAATTACTTATTAAAAATTTGACAATTCTTTCTAGTAATTTTATTGTGCGATCTTATTTTAGGATATTTTTTGAAAATAGTTTTGTAATTTTAGTTGAATATCGTTATATTTATTTTATAATACTTGAACTTATTCTTTATACACTTATTTCATGTTTTATAAATATTAGGAAATATTTAGTCTGTAATTAAACTATTAGCTGCTTTTTATTTTCACTATTTATCTGCTATCTATGTCTTGGAAAATTTTTTGTGCATTAATCAATTAAAAAATTTCCTACATTTCATAATCTATCGAATCTCCATTTTAATTTTCCTTTTCTTCATGTCTTTTGGGAGAATAATCAAATTGTTGCTGCTATTTTTTTAATTTTTGATTTACTGTTTTATTATTTTTATGACTTAATGGAGAATATTTTTTATTTAAAATACTTATTTGGTCATCTTCAAAATTGAAATCGTCAGCTATAAATTATAATATTAAATTAAACTTATTAGATTATAATCTATTTATAAATTAACTTAGATACCATAGATATTTTGTTAAGTATCCATTTCTTATAGTATATTATTTTCTTTTAGAGTATTTTTTCTAAAAACCTGATAATCATTAGTAAAATAAGTTTTTTTTTTACTTTCCTCATTTTGATCTTAAGATTTATTTTATTATTCTTATTGCTAATTTAAAAACTATTAAAAAGTTTACAAACCATTTTCTCTTTCAGAAATCTGATTAGAAAGCTTAGTAAAAATTTATTCCTAATCGGTTTAATATTTTTATTCTTATAAATTTAAAAACCCACTAGAATTTAAATCATCTTAATTGTTGAAAAGCTGTTAAAAAATTGTCTTTATTCCTTAATCAAGAGTGGAAAACATTTCTTATATCAACAAACCCAATTTTTACGAAGCTTCTTACTAAAATATTTAAGAAAATTCTCCAAAATCTTTAAGTTTTTATTCAAATTATTATTAGTTTAAATTGTATAAAGAATTTTGTTTTTTTTAATCATCATAATATATTTTTTTTATTTCATCTTGCGTTTATTTGATTGTTAGTTTAAAAAAATCTTCGCTATCAATTTATATTTTAATTATAAATATTTTAACATTAATAAATAAATAGATTAATAAATTAATTTTTATGCTTTTTTTACTAATTGTTTTCCATATTGATTTTTTTCTCGTGTATGGTTTAAACAACATTATCAGAATTTATTAACTATTTTTGATTGAGTTCATTTATTTAAATCGAATTTTATTATAAAGAAAGATTTTGCCTGTCTGATAAAGATAAATTGTGATTTATGGAATTACATTACTGACATTCTGATTATCGTTGTGTTTAGTTAACTGACTTTTAGTAAACTAATTATTCCGATAAAGAATCATTTTATTCTTTCAAATTTTAAATAGTCTATTCACTTTACATCTCCAATTCTTAAAGTTCTTATCTTAATTGCTATATCAATTATTATTCTTATCTTTAAGTACTTAATTAAATATTTTTTATAGCTTATGTTTAGACTTTTTGGGCTCTTTGTGCAAATCTTAATGTTGAAAGAGTTTAATTAAAACTTGAAGCAGACGGTGTAATGCAACAAATCATTGAACTTTTTTAAAAAAAATTAAATAAATTTTTAACTTAATTTTATATTAAATTAAAAAGTAATTGTATAAATGATTTTTTTACGTATATGTATTTCCACCTAAAGAGTTTTACAATAATCTAGTTAATTTCGAATTTCTATATGGTATGTGAATATTTGCATTAGTATTAGAAATTTTATTTGAAAGCTTAAATATAACCTCAGATAAAACAAATAATGATTTATTTATAAAGCCAGTTTCTTCATGAGCTTTATGAATAGTACTATCATCTTCGTTTAATCTTTCAGAACCAGCTAAATCTATTAAATTTAAAACTGAAACTATTGTTTCATCTGCTTCTTCAGTTTAGAGAGTTTCTTCTGTAAAGTTATTCGGTCTAGATTAACCAATTTTTTTTTATTGAATCAATTCCTTTTTTAAAAAATAAATGACTATTTATTTGGTTTTTATAAAATAAAAATTTTTACTAATTAAAAAATTGTATGCGATCTGGAACTGTGATCATGCATGCTTTTTTCTTTATAGCTTCTATTTTCTTCTCCCAATCTTAAATAATCAACAGCTTAATTAAAATTATCGACTTAAAATTATTATAACCCTTTTACTTTGGTATTATGATGCTTATTATAAAATTTATATAGAATAAAAAAATTCATGATTTAAATCTTATATGATATTTTTAATTTTACTTAGTTTCCATCTTGAATTTTTAGACTCTATTGTTTATCTGAAATTATTAAAAGATCATAGATTTATTCATTATAAATCTCCAAATATGAAACTTTAATTGTGGAAATGTAATTAGTATTCTATATAATAAGTAAAATATTGTTAAGTAAAGTAGATTTTAAATTAAAAAAAATTTAACAAAAATTTAGCAAAAATTATTAAAAAAAAAAACTATTATTTACTTATTTATTTTTAAATTCAAATACATCACTTAAAACATATGGAATTAAACCTGGATTTTTTTCTTCACCAATCATAGTATAAGTTTTTCCAGAAGTGGTTTAACCATATAAAAAAAGACTGGTATTGTATCCTTCAAAAAATTTCTGCAAAATATTTTTACAAGAAGATTAATAAACGTCATAAGTAGAATTTTTCTCATTATATATTTTATCTAATATTTTAAATAAGTTTATTAATGAAATTTTAATATATTTTAGTACAATACTATTCACAAATATTAGTTTACCAAACATAAATCTATATTTTTATTGTTCCCCATATCTTCTTTTCAATAATTAATATGTTTCTTATAATTTAGCCGGATTTTTTTAAGACATTAAATCTACTTAATTTATATTTTCGAGTTAAGAATAAATAATTTAATTTTTATTATCTATATCCCAAATTTCTTAATCTTCAAATTCTTTTAATAATGGCCTCATTCTTACTGATACTTGAATATTTTATACTGTATTTTCTGCATTCTAAGGATTATCTTAATTTTTTCTTGAACTTTATTTTTAATTTAAAAGAGTTTTCTTCATTAAATAAATATTTTTTATGGACTAATCTCCTTTAAAATTTATTTTTATTTTAATTTTACGATAAATTGTTAATTTTATGTTTATTTTCCAATAATTAACTTATTTGAAAATAATTATTTAAAAATAAGAATTTGATTATTAGTTAGAATTTATTAAGTCTAATTTCGGAATAATATATAGAAAGAACAATAAAAATATATAGTATTAAAATTCTTTTCAAAATATAGTTAAGCAAATAATTTTTTTAAATGTTTTAAATTAAAATTTTACATTTTTAATACTTTCATATTATACATAATTATATACAAAATTAAAATTTTACAAAATTATTAAATTATCATTCAAAAAATATAGTTTTATTTTAAATAAATTCTGTAACGTCCGTTAGCAATTTTTAAGTGGCATTACTTATCCCATTAGACCTATTTAAAAAAAATAATATCTTGAAATATTAAATATTTTAAAATATTAGAGTTGATTACTATACTAAATATATAATAAAAATTTTAGAAATTAAAAAATAAATTTAAAAATAATATTTATTAACAAATAAAAGAAAAATAATTATTTTATAATTCTTAACTTATAGGAATCATTTTTATTGATTATTTACCTAAAACTTAGTTATAACTTATTTAAATTTCGAGATTTTTCTAGTTGCTTTGAAAATTATTTAGTTCCATCTGGCCCCAGCATATTTCGACTATAATAATTTAAATTAATACATGCAAAAATATTGAAAATTAGATATTTTTTATAATAAAATTCTATAATGATTACTCAGAGTCGATTTTTAAAACTTTTAAATTTTTTAATTTGGAAATAACCTCTCCAAAATACCCCAATCCCTTACTCGAAAGATAATTTAAACTAAATTATTAAATTAAAATCAATTAATAATAATCCCTATAAAAATTTAGTACCTTAAATTTAATTCCAAGTATATCAGTTTAGGAACTGCAACAAGACCAAAGCAAACACCTTTCGCACCGTCGACCCCAATATCATTTTATCTTTTTCATAAATAATATTTAATTATTTATTATTTAAAGTTTAGTTTGAAAAATTATTTTACGAAATTTCTAAAAATAAATGTTTTAAAAATGGTAATTTCGCAAGCCCATTTCCAATTGACTTTCCTCCCTTTGATCCGATATTACATTTTCTTTAAAATTTGATTAATAAATTTATAATTTTTTATATAGTAATTTTTAATAAAATTTACTTAAGTTCAAGTTATAAATGCTATATTTTGGTCAGCATTTATAAAGCATGACCTATATTTGACATTCCTTTAGGACCCAGTTAACAATTACTTTAAAAATTAAAAAAAATTAATAAAAATTAGTATTTTAATATAATTACTTTAGATTTAGACTTAATTTTTATAAATTAGTTATTTTCTACAAACCTTCAGAGAGTGCTTCGCTTTCTGCCTATTATATTTCACAGTCTCTTTTATATATTAATTTTAAGATATTTATTATTTATTGATAAATCCAATATAAATAAATTTAAAGAAATTTAGCTTACGATAAATCTAATGATAATTATGTAAGTGATTTTAAATTATTAATTTGAGTGGACAAGGCTTTTATGCTTGACGTGGAAAATTTATTTGAAGCTAAATTTAAATACATATCTTTAATATAATTCATATTTTCGAACATGGCGCTTAATGATTTCCCTATTTCTTATGGAAGCTTGTTCTATCTGTAAAATATTTATAAATTTTGCTCGATAACTTAAATATTTGTTTGAGATAAATGTATTTTTTTACGATAAATTCAGACTAAGACTTTATAGCTTTTTCATATTTTTAATATCTTTAACTAAAGCGTTTATTGAATTTAACCCTAAAGTATTTTGTCTAAAATATTTATAATATTAGTTTCAAAATTTTGAAATTATATATAATTTACTGAAAATTTAATTCTAGAAATTCTAAATCAGGTAATGCAGAAAATTTATCTCCTAATAACTTTTTAGCCATCATACCAAAATTACATTAACTTAGTTTAATATTAAAATTATTTATTTTAGGGTTTAAGTACAGTATATAATAAAAATTACACAAACTATAGTTTTACAGAGTATAAGGTGTATATATTTCCAATTCTTTCGGTTAAGCCATGGATACCGTGGCTTTAAGTATTTGCCCCACTAGCATAATTATTAAATATTTAATAATTATAAATTTATAATATTAATATTAATAATACATTCTTAATTACCTTAAGTTAATTTCAAGTTATTCCAAAAATTATAAGTTAAATAAAGCATCTCCCAATTCTATCGCATTATTATCTGTAAAGCCTGGGTTTTTCCTAAAAATAAATAATAACATATGATTATTAATTATTTATATTTTTATATAATATTTACATATAATTTATTTAAAATTATTTACTGTACATCTATATGTAAATATTTAAGATTAAGAAGATGATTCAATTTATTTTTAAGGTCATTAAATACAGGCATTGGTGTAGGCCAATGATCCTGACTTTCTATTTTAATAAAAAGATGGTTTAATGTTATACTTTGATAATTATTTTCCCTACAAAAATTTTTCAAAACAATGCATTTTTTTAAATCTTATTCTTTTACTTAATATTTCACTGGAATCATTTAATTAAAAATATTTTATTAAATGTCTTTATTAATCTTATTTGTTAATTTTTTAAATAAATTATATCTCTTATTTTATAGCTTTATTATTTAGGCATCAATGATGAGTTATTGTTTGTTATCTAATTTCATTGAAAATTTCTTTTATCTTTCGTTTAAAATAGGCTTATCTGTTTTTTGAAATAAAAATATATAATGAATAAAAGAAATAACTTAAAATTATATTAATATACCCAATCTGCTAACTCTTCTTTCTTAAGTAAAGGATTATTTTTTCTCCTTTTATAGAATATTTTATTTTTCTTGTTATTTTTCTAACTCTATTTCTAACTATTTTTATTTTTATTACTATTCTAATTCTTATTTTTATTTTTATAATTATAATTCCTACTCATATTTTATCTTTTCTTCCTCCTTTTTTTACTATTAAATTCTGAATTCTTCCTCTTATTTTTCCTTTTCTGCCCTGATTTTTTCTTCCTGTAATTTGAATTCTAATTCCATTTGTTTTTGTTTTTACTCGAATTATTACTATTTTAACTAAAAATTTTTTTCATTTTAATGCTAGTTTGACTAATTATCTATTTAGTTTTATTCGTATGAATTTTCCTATTATATCTATTGCTCAGTTTTTTAATTATTAGTAAAGTTTTTTTCACATTATTCAGTATTATTTTATGATTTTGAATTTTGCTGACTTTACTTTTCAGTATTTTGTTAATTTCTATAATTTTAATTATTCTAACTTTTCTAGCTGTTATCTTATTGCAATTAATTATTTTAAATTTAAGCAAGTTCTTCTTATTCGTCTATAACTTATTAGTATTTTTATTTGGTGTGACTATTTATATCCTGATTATTTTGGATATCCATAATTTAATTGTTGTCTAAATTTATTTATATAGGTTGTAAAACTTCATTATCATTTTAGTTGAAATTAAAATTTTAATCAACACTAACAGTTTTTTCTAAAGTTATACTATCATCTTATGAATTCTAATTTATTTTTTTCTTCGAAGATTTTTTAATTTTTTTTTTCGTCTATTGCTCAGAATTAATTTCATTTATTTTTTCTATGTTTTTGTCTCCACAACAATTTGAATTTCCCATTCTAATTTTTTTATTTTTATTTATTTTAATATTTTTATAAACTAAATAATAAAGTATAATTTGAAATTAAGTCATTAATATTGTTTTTCTTTAAAGTTTTTCATATTCATATTAAGTATATAGATAAATTATAAATAGATTATTTAGTAATTTTTAACTACTAGTATTTAAGTTATATATAGATTCTATATAATAGACAATAATTTAAAGTAAAATAATATATAATTTAAATTTTTATTTTAAAATTTTTTATATAGGAAAATAAATATTATGTTTTTTGATTAAAGTTATTATACTAATTATATATAAAACATAATATTCATAAAAATATTGTATTCATAAATAATATAACTTAATTTATTTACATAAAAAATTAATCTGGAAATATTAGATACTAAATTAGTCATTATATTTCATTATTTTATTTTTCCTGGTTTATTATCTTTTTATTAATAATATAAATATAAATTTAGTTAAAATTTTAGAAAACTATTTTTTATTTATAAATTTACTTCTAATTGAGCTTCCCACATTTATATATTTTCTCTTAAAATTTGGATTGGTGCTATGCAATCCTTGTAATACTCTTCTTCAAAATCTAATATTTCCCGATCTTGTACAGTCATCTCAAAAGTCTTGGAGGCTATATCGTAGGCTTTTTATAGATTATTTTGCATTTCATATAAAAACACTGAATAGTTTAATCCTATACTTATTCTTATCACATCCGATTTATTTATATTTTATCCCATTTATTTTATTTAATCATTTAAATTATTTTTATCAGATACGAATTTCCAAGCCTCTTAATAAGCTTGTTCCGCTTTATATGTATTTTCTTTTCTTTTAAATTTGTAAATAATATTAATTTTACAAAATATTATGTATAAAATAACAATTTAATAATAAGGGTATTGTTTTTACAAATCTATATCTTCCAAAACTTCTCCATAATATCTATAAAAATCTCCTTTCATTTTATTGAAAAACAGATATGCTTCAACATCAAACTTTAAAATATAATTATATATATGTTAATAAAAGTAAAAAAAAATTCACGCGACGTAGGGCTCGAACCTACAACCTTTTGATTAGAAGTCAAATGCTCTACCAATTGAGCCAGCCACGCGATTATGAAAAAATAAAATAAAATATACATTTTTTATAAATAAATGAAAAAAAAATGGATCGGTAGATTTTCGTAAATGAAAAATCTATAAAAATTAATTTCGACAAAATTTTTATACAATTGCTTACTTAGTCTTTATTCATTTTAATTAAATTTATAGTTTTCAATTAAGAATCCGTCATTTAAATTGCCTCTAAACAAATTTCTTTGAGTTCATTCTCTATTTACTCTCTATACCACTAGATAGTTTTTTGAGCCTTTATATCCTAACAATGACGTATATTTTAATATAAATAACATTCAAACATATAAAAAAAATTTTTATATTTTTTTGTGGTTATTTATTACTTTTTGACGTTCTTACATATGTTCATACTAATGAATGGCTCTTATTGCGACTCTTCTTTTATTTGCAGCCATATGAAAAGCAGATTAAGCCCAATTTCTTTGATTTTAGTCAAAATAATAGTATTTTATTCGCTCACTAATATTAACCAAACTACGAACATATTCGCACATAATATCATAATCTTCTATTTATTCCGAGATTTTAATATACAACATTAACTTATTAATTTCTTCTTTTTTCTCATCAACTTCTTCTAAACTGTTTAAAAATATTTTATAATTTAAAATGATATGCTTTGAGTGTGTATAAATGCAAAATAATATTTATTTATTTTTACTATTATTGGTCTTCAGAGTCTATAGATTTTGAAGACATTGAACTACTAGATGTATATTAATCAGATTCTTCACTTTATTATATGTATTAATTTATCTCAAAATTATTCAAGTTTGATTTCATTCCATTTCTCCTATTTTCAATATTAATTGAAACAGCCTAATTTGGTTAAGATATATTATTATTTTAATTCCTTTATTTAAAAAATGCCCTTATAGAATCTTAACTTTATTCTGGCTACATTATTAACAAAATTACTATTTTTAATTATAAGAAATTTGTTATTTTTATTGCCAATTAATTAGGACCACAAAAATAATTCTAAAAGAATTTCTAAAATAAATTTAATTAATAGAATTTCAAAATTATTAAAAAGTTTTTAAAAAAAATTTTCTATGAAGTAATCTGTTAGCTAAAGGCGAATTTAAAAAGAACATCAAATATAAATGAAAAATCCAGTTCCTAATGTTTTAGCTAGACCTAATCCGAAAAATATATTTGAATGGAATTTTGTTATTTATGGTTTAAAAGACACTTTATATACAGGATATTATCATGGCCAAATCTTATTACCACCCGACTATCCTTTTAAAGCTCCAAAAATTTAGTTTATTACACCCAATGGGAGATTTGAAGTAAAATTTTTAATATTAAAATTATATAAATAATTATAATACTAATTAATTATTTTGAATATCAAAAAAATTGTTTCATATTTTCACTAGGTGAATAAAAGTATTTGCTTATCATTTACGAACTACCATTAAGAAAGTTGGTCTTCAGCTTGGGATATCGAAAAAATGTTGGTAATAATTATTTATTTTTATATATAAATTTAAATAATAAAGTAAATTAAATTCTTCATCTCTATTATATTTTTTTAAGCTGGGATTGGTAAGTTTTATGTTGACAGACTAAAGTACCACAGGGTAAATTGTTTGTACTAGCAATTAAAAGAAAAAATATGCTTAAGAAAGTATAGAATTCAATTTGAAAAACCCAAAATTTATGAGTATATTTGAAAAAGAATTAAAGACTTTAGGCTTGGATAATATAAATACATAAAAATAACAAAAATAATAGTCGCAATAAATTAATGATTTTACAATATTGGATAATCTCGTAAAAAAGAGATCAAGTTCTTAAATGAATGAAGAAAATTAAAAATAAAGTTAAAACAATAATAATTAAAATTAATAATATAAAGGTTAGGAAAATAAATAGATATATTTTATGGGAATTATTGTATGTTTAATGGCTACTTATTTTATATTTAAAAGTCTGTGAAATATTTAATTGATTTGTTTTTCTTATGATCTTATTTTGTTTTTATTAATCAATTAATTCTATTTATCAAACTATATTAAATTATATTTTTTAATGTTGTAACTTTAAAATTTGTAAAATAAAATAATAAAAACAAGAAATTTCCAACTTTACATATGAATACAAGAAATTTATAAAATCAAAAAAAAACTAGCTTTGCTAAAAGAGTAAATTCTACTAAAAGTGATTCGTAATAAATTTAGAGCGAAAATTAAAATATAATTTCTAATTAATCATTATTATCATAAAGATCAGGACTTTCGAAGTGTAATTATTCATATCAAATATAATTTAAACGAAAATTAATTTAAAAAAAATTATAACCACCAATTTAAATTTCCTATGATAATTAATTTTAATCTTAGTTTTTATGAAAATTTTATTTTAACTTAGCAAAATAATCGAAATTAATAAGTTAGCAACCTCCTGAATGGAAAAAATTGGAAACTGGATTATAAATGTTTATAACAGAAGAAATGGTTGAAAAATTTTGGGGTGCAGAGAAAATAAGATTAACAATTATAAATTTTCTAAATAAGTTTTTTAATGGGTTAGATATCATGTAAAATTTTGAGTCTATGGACATATAAATAATTGCAGAATTCCACGCACATAATTTGATTTTTTCAAAATAAATTTTATTTTTGGACAACTAAAAAACAGCCGTAAATAAAATAATAATTATTAATATTTTAGTGTACTTTTATTAATGTATATTTATAAAAAGATTTTAATGAACTTATTATGGACTTTATTAATTTCCAATAATTAAGATTACGGCATAATGTGTACAAATTAAAATGATATAACAATGGCTGATTAAAGTTTTAAATAAAAATCTGAAATATCAGAAAATGAAAACTTTAAAAAGTTATAGGAAAATAATGAAATTACTGAAGCATAAAATTGTAAATAACTATTCATTATTTAGTAATATATTTTTCAATATACATAACATAAACTTATTATTTTATTTTTTCAAAACAGAAACTGAAAAGAAATAGAATAAGAAGTTAAACTTTTAAGATAGATAAAATATTAATTTAAAAATTAGAAAAAACATAGAAACAGATTATGCTAGTTTTGCCTTTTGGATTAAAAAACATTCTATTAACAATGAATAAAATAAATGCTTGGCCATTTTTACACAAACATAAATATATAAGATCGTAGAGTTCGCAAAAAAATAATACTTTGATAATTATCGTTTGATTAAGAATGCTATATATGATGCCAAATTAAATGAGGAGATAAAGTAAATTTTCTTGTTAGTTAAATTTATTATTGTCTTAATATTATAATAACCTATCAAATGTATTTATATTTATCAAAAAAATTGGATTATATATCACATTTTGGTATTGTTTTAATAAATATCCATAATTTTTTTTTGGTTTTAAATTTTAAATCAAATATATTTTTCGTAATTTAATGTCTTGATTATAATAATATTTTAAAAAGATTATAAATTAATTAGAAGTTTATAATTTAAAAATTAATATTTTATTGTTGTCTAGAATATGAATATATTTATTTATTAAAATTATTGTTATTTTTCAACTTTGAATTAAAAGTATATCTATAATAAAAATTAGAATTTAAATTATAAATTAGATTGAATGTTACAATAGATGAGCCCTCATACATTCCCCCTTTAAGAGATGCTCTCTATATGGGATAAAAAAAAATCATTGTTAATGATTCAGATGATTCAGATGAGGAAGCGTAAGAATAATTAAGAAAATCTCAAACGGTAATATTTAAAGTATTTTAAAAGTGTTACAAAAAAAACTTTAAACTATTGAAAATTATTTAAAAACTAAAATGATTAATTTTAATATTGCAATTAAGTTTTTTAATTCATTTTAGCAAATTTTAAATTAAATGTAAATATAATAGCAAATTATAATAATACCGCTATTGATAGCCTTGTTATGTTAAATCAAATAATTTTTGTTTTTAATGGTTTAATTAATTACGTGATAAATTGATTAAATATTTAATTAATTTATTTTTATTTATTAGAGTGAAAATTAAGGATAGTAAATAGAACAAAATGAATAGATTAATTTAACTGAAGGAGAAAATAATAATATTATAAACTAAAATGAAGATGCTATTTAAATGGGTGACAGTGTTTAAAATGAGAAAGACCCAAAAATAAAATAATTAAAAACTATTATAAAAAATGAACTGGAATCAACTTTAAATAAATTTAACTCATTTAAATGTGAAAGAGATACATAATTAGAAGAATAAATTGAAACTATTTTATATCCAAAAAAAAAAAAATGAATTATTTTATTCTATTATAATTATAATTATTTGTTGTGTATGTACGTATTTACAAATAATTATTAAATAATTAATAAGTGATTCTTGTATTTTATATATACTTTACATGGTTCATTATAATTAATTAATTGATTAATTAATTATTTAATTTAGTAATAAATATTAAGAAGCAAATAATAGCGTCTCAAAAGTTAGTAAAAATAGTACGACTATTTATTTAACTATTATTAGTGTTTTGAAATATATAGAGCAATTGATTGATGCAACTTAACCATTATTTTTGCCTATTTTTATTAAAAAACAGCAATTATTATATTATTTATAGATTAAATTGAAATAATTAAAAAAATATATTAAAAATAGCAAAATAATTAAATAATTATAATAAAATTAATAAAAAAATAATAAGCAATAAATAATAAAAAAAAACTAAAAAATTAAAAAAAAAAGTTACACAACTTTGTGATATATAAAAATAAGTTTAAGTTTAATAAGTATAAATAAAATCGGAAAAAAATATTAAATGGGTGACGACACAAATAGAAAAGAGGTAAAAGGGCCAGTAGATGACAGGGGTTGTACAGATATACTCTGTTTTATTATTTTTGTAGCCTGTTTTATCTATATGATAGTATTAGCTTGTATGGGATTTGCAAATGGTAATCCACTTGCTTTGACATCGGTATTTGATGCCTCGGGTAAGTGTTGTGGAAATGTAAATTAATTAATCAATTAAAAAAAATATTTCATAAAAAATATATATAACTTGTTTATTTTTATTTATAAAAACCGTAAATTAAATCAAAAACTCTGACAAATAAAGTCTAAAATTCAAAAGTTATTATTTATTTATTTAATTTTTCTATATTTCTTGAAAATTTTAATTTAAAATATTAATTTTTATTTTTAAGATTTGTGACAGATATCCAGAAATGGAAGATTACAAATACTTATTTTTCCCTGTTCCTGATAAAGACTACTTATACGATTATAATGTTTGCGTTAAAGATTGCGCTGATCAAGAAGAAGATTCCAATATGGAATGTTATGGAACTGATGATCCCAGTTTGAACCCTAATACATAAACTTGTACTGATAACTGTCCAGCTAGAGATCCTTATTACTATTAACAACAGATGTGTAATAAAACTAACAATTATATTATTTTTATTTTGTTTTTTTTGGTTTTATTTATTAATTTATTGGGTAGAGATATAATAAATATTGAATATTACTTCTATTTACTTATTTATTTAATCTATATTTGCTCATTTTGTTTAATTTTATAATTGATTTTGTAACAATATTTTACTATAAATATTTTAAATAGATTTCAAAGCTAACGGTATTAGTTCTGATTCAGCTAAATAAAGTAGTTTAGAAAATACTTTTTGTACTTATAAGACCAACGTTCTTTTAGATAGAGTTTGTTTCCCCGACGCCGAATTTTTTGACTCCTTAGGAGATTACGCAGATAATGTGAAAAATTCACTTACTAGTGTGGTCGACACTGATGCTTTATAAAGTTACGTCGACTCTATTACTGAAGGATGGCCCATCATATTGGCCTCAGTCTTTATTGCCATGCTTTGTGGATTTGTTTACTTATTATATGTTAGATGTAAACTTATTCTTAAATTTTATTTTAATTCATTTAAGTTTTATTTTTGATTCATTATAATTAGTTTTAAATTTAACTTTTAATTATTTTTCTACGAAATATTAATAATTATTAATTTATTAATTTTTTAGTATGCGTTGGTGTAATTATTTGGTGTAGTATCATTGTCTATCATTTATTGATCATAGCTTTGGCTGTATTGTGTTTGTAAAAAGCTTCAGACTACGAAAATGAAAGTCCTCCTAATACTTGTAATAATTAAATTATTTTTATATAATTACTTAATTTTAAAGAAATTAAAATAAAATTTAATTTTTTAGAGGATGCTGATAACTAGAAAATAATCGCTTATATTTTATTCGGTTGTTTAGGAGTTTCTATTATAATTTTATGTTGCTTGTATTCTAAAATTAAATTGGCCATAGGAATATTGAAAACTGCTGCTAATTATGTTGGTGATGTAAAATCTGCATTATTTGTTTCTCCTGTTTTCTCCTTAGTTACTGCTGCATTCTGGTTTTTGTGGATTATAGGTACTAAAACAAACAAAAACTTTGAACAATTTTATAAATTAAAAATTATTTTTTATAATCTTTATATATTTATAATTAATATTTAAATAAATAAATTAACTTTATAAAGGTTTTGTTTATATTTTCTCCTGGGGAGATGTTGAAAAAAGATCTGGATCAGTTTTCGGAGAAGTTATGTGGGCTGACGGTGTTGAAGGATATATATGGTTTTACTTATTCATGGGCTTATGGGTGAATGCATTTATCCAAGCTTGTTGTCAATTTGTTTTAGTTTCCTGTCCTTGTATCTGGTATTTTGCTTAACCTGATACTGATAATATGCATGTAAATATTAAATATAAATTAAATTGCATTTATATAAATTAATGTTAAATTAAAACTTAAAAAAACTAAAGGCTCCTGTATATACTTCCTTAAAAAGATGTTTCAGATACCACTTAGGATCATTAGCTTTTGGATCTTTATTAGTTGCCATTATTTAAATGATCAGAATTATTTTAGCATACATTGAATAATAATCTAAAAAAACTGGTTGGGGAGATAAATAACCTATGAAATGCCTTTTAAAATACATGTAATGTATGGCTGCTTGCTTCGAAAGATTCATTAAATTTATTAATAAAAATGCCTATATTGAAATTGCTATGTAAGGAAGAAATTTCTGTAGTGCTGCCAAAGAAGCATTAAGAATTTTATGGAATAACGCTGGAAGAGCCACAATCATCAACGGAATCGGGTAAAAATCGCTTTAAATTAGTATTTTAATATTAAAATTATATTAAATTTAATCATTATATAAATTAAATATTCTTTATTTTAAACAGAGGAATATTTATTTTCATTGGGGAAATTTTAATTGCTATTGGATGTACTTTAATTTGCTACTTAATTTTGACTAATGTCGAGCCATATAACGAATATTCTCCATTTTTCCCTTGTCTTTTAATATTTATTATTTCCTACACTATCGGAGTTTTATTCATGAGTGTTTATGGAAATGGAATCGACGCTATTTTCCTTTGTTTCTGTCACGATGAAGAAAATGCTAGAGGAAGAGGAATGGAAGCCCCTGAACACTGTCCCGAAGAATTAAGGTCTTTCTTTAAAGATAAAGTTTAACCTAAACAAGACGCTTAGGCTGCCAAATTAAATTAAGTTTAAGCCACTAATAATTGAAGCCCCAAATTATTGGAAATTTTTCGCAGTAATTTACTGAATTTTCTGAATAAATCATGTCTATTATTTATCATAATAACTATATTGAAAGAAATTAAATTTATTATAACTAAAATTACTTAATTGTAGTAGAAAAAATATATTATATATTGTTATTGAATTAATATTATAAAGCTTAAAATAGTTTTTTATTTTAATTATTTATGTTGATTTCGAAAAATTTTTTACAATTAAAGTACTATTATATTTTATAAGATTACAAATTTTAAAAATAAACCATATTTTATTTAGTTAAAAAAATCAAATTGTTAAAAATAAAAAAATGAGACCTCAAAGATAAAATTCTCAAAAGTAATTTTATAAATAAATTATTTAAAATTACTATTTTATTTAAAAGAAAAGGACCAGTACAGGTATTAGAACAAGAGGCCAATAAAATGGTAATAATTACAGATTATGAATTTATATTTATGGAAACTTTTTAATTGTAATTTTGAAATTTATTTTTATCAGGAAAATCAGCTTAATTTATTAAAGGAAAAAATGCTTAAGCAAAAAGAAGATAGAGAAAAGTAGTAATTTTTT
This sequence comes from Pseudocohnilembus persalinus, assembly GCA_001447515.1. NCBI lineage: Eukaryota > Ciliophora > Oligohymenophorea > Philasterida > Pseudocohnilembidae > Pseudocohnilembus > Pseudocohnilembus persalinus. Next base: position 116,520 of record LDAU01000155.1, on the reverse strand, counting down.
TATTATGATAAAAAATTAGTATTCATAAAATATATATATTATAATATTTTATAAAGAATGAAGTTAAGTGGTAAAAGATGGAAGATTAAAGAAAATACAAAAAAATCGAATAAAAGTAAATGTCAATATAAATTTTAAAAGCTTGGTCTTTTTTAATATTTTTGTCAATTATATAAGGTGGATAATTTAACGAAAAAAATAAGACCAGAGCTATATTTCCAATAAATAAGACTAAATTAGATCCATTTTTGCCTTCTTCGAACAACTCGTCATAAATATATTAGAAAAATTATAGTTTAAGTATAAATAGTTTAAATAATACCAGTAATAATAATAGTTCAATTAGTCTTTAGAATTCTAATTATAAATCAAGCACTAAGGCGAAATTAAAATTAAACTAAGATAATACAGATAAAAATAACAACTAATTTGTAAATATATAATAGAAAAACATAAAATAATATAATTTAAAAGATGAGATAGTTTAAAATAATTAAAATTAATAACTGAATAAAAATTAGAAAATAACAAATGGATAATAATAATAAAAAAATAGGGAAACCTATATTTAGGATTTTAATTACCAATAATTTTTAACCGATTTAAATTTAATTCAATATAAAGATAAATTTTAACAGCATGGTTTAAATAATTTGGAAATAATGAAACGTAAATACCAGAAAATTTTTTTATTTAAGTATCAAAATACAAATATTGTATTATTAATTATTTAATTTTTTCTAAGGCATATCCACTGATGATCTTAAATCATACGGGATTTTACCTGGGCATTGTATTAAAATATTAAAGGGAGTGTAAAAATTATTGGATATTAATATATATAAAATAATAAAAAACGATAATTAAAAAATTGAAAGTTAAACAACTTTAGCAGATTCAGATTAATTAAATATAAATTCAAAAGTAATGCCCACTTAAGTATAAAAAAATAAAAGAGAAAATGTTGATAAAAAGGTACAAAAAATTAATTTATTTAAATGTATCAATAAATATATTTTTTAATAATTTATGTTATAAAATTTATATAAACCTTCGATTTATTTTTTTTTTGGACAAAAGCATAAAAAATTAAAAGTATTATATATGTTAAGCTCTATTTAATTTAGGTAAATAAATCGACAATGGAAGATATATAGTGCAATTTGGAAGAAGTGGTTTCCAGAAATATTGCTTGTTTTATTTGTTTTAAATTAATTTCAGATAAGAAAAAGATAGATTCTTTTGGTGAAAATTTTTGCTCATACAATTGTGCTGATAATTATCGTAGTGAAAATATAAGAAAATGCGAGAATTGCAAAATACATTATAAAAAAGAATAGGGGTTATACTTCAATGATAAAAACTATTGTTCGGAAGAATGCGCTCCTTCGTTGGAAGAGTTATAAAAGCAATGGGAAAAAGAAGATTTAGGTAATTTTTTATAAAATAGTTTTTGTTAAAAAAAATATTATTTTTATATTATTTATATAATATAGGAAATGATAAACTGGAAGATAAAAAAGATAATTCTCTCGAATTAATGGATTAAAATGAATTTATGTTTGCAGATTTAGATATTGGATTTTCTGAATCACAATAAATTGATGATAATTTTGACATAAAAAAGCTAGAATAAAAATGTAAGGAATTAAATGAATAAAATCAATATTTTAACTGATTTTTATAGTCTGTATACGTACATTAATAAGGTAGTAAATTAAATGTTTATATTATTAATATATTTGATTTCTTACTCTGTTATAATACTAAATTAATATATATATATTTACTTATTTAAAAATATTTTGTTTGACTAAAAAAAAATAAGTATAAAAAATATTTAAAACAACTTATTAAATGTTATAAGATAATTAAAACAGCAGAGCAATTATAAAATATAATATGATATGATTTAACTTTAAAAAAATTAAATTTTTAATTGAATAACTTTTCAAATAAATATCGAAAATTTTCTCTAATTAAAATTGAGATTGATTAAGAATCAAAAAAATTCTATATTAAAAAAAATAATTAAAAAAACAAAAAAAACCTTAAAATAAAATACTAATTACAAAGTTTTCTTATATTTAGATAATTGTGTTCATTTAGTAAAGTAAAATGTACCCGTATCTTTCAAAAAAAATAGCAATTGCAAAACAACAAAAAGACGGACAAATTTAGCACGTATAACAACTGGCTTGGAACAGTTAATTTGGCTGGATCGCAGTGGGCGGGTCCCAAGGACTTCTAAAAATTTTAAAATTGGACGACGACAAAAGACTCGAGCCAGATGGAACTAAGCCCAAATAAGGCGCAGGCGGACTTTCTATAAACCACACACTCGAAAATCACAGCGGAACTGTAAATTATTCCTTTAGCTCCTTTTTTATACAAATTAAAACTCTTTATATTTCAAAAATTTAATTTTATTCGTAAAATTAATATATCTATAAATAAAAAATGTTGGTTTCCAATTAACGCATTTATAAAATAAGAAAATGTATCTTTTAATAATACATATTATAACATAATATAAATTAATATAGGTTCGAATTGTAGGGTGGAATGAGCAGTATAGCAAATTGACATCTTCGGATTCAGAAGGTCTTATTATTGTTTGGATGTTGCATAAAACAAATTGGTGAATATTTTACCTAATATATTTTTTTGATAATTTTAAAAATTTAAAGATAGTAAATTAAAAATGTAAAATCTGAAATTATTTTTTTTTCTTAAAAAAGGTTTGAAGAAATGATAAACAATAGAAATAAGTCTTAGGTTGTAGATTTACAATGGTCCCCTGATGGCTCGAAAATAGCTATTGTTTATTAAGATGGTTACGTAATTATAGGTTCTGTTGACGGGGCCAGACTATGGGGAAAAGAATTTGAATAAGATATAAGTTTTATGTGTTGGTCCCCCGATTCGCGATTAATATTAATGGGAAGTCCCAAAGTACAATTTAATTATAATTACTATAAAATTAAATAATTTTTTTATTATATTAAAAAATAAATTTTAAATTTAAATTTGTTTTATTTTCAGGGAGAAGTTAAAATTTATGATTCAATGGGTAACGATTTACATTAATTAAAAATGGTTTGTTTAGTAAGAAAGGTCTAACCTAACAAACTTTTGTGCCCAGAATTACCCTTGTCAGGAATAGTATGGTATTAAAATGCAAAAATGTATACAGATGATACGCCTTTTGGGTTAGTAAATAAAAATATACTATTTTTTAAAAATAATAAAAAAATAAGTGAATCTTTTAAAATTAAAAATAAATTAATAATTTTTAAAGTGTATAGCTTATGAATGTGGAAGAATTTAATTGATGAAACATGACAAAGATGATGAACCTTATTGTATAGACGCAAATATGAGCATAACAAACGTTAGATGGAATAATACAGGGACTATTTTGGCTGTTTCAGGAAGTAAAATCGAATAAGGAGAGAAAGAAGCATTAGTTAGATTTTATAATAATTAAGGATTTTTAATTAAAGATTTAAAAGTTCCGGGAAATGATGTTGTCAACGCCATTGCCTGGGAAGGTAAATATATTTCTATATACTTTAAAATTTATAAAAATAGAATTTAAAAATTAATATTAATAGGAAGTGGACTTAGAATAGCTTTAGCTGTAGGATCTGCTATATATTTTGCAAATATTAAATTATAACACAAATGGGGCTGGCTAAATACCTAGACCTTAGTTTTTGGTTATTAGAAAAAAGATAGAATTGAATTTTCCGTAATATTTTGGGATACTGTGAAAAATGAGAGAATTATTAAATTTACCAAAAATTTGGTTGAAATATTAGCGTGTCAAGAATTTTGCTGTATTATAACGAAATTCGAAAATGAAAATGGAGAATTTTGGCAATTAGATTTATGTAACAGTGTAGGATCTCCTATTGATACAAAATATATTAATATTGAGCCTATATTTTGTTAAATGACCAAAACTCATATTGTAATTTCTTCGTAAGATCATGTTTATATTTGGTAATATAGAAACTAAACTGCAAGATTAACTAGTTTTGAAAATTCTGCACAAGCTGGACTGGTAAATTAAAGAGCAAATTTTAGCGTTATTAAGATAATCTAAAAACCAAAAAATTAAATTATTAAAAATTTATTTAATTTTAGAGAAAAATTGGGAGGGAAATAGCTTGGTTTGTAGATGACGAGCCTTAAATAAATAATTTTTATGATTATAATGCGTATGACTTTACAGTAAAACCATTAAAATTAGATGTTTACTTTATATATATATAATTTATTTAATTATTTAATATTTTAGTCAGAAACTCAAAATGAAATATGCAGTATAACCGCAAATGAAAATTGGTTATTCGTTGGAAGAGCTACTGGGTAAATTAACAAATACACATTACCCCACGTATAACTAGACAACAAATTATTCGTTAAAACAAGGCCTCATATTTTGAGAGTCAACTGCGATTCATCATAATTAGCTGTCGTAGACGTAAACTCAATGCTTTACATTTTGTCAAATAATAGCGACGGAGGTTAACTGTTAGAATTTGAAAAAAAAGATGTTTGGAGTGTGGAATACTCGGAAGATGACCCTAATTATTTTGTAATGATGGAAAAATCCAGGTAAATATATAAAGCTATATTATTAATAAATATACCTAATTTTATTTTATACACTAATTGACAGATTGCATACAGTTAGAAATTTAGTACCCGATGAACCCCCTATTTAAACTGAATCGTTTATTTGTTAATTCAAAGACATGGAAGTAACCTGTATTTATTTAGACGAGTTTATTAAAGTAAATATATTTAAAAGGCCATTTATTTAATTTATTATTTCTATTAGAGGTTAAATTTAACAATTTTATTTAGTAATAAGACGGCTCAAAAATACAACCCAAAGAATTAATAGTTAATTACGAAACATAAGTGTTAAAATAAGTAAAAGAAAAAATAGGAACAAATGTCGCTGAGGCTTACAATGAAATTGTAGCTTAAAATCCCAGCCCGGCCATATATAAATATTTAGCGAAAAGAGCTTTAGAAGATTTGGATTTCCTTACTGCTTAAAAAGTAAAAATTTAGAAAATATAATTATTTGATTTTATCTACACATCACTTCAGGTGCCTAAATTAAATAATTATTATTTATTTATTTATTTATTTATTTATTTATTTATTTAAGTAAGTAAGTAAGTAATATTTTTATTTTAATATGTTATTTTTCGTAGGCCTTTGTTATGCTTGAAGATTATTAAGGTTTGTAATTTTTAGATAGAATTAGTAGTTTGGATGATAAAGAAAAATAAAGGGCTTGGATTTTAGCCTATTATAAAGAATTTAACGAAGCTGAAGAAGTGTTTATGAATATTTAAAGGAAAGATTTGGCAATTGATTTAAGAAGTAAACTGGGAGATTGGAAAAGGGTTTTAAAATTAGCCAAAGAAGTAAAATTAAAAAGAATTTATTAAATAAATATATTCTTATTTCTTTAAAATTAGGGTAATGATTAAGTTTCATAAAACGCTCATAAACAATTAGGTGCCTATTATGCTGAAAGATATGAATGGAATAAGGCAGCACATCATTATGTTTTGGCAAAAGATATAGATGGATAAATCGAATCATACAGTAAATTGGAAAATTATGAGGGGTTAGAAAAACTTATTCCATAATTGCCTGATAATTCTCATTATCTTTTATCTTTAGCAGAAAAATTTGAATTAGTTGGGTAAAATTTTATATATGATTTAAACGAGTTTATGATAAAATAAACAATATTAACCTAATATTAATTCATAATATTTAAAAATAATAAAATTTATTCTTTTTATTAACGAAATATTTAAATTTTGCATTTATTCATTCTATCTTCTTAAATTTAATTATTTAATTCTATTATAAGTATGTGCGATAACGCTGTAAAATGTTATGAAAAAGCTGGAGAACCTAAAAAAGCTTTGGATTGTTGTATTTTGCTTAATCATTGGAATTTGGCTACCGAACTTGCAGATTAATATGGATTCCCATAAGTACCTATATTATAAATATATAATAATTATATAAATTAATAAATTTATTCTATTTTTATATATTAGGTTGAGGGGTTACTAATGTAATAAGCTTAACAATTATTAGATAGAAACTAAAAGCTGGAGGCAGCCGAATTATATAGAAAGGCAAATTATAATACAGAAGCGGCAAAATTGTTATCTTAAATTGCAGATGATTTATGTGAAAAGTAAGCTAATCCTTTAGATATAAAAAAATTATATGTAATGGCTGCATTAGAAGTAGATTTATATAAAAAGAGAGTTTTGGACCAAACAATGACGGGTTAAAATACAAATACTGCCAAAACTTTGAATTCTCTTATTACCTCCACAATAAATACTAGTTCGGATAAAATATTACAAAACCCATGGTAATTATTATAATCAGAAAATTTATAAATATAATAGTTTTATTAATTTCCTTAGTAGCATACTAATTTTTAATATTAATTTGATTAAATTTTTAAAAATAGGAGAGGAGCTGAGGCATGGCATTTGTTTATTTTGTGCCAAAGACAATTATATGCTAAGTAATTTAAATATGCTTTAAAAACTGCTCTAAGACTTTAAGAATACGAGTTAGATTTGGATCCTAAAAAAATTTATTCAGTATTGGCTTTATCTGCCTATTATAACAGGTCTTATAAATAACTTTCTAGAGCCTTTGTAAAATTAGAGGGGTTAACAGATTTATAATAACATGAAGTGGAAATTTATAAGCAAATTGCAGTTTCCATATTTACTAAGCATCCCCCTTAAGAAGCAAAATGCGAAGAATATGAATGTCCAGGTAAAAATTGTAGATAATTAGTTAATGAATATGATACTCACTGTAATTCTTGTGGCGCTAATTTCTCTTGCTGTATGGCTAGTGGAAGAGCCATTTTGGAAAAAACCTTCTATTCTTGTAAAGCATGTAAACATAAAATGATAACCAGTGAAGTTAAAAAAAATAGTTTGAAATTTTGCGCTCTTTGTCATTCCGCAATAGATCCCAATAGATTTGAATCAAAAGATCAATGAAAAAAAGATATTTAAACTAAATCCAATAATTTTTCCACGTGATTTTATATAATAAAATAAATGCATTAAAATAGTTTAACTATCAATTTTATAAAGTTGTGTTATAAATTTTTATCTTAAATTTACAATTTTGCCAAAATTACTATAATTAAAATAAATTACTATATTATATTTCTAGGATTAAGATATTCTAAACAAATTAAAATTAATACATATTATTTTAAAATATATGAAATTAGCCAGAAATATCCACTTATAATTGAAAAAATCAACGCAAATAAAAAATATTTTTAAAAATTAAATTTATTAACAATTTTCAAGTTAAAATTTAGAAAATTTGGAAAATAAACCCAAAGTAATCATTGTAGTTTAAAATTTTTAATGTTATGAAAATAAATTTTTAAAATTTTAAAAAAATAATAGTCTTCTTAAGCATAATATATAGATGAAGAATAGTGGTCTAGAAGATTTATTATTCCTTAATTATCTAAATTCATTCCCAAGTAAAATTAATTATTAAATTTAATTCTGACAGTTAATAAAAATTTGATTTAGGCCTAAAGCATTAAGCGTAATGTAGGAGATAGAATTATATATTTTTTCTAAAGAATTCAACGAAAGTAAATTATTAAAATAATAAAAAAATTAATAACTATAATTTATCTAAAATATTTTAAAATTAAAAAAAATATTAGAATGTTTTGAAACAGAACATATATTAGTTAAATTCTCGTTTTTTACACTTCACGTTTGGATGCTTCAGTAAAGACTAAATTAAATTGTACATTAAAAAATATGATAATTCACTTTTATCTATACTTATGAAATATTTATCTATAAAATTTAGAAATCTTTTGATTCATACATGTTGAAAAAAAGTTTAAATAAACTATTTTAAGAATACATAAATGATACTGTTTATCAATTTTAAGTAATTTTTAATATAAAGCTTACATTTTTTTATTAATTTATCTTTTTAAATTTTTATATTTAGGATTTCTTTGATCATGAAGTAAAATAGGAATTAATTAGAGTTGAAAGGACTTTAATTTTTAGTTTAGAAGATTATTTTATTTATGATTTTGATTTAAGAACTTTGGATAATATTATTTAAGAGTAATTTATTTAATTCGTAAAATTAATGTCAAAATATTATTAACTGTAAATTTTTTAAATTAGAGATTTATTTTAAGATACTTTAGAAGGTGACCCAGAAGAATTTTAAAAAATCAGATCGATTAATAAGTATATAAAAAAACACTTGTAATACATAAATAGTTTAAATGTTGATTAAATAAAAAATAACCATATATATTGGGGATTGTGAATATTATTAGATAAATTTTATATTATTAAATTTGTATGATATATCTAAAATTATTATATAAATAACTATAAATACCAAATATTGTTTATTTAATTATTTTTTTTAATTTTTATGCTATTAAACTATATTGAATATAATAAATTGTCACAGTTAAATTAATTTTCCTTTAGTAACTATTTAAATATCTTTATTATCATATATTTTTTCTTACATATTTTAAATGAAATCTTCGTGAGATATCTATATTAAATTTAAATTCATAATTTTAATTAATTATTATTTTGTTTTTTAATATTTTAATTTTTCTATATGTTATATTTAGCAATATTAAACCTATATAATTTATAAATATTTACATAATCATGGTCATTATGATCCATTTCTTTAATAAGTTATTCCCATGTTTCGTTTCTGTAAGCTTTACCACAACTAAATATATTTTTTATATCTTATATAGAGATTTTTCCATCATTATCCTTTTTTTATGATATTTATTTATAAATAATTAATATTTATTATAAAGAATATTAATTTTTATTTACAGTGTCAAACATCTTGAAGGCTATTTCTAAATTATCTTTAGTCATTAATTTTTTTTATTCAACTGTGGCCTTTAACCAATCTGAAAAATGTAAAAAATGATAAATTTAATATTTTCTTATATAATGGAAATAATTTTACCTGAGAATTTTATTTGTTCTCCAAAATTTTAATCCAAACCATTGAATAAATCATCATCCAAATTGTTTAACTATTAACCTTCATGAAGAATAATCTAAGAATAAGCTATAAATTAAAGTAAAAAATTAGTTATAAATTTAATATTTATTAAAATTCTATTAATTACTTTTTTTTAAGTCATTTCTTGATATTATTCCGTCGCCATCTTCATCAATTGCTTAAAATGCCTTTTATAATTCTAATAATTCTTACCTTGATATTATATTATCTACCATAAATGAATAAATTGCATCTTAAAGTTTTGGCCTTTTTCTGAATGATTTAAAATTATCTATCGACTTCTATATTATTTACTAATCACAATTGGCCTTCTAACTATATTTTATAATCCATTTATTTTTTAATGCTTATTTTGCTGTCAATCTTTTATTTGGATCCATAACTAATAATTGAGCAATTAAATCTTTTGCATCATTTGAAATATCTTACCATTCTGGATCTGTGACGTTATAGTATCCTTTTTTAATGGCAGCAAATATGTCTTTACTATGTTCACCCTCAAAAGGAGGATATCCTTATTAATTTTTTTAGATAAATATTTCAAAATTTTAATGAAGTTGAGTATTATTATTTTTTATATTTTAAAAATATTATACCTATTAATAATAAGTATAAAAGTACTCCTGCTGACCACATGTCACACATTTCTGTATGTCCACCTCTTAGAACTTCTGGGGCTACAAAATAAGGTGTTCCAACTTTTTCAGTCATTATTTCACCTGGTTTATATATGTATGATAGTCCAAAATCGACTAACTTTATATTGTCTGAAAATTAATAAAATTTAGTAAATATATGGCGTAAATACATTTAAAATAATAATAAAAATGATTTAAAAATATACCATATGAGTCATGAGTGAGCATTATATTTTCGGGTTTTAAATCTCTATAAGCTACGTTATTTTTATGACAATGAGCCAAGCCCTAAAATACTTATTTCATTATTAAAGCACATTTTGCTTCTGATAGTCCCTCTTCATCCCCGTCTCTAATTACTTTTTCTACTATTTCACCTCCTGAGTAGTAATCTTCTACCACATATATATATTTTTCATCTTCAAAATACTCATGAATTTATGCAATATTTGGTGAATCCTTTAATTGATTTTTAATTTTTAATGAAAATTTTTGAGTATTTAAATATTTTGATTATTTAAAAATAGAAATATAATAGTATTTTTGTTAATTTGTCAATTTACAAGTTTAGTAAGTATTCTTATTTCCTTAATTGCCTAACCTATTTCTCTAACTGTTAATCTATTTTTATTTAAAATTTTAATAGCCCTTTATAATCCTGTTTATTTGTGTATAGCCAGTTTTACTTCGGCCATACCTCCTAATTAAAAAATTATTTTCAATTGTAAAATGTTAATGCGAACATTTTTTAATAATTACCTTTTCCCAATGTCTTTATAAATTAATAAATATTACTAATTTTTTATTTATTAAGATGTATCAAATCGGAATGATTTATATGAAAGCTATCTACTTCTTCTAATTTGATTTTTTAAATTAATAAAAGATATCATCAATTTATATACTTAAAAAATTGTTTAATATTTTGTTACTAGTATTACTTTAAATTGCGTCTTTTTCTGCTTAATTATTAATAACTTCCATTGTTTAAATCTTGAACTTTTCAATTTTTTAATTTTTTTTTTATTAATGTTGCTTGAAAAAATTATTTATTATTATAATAATATTAACTATTATACTAAATAAAAGTAGTATTATGAATATAAACAATAACCTTATTTATAAACCTCATAATATAAAATTTATTAGATTTAATTGCTATTTCGAAAAGAACTAAATTAATAATATTCCAGAATTCATACAATTATTGATAAATTTATAAATCTAAAATTAATTATATTAGAAAATTATTTATAATAATACAAATTAAATATATAAAAATCATTGGTTAATATTGAATCATTTTTAATCAGGAGGTATTTCAATTGTCAGTGAAGGTGTCTTAAAGCCTTTTTTAATATTTTTTCTAGTATCACTAAAGTATTTTATTTCCTTATCTTATATTTATTTCTCTTCAATTTAATTTTACTATTAAAAATTTTTCTCATATTATTTCTATAATGAAAAGCTGTCTTATTCGACAATCATATTATTATTATTTTATATTCTATCTGTGTCCCTGCCACTATCATCATTATATTATTATTTATTATTTTATTTATTTTTCTCCTTTTAGGAGTTATAAGACTCAATTTTTCTATTGTTATTGCTTATATCATTGTTACTAGGTTCTACATCATCAAAATGGATAACGTCCTCTTCTTGTTAATATTATGATTTTTTACTTCCGAATATATAATTCCTTTTATATTTTAAAATTATGAAAACTAATGTTCCTACAAGGCAAATTACCATAATTACTATAATAATTGATACAATATCAAAACTTATACCAAAGTTTCTCTATACTTACTGTTGTTGTTATTCATTCACTTGTTAGTTTTTTTCATTATTTTTATAAATGTAACTAGTATTTATTATTATTAAATCTTCTTCATTAGAATTGCTTTTTATATAAATAAAATATCGATAATTATTTATTTCATTGAAATTTTTAATAATATCTTTTATAGTCACTTTGTCTATAATAATTTCATTAGCAGAAAAAAATTACTAATTATATTGTTTTTAAATTGAATTAATTTATGTGTTATCCATTTATTAAATTTCATTGACATGAAAAACTTTAAAATAAACCTCATATTATATGTCTTACTATTTTTATTTATTTAGTTTTACGGATATTGACTTGAAATAATTCTCGTAAAAATTTTTACTTTGTTTTAAATTAATTTCCAATAGTATAGGTTAATCTTTGTTTATGACATTATAGTATTTTTGACCAATTTATACATTTTATATTTATTATTATGATAAAAATTTATTCTCGCATATGATAATGTTTTGTAGCTATGATATAATTTTAACCTAAACAAAATCAATCAAATCATCTATTTGTATATTAATTATATTTAAAGCTTAATCGTAATTTTTAGAAATATATTTATTTCTAAACTCCATTTCTGAAACAGCGTGAGCCTCCATATAAAAATTCGCGTAAGATTATTCTGAAAAACAAGAAATCTGCAAAGTTTTATTATCTTAATTACGAGGTACAATACTATTTTTGATAAAATCTTTTTCATAAGCTTATTAAAAATCTGAATCAATGTTAATGAAAAATTCTTGTTAAAAGTTTTCTAAGTCAGTTTTATAAAAGTTCAAAGGTATTATTTCTCCATATTCCACAAAATTTTCCTTTGTTTATTTCACTATTATTTTCAATTATATAGCTGAATTTGTTAAAAAATTTAACTCAATCTATTTATCAATATTAACTATTTAATTTTATTTATTTTAATTAATGAATGGGAAGCAATAATCTTTTTATTAAAAATCGCAATTAAAAATTTGATGTTCTTAACTTATTTTAGACTTATACAGTATTTAAAGTTAGAATTTTGCAACATAATCTTATCTATCCACTATTTAAATTGATATTGGGGGTTCATTTTAAAGCTATTCTTTAATATTTAAAGTAAATTTTTTATGTTCCCCTTAATTTAAGTTTATTATTTATAATTTATTTAAATGTAGTTGAGAGCAAAAAAGCAATTTAAACAATGTGAAAAGGCAAATTATAATTTTTAACATTTTATAAATAATAAGTTTATATTTTTGATTTTTTAGTGAAATTATTTTTATTTAATTTTTTTATTTCAACTATCTTTGTAAATTGTTAATTATTGTTATTAAAATCTAATTCAATAAAAATTGGTAATTATAGAAACAGATTTTTAAATAAAATAATTAATTTAAAAATTTTGCGATTTTGTTAAAATTAATATTATAAAGAAAGTAGCCTATTAATATTTTGCTAAATAGAAAAAAATTTAATAATAAATATAAAAAATTTTATTATAAATTATGTAGAAAAACTATTTAATTAATAAAATAGATATAAAAATGTCTTTCTTAATTATATGCCTATTTGTAATTACTACAGTAAATTGAATTTAATTAGTTAGTAAAAATATAATAGTCAATATATTAATAATAAACTATAATATTTGCAGATTTTGCTGGTTTTTTTTATTATTATTATAACATTACATTAATTTTAGTATATTTACTATTTTAATAATTAACATGGAAATTAATATTTACTAATTAAAATAAAAATTGTAAAATAAATAAATTTAATAAAAAAAACAAAATGAGTTAAAAAGGAGATTATTTAATGCAAACTTTCAATAAGATTTTTGATAATTATGATGACGTCAAAAATATAAAAACTAAAAATACTAACTAGTATTCTTCTATAAATAATGGTATAAAATTAAAAAATAGTTAAAATTATTAACATAACGATTTTATGGAATAATGTTAAAAAGAAAATGGTTAATGAAATAATTTTTAAAAATATATATATAGTTTTATTTTAAATTAATTAATAAAATTAGGTTAATTTGAAAACTAAAAATAATTTGATTCAACTTAATAACTTTACAGTAATTCTTAAATGCTCCCTGAAATAAAAAAAAAACCGTAGTTTAGAACCAAAATTGTCTAGATTGTTAATGGTAAATATGTAGATCCATAAAATGATGACGGTAAACTAATATATATACCAAATAAATAAATATAAATTTACATAATCTATAAATCGTTAATGCATAAAATATTTCTAAAGATAATTTACTTAAATAAATATCAAAAACAGAATAAATAGTTTAAGGATAAAATTAAAAATAATAAATAAATTCTAACCAATAAAATAAAAGTCAAACTATGAAATGGTCAAAAAGCCCTGACATGTATAAAAAATCCTCTAATTATTCTAATAGATACTCCACTTATAATAACAGGCACTTATAGAATAAATCAAATTAAAATTTTTTTTTATCTTAAACAAATTATAATAATAGAATTACCGGACTATAATATACACCTACTATTACCGGTACTAAAAAGTAGTCTAATAAATATAAGACTGCTAATAATACTATTTAGGATTTAGATTAATAGGAGGAAAGTATGAAATAATAGTAAGAATAATTGTTAAATAATTAAGATTCTCATAATAATTTGTAAGTAGATGAAAGCTAAAAGGATTAATTAAAAGAAAGTGAATTAGACCAAGAAAAAGATTTAAAGGAAATAGATTAATTTAATGATTAAAAAGACAGTTATGAAACGGATGGTATAAAAAACCAGTAAAACTAAAACCTTGAAATTAACTAAGACAGCCAAAATCAAACAGATTATGCTTAAAATAATGAAAGTAATTAAGATTTTGTTAGTAATTAATCTCAATACAATTTACCTTAGTATAAACAAGCTGTACTTAAAGCATAACTTGATTCTTTTATGGAAAATAATCCTGATTATTTTGACCACTTAAAAGGTATAACCAAATATTTTAAATCAATAAATATAATAAAGTTTTATTTTCTTTTTAAAGGAAAGTGTCTTTGTTTTACCAGTGATAATGGAAGCAAAAAATGCTAGTATTATTAATTGTAATTGAAAGCTAAAGCCCCATAAAGTTACCTTTAATCTTTATATAGGTAATCTTACAATAAAAATAAAAAAAATTATAGAGATAATAATACTTTAGATTATAGAAAGTACTAAAATTTACCTATTTCAGGTGATACTTTAAAAATACAATCGACAATGCAGGTATAAAATAAACTTAAAATATTTTTATTTTTAAGCAATTAAAACTGTTTAATTATTTTTAGCAAGATTTTACCCCTCAGACTATCAAAAAGGAAATAAGAAAACCTCATAACAGATATAAACATTAATATGATTTCGTTGGTAGATCTATGTATAACGTAAAAAAATTTCATCAAATAAATATTTTTTTTTATTAATTCAAAAAAATAAAAAATTAGCAAGAGTTTATCGATTTTGAATCTGCTTAAGGCTTTATTCCTGTAAAAGTTTCTCATCAAAAAACAGTTGTTGATAAATTAAAATTTAATGGAAATTCTCTATATGCATAAGATTTTTAGAAAAAGTAGATGTCACCTAATTTACCAACTATGAATAATAACCATACAACTATATCGTAATATTATAATTATATAAATTTTTATTTTATTGATATGAAAAATATTCAATTTTAAATATTATACCCTTAGCAAGTTTAATCTACCCTTTGTTTAAAAATCTACTTCTAAAGATACTTATAAACCATATAAGGCACAATAAAGATTAATTTAAATGAACTAAAAAGATTAAGTAACATATTATTATACTTTTTTTTATTATTTAAAATAAATTAAATATTGTATATATTTTTAATTAAATTTAAGGCTACTTTTGGACACAGCTATTAAGGCTCTTTTAAAACAAGCTATAATGAATCATTTAATAAATAATAGAGAGAATAATCTACTAGATAAATTGTTAGTTAAAATAAAAATATAACCTACGCTCCATTAAAACCTGTTTCTGAATTAAACATTGAATAATATATATAATGTTGATATAAATAGCATTTAGATAAACATTTCCAATTAATATATTTTTATTTAAATAAAATTTCTTTTTCAATTTCTATAATAGTAATAGTAATATTAATTTTTAATTTCCAAATTTTCTAAAATCGTAAAAAACTTAAAAATAAAAATAAAATAAAAAATAAAATAATGATATATGAAGGACCTTAAACAATTTTTGACCATGAGGTAATGTTGAAATAAATATTGAAATAACTTTCAATGTAACATAATAAATATTTATTTCTTTTAACTCTAGGAATAAAAATAATTAATACGTTAAGTTTTTAAATAAGATGAAGAAAAAGTGATTAAAAAAAACGAAGATGGTGAAAGGTCTTTTTCGTTTAAAGTTTCTAAGTAAAATTTTAAAATTTTTAATGCAATAAAAATTATTAAATATTTTAATATTTATTAAAAAAATATATTAAAAACATAGATATATAAATTATACTCGTATAAATAATGTTCCCCTTATAGATATTTTAAGTATTATGAATGTAATAGGATCTTTAACTATGTCATTTATTCATGCTATAGACACTTATGCTTGGATTTACAACCAGCCTAGTATACCAGGCAACTAAAACCTACAAGATATATAAAATCTAATTGAATTTTCACTGAATATTTATTTTATATTAGACCTATTGTTGAACATATATATTTCAGAAAATAAGCTTTTTTAAGCATTTTAAGCTATAAATATTGTTGAATATATAAGTATTTTACCAACTTTCTTATTAAGACTTAATTTATATTCTGCAACTAAAGTGATAGTTAGTACAAGAGCTTTGAGGTTTTTATTAATTTCCAAACTAACTCCATTATTTGCAAAACGTTCTTGGGATGTGGGAAAATAATATTTTTAAGTAAAATTTATTTTTAAGATAATAATCTTTTTATGCAAATTTATTTTTTAGTTAATAATATTTTTAATTTTTATATTTCTTTTATCTAAGCTTATATTTACCGTTCTGTCAATTTTATGGCTTGGATCAAATTTTTTGTTAGTTGTTGAAAAACAAGATTATGCTTTTCATAATTACTTTTATTTTTGCATTGTTACACTGTCAACAGTTGGATTTGGTGATATATATCCTAAATCAGAGTTAGGTAGATTATGTGTTGTAATAATTTTAATTAGTTTATTAAGTATTCTTCCAAGATAAGCCGAAGCGCTAAAAAGATCTTTAAATTAAAATTCAGAATATGCAAGAAAAAGTTATAAAAGATCACAAAACTAAGCAAAACATATAGTAATTTTAGGAAATACCAATACCTAAGCATATCATACATTTTTAGAAGAATTCTACCATAAAGATCATGGTTTTATAGAAACACCTTGCGTAATATTTAAAAACAGACCTCCTGATGAGGAGATGAAAAGCCTGCTATAGTGATTATTATAAATTTAAAATAATATATTATTAAAATTTTTAAATAATATTAGGAAAAATAATTTTTAAAACAAAATCATGTACATAGAAGGTAACCCACTTAAACATTCAGAACTAAAAAGAACACTAGTAGAGTTTTCTTAATGTGTGGTAATTCTTGCAAATAAAGGCGCAAATGACCCAGACTTAGAAGATAAAATTAACATAATGTATGCTCTTTCCATTAAATAGTTTGTTTAGCAAAGGATAAAAAAAGATATAAGAATTTGTTTATAAATATTAAGACCATAAACAAAAAATGTGTATTTAATTTACTTTTTTAATTTAATTATGAAATTATTTATAAGAAATTAATTACAATTACAAGGTATAATTAAAATTTGAATAATAGTGAACAAGATTAAATTATTTGCGTGGAAGAGTTAAAATTAAATTTACTTGCTAAGACCTGTCTTTGTCCTGGTTTTAATACTATAATTAGTTTTCTTATGAAATCAAGTAAACCTGATTTCGAAAATAATAAAAAGTATTTAAACAAATAAACTACTATTTTTAGAAATTAAATAAGTTTAGATCTAAATAAAATTAAATATTTATTTACTTAAATAATAACAGGTACAAACCAAGTACAAAAGAATGGATAGATGACTATATGTATGGAATGTAAAATGAAATTTATGAAATTTAAATGGAGCCTGAAATATTTGCAGGATATTCATTTTCTTAAATTTCATCTTAACTTTATAAATAATTATAAATAATTTTGTTTGCAATTGAAGTACCTATATTTATCGACAACTGTAATGAATATATATAAATTATTAGGAATTTAAAATATTTTTATAATAGAAGTAGAAAATACAGTATTTATTAACCCTGCTGATTATTTATTTGAAAACTTCACTCACGTAGGATACGTAATTGCTCATTAAAATCCCGAGAAATCAGAAATAGATAAAATAAAATTCTCAGATTAAATACAAAGAGGTATTTCTCATCATTTATAAATAAATAAATATTTAGAAAATAAATTTTATATAAAATATTAGATTTTTAATATCCTGTTCTAAAAAAACAAAGTACAGTTGACTATTAATTACAATCTTTGATAAAATAGCAATAAAATTTACAACATACGCCTTTTTATCAAAATAAGGCAGGGATCCATGCATTAAGCCTAAACTAGGTATAAGAAAAAAAATTTGAAAATCATTTTATTGTTTATGGAATATTACCTTCATTAAAACACCTTTTGATGCCTTTTAGAGCAAAGTAATTTATTTAATTATTCAAAAATTTTAATATTTATTATAATACTTGTAATAATTTTTAAATTACTTTAAAAGATCATTGGAAACGATACATCCTATTTTAATAATGAATTAAGAACCGATTCCAACATCTATTTGGAAGCAGTTAAATTAATTTCCTAAAATTTATTTTATTCAAGGATCTCCTTTGGATTATAAGGATTTGGAAAGGGCTTGCGTTTCAAAAGCTCTTGCTTTTCTTATATTGTCAAAAATTCAAGATGAAGACGAAGAATCCACATAAGCTCCAATTATAGACGCAGAAACTATTTTCATATATAAAAAAATTTAAAATCTTAACCCGTAAATAATAATGATAATTTCATTTATTTTAACAATAAATTATATTTATTTTTTAGAAATATATAGATAATTTCGGAACTTGCGTCTATTTAAACTATTTAATATATAACCCAGACAAACAAAGATTAATTAAAAATAATGGATTATTATACTACAAAGCCATTTGCTTCGGGAGAAATTTTTATATCTACAATGTTGGATACATTAATATGTTAGTCTTATTATAATGCACACTACCTAAAAATTTTAGATCAAATGATATAAGGCGGCGCAAATTTAAATCCGTATAAAAAAAAGGTATAACAAAATATTTTAAAATTTTTATTAGACAAAAAATAAAGTAAAAAATAAATAAAAAATTTAATTCTTTTTTAAATTACATAAGCTTTATTAAATAATATAAAATTTTATTAGATATGCTTGGAAAAGAAATTACAACAGTGTAACTTATTTTTAATCGATATTCCAAAGGATTATTAAGATAAGAATTTTGGTGAAATTTTTTAAATGTTAGTTTTTGAAAAAAAGGTTATACCTATTGGTTTATACAGAATAAAAAATAAACATAAATATGTATATATAAAGCCACATAAAGATGTAAAATTGCTTTAAACAGATAAAATCTACATATTTGCTTTTTAGCAACCTAAGGAATAAACAAGTAAAATACATAAATTTAATACAATTTGTTATAACATATTTTTGTATGCTTTTTATTAAGATTAAGAGCATAATGAATAAGCTGATACGTTTAAAGTCGGTACTCATGGAAATATAAACATAAAAAGCAAACTTGTATATAATAGGATTTTTATAATTTTATTTAAAAATATTTATATTTATAACATTTTTAGTAAGGAGAAGAGGGAAGGTTAGACGCAGAAACAGCCAGATAAGTGTATAAGATAAACATAGAGCTGGATAGTTATTTTAAAAATTTATAGAATATTAATTAGACCTAGTACCATAAAAGTTTAGTAGGCTAGGGTAATTTGATAAATTTTATTCAAAAGGTTATAAATGTCATTTTAAATATTATTATTTTAATAGATTTTATGTTTAAAGTGAGAGAAGTATTTAGAAGTAATTTAATTAATTTAGGCAAAGATATTGTATCTAATTAATGATAAATATTGGTTTAATTCTTTTTCTATATAAATATATATACAGAGTTTTCATGAATATCAATCATAAATATAAACTAAATATAAAATAGGCTTATTTATATTAAAACATAAAAGGTATTCTATTTATAGATGAGTCACATAGTTCAGCACAAAAAAAAATCATTTAAAACTTAAAAATCTTTGTAAATTTAAAATTTTTTATCTTTTTGGAAAAACACTTTAATATATAATATTTTTATTATTTTTCTAACATCAAGCATTGTTTAGAATTCATGAATATATCTAATTTTAGCACAAAATTTAATCAATAAAATATACTTTCTGTAGATAGATAAAGTTCTTTTTTATATTAATAATTATATATAATAAACTAATTATTAAAAAAATACATATGAAAAAAATAAAATAAAAATAATCAATAGAAAAATAAAAAATGAGTAATAATCTTGACAATAATTTAAATTAAAACCAAGACAGTAGGAAAAATAAAATTACTTTTATAAACGAAGAAGACTAAGAAATTAAAAGCAGTAGTAGAAAATCTCCCTTAAAAGATATATAAGACATTACATACAATATGTCAGTTGATGAACTAATATCTGAGAAGCAAAATTAACCAGTTTAAGAAGAATTAAATAATTTATAAAACTTTAAAGGAAAAGAAGCCTAGTAATTACTAGTCGTTGAAAGGAAAGAGCTTACTCAAAAAAGTGAATAAATTCCTAAAAGGAGTTAAATTTAAGTAGGTAAGCCTATTCTTAAGAAATTTTAAATATCATAGGAAAAAAATGATACAATTAAAAATAACAGTCAGGTAAACCTAAAAAAAAGTTAAAATTCTAACATATAAAGTTATAATAATTTGAAAAGAATGAAAACTTTCAAACAATAAGAATAATAGGAATATTTAAAGCTGTTGTATGACGAAGATTAGTAAATATTTTATGATATCTTATATTTTATTTTTTAAATTTTTATTATTTATTTTCCTTTATTTTATTTTTTCTAATTAAATTTTGTAATAAAATTAGAGATATTTATTCTGTTTTTGACCCGAAATTGAAGAATTTGAAACCTTTAAAGTATTATTTTAATATTTTGCTGTATTACTTTAAATATTTAATAATGCCCGTAATAACCATTGTATTCTCTATTTTAAGTTTGGTAAATTTAGTCATTGTTTCATATTATACAATAAATAAGATTAGTGATTAAAATGAATGGTGGATATTTTAAATAGAATTAGCAATTGGTATTTTTTTTATATTAGAATTTGTATTTAACATTCTAATGGATTTTGGGGTAAATTAAATATTATAAATTTTATAATTCTTATAGAATACTTTCAAAAATAAAAATTTAATTTTTCCATAACAGTCTATTTGGGATAGATTGTACAAATTTGATAGATTGATAGAAGTATGTAATATATTTGAAATATTTTGGATTTAGTTTGAAGGAGATTCATTTGGTGTTCTGCCATTTTTTAAGATCATAAGATCGTTGAGATGTGTAAAAATTCGAAATTAAATAAGATTGGCTAAAATGTATATTTAAAAATATGTTTAAAATTAAAATGAAGATATAGTGAAAGAAGATCTGTCTTTTTAGTCTAACGATAAACTAAGTAAATATATCATTTTTGTGAAATTAAATTTAAAATTAAACTAACTAGATATTTAATATATCTCACTAATTTTAAAAGGTAGTTTTATTTGGTTATCTTTATGGGATTTATGTAATGGAATATTTATAGAAGCATCCATTATACTTGCTGTAAATTAATATAGAGATTGGGTTGCATATTCTCCATTTGATTAGAAAGGAGAACTAGATTATGTAGATGCTTCTTATTTTATTGTAGTAAGTTTTACAACAATAGGTAAAATAAAACTTAAACAAATACAATTTACTTTATTTGATTTATTCATTATAATTATTTTTTGATTTAACAAGGTTATGGAGATATTTTTCCTTAAGAGTGGTTTTCTAGATTAATTATGGTTATTTTACTTGTAGTGAACATTACAGTAATGTCTACGTTTTTGGGGAAGTTTACAGATCTTTTATTTATGGTTAGTAGCTATGATGATAAATATGATTTTGAAAACCATATCGTCTTGATTGGAGAGTATCCAGTAAAATATATAAATAATATATATACTAAACTTTTTAAATAACTTATATAATTTTTTTTACTCAAGGATTATTGGGTTAGCGATTTTTTGGCTGAAATGGTAGAACTAGATTTAGTATATAAAAATGACGAATACAAAACTAAATAAAGTGAAAAAGCTGTTAAAAAGTCTAATAATCAAATAGGTACAAAGGTGATTTTAGTTGGAAAGGAAAATCCGAATTCCACTTTAAGAAGCATTATAAGTTATTATTAAAATTCATTTGATTACGATAATGAAATAACTTATTTACATTAAGACATATACAGCTCAAATAAATCTTGGTATGACAAGGCATCTCTTTCTAAAGCAAAGTGTAAATTAAATAAACTATACTTATATAATTATTAAATAATTTATAAATATTTCGCTAGGCATTCTAGGAGTAAGTCTGAAATATTGTGAATCCGAATAAGATAAATTAGAAGAGGATAAAAAAATATCTTTGAGCGTAAAATAGATTAAAGAACATCTTCCGAATTCGAATATTACCCTTGTACTTTAATCAGATATCGCCTTTAACTTTTAAGAAGATTCTATGTTTAATGGGATAAAAATATATAAAAGCACGGAACTTTCTGAGTATATACTAGGTTCCTCTTTGGAAAATAAAGGGTTCGGAACTATTTTAACACATGTGTTAACTATGTAGCAAAAAAGTCTTCCTTAAATTATTGATCCTGATTCTTTATTTTCTAGATATATATAGGAAATGGTAAAAATAAATATTTATATTAAATAATATGATCTCAATTAATATATGGATTTTTTTCAAAATTCTAAAGATTTTTAACAAAATTTTAGGAGCAAGAAATTTACTAATATATTTTTCCTCCATTTTTATTTGGAAAAACATTTAAAGAAGCCTTTGAGTTTCTGTACTTATATAGTCTTTAGCTAAAAGATGATAAGGATTAAAGTTATATTGGTAGCTAATAATTTCATACTAAAAGTTAAGACTTGAAAAATTAAAATGATAAAGGGCTACTATTATTAGCAGTGGAAATAAACTCAATTAATGATGAATAAAATGAGGTGAACAATTAAACATATAGAACGATAATAAATCCAGTTAACTATGTAATATAGCCAGGAGATATAGGATATGTTTTAACTTATGATAATAATCATCTAAACAGGGCCTATTAAGTAAGTTCATAAAATTCCAAAGATTACTTAAATATGATAAAAAATAAGAGAATCATAAATGATTATTATTTTGATTCTGTAAAAAGTAGTGGATTTATAAAAGAAATGTATGATTAATTAATCGAGAAAAATGCTGATTATTAAATAAAAAATAAAAATAATTCTGAAAAAAATCAGAAAGATATTATTGAAATAAAGAGAAATTCTATAAAATCGATTCATAATATAAATCATGATAATTTACAAAATTAAAAAGTTTTTGATAATTTGTTCGTCTTGGATAACTCTTCGTTAGTTGTAATTAAATATTTTTTTAATAAAAAAGCTTATAATTATTTTTAAATTTATATCTTAGTCACCATTCGGAATGTTTGAAAACCATTTTGTAATTTTTGGAAAAATAGAATCTTAAAGAAATATTATTAAGATTGTGAGAAAATATTCAAATAGACCTATTTTAATTTTTAGTTCTGATGATTTAAATAAGTAAGATAATATACAAATTTTAATTTAACATTAATTTATTTTATTAATATTACAGTTTTGTATGGGAATAGATATAAGAATATTAAAATATATATCTAGTTTAAGGAAATTATCTGGATTTAAGTCATTTATAATAGTTAAATTTGGAAAAAACTTATAAAATTTTAATTTTAAGTGATAAAAATGGAAACTTAATCAACGACTAAGACGCCATTACAATTACGAAAATTATTGTAGACCATTTTAAATGCTCTAATTTTCTTACTGAATTATAAGATGAGGCCAATATAAAATTTATAGGAATTAATCCTAGAAAAAAGAATTTTTTAAAAAAAGATTCGCATAAATTAGAGGAAGTTAAAT
This sequence comes from Pseudocohnilembus persalinus, assembly GCA_001447515.1. Classification (NCBI taxonomy): domain Eukaryota; phylum Ciliophora; class Oligohymenophorea; order Philasterida; family Pseudocohnilembidae; genus Pseudocohnilembus; species Pseudocohnilembus persalinus. Next base: position 92,505 of record LDAU01000155.1, on the reverse strand, counting down.
TTCATAGTGATAACGACGAAGCAGCCTGTTATTTTTGGAGCTCATTTGTTTAGGGCAATGTGTTTTTTTCCAGTATTTTGACGACTGCTTTGGCTAGGTAAATTTACAATCCTAATTGGCTTTATTTTTTAAAAGATTTAATCATTCCAAAATCATACAATAATGCATTGTCAACCTAAAATTCTGAGTTGGAATTTAAAATGAAAAAAAATCCTTCAATTGAAAATTAGATGGCGTCTTTTAAATCTCAGGTGTCTACCAAGGAAAATAAAATGGTTAATTCTTTGAGGTTGACTTAAGAGTCGGCTTAATATTTTAAAATATACGGGTTTTTATAATTCGCTTTAATGAATAATTCTCCCCAAATTATTTCATTAGGATTAATTAAAAATCAGATATCAAATTAAGAAAAATACGAATGTTCAGGTAAATTATAATTTATAAAATTATAAATTAAGCAGCTTTTTTCAAATTTATAACTTATTTAACTGAAACTTTAAATTTTTATAATAGATTTTGTAAAAGTTTAAAACAAAAACTCTAATTACTAATACGAATAATTAAACAAAACTCTAAAAAAACTTGGACAATTTTAAGTTGTTTTGACCAACCCTTCTTTTTACACGCCCCTGGAATAAGATGATGAAATTTTAGTTTTAGGTATAAACAAAGAACTTGATGATTAATTTTAAGAAGGGTTGTCGATGAATGACATAGCTTAAAAAAAAGAAGAAAATTAGGCTAATATTTTAAAAAATACTTAAAAAAAATAACAATATAATTAACTTTTAAGAGAGTCGAATTAAGTGCAGGGTTCTAATATTAACTAAGACGCAATAAAAGAAATCAATCAGTTAGAATAAATATAAGTTTAAAGTTGGCTCGATGGGAAAATAAATGAACTTAATTTAATTTAAAATAAAGAGCTATTAAAGTAAACAAAATTGGAAAACCTGGAATTAAATAAGTAAAAGGAGTAAGGAAAAATAAAGTTTAAAAATTAAGAAAATTGCAAAAAATATTTAAATAGATAAGAAGCTTAGGAAAGGCTACTTTACAAAAAAAGATTAATTGATCTTATCTAGTAAAATAATCAATTATTAAGTCTTTGGTCTCAAAAAAAATGATATTTTATTTTTAAAAATAAATAATTTTGTTTTTTAATAATTTGTTAATTCAAAATAAAATTGGTTTTTAGAATTTTTATATGATATAAAAATAATTGTAAGCCTTCAATTTTAAAAAAAAATATCTAATGTTCATTAATGACTTATTATTTATTTCCAAAAAATAAAATTTAATTTAATAAGCCCCAAATTAAAATAAATATTGAATTATATTACCACATAATTGCACAAAAAAAAATTAATTATATTTATTTGTTAGTAAAGTTTATAATGAGAATAAAAAAAAAAAAAAATATATTGCAAATAAAATAAAATAAAAACAAAAATAAAAAAATTAGAATAAATCTACCTAAAAATAAAAATTCAAAATGTCATTTTCAAGAGCCGATAATCTTTCTAACATTAAAGAAAAGGTTTAGAAACTGCTTTCTTAGCCCGGAGGCAGCGGAAGTCCTTTAAAGTCGCCTTTAAAGTCTTCTTTAAAAAGATCTAGCACTTTTTAGCAATAGCAACAGTATGAATATAAAAAGATATGTTATTAATTTATTTTAGCAAATATGATATTTTTTATTATTTAATATTAAATATATATATATAATAAAAAAGTTCGCTTAACCAGTCGTCATCTTCTTTGCAGAGGAGTCCCAGCAAAAATGTTAGTTTGAGCAACACTAGGATTTCTGGGTACGCAAACGGAAATAGCGCAAATTTAAAATAGTCTTTGAAAAATAGTGTTATTGTCGGCGGCTATTCCAAATCTGGAAATAAAAGGTTTGATTAGAGATTTGGCTTGGTAAATATAAATATTTTGTTTAAATTTATTCCCTATAAAATATTTGCTATTTTATAAAATTAATACTAATTTTACCCCTATTTTCTTATTAGAATCTCTTTTAAATTTAAATTATTTTAATTATAGACTTTGGAAAGAGTGTGTACGATTCCAGAACATGCAAAAGGAAAATTGGAGTATGTTTGTGTACTTCCTGATTGTAAGTTAAATCGGTATGGATGCGAAAGATGCTTTTAAGAAGAGCATGAACACCATAATTATTGTAAATAATATATAGATGATTTTTTGCAAAATATAGAAAAAAAAGAATAAAATTACCTTGACTCTGTACAACACTACTAAAATTTATCGGATTAATTGGAGACACCTTAATTTTTGGACGGAGTTTTCCAAAATTTAGATACTGTTAAAGAAATTTTTTCTAGTAAAATAGAAAACATTAAGTTTAATATAGCTGAAAGTTATAAAAATATTTCTTAGAATGACAAAGATTAAATTATCTCCGATAAAGATGAATAAGCTAAATTTTTAGAAGATATTTACACAGTGGCTTAAAAAAATGTATATGAGTTAAATGAAGATGAATTTGAAGTTTAACTAAATTTGTTATAAGAAGTATAATAAACTCAATTAATGGACTAAATTTTAAGTCTTTAATAAAAGAAAAAAGGCTATGCAAATCTTTTTTTCAAATTTTCTGACTTCATAACTGAATCTTTGACCCAAGCTTTGGAATCTGATTTTGCCAGATTACCTAATATTGAAGGGAGTACCAATGATATACATAGATTAGAATCTTAGACTTAAGCCTAAATTTAAAGTTATTAGTAAAACATAAGAGAAATTGAATAAGCATAAATTGACTATAAAGAAAATTAAATAAAAAAATCCGAAGAATTAAAAACCCAAAAAGAAGTTTTAGAATAATAGCTACAAGAAATTTAGCAACCTATGAATACTTAAATGAGACTTGAAAAACTAAAAAAAAAGAAATAAGAAATCTCGGATTTATTGAAATAAGCTTCAGAAGTAATGCCTATACTTTAAGATGTAAATAGAGGAATTCAAATCTTAGAAAAAGAAATTTTCCATAACCAAAGACAAAAAGACTATGTCGAAAAATTATAAACATCGCAATTATCTGTAGGCATGGTTTCTCCTTAAGGAGGCTAGTAGGTCGATGGCCCTGACGGTAAAATAACATTATCTACAATAAATAAGATATTAAAGATTACAGTTTTATCATAAATAAATAAATAAATAAATAAATAAATAAATAAATAATGCTTTAAATTTTTGTTATAGTGTAACACTATTCCCCAGAAAAATCCAGGTTGAATGATTATGGAGATTTTGACATATTTAAAAATCCGTGCGAACACATAGTAGAGTGTAATACTGTGCCTATTTTCAATTGCTGTGGACAGGCTTATAGATGTGCAGTATGCCATGACCAACACGCTACTCATAAATCTTTGTTATAAACTCCCTCTTAAAGATACTGTCTAGACTGCTTTAAAACTTTTACTGTCAATTTTTGCACAAATATTCCCATCAACTGTTCCTCTTGTGTTGAACCCAAAGGATAAGTTATAGAAAATATAAAAAAATAACACCATAATGTCTCATAGTAATACTTAAGATCACCTTAGGGATCCAGAGTATTTTCTGAGTAGGAAAGTTCTCCCAAATTCAACTTCTAATGATTTTAATTACACAAACCAACATATACTTACTTGAATTATTTAATATAGTATTTAAAAAAATATATAATATACCTTAAAATTTAAATTTATTTTTATTTTATTTAGTATAAACTGTGTGTTTCTTTATTTAAAAATAGTAATATCAAATATTGAATAATATATTTCCAATCAATTTGCTTTTAATATCTTATGATCATCTTTAAATAACTAATTTATATTTTTAAATATATATAAATAAACAAAAATGCATTTTTGAAATATAAATAATTGAGTTTTTAAATTTTATAATATTCAAGAACTAAAGTTGATAATATAGTCGAAAAGTGAAACATCAATTTTAGATTTAAGTTTTTTCTGAGATTCTCTATATTCTACAATATATTTTATAATTTATGATATTTTTTCTCCCTCCAGAATTTATATTATTTCTTCTATTCCTTCAAAATCTTTATGCCCAAATGTGAAGTAATCCATGTTTTTTTAATTTGATGCACAAGCTATCCATTAAATTAGAAATTTAAGTTAAGGATATCCATTAAAAGCCCCACAACTAATTTAATTTTTATTATAATAATTTTTAAAATATTAATTAAGAGTTTTTATTAATAGTCAGTTTTACCCCCAATTTCCAGTTACCACATTTTTTATTGAATCATTGAAATCTGTATTATCTAATTTAAAACCAGCATATGATTTATTAAGTTCTCTTAATAATTAAGCATGTTCAAATTAAAAAAGCACCTTATTTACAGAATATTCTTTTTATCCGCTAAAATTTATGGCGTCAATAGATGTAAAATAATTATTACAAAAACCTTATTAATTTATATTTTGTTACTCTCCCATATTTTTATCAATATCACTTTATTTTATATGTTTTATAAATTTTGTAGCCTGAGCATAGCCTTAATGAACTGAAAACTTCCTCAATCCAAAACTTTGAATTGCCTCATTGTTTAATAAAGTTTCTATAAATATTCTTTAAACAAATAGTTCCGGGTAATCTAGCCAAAATATTTCTTCCTATATCATCCCTTAATCCATTACACTCCCACCAATATTTTTATTGGCAAAAATTGTCTATAATATAATATTTAAATCTTTAATTATAATTTTTTAATTTTAATTTATTTTTCGCATTCATATATACCTTTATGTATTGTCCAGATTAGCCTGTCATGCTCTCAATATCATCCATTTCTCCATCTTGGTAAACATTGACTTAAGTCAAAAGGGAGGAATTAAATTTCCAGAAATCCATATTTTAATTTTCTTCTATTTTTTACCTAATAAATATAATTTGTTCATTTTCTAAGGAATTTTAATCTAGTTCCATCAAACCTTAAAAATAACTAAATAAAAACATTAATTTCTCGGTTTTTTGCTTCGAAATTGAGTCATACTTTCTATTATGCTCGAATATCTTTGCAAAGCAAAATATTTCTGGAAGTTTTTAAGACTATTACAACTATAAAAGAGAGAGATAATAAATTGATTTGTTTTTTTATTTTATAAAATTTTTAAATTATTATACATGATTGGCACACAAAAACATCAATGACATTAAAGAAGCTACCTAAAGCCTACTTAGCTAAACATTTTATTACTAAATAACAGATGTTTAAGTTAAAAGTAAAAATGATTCAGAAAAAATAAATTCACTTTGTAAAGCCAAGTCTGCGATAAATGGAATTATTTTATCAAAAAAAAATTAAGATTGTTCTTGTACTAAGTAACTTTCGCAAAAAAATTCTAGGGTATCAATATTTATTTAAATATTCTAAAATTAATTTTAATTTATGAATAAAAAAATATCAAGAGGTAAAATTATAAAAAAATATTATTTAATTTACTTAATTTTCATATTTAATTTTTATGAGATACTTTATTATCTTATAAAACTCAGAGTATTCTACAATATTTCTATTTTTTAATTTTAATAATGATTCTTTAACATTTTTCCAATAGTTATTTTGATTAATAAAATGAGGTAGTATATATAATAATTATTGAGGAGCATAATTATCGAAATCAATTTATTTATCTTATAAATTTTATTAATTGATGCTATTTTAATTACTTCCTACATACTAATTTTCCACATTATTATCATTTTATCCAAATTAAAATTCTTATTCTTTTTCGTCATCATTTTCTTCTTCCATTTTTTTGCTGTTTTTTAAATATCTATGAAACTTTTCTTATTCAAAAAAATTTATTTGGGACTATTTTTTTTTTTCCATATTTCTATCAACTTATAAATATTTTCTTAATTTATAAATTTTAATAAATAAAAATCTCCGGCAAAAAAAAAACATATTTCTTATTAATTCTGAGGTCATGTTATAGAAATTTTCAAAACTATATATTTAAGACTTTTTAAAAATAAGAAAAAAAAAAAATATTTTTTTAAATATATAAATTAAAAAATAATAATAACTGGAAATTATTTATAAATTCATAAATATTATATATTAGAAAAATATTAAGGTTAATATTTGGTTGAAGTAATCTAAAATAAGTGTATTATTTTCAAACGTATTTATCAATAAAAAATTTAATTTTTATTAAAATACTAATTAAAATAAAATTTAATAATATTTGCCATAACATATTATAAATAAAATTAATAGTAAAAAAAAAAAACAAATATTAACTTTAAATTTAAATTAATAAATATTTTAACAAATTAATATTAAATGGGAAACGAGTGTACAACTTGTTAGTGTGATAAAAAAGGTGCCTAAATGGGGCAAGTTGATATAGATATGGATTCAACATAATAATAAAAACCTTATTACTAAGAGAAATAAAGGTCAGATAGATTCGAAGATTAAAATATTGGAAATGGGTCATTAAGAAATAAATAATCACTAAATGGATCAGTGTTAAATTAGAGTCAGCACAACAATTAACTATAACAAAACTAAATGCTTTAATAGTCATATAATGAATAAAAATAATCATAAATAGATAAAGATGCGCCACCTTTTGAATATGCCATTTAAATTCCTTTATAAGACATATAAATTCATGAGACGGCAGTAATAAAAGATATAGTGGATAAATATACCCCACCATTAGAACATTATGAAAAAATGGTAATAAATTAAATTTTAAATATTTTAATATACGGGATTATTTATAATTCATATTTATAATCATATCACAATTAAATCTCTTATATATTTAGAAAGATAATGGATTCAAAGCATATTAAATAAAAAATACTTATGAATATTATGTAGGAGAATGGCTTGATGGAAAAAGAAATGGGTAAGGAAAATGCTATTATCCAGTACATAAAAATATTAAATTTTAAATACTTAAAGAATTTTATTTTTAATTGGATAAATTAAATTATTTGTTTAAAAAGGATGGAAGTTATTATGAAGGCTTTTGGAAAGACAATTCACCAAATGGGTAAGGTAGAAAAGTTTTGCCTGATGGAACATTTTGTTAAGGAAATTTTAAAGATGGATTACCTCATGGATATGTGACTATGAATAGAAAAGACGGGGGAGAATATTAAGGAGAGTATTATTTAGGCAAAAAACAAGGACAGGTAAACAATAATAAAAAGAATTCATAAAATAAACATTACATCTTAATATTATTAATTTAAGGGTGTTGAAAAAACTCCAAAAGGAATCACATATAAAGGAAATTTCCACAATGATAAAATGCACGGCAAAGGAATATATTAAATTAATGATAAATATACTTATGAAGGTGAATTTATAAATGATGATATTGAAGGATATGGAGTTTGTACTTGGAATAATGGAAGAATATACAGAGGTTAATGGAAAAATAATAAAATAGAAGGTGAAGGGGAATTTTTATGGCCAGATTAAAAAAAATACAAAGGAGCTTTTAAACAAGATAAATTTGAAGGATATGGAGAATTTTAATGGCCAAATGGAATAATTTATAGAGGTAAAATATCTATATAAAGTTATAATCCATATCCTTATAAGTGCTTATCATTTTTTTAATCAGCACTTAAATAATCTATTAAATATAAAATACTTATATTTAACATAACATTTTTTTTTGCAAAAATTAGGCATTTTTTTACCATTTATATGAGTTAAATTATTCTAAAAATACTTTTTACTAATATTTTAATTATTAAATATAATAATAAATTGTTTCTTAATATTTAATAGGTAATTGGAAATAAGGAGAAATGGATGGTGATGGTATTTTAATTACTTAAAATGGAGAATAATTTAAAGGTAAATAATTAAATTTTAGAAAATTATATAAATATCTTAAATGTTTTTTTCAATTTAAAGGGAAGTGGCAGGCAGGATAAACTATTGAAATGAAAAAAATCGAAAATGATCAAGAATGATTAAAATTATAATTTAAAAACTGTAAATTAATATCTTTTTATAAATATTTATATATGTATTTCATATTATACAAATTTTTATATGTCAATAAAGTTAATAATAATATATATATATTTAAGTATGAAAATAAAAATTGAAATATAAATTATTATAGTCATTTCAAATTATTCATTAAAAATAAATGCTTTAATAAGAGATTTAATTGATTGGTTACAATTGTATCTAATCAGAAGATAATTGCTTTTATTTATTTTGGAAACTTTAATTTTAAACAGAAATACTTTTTTTTCTTTTAAAATGTAAGCTATCATTAAATGAATTTTAATTATTTTAATTTTTTTTCTATATTTCGTTATTTTATATTAATTAATTCGATTAATGTATCAAGTCATTTTTCAGCATACTTTTACTTTTTATCTCATTTTTTTATTATTGATAATATGGAACTTGGTATAGATAATTTTTTTAAAGCGATTCAAAATAACTATTTTAATTTTTTTGATTTTCTATTTTAATACCAAATTTTTATTATATGGCTCTTAATTTTTAGCAAAACTGTTTGTTTTTATCTATATAGAAATTATTTTGACTAAAATTATTGCAATTATAATTTTATGGCAAATCCAAATCCGTCCTGTAAGAATTACAATATTCGGAACCAAAATCTTAATTTTTTTAATTTTTAAAAATAATTGTATCTTTTATTTAATTTTAATTTTATGAATAACTTTTTTATTTCAAACAATTTATGCCATCTCTTTATTATTGTGAAAATCTTTCAACTCTCTCTGTTTCATTTCTATCGAATTTTAAATCAAAAGAATTTTACTTAGTAAAGTTTTTTTATCCAGAGGTTTTCTTCTTCAATTACACATTATACATATCATCAAATATGGTTGTTTTAATATGCTATTAAAACTATTTCTCCTAATCTAGCTTATCATATTCAGGATATTTTTTTTATTTTAAGTTTAAAAATTCATTTTTTTTTTATTGGGAAAATTCTTTTTAAATATCTTCTTCATATATTAATTAATTGTTTTTTATTAATTCAAAATTTTTTTTAAGCTTTTATACATATGATGGATATTTTTATTTCATTTAATTATTAGATATAATAGTTTTATCATATTTTTTAAAATCTTTAATTCCTGATTTCAAAGAATTAATGCATTCAAAATTTGAAACTTAAACTGATTTATTGTTTATATTAAATTTATTGTATGATTATTTTTTTTCTTGACTGACAGTAGTTTTTATTTCCTAAGATTTTTAAATACTGTTTTTATCATTTTTAGCAATTGGCGACATCTTTCCTGATGTAAAATTAGAATTTTTAGAATTTAATATTGAATTTACATATTTTTATTTTTTTAGCTTTATCGGGAAAACTGGTATTTATAAAGGTTTTTTATCATCGCTAATTTAAATTAATTTGAAAAACGTTTCATTTTCTTTAGTATTTATTGAAATATTAGAATTTTTTTTTTTAAGTTGCTAAGTTTTTTTCCTATTATATTATAATAAGTTTTCATAAATTAAATTTTTTGTAAATAAATATATTAATATTAATTTAATATATGTCTTTTGAATAAAAATATTTTTTATTGATATGTATATATAAATAAATTAAATGAGAAGCCATAATATATATTATAGCGATATTTAATATTTTTTTATAATTTTTAATTTGTAATTATTTTGATATTTATATAATTTTTTTTTTTTAATTTATTGTGTCAATAATAAAGTTATTTTTAGATATATGTCTTATAAATATCAGTTATATGAAAATTTTTACTCGAATTTACCAATTTTCTGCGAATTTTATAAAAGAATATATGATAAAAATAATTATTAAAATTTATATTAATTACTTAATTTTTGGAGATACATTATATGGGCTTTAATATTACTATTATTATTTTATATCTACAGGGAAATCATTATTTGAATCATGCCTATTTTTTTTAAAAGTAATACTTTTTTTCGGACTTATGGAATTGTTGCAATCAGAAAATGATTTATTCATCGATATAAATGTATTATTTTAAGATGAATTTGCTTATATAATACCTTCTGGTATATTATCCTTGTCATGTAATAAATCCATATAAATTAAATCCTTTTATTTTTTTATATTGATAGTTGAATTAATATTTTTGCCTTAATTTGATATTTAACACTATGAAAGTTATCTACTTTTTTTTTAGGGAGAGTTTATATGTTAACTATAATTCTGTGATTTTTTCATATTAATAATTTATTCAACTTATTAACTAATATTTTTTTAATTTTGATCTTTATTGGAGTTTTATTTGTTTAAAGATAATTTAAAATAACTATTATTATCTATATCTTTTTTTTCATTCATACAATTCTCATTAAATATTGGAAATTTAAATAATTCTCTTCCTTATTGTTATCGATAAAAAATAGACTATTCTTAATTTTATTAATTTGACGCTATATCATAATAATTGTAATTTAGTAAATGATATTTTTTATTTTTTTGAGGTTTTTGCTTAATTTAACCTAAAAATTACTTATTTAATAATATTTTTTATTAATTTTCATCAACTAAACTTTGTTTTAAAATTCCATCTTCTTCATCTTCATATGAGTTTAAATTATCGAATATATATTTCCTTCCATCACTTTCCATATTTTAAGATATATCATCATCTTCCCAGGGTGCTAAAGTATATATTAATCATTAAAATTCTATTTTAGATTTAATTACATATAAAAAAATTTCTAAATTCATAATTATATAATCAATTTTTACCTATATTTTTAAAATCTATATTATATGATTTTTATTTTTGCGTACTATAAGGTTATTCTGTATTAAATATATTTTTGCTCCCCATCCTATTATTATATTTCATATTATCAAATGATCTAGTTATGTATATATTATTCATAAAAAATATTTAATGTCCCAAAATATTTTTAATATTAATTTTATTTAATTATAATGATTAGATGTTAGAATTAATTGGAAATTGAATACAATATAAAATTTTAATTATTTTAAGATTGTGTAGCATTTTTATATTTAAATAAACATTTTATTTAAAATTTTTCTTATAAAAAAAATTATTTTTATTCATTTATCAACTAAAGTTTAGATTTCTAATTGCTTTAATTGATCTAAAAACATTTAAATTCTTAAAATCTTTTGTACACTATATATTTTACTAATTTTAAAAAAGTTAATACATTATAATTAAATATAACGGATAAGGAAGATATATAATATATAGATAATAATATCCTATATTAATGAAAAATATATTTTAAATAAACTTTTTATATCTTATTAAAATTTTAAATGTAATTACATGTTATATTCTATTATAAATGTAAGTATTTAATTTCTTAAGCTATTTTTAATGATATTAACATCTATTGTTGTTTAGTCTAAATTGATTTTATAAAATATCTATTTAATAGTTTTAATTATATCTATAAAATTTAAAGTTAATATTAATACTTTAAAATTAATGGTTATTTATAATTAAATTATAAATATTCTTACCATTTTACATATATCATAATAAATTATAACTTTAATATAAGTTAATTTTAAATTTTATATCTATATACATATTTGCTGTAATTACAATAATATATTACAAAAAGAAATTAAATAATTTAATTTCATTTGAATAAATTATTTTATATATATTTTAATATTCTATTGCCATTTGTATTTTTTATTATTCAAATCATATACGATTCAATTTTATTTTCTAGTTATTTTTCAGACACCCATTAAAAGTCTTCATATTCTTCAGAATTTAATTGTATTTGAATTTCTTCTTCTAATATTTAACATGGAAACAATAATAATTTCGAAACGAATTTTAAATTTTCTAATTGATTATTAATTAAATCATGATTTTATTCTTACATAATTTCATTTTAGTTCATATCTTAATGAACGACCTATTTTTATTATTTAACGGGTATAAATGGACTTTTTATAACTTTTACTGGCTAATTGGATGTATAAAAAACATCAAAATTATCATGGCTTAATTCGCTAAAAAAGTTCATTTTCATTTCATTTATATTATTTAAATTTTAAGAAGATCCTAGGTCTTTTTAAGGTATTTCATATTCTTAGGAACCTTTTTTTCTTACCAACAAAAATTTATCTTCATGTGTTATTTCGTCTTCTTTTTTCAATAGCAATCCTAATTTAAAGAATTCCATTAAATTTTCTTTTATGTTTGTATTTTAAATCTATTATTCCAAAATATTGTCTTCTAATCGATAATCAAAATTTTCAATAAATTCAATTGTTTTTTAAATCATAGGGATTTGACAAATTAAATTTATATTTTCACTATTACATATTATTAAATCATTTATTTTTTAATTTAAAAAATTTCCACCATGATTACTATAATTGTGTTAGAATAAACTTTATGTTTATGAAAGCTTTACAACTTTTTGTAAAACTGCTGGAATTTTTCTCATTTTAAAATTCATTGAAAGCTTGATAGCAGAATTCAAAATAAAAAATTTAAGTACGATATTTATTTTATTTATTTTTTTTTAATTTTGTTTTTTGTTTTTTCTTAATAATTTTGTTTTAATTTTTGTAGCTATGAACAAATTTTACAGATACTTTTATAATATGAAATGTTAATAGAAAATTAATTATTAATTAATTTGATACGGACACAGTTTTTTATTTGATAGTTTGTAACCCTGTAAATAAAAATTATTAATTTTGAAAGCTCATGTCACAAATTTGTGTATTATTACCCAAACTTTTCATCATTTTTCTTTTAAGTACGCTTTGAGATAAATATTAAGTAAAAATTGATCTATTAATATATTAATAATATGTGAATTTGTAGAACTTAATAAAATACAAATAAAAAAATAGATTTACAAATTAAATTTAATTCCATTAATCATAAGTAGGAATAAAGTAATTTAAATCAATTTTTATATTTGGTATATCATTTTAAAAATTATTTCTTTTATTTAGCATATTAATTTATCTCATTGTAATAATACCTCATAAACTAGTATTTAATTCATAAATCAAAACAATTTACAAAATTTATACAATACAATTTATATATTAAATTAGTTTATTATAAATGGCATTTAAAATATCATTTTTTTTAACCATAAAAATTTTAAATTAAATACAAAATATTAAATTTATTCTTCTTATTAATTTATATATTATATAAATTTATGTACTGACTTAATATACTTACTACCAAAATGTTTTTAATTATGTAGTCCATTTAATTGACATTTACAAATATAATTGTATAATATAATTTAAATTAATTTTCCAATTTGATAATATAAATAATAAGTTCATATAAAAACTATAAAAAACTTTTTAATAACTATTAATTTAAAGATCTCATAAATTCATTTATCTACATATAAAAAAGAAGTTTAATTATTTATTATTACCAATCATAGGAAAATTATATTAAATTTGTTTTACAGTAGATTTGGGTTTAAATTATATTGGAAAGTAATTTATAGTTTTAAAATAAATTTTTAGAGAAAATAAAGCTACAAATTATCAAAAATTATAATGTTTAATTTTTGTATTATAAATTAAATTTAAATCACTTTGTATAAAAATCCAAAAAAATTACTTAGGATTAATTAATAATGTCATTTTTATTACAGTATTTTGGGAATTAATAAGATGACGAAAGAGATCAATAAATAAATTACCTCGTGAATAAAAAGCCAAAAGCGTAAATAGTGTTTAATTAAAATATTTATATTTTTTAATAAAATATAAATTATATGTTTACTGTCATTTTTTTTCATTATTTTAATAGGTTCATAATAAATATTATAAAAATTAAAACTAACAGTTAATATTTATAAAATCTGAAAATTAGAAATTTATATTTTAATAGAAAAAATGAACATTTTTTTATAATTATTATATATAATATTAATTAATTAAACTTATAATTATTATAAAATTTACTATTTGACAAAAAATTAACTTTTTCTATGCAAAAAATTTTAACAAAATATACAACTTTTCATTTGTTTTTTATTAAAAACCTTACTAATTAATTTCCTTTTTAACATTAAGCATATTTTGCATTTTGTGTAAAATTTATATGTTAATATTTATTATATATATTTCTATTTTAATATTTATAATTTCTTATTTTTATATAAAATATTCTAAGTTAATATAAAAAATTATAAAAATTAATAGATCAATATAACTTTTATTAAATAAAAAATTTCCTCAAAGAGTATATTTAGAATGCACCTAAAAATAATTTATAAGATAAATTTAAAATAATGAAATTTTAGATAAAAATTATTATTATTTACCCGAACATAAAATTACAATTGTTTAAAAGACAGTAGCATAAACTACTCTATCATTTACTTTTAAATTTGATTCTGATAATTTATCTTCCTATTCTCTTTACATTTCTTAATATTTTATAAATTCTTTTGAAGTTTTTGAAATATCTTTGATCTAATATTTGTTTAAATTAAAATAAAATTTATGATTTAAAATTTATTAAATTATTATAATATTTTTTTACTTATTTATTTAATCCTGTAATATCTTTTCCTTTGGCAGCATCAACTTCTTCAGGTTCACCTATAACTAATTTTAATCCATATTTTATTCTTTTGTTACTGGAGAATAAGTGACTTGTTGTAGTTTTTAAACAGAATTTGTATTAGCCATCTTTTATTAAAAAAATTAAAATGATTATTTCTTTTGTTTTTCAAATTAAGATAATAAATATTATTGTATTTAAATTTTTAAAAATACATGTTTAAGTGGCTAATGAAAATTTTCCTCTATTTTATGGAGAATTATAAAAAGTATTATATGTATTTAATTATTTTCCATTTGGCCCATACACTGTAATTTTAACTCCTTCTTAAGTACTATCTAATTCAACCCCTGGAATGGGTTCCATAAAATGCCAATAACCTTAAATTAGCTATAGAAATATTTTAATTTTAAAAATATTGAATAATTTTTTTTATTTTAAGAATGTTATATATTATTTATAATAGCGCATTTTAATTAAGCTTACCACTCCTTCTGGAACATCGTCCATTAAACATTTTTCTCTACCTTCTTATAAGTAAAAATGTAAGGCATTTGACTACAAAGCCATAAAAAATAAAAATGCAAGTATAGCTTAATATTTCATTTTTTCTAAACAAGTAAATTTGTATTTTATTATTTATAAAAAACAACAATTAATGATTTTATTATTAAATCAAATTAATTTAAATAAAATATAAGATATTACAAATTAAAAATTATATAAAGACGTGGAAAAAGGCATAAATTTTATAAACAATTACATAATTGTCTTTAATTTATTAAAAATAAAAATCATATATATTATTATTAGAAAAAAAACAAATGATTTAGTTTCCAAATATATATATAGTAATTTAGTAATATAATATACTAGTTATTATTAATATTTTAGGTTTTTTTAAATTTATTATTATATTTAATTATAAATGACTTTATAAATAGTCTCAAAACATAAAATAAATTATAAACAAATAACATCACAAATACTAAATTTTGATTTCTACATCTGTATTATTAATAGTTTTAACATTTTCTACTTAGTCTTTTTTATTTTCTCTGTCAAATTTATTTAAAAAATCTTGTGTCTTTTATATTTCTTCATTATATTTTTTAATTTACTCTTTTTTTAACTTTATAAAAAAAATAATAAAAAAAAATATTTAATTTAGATAATATTAAAAATTACTTGTCTAATTTTATTTTTTTCTTATGAAATAAATTCCTATTTATGTTTTTCAGCTTTCTCTCTATACCCTTCATATCTTTTCTTTTTAGCACCATAAAACCCACCCAAATAATTTCTTATTAAAATTAATTTTATAATTATATTTTCAATAATTAAATTTTAAAATATAAATATTTTACTATTTTAAAATTATAATGTTAATATTATAATTTATGCATTATGTTTATTGTTTAGAAATTTGTGTTTGTTAGTTAATGAATTAAAATAATATATAATGCAAATAGAATATTATTATTGCTTGATATTTTTATATTAATTATATTTAAAAATTTAAATAAAAATTAGTTTATAAACTATTTTGATTTATAATTTCATTACTCTCTTTCTTTTTCATCAAATACTACTGCTATTTTATCTTTTTTAGATATTTTTTTGGTTATAGCTAAAGCATGGTTATCAGGTCTCTATTATTTGAGTCCCTTTTTAGAATTAAATGATATGGTTGAATTCACTATTTTTTTCCCACCTCTTTTTCCTCCTTTGGAAAATTTCTTTTCTTTTCTTTCTTTTAATTTTTTAGCTTTAACTTCTTTTTTTTAGGCCATTTTTATATTTTTGTTAAATTAGTTTTTGTGGTTTATTTAATTATATTTAATTAATAAAATTGTATATTTTAGAATGTAAAATAAATAGAATTAATAGTAATTTCAAACATTTTTAGTTAATAACATAGTTAAAGAAAATTAAAAGAAAAATATAAATTTAAATTTTAAATATTATATTATCAATAAATTATGATGCATATTTGAAATAATATATAATTTAGATGAATTTTAACAGAAATTTTTAAATAAATTATATAATTTTACTACAATATGTAATTAACATTCGTTAATAAAAATTTTTGAATAAAATTTGATTAATTTAATAATCTATAGAGGCAACTTAAAATCGTGAATAATAATTAAACTTTATTTTTTAATTAAATAGTTAATAAAATTTGTATTTATAAATTTTAACTTACTTAAATAAATCAAACATTCCAAAGCAAAGTAAAAAAAAAATAAACAAATAAATAAATAAAAAATAGCTAATAATAATTATATTTATTTATATAAATATGGCAAGCCTGAATGTGGAATAATTAAAATCAACAGGAGATGTTCCTCCGGCAAGATTCGGACACACCTTAACTTTGTGTGGTAAAAATAAAGCGGTTTTATTTGGAGGGGCTATTGGAGATAGCGGGAAGTTTATTATTACCAATGAACTTTATATGATAGATTTGTCAATCAATTAATGGAGCAAACTCAATTAATAAGGAAATATACCTAGTTAAAGGGCTGCCCACGCGGCCTGCATGATTGAAACAAACTAGATAGTTGTTTACGGAGGAGCCGCTTCGGGAGGCGGAGGATTAAGTAGCGATGATTTATTTTTATTAGATATGAGAAGCAACTAATATAACCCTTCTTGGGTTTCTATACCAACTCATGGATAGACACCTGGAAAAAGTAAAATTAATAAAAACATATTATAAAGATATTATTGTATTTAATCTAAAATATATATGTAAAATATAGCTACTTTATATATCTATATGATAAAGCACATTTATAAATATTTAATCGTAAAGACATTAATATATTAAATAATTAATATATTTTCTAAAGGATACGGACATACAATGGTATTTTTTAAGCCATTTTTAATAGTATTTGGAGGTAATACAGGAATTTAGCCAGTAAACGACGTTTGGATATTAAATGTCGAAAAGGCCCCTTATTAATGGCAATAATTCAATCCAACTGGGCCTTAGCCATCAGTAAGAGTATATCACTCTGCGGCATTATGTTAAACTGGTAGTGCAAATGGAATGATGGTGATTTTTGGAGGTAGAACTGCCGATTAATCAGCTCTTAACGATTCCTGGGGACTAAGGAGGCATAGGTATACAAATTCTAAAAAAGAAAATTCACAGTATTTTTTATTCTCATTTAGAAGCAAAAAATTATTTTACAATTTTTATTAATAAAATTAATCATTTTTTAAAAAGTTTAATAAATTTTTTAATATAGAGATGGGAAGTGGGATTGGGTTTTAGCGCCATACAGAAGTACATCAGAAGCAGATATGCCCATTTGCAGATATCAAGTAATTATTTTTAATGCTATTTAAAAATTTAAAAATTAATCATTTTCACCAATTTTTATTTACTTCAGCATTGGATAACATTTAGCGGGTCCTTAATGTTAGTTATAGGAGGAAGAACGAATGCAACTGATGAACAGCAGTAAAGCATGGAAATTTATGATACAGAGAGTTCTGATTGGTATAAGGTGTAATCTGTAAATAGATATAGGCATTCTGTTCTTCTGATTGAAAATAAAATGTTAATGTATGGTGGGTTTGAACCTGAATTTCCAAATAAACCCCTCGATTCTATGCTTTAAATAGATATTTCGAAAATTGGAACCATATTTCCCAAGCTTTCTAAGAATTTCTTTGGTACATAAAATAATTCTAACATATTATAGGAAAGAAATAATAATAACAACAATATTTAAGCTTAGTAAACGATGAATTAAAAAGAAAATTATAAGCCTTAGTATAATCAAATTGCAAACCAAACGTTCAATAATGGAAACTAAAAAAATAATTAAAATGTTTAACCTCAATAGTTGTAGATGTAACATGAACAGCATTAGCAAGAGTAATAGTAGTTAAGAAATGGGTAGGTTAAAAAAGTAGATAATGCAAGAAGTACTACTCCTATGAAAGGCCAGTAAAAATTAATTAGAATTTCAAACCAAGCAATTGTTGCATAGACATATGAGCCAGATTAGGAGTATAATAACCAATTGATTAGAAAAGTTTTGGTTCAAAATCTGGCTGAGGAAAGCAAAAAACTATTAGTAGGAATTCAATAGGATTTCCAGGGACTTAGTGTTAATGACAATCTTTGTCAATTATTTATTTAGAGTCTATTAAGACCTGGTGAATGGAAAGTAATAATAATAAAAAAAAAAATCTTGTATGATTTCTTTTTTAAAATTATTACATTAATAAATTAATTTTTATAAATTTATTGTAGCCAATTGAGTTGAAGCTTCCTTTTAGAAGAGAATTGATTGTCAGGTTGTGCGATGAAGTAGTAAGCATCTTAGAATCATAAGCCACTCTTTTAAAAGTCAGAGCACCTATTAAAATAATCGGCTCTATTCATGGAAGATTTAACGAACTTTTAAGATTTTTCGAAAATTTTGGAGCCCCTAGTGATGATTTAGAAAATTTGGACGGAGATATAGAAAAATTTGATTACCTATTTCTAGGTAATTACGTAGATAAAGGGTTTAATAGTTTAGAAGTAATTTGTTTACTGTTTGCATTAAAACTTAAGTATCCTGAATAAATCCATTTATTAAGAGGTAGCCACGAAGATAGAAAAATTAACAGATTATATGGATTGGCAGAAGAATGTAGTATCAGACTGAACGAAGATATAAATGATATAAATTCCGTTTATCAAAGGGTTAATAGGGTATTCGATATGATGCCTTTAGGTGCCATTTTGGAAGATAAAATACTTTGTCTTCCTGGGGGATTAGGAAAAAATATTTAATCCTTAGAAGAAATAGAAAACATACAAAGGCCCATATAAAACTTATGGGATTCTTATAATATTTATGCTAATGAATTGATAAATTCTACTTATATAGAGCAATAAGTTGTAACTATCGGAAATCCAGTTAAAGACATATTTAAAACCAATTCAACTGTCAAATTCGGAGATTTAAAAGTGAATTAATTTTTAAATGAAAATAAAATTAATATGATAATTAGATCAGGAACCCCTTTACAGGAGGGATTCGAAACAAATTAAGCAGGGACAGTTATTTCCTTATTTTCATGTCCCGACTATATGGGTTAATTTTAAAATATGGGTTCATTAATTAAAGTTACAAAAAATTTTTAAATTATTCCTCATTAACTTTAGCCCACTGTACTTAAATAAGGTACATGGCTAAAACCCGAAACATAATTAAAAACAATAATAAAATATAGCTAAGATGAAATGGCTTTAAAGTAAAGATAACCCACTCCACCCAAAAAACCTATTTACTGATTGTATAACAGAATAAAATAAAAGATTATAATAAAAAAAACTAAAATTACTTTAATAGTAGTATCCTTAAAAATACAATATTAAATTTATAGTATTTAATTAAAAGCTAATTAAAAAATTAAATATTTCTTTATAACCTCTAAATATATATTTATAGTTTTATAATTTTAATTTATATATATTTTAATTAATATATGCTTGTTTATAAATTATTATATAATATAATATAATTTATTCTATATATATATAATAAATTTTCCAAAGTTTTAAAAATAATAATGGATAAAATTTTAGAACTGTCATTTTTATATGTCTTATAATACTTTTGAGATTTCTTAGTAAGCCTAAGTTAGCATAGAAATAACAGCTTTTTTATTTGTAGATTTTTTGTTTTATTTTTTTAAAACAAACTCGCTAGCTTCCTAATATATACCGTTCATTTTATTTTAAATTAATTCTGTGTTTTATTTTATCATCTTAGCCTCATCATTACTTAATTTTGCTAAGGAATTAATTTAATTTATTTTTTGTTTTATTTCCTAAATTTATTGCTTTTTTTTATTTATCTTTTCATCCTAGTGTTTATAATTTTCATTGTACTTAGCTAATTTTTTTTCCAAAGTTTTCTAGTCTGCTTCAATGTGTGCTTAAAATTACTTCTCATTATCCAATTTTTTATTTAATTTCTAAAATTCCTCACTTTTTGAGCTACATTTAAACACTTTCTCGCACCTTTTTTAAATGAATAAGAATAACAATTTAAAATTAAAATTTTTTATAAAAATTTACCAATTTTTGTATTTAGATAGTTCATATACTTATTTTTGTAGTTCTAGGTATTCTTTTTCTTCATCATAATCTTACTAATGTTATTAAACAATACTAACCCGGTTTTACCATTCTTTTTCAATTTATTTTTTTCTAATCTCCTCATTTTAATCATAGTTGTAATAAATTTCATTGCTGTCTTTAGAATTCAAATATTTATTTGGATCATTGTTTTAATAAAAATTTCCGTATTCTGTTTAACTTATCCATTAATTTTTTTAATTGACCGCACTTTCAAAGTTGTTTTTTTGCTTTTATTAATATAATGTGCTACCATGAGTTTTTGACATTTTCTATTGTTTTGATACCGGATTTTATTCCTAAGGCGATTTTAATTTTCCGTTTCCTTTCTAAATTATTATTATTATTTTAAAAAAATAATTTATAAATTTAAATATAATCTTACATCAATAGATTTCTTCCTTTATTTTTCAGTAGTATTTTTTTATTTTTTAGTTTTTTTAGATTAAATAGGTTGATGATCTCTAAAATCAAATGTTTCTTAAGGATTTTTTAAATTAGGGTAATTAGTTACAATCATTTATAGTTTGAGTTTTTATTAATATTTTTGAAAATAGTTTTATTTTAATAAAATTATTATGCTATATTTTAATATAAAGGATTTTTATTGCTTAGATTATTAAAAAAAATTTGCAATATCATAAGAAAAACGTTAAATTTTATTTCAAAAGATATTTTTATAATAAATATTCAAGTTGTTTTTTTTTTTTTTACTGAAAAATTTAATTTAAAAAAATCTTATTTTTAAAATTACATTAATATTATTTTAAAATTAATATTTTAGAATAATATTTTACACATTATTCTAGGCTAGTATAACCCAATTTTATATAAATTTAATTCAATTTATAATAAATATTATAATTTATTTAATCTATAGAATAAAAATGAGAAGAAAAAATAAAAATATGGATTAAAGTCTTGAAATCGAATCAAGTCAGCAACAAAAATTAAAATAAAATTTAATAATATAAAAGCCTTAGATTGTTGAAAGGATAAATTGCGAAAAGTGGTTTTCAGATTTATAAAATAAATATCTTTATAGAGGATTTAGAAAAAATTATCACAGTATATCTGATTGTTTGAAATCTCTGTTTTAGGTTCATAATGAAACTACAAATATTTGGACTCATATCGCTGGCATGCTTTTAGCACTGGCAATTTTACTATATATACACATTTTTATGAGTTAAATATATGGAATGGAGAGTTTAATACAAAATGACTTATCTAGATATTAAAATGACCTTACTTCACAACTGTTTTATTCAAAAAATAAAAATTAAATATGCACTGTTTCAAATCAAAATGTAAAAAAAAAAAATATTTAATTAATATTCTTAAAATTTTTTAATTTCTGAATTAGAGAGTAGATTACGTATATGTTTAAGATTTTTGCGATAAGATTTTACTTTTAGAAAAAAATGATTTGTAGATTCCTGAATTCAATTAATAATAAGATAGACTAACTGAAGTTTATAATCAAGTGATATAAGGAAATGAAACCCAGATATTAAAAAAACTAAATGACCAAGTTCTTTATTATTCTTTTATAGACGATGAAATTGATTAAAAATAAAATATTTATTATAAAATAAAAAATGTTTTTGATGGTTTGATTAAATAAATTTTATCTGAATCTATTGATTATATACCAATTTACCAGTAAAGTTTTGATATCAATATTCCAATTAGATTTCCTATAAAAAATGAAGTTTAGGAAGTTTATCATGTATCTTCGTAAATTTATTTAATTTAAATATAATAAATCTAATATTTATAATTTTTTCTATAAATATATTTAGTTGGCCATTAGACGCATTTTAAATTGCCTCATTTTTTACATTTTTGTTTAGTGTAATATTTCACACTTTTAATTCTTTGAACAAAAAAGCTTATATGAAACTTATTAGACTTGATTATGCAGGTATAGCTATATTATTGAGCACCGGTTGCAGTGGAATTTATTACTACGCCTTCTTTTGTGAGCCATTTTATTTTTACTTGTATATTATTTTGGCTTTGGTGTTAGGTTTATTAGTTTTAGTAATATCAATGTTTGATTTTATTCATTAATATAAAAATCATAAATTAAGAACATCTATGTATGGAGTAAGAATATGTTTATATATAATATAAAATACAAAAATTCAAATTAATATTATTGTTTTTATAATTTAAATTAGTTATTTGGTTTAGTTCTCACGATTCCTACATTTTAGGCGATTTTGAGAAGCATTTCCATTTAAGAAGGGGTTCCAACGAATTATTTAAATTTTGGAGTTAGTTCTTATTATTATATGGGCGTATTATTCTTTGGTTTTGGTGGACTTTCTTTATATCTTTTAAGGATCCCAGAAAGATTTAGCCACAAAACTTTCGATATCATAGGGTATTAAATCATAATTTTTACTAAATAAATTATAAATTGATAATTTTAAATAAACATAGACATTCTCATAATCTTTGGCATGTAGCATGTTTGTTCATTATAGTATGTGGACATATGGGAGTAAATTATAATAATTATAAATATAGGATCAAGTTAATTTTAAATATTTTATTTTTTAGATTTAAACAAATTATTTTGAAAGAAAATTAAACTTTTGTATTTAAGAGTGAAAATTTAGGGGGTTACTGATTTTTCAATTAAATGAGTAGTTTTATAAATTATTTAAATTTAGAAAGTATATTTTTTAGATTTATTATTCTAATAGTATTTAATTATAAGTTAATTTATAATTTTAATAACATTCTTTTTAAAAAAACAAAAATTTAAATTCTAAAAAAAATAATTTATTAAACAATACAAGAATAAAAACAAAATTATAAAAAATGGAACTTGGAATAACAGGTGTGAAAGTTTAACAAAATGTAAGATCAGACAAAAAACCTTAATTATAGATGTGTATTAAAAACAGAACAAAATTATATATATTTATATTTGAATTAAGCTATTTATTTTTCAATAGGCCAAGTTTAAAATTCATAAAAAAAAAGAGGATAAAGTTCAATAAGAATTAAAACATAAACTGTAAAATCCAAAATAGTAAAAACAAATAGTGATAGATAAATATAATAAAAGCAAAATGTTAAAATTA
This sequence comes from Pseudocohnilembus persalinus, assembly GCA_001447515.1. Taxonomy (NCBI): domain Eukaryota; phylum Ciliophora; class Oligohymenophorea; order Philasterida; family Pseudocohnilembidae; genus Pseudocohnilembus; species Pseudocohnilembus persalinus. The sequence goes on along the minus strand of LDAU01000155.1, from coordinate 68,655 downwards.
TAAAAAAGTTAGAGGAAGGTTTCAAATTACCTCCTATTCCGAGTAAAATTATAAAATAAAAAATAACTTTTAATTGTATTATTATAAATTTACTTTTAAACATTAATAAAATATCTCAAATATAATAATTACACTAGGAGTAAATAAATTCACGAAAAATGTATCTACTGCTAAGAACTCGACTTAGATAGTGTAATCTAATAGTATTTTGTAAAGCAAACAACTTTAAAAAAGGAATTCAGTTTAAAAAAAGTAAATATAAGAATAGGACTAACAAGCTGAATTGACTTTATAACAAGAAAATTAAAAAATTCATCTATTTTTTAGATTTAAGTTGGCTACATTAATGCATGTATTAGATTTTCCTTAGTATTACGAAGGAAATACAACCAAAAAAGTAAATTATATTTGTCTTTAAAATTTTAATAAAATATAATAGTTTATATAACTTATATAAACATAATTATTAAAAAATGTTTTTAAGGTAAATTAATAAAATATGGAATCTATTTTATTTAAATTGAAAAAATTAGTTTCTATAAGGTCAAAGTATAGGTATCGATAAAAATGTTAATTTTATAAATCATAAATATTACCTACTCTGGATGGTAAATAAATGCAAAAATTTATAAAATTATTTTTATTAAAACTTTTTTTTGCGATAATTTTTTATCAGAATGTGAATTTTTTTTTAATAAAATTTTTACTTTTTAAAATTAATTTCGTCTTAACTGTATAAATTGTATAATTTTAATGTCATAAATAAATTTGATAAAAAAGTTTTTAAATTTCCATTTTTAATTTACTTTTAAGTTAATATGGCAAGAATTTTAGAAAAAATGATAGAAAACTAATAAATATTGGATTAGATATACAATGATTTAGATGATGAACAAAGTGAAGTATAAAAAATCAAAATAAATATAATTTTTATTTATTTTTAAATAAAAAAGGAGAAAAAAGTATAAAATAAAAAAAAGAAAATAGAAAAACTAGAAAATCAACCTTTGCATAAAAAAGAAGTGTTTTTTAATATAGATGGCCTTAATCATTACAAAAAAAAAAAAGGATTATAATAAAATTCTAAGGTAATTTATTTTTTTAAAAATACATCAAATAAAAAATATCTATTTTTTATTAACTAATGTTAAATAATGTTTTTATTAAATTGTATTGATTTGATACTTGTTGATTAAAAATTTATAATTAAATTTTGTCAAATATTAAAAAAAAGATATAAATTTACATCACAATTACTAAATATTTTTTTCTACAATTTTAAATACTTTATAGTTTATTATTTATTATAAAATTGCTATGTATGTTTTATTTATTTTTATATAAAATTTAGGTTTTTATTATTTCTGGGGGGTATTAAAGTTTAAGAAAGTAATTAATTGAGCTTGGTTGGTATGAAAATCCCGATAAAGATAGTTTATACTTCGATTTAAAATGGACTTTAAGGACAAAGGATATCGACTTTGGCCTAGCTTTAGATTGTTAATTTATAAACCATGTTTCAGTGATATATTTTTAAACTTAAAAATTTAAATTAAATTTATATTTTTCTTAATTAGGGAAATGGCTCTATAAGTTCTAAATAGTCATTTGCAAAAAATTTAAAAAATTTAATATGGTTTGAAAATATTGACTTTTACAATTTTTTTCCAAAATGCTATGATTTAAATGATTAATAAGAATTCGAAGATTTTATAGAGGAGTTTAAATTTACTAAAGCAGAGTCAATTTTAAAAAAATTTTAGAAAGAAAATAGAGAAGTCCATAATGATATAGAGATGTTAATTTTGTAAATTTGCATAGTTTTTCTAAATAGAAGATCCAAATTCACACTTTCTAAGATTGAAGAAATAGTAAATAAATTTTATTTTTTAAAATCTAACCTTTTACAAAGAATGTTGGGCGATACCCAACTATATAAAAAGACGAGTGGAAGCTTTTAAAGCAATGGCCTAATTTAAAATAAAACCTTAAATAAGAAAAAATCTAGAAGATAAGGAATAAATTATAGGACGAATTTGAAACTGGAGCTGGATAATAAGAGTAAAATAATAAATAATTTTTATTTTATATTAAAATATTTAATTTAGTATATAGGGTGTCATAACGTAATGTTTGAACTAATAAAAAGATTACAATCCTTAGTATAATATGTAAGGAGAAAATAACTTATGGGTGATTAAACCAGCCGGATTGTCCAGAGGCAGAGGAATTAGAAGTTTTCAGGATTTAGAGCCTATTTTCGAATATGTTTTTAGCAAAGATATATAGTGGGTTGCGCAGGTAACAGTTTAAAAATTAAAAATTTTATTTAACATTAAATTGCATGCTGATAATTTTTAATTAAATTTATAGAAATATATGGAAAATTTGTATTTAATTGATGGTAAAAAATTTGATTTACGATAATGGGTTCTAGTTACTGATTTTAATCCATTGACTATTTTTTATTATGATGAATGTTATGCGAGAATTTGCTCAGAAAAATATGATGTAAATGATCTTAACAATAAATATGCGCAAATTGTAAATCAGTGCATTTAAAAAAAGAAATAAAACTTTGATGAGGAGAAAGAGGATACTACAATGACATAGGATGAATTCAAATCTCATTTAATAGTAAGTATAATTAGTTTTTATATTTTTGTTTAGTTTTAATATGAATTTGTAAATAGAAAAATGAAGGCTCAGATAAATTTCAAAGTATTAAAAAAAAAATGATAAAGGCTATTATTAGTTCTTTGAAAAGTGTTTCAGATAGCGTTTAGTATAGAAAAAATTCGTTTGAGTTTTTAGGATATGACTTTATGATTGATGATTAATTAAATCCTTGGCTAATAGAAATTAACACCTCTCCTTCAATGGAATATACAACAGTAAAAATACTCATAATATACATATTTTGATTTTACTTAAAAATATTTTCCATTATTTTTTTAAAATATTATTAAATACTAGAGTGTTACAAAAAGACTGGTTTAAATGGGATTAACCGATACAGCGAAACTTATTAATAATTATTTATTTAATAATAGAAATATTTAAAAAAATACAGATATAGGAAATTGGAAATTTTGCTATAGAGAATAAAAAGATCAAAAGTGATTTTTTTAATGTCACAATATTTTTTTTAAGTTATAATTATGATAATTATAATTAATATAGTAATTAGTATTTTATTATAATTTAATTAAATTTAATTTATAATGAATAATTTGTAAAACAAAAAAATTTCATAAAAAACATATTAATAAAAAAAACTACTAAAATTAATGTAAATAGGCGATTTTTAAAGTAAAAATTTGAGTAAAGGTATGTCATAGTCTAAAATAAGACAAAGTTCTTATTAATTTAAAAGCTAGGGCTTAGAAAATGATTAAACCTAAAAATTACTTCCAAAGTATCAACCTAAATAAATTATGATCAGGTCATTTAGTATGACAAAAAATTAATTTCCCTAAATTAAAATGGATAATTAGTTAAAAAATGGGAATTTTTAAAATAGCACCAAACATTTGTATTAAGAAAAAAATAAGTAGTAATAAACATTAAGCGATTATTACAATGGCAATAGTGATAAACAAACAAATTGTGAAACTTAGTCTTACAATTAAACATAAAGTTAATTTGGAATGAAAACATTTTATCATACAGTTTAAAGAGGGTTTTTTAATAATAATAGAAATGGCAGGTAAAATACATCATAATCGGTAAGAACTAGACAAATTGGTTCTATGCTTTAAAAATAGCCCTCGGAATTAAAATAAAGTAGAACTTAACAAGGTTTTAACACATTTTTATCTCCAAATGATGTTTTTGAAAATTGTAACTAATTGTTATCCTCATAAAAAAAACCATCATGCTAATTATCGAGAACTGCATCTTATAATACAGCCTATAATAATCTTTCTCATACAAATATTAATAATGATTAAAATGGAAGAACATAAGATAATAATTAACGAAGAAATACACAAAAATTTTATGATACATATTTTAATCCTATATTTAAAGGCGATGATATGGGTGGAATATAGCCTAATTTGCCTGAAGGAAAAAGTCAGTTACCAGATATAGATTATAAAACTCAATTTGACTTTAAAAATACTTAATAAAATTAGCATTTATTTTTCTTAAATTTTATGCATGATTAAAATAACCCACCTAAGCATTAAAAAAACATAGAAATTCCTAGTGAAGAAGAAATAAACCAACAATTTTAATTTAAAATTTCATAACAATTGTAAAATTTTGAAAATCCTACTTCGACAATAAATTTCCTAAATTCAGGATGGGAAAAAGATTTTAAGTTAATTGAAGATTATATAGATTATGCCAAAAAAAAAAATGAAGAACTTGTTTAAGAAAAGGCGGGAATGTAAGAATAACTAGACAATATAAAACAAAAATATAATAATGAATTGGAGTAGTTGTAACAGGAATTTGGAGAAAAAATGAGACAAATTCCTGCAAAACTATAGGAAGATTTTATTAAACATTAAAATGAACAGTTTAGACTTAACAAAGAAATTACAAAACTTAACAAAGACAAAAATGACTTAAATACTTAAATTGAATAAGCTTATGAGAAAATTGGAGAAATTGAAACCCAAATGTTTGGATTTCCAATATTTTAATTAGAGTCAAACGACCCAAATTTAGATATTATATGTTAAATGAATTTAAGAAGCGATATTGAAGCATATAAAAAAACAAATTACCCCAAACTATAACATTGATTTTTAATCGAATGGAATAAATTAAAATATTTATATAAATTTTTGCCTTTTTAAACATTTATATAATATAGTTGAAACTAAATAATTTATATCATATTATAACTACTTTGTTACTTAATATTAATATTTTATTTAACATTATAACTAAGTATTAAATTGAAATTTTATTTATTTTTATTTCAATTTTATTTGCATTAATAAATTTTAACTATAATTTAAAATTTTAATAAAAAAAAAATATATCATTAAATTTAGAATTATAAAAGAAAATAGTACTAAAATAATATTAATTTATGGGGGGAAATACGTCATCATAAGCAAGTTTATCGTAAGATAAAACAAGATAAAATTTAGAAGATGAACCAATAATGGTTACAAGAAACTTATATGGAGAAATTCTATTGAATTAAAACGAATAAGGGTAGATTATTGCTTAGTAAGTTCATTACTGCACAAGTAAAAATGAAATTGAAAAGTTTTAAAAAAATATTGAAAAGCAAAAAGAGTTGTAAAAAAATCCAAACATACTATAATTGATAGATTTTGATGGCGGAGTAAAAAATATTAATATTAGATAATACAAATAATTAATATAAATTATAAAATTATAAAATTAGATATTTTACTAATTTTTTTAATGTTTTTTCTTTTATTTAAATAGTAAGATAATTAGGTATGCGGGAATATGAAGCAATATAAATTGAAATATGAGTTTTTGGATTAAGATTTATACTCTTTGATGATTTAATACTATAAAGAATAAATGAGATTTAAGGAAGGCACAATTTTTTAAATGATAGGAAATGTATTATCTGCTTTATAATCATTTCATAAGTCAAATATACTTCACGGGTCGGTTTAGCCGAAAAATATATTGGTTAGCGAAGATGGAACCTATTTTAAGTTAACAAATATAGAATTTATGACGCATTAAAATCATTTTAAAAATATGTTATTAGGAACAGAAAAAGATTGTTACCTTTCTCCTGAATTACTTACGTTGCTAGGGGCATCAAATTAAAATTAAGACTTTGAAAATATATAATAAAAAATTAAGGATGAAAAAGCTGAAATATTTAGTTTAGGATTAACAACTTTAAATATGGCATTGTTAGAAAACTTATAGCCTATTTATGATTTTGACAACTATTCAATAGATTTTTAACATTTAGAGGCAAAAATTTACGAAGTGAGATAATTATATTCTGAATAACTTGCCAATTTGGTTCAATTAATGATTGGACAAGAACCCAATTAAAGACCTACGTTAGAAGAGTTACTTAGCGTTATAAGGCTTTCTTAATCAGTGATTGAACCTAATGAATAACACTCAAATGTTAATACTTAGAGAAAATTTAACCAAAATTAATAAATGGAATAATAACCTGCTGATTAATTTCTTTAAAATTAATAATAATATTAATCTCCTTAATAAAATTAGTTAAATTCAAATATGAAATTTAATGGATAATTTTCCTAAAATAATTATTCTTAAGAAAAAAGTGGTCAATAATAAACTAAAAGGGGCATCATGATACAATAATCAGATTCTATAAATGAAAAGGGGCGTGAAAACTATATAGATGATTAGGAAATACAAGAATATCAAAAGTATATTAAGTTTATTTATTTATTTAATTATTTAATTATTCGTTTTAAAATTCATAATGGAAATTTTTTACATTTATTTTTTATTTTCAGGGAAGTACTTAGAAAGTCTTAATAAGTACAGCAAAATTCTTATTAATCACCAGAAAATTAATAAGAATTTTAGCAAAATTAACAACCATTTTAACAAATAAAACTAATATATGGATTTTAAGAACCTGGTTCTATACTTAATTACTAATACTAATAAGACAAAAATTTATCTAATTAAAAATTGAATGATACATTGTTTAATTTAGAAAGAATGATACATAAATTATTGGAAAGAAGTGATGGACTTTTATAAGATTACGATAATTCTTAACTAAAACATTTAGCAGAAGAAATAAGGGAAGATAAAGTATTATCAACCTGGAAAATTCCTCCAGTTAAACTAGGGCAATATGCAGGTTCTCCTTTAACTTATTAAAAATTCAGGAACAATGAATAAAAAGAAAACTAATAAGTTAAATAAGATGAAGTTTAATTACAAAATCAATAGCCTAAATAATAAATAGTGAAAAAAAAAATGTAGAGTAACACAAAATCGTCAAGTTAATTAAAATAAAAATAAAAAAGCTTCGGAGACTCTAATTCAAGAAAAAGAAATATGCTAGGGGCATACTAAAAAAATAAAGATGAATTTGTTCCCAATGAATAATAAAGTTACTTAAATATAAAATATAAAAAAAGTGGAAGAGTTACAAAAAAATGAATTTAGCTTTATATTTATATTGAAAATTCAACTATAAATTTATATAATTACTATATAAATTAAAATAATTAATGTAGACTGCATGAGATAAACGTGTTTGTAGTTTTAGAAAACTACAAATAATTAATCGTTTTTAAATATTATATTTATTAGTAGATTAATTAAAAATCTTTATATTAGCAATATTTAAAAATAAAGAAACATTTAAATAAATAATTATAACTAAAAATAAAAAATAATAAAAATATATAAATAAATAAAATAATATTATGAAATTACATCCTTTTGTAACACTATTTTCAGGCATTGGACTTGTATTGTTTTATATAGCTGATATAAAACTATTTAGTTGGTTTTAATCTTATTTCGACTACATTTTCAACTTTTAAATTTTATCTATTTTCTTGTTAAATAATCCATAGAGAAAAGTCGAAGAAGGGTATGCCATATTTTCTGTTTTACTTAGATTACACAAATATGTGATAATTTAATTTTTATATCATGGAGGTATATAAAATGCTGAAAACTTTATGAAGGAAATAGCCGTAGTTGCCGTCTTTTAGCTTTTTGCTATGGTTATTCCCGAAAAAATCTGGTTAGCTTTTACATAAAACTTCTTGGTTAAGGTAAATTTAAATAATATATTTCGAATATTAATAAAAAGAAATAAAATAGAATTAATTCATATTAAAAAAAATTTTTACAGGGAGCATTAAATAGTGTAAGTAATATTGTATATTGCAAGATGATTATGAAAGTATACAACCAAGAAGTTAGCGGTCAAACAGTAAGGGCTAATATTTAATCAGATATGGTTAAAAATAATTAGTTCCAATTCTACTTTGTTGTAGCCATATTAGCATTATTAGGGCCCTTGATTATAGGTATTGATAAATATGTAACGAAAGGATCCAAAGCTTTTTACAAATTTATCCCTACCATTATAATTGTTACTCTATAGTTTGTTATCGCCGCAGTTATAGTTTACCAAATAGGTTCCTACTAATTTGATTTGGCTAAGTATTTGAACAATTATTTGAGCTAATTTACCAATTAATATAAATTATATCCTAATTTGTTACCTCTGTAAGCTTAAATGATTTACTGGACTGTTAGTACATTTTTATTAGGTCTCTTATTTGAGCCCTCTACTCAAACACCTATATAAGTAAAATAAGGATAAAAAATTAGCTCAGAAAAAAAAAATAAATGATGCTTATTTAATAAATCGAACTCTATTATTAATATATTAAGTTATTATTTTATTTAAAAAATTTAAAATTATAATATTGACATATTTATATTAAATACTATAAATATTCTTATATATTTTAGATTAAATACAAATTTTAAATATTTATTATAATTTGTTGCTTCTTAATGTAATTATATTGATCTATTTAAATATATAAATTGAATTTTTAAAAATATTTAAATTAAAACATTATAATAATTAACATTTTTGGAGAATATTACTCTAAATATTTTATTTATAATCAATATTATAATTCGAGAATTTTTTTTTATTATGTTCTATAAGGAATTTTTAAAAAATTAATATCATAAATTTACTAGAATAAATAGAATATAAAAATATAAGAAAATAAAATATTTTTTCCATGAAAGTTATTAAAGACTTCTTTAATTTTTTTTTAGCAGAAAATAAACAAGTAAACCTAAAATTGATATTTCGATATAATTTAAAATATTAAAATTTTTATAAAAGGCATTAATAAATGGATTCATGGACATAATTGTAGTTTAATAAAAAGATGGGTCATTTATGTCAATGCCATGGCATTTAAGGTTTGGCACAATAAGTTCTATAATATGGTAAACCAATTATGTAAAAATTTATGTAAATGATATTCTTTAAAAAGTGACCATGAAGGTTGACGAATATGGAGCTGCATATTTTTTATATGAAATAAAAGAAAATTCTAATAAAAAATAAGAAAATTTTATGGAAAATTAAAATAGCAATATATAAAACATAAACAAAGTTTATAATTAGAATTTTACAAAGTCAAAAAAATTAATGGAATAAGTAAATTAATTATCACATGATGGGGTTCAATCAACTATAATAAAAGGCAGAAAATATTACAAATCTTTAAGACCACCAAAGAAAATACTAAAACAATTCTAACTAAAATAAGGCTCAAATTCAATAAGGTATATTTTTCCTATTACCATAGTAATTTAATTAAAAAATTTTATTAAGATTTGAATTAGATGATAAATATTTGGGAAAACAAGTAGTTGAAGGAAAAATATATTTATTTAATTAAAATACTAAACTTGTTATATCAGATATTGATGGTACAGTAACAAAATCGGACATTTTGGGTCATTTATTAAATTCATTTGGAATGCAATGGTTTCATGATGATTTGGTTGAATTCCATCACCAAATAGTTAAAAATAATTATTAAATTATTTACTTAACTGCAAGACCTTTAATACAATATTAATATACTAGACATACATTAAATCATTGTAATCAAAATAATAATAAGCTACCGGAAGGTAATTAATAATAAATCATTTATTAAAAATAAAAATAATGAATTTTTTAATATAAAATAGGCCCCCTAATAATGAGTGCCGATTTAATGATGTCAGCGCTTAAGTAAGAGGTTTTTTACAAAAATGTCGATGTAAAAAATATACAAATTTTAAAAAGAATATATTCATATTAATAAATATTTTTATAAAAAATTTTTAATAAAGGAATTCAAAGGAACCTTATTGTTAGAATTTGTTAGGTTATACGGAGATGTTAAAAACCCGGTATATGCAAGTATAGGAAATAAAGATACTGTAATATTTCAATATAAAAAATAGTACATATAGCTACTTATTTATATAATTAAAAATAATTTAAATATATTTATATCATTTAAACAATAAAATGATATAAAAACTATACCGCTATAAATAAAAATAGTTTCCATGAAATTTTGCAAATACTATATACTAAAAAACATTTTTATGCTTGGATTATATAAAAATTATAAATTAAAAAAATTATTTAAACATATTTATAATTAATTAATCTATATAAATTGATTAACCTATTATTTATTTTCATATGAAATTTTGAAAATAATTAATATTAAAATATAAAATACAATATTTAAACTTTTAAAAAGGATTTAGTGGCAGCTATATATTGTGGTATAAATCCAGAAAATGCTTACACCATAAATGAATAAGGTTAAATTCACAGATACAATAATCCTGGTACAGTTTTCAGTTATAAGCAATTATCTAAAGATATAGAAAAATATTTTCCTAAATACAATCTTAATTGATAACATTTTAAAGTGTATTTATATTTTTATATTACTTAGATATTTTAAAAATAATACTATAATACAATTTTATATATTATTCTTATAACTTTATTTATATATATATATTGTAACTAGTAATAATTATATATAAAATATTATAAAAATCAAATAAAAAACAACCAAAAACAATAATGAAGACAAAATATAAAAATAAACATAATTAAATTACATAATATCAGACAAAAGATATGGATAACTACAAATTATAAGATTTAAAAACAGAGAATAAGCCAGCAAAACTTAATTCTTAATAATCTAGCTCTAATGATTTATATAAGAAAAGGTATAATAACTATTTAAATTTATGAACATATTAAATCTCTTAAAAAAATATATAAATAATTTAAATTCAGTTATTTAAGTTCTCCAAAGTACTCCAACAATACAAATAACTACTATGTTAAGAAAAATAGTAGTTAATAAAGACATAAATTAAGCCAGTAACAGAATAGAAGTTAATCATCATTAAATTACAGTCAAATTTTGATGATTTAAAAACAAAAAAAAGTGAATAGTGTACAAATATAATAATATTATTGTCATAAAATATTTTTTAAGTTATCAAAATTTTTAATATATTATTTAAGGTGATTGATAATGCATTTAATACAGTTTCAGATATATTTAATAATGATTAAGTAAATAGAGCTCTTTTATAGGTTGAAAATGTAGAGCAAAGAATTTTGTTAATCGATAAATTTTAAAAAAGAAAGGCTGAAAAGGAAAATTTAAAGTTAATTTAAGATTTGAATGATAATGTACAAAATTATTTAAAAAAAAAATTAATTTAAAAAGCACTTATTATAAATTATTTATAAATAGGCAGCAGTGATAAATTAAGTTAAAAGTTAACTATTCAAAAATTTAAGGAGAACTAATTCAGATTTGGAAGAGTAAATTTTTTCTAGAAAATAATAATCCAATAAATTAAAATTGGGTTTAAAGCCAAGAAGATCAATTATGCCATTATAATAGAATCTATTAGAATCAAATTAACAATAATAATAAATAGGTGCTAATTTACTTTCACCTAATTTTTAAAATTATAATAAAGATAAAGAAACAGAGTAAATAGATAGCAATAATTTTAATAATTAAATTAAAGATAATGATAGAAAATCAATAAAGTTTGGTAATTTATTTTAAATTTTTCAAATAGAATGTAAACTAAATCATATTTATATTAAAAAGGAGATAAAACAATAGATTCTGGAGCATTTAAAGCCATTTAGTTATTAACTAAAGGGAAAAAAAGCTCGTAAAGAGGATCAATTTTCGGTAATAACTTTGGATTTAATTAGGGACTAAAAAAGGAAAATAAAAGCTAGACAGTATTAAATTATTTGAATAAAGATACAAATCATTTGGAAGATGAAGAAGAAGATGAAAATAAAAATAAAAATAGTGAATAGGGTAAGATATAATTGAAAGAAGCACAAAATATTAATAATAAAGAATTTTGTAAAAAGGGTAAGTCGCAATTGCCTGTCACAAGTAAAATTAGAGAATATATTTAAACTTAAAAAATTAGGGAAAAAAATCATAAAAAATATCTGGAAAGTAAGGTAAATTTTAGATGTTATTTATTTACAACCATATTTTTTTTTTAATCAAACTATTATAATTTTATCATATTTTTTTTATTCCTTCTTTAAAAAAACAATATATCTTAATTTTTAGCCATTTTTTAATTTATGTTCAATATTATAAATAATTTAATAAAAATTTATCCAATTAATGTTAAAATTAATAAGATAAACCCAGAAGAATCTTAGCTTTTCCGATATATGGAATACTGTAAAAAATAAGAGTAATAATAAAAAAATGATTTAAATATTGATACTAATCTTACACCATAAAATTAACAAAATAAAATACAAAAATTGTAGCAATAAAATAAATATTTCGTGAGCGAAAAGTTTAGCAATATTTAATAAATTGATAAATAAAATATTAATATTAATATTAATAGAACAGATCAATTTTTAGAAAATTAAAAACTTGAAATAAATAAATTAAAATAAGCTCAAATTAATTCTTCTGCTCTTAATAAAAAAATAAATGTTAAAGGACAAATTAAGCCAAGTAAGTCTTTAAAAAATAGTAGAGAAAATCTAGTAAACAGCTATTTTACAGACTTTAATAATTTTACAAGTTAAAATAAAATCATGAGATTAAAAAAAAATAAAATAACGAATGAATAAAAATTAGAAAATAAAAACAATTTTCTTCCAAACTAAACAGCATAAAACAAGTCAAATTTTTTTTAAGAAACAGAAAGAAGTAATGACTACTATTAAACACATTAAACTAAAAATATGCAAAAATATGATTTTAATTAAAATGATTAATATTTTAATTTAAAGAACTAATAAAGTCAACAAAATAATAACTTATAATTTTTAATTTCTAATGTTGGTATTTAAAATTGACTTGTACAAAATTTATATTAATAAAATAATGGATAAATTTCAATAAAAATTATATTTACAAGTGTAAATTTATATATATATTTATAGAGTTTAGAATTTAGGATATCTGTTTATATTAAAATATTCAAAATCCCCCAAATTGATTATTTAAACCGAATCCTCCTTGTTGTCCATTATTCTAGTTATCTTAATTTTCTGGTCTAAGTAAATCGTCTAATTTTTATTAATATTGTGATCTTAGATTCTTATCAAGCTCCTACCAAGCTTGTAATAATTCTGGGTTATTTCTAACATCCTCCATAATTTAATCCGTCGTTTTTTCCTATAAATCCCATTTTTATTGATATTCTTTTTAATCCAAATCATTTTCCTGAAAATATAGATTAAAGAATTTTAAATTGGTTTTATATAAGTAAAAAAATACTTTTATTCTTAATATTTATTAATTTATAAAATTAGTTTTTACGGGACAGTAAACTAAGGTTGCTGTGGTACATGCTACCAAGTTCAAAAATTCGGTTGCTCTAAATAATTCTGCGCCTTTTTATAAATCTAGTAATTGATCCAATGATTTTTTTTTAATTGCTTCTTCATAAAATGGTTGCATTAATTCAAAATTTGTTTTTGAAATTAAATTTTCTTCTAGTTTATTATTTTTAATTCTGTCTAAAACTTTAAGTTTTTCTTAATTAAAATCATTTTATTCATAAAAATCTTTCAAAGTTTTTAAAAATGAACTTGAGGCTATTTCACTTAAGTCTATTTCTTCGGAAAAATCATATATTGATAACCCTTCGCAAAATCCTGTAATTCTTTTATCAATTTCAAATCTATCTCCTTCTTTAGATATAATAATAATGTTATCTTCTTCTTCCATTTATTTTAATATTTTTTATTAACTTTATATAAACCGAAATTTATTTTAATTTATAAATTTTTTTTTGATTTAATATTTTATATAGTTTATAAGACTATTAATCACATTAAAAAACAGACCTTATAATTCATTACTATCTATCAGAAATAAAATCTGGTTTTTTCTGAGTATAATCACTTAATAATCATAAGTTCCATATCTATCTACCTTTTTTAAATAAAATATATTTCAAAGCTAAATATTAAAAGTAAATGTAAAAATAAAAATATTTATCATTACAAATACAACTAAGTAATCATAATATATCTATTAAGATTTTTTTTTATAAATCGGTATATATAAATAAATTCTATTTGAAGTTAAAAGGATTTAAATAATATATTTTTTAATTGTATTTTGAAGTATATATAATTCAATTTATTTAAAGGTAAATTATGTTTTAATTAATTTTGATTTAATTTGAAATATTATATTAAAACTTGTTAGTTATATAGAATTATTGAATTTTAGTTTTACTTTCAATTTTTGTAAATTATTTTTTTAGCGGAAAACCTAAAATAAATGTAAAATATAATTTTTTTAAATAGCGGGAGATTTATATTTTATTTATTTAAACCCTAATATTTATCAATCATTAAACAAATAAAATAAAAAAAAAATAATTTGTTAAAAATAAAATCTAATCCTACATAAAATGTTTGAAGCAAAATACGAAAAAGGAACTATATTAAAAAAAATTATTGATAGTATTAAAGATTTAGTTAAAAATGTCAATATTGATGCCAATACATAAGGCTTATCTCTCTAAGCTATGGATTCTTCCCATGTTGCTTTAGTTTCCTTGAATCTTGACGAAAATGGTTTTGATAATTTTAGATGCGATAAATAATTGACTTTAGGGCTTTCTATTGAAAATTTATAAAAAATTTTGAAATTGGCTAGTAATGATGATTCCATCACCTTATCTGCCGAAGAGGAAGACGCTTCTTCTTTAAAATTCATTTTTGAATCTCAAAGTAAAATATTTATGTTCCAAATAAATAACATCTATAAATAAAATACTTAAAATAAATTTAAAATAAAAATTAAATTAAAACGTTAAATTATTTAATAAATTCAATTTCTAATTTATAATAGAGGGAGAAAAAGTTTCTGAATTCAATTTAAATTTAATGACTATTGACACTGAATAACTTGCTGTTCCTAATACCACTTATTCTTCTGTTGTGACCCTTCCTTCTCAAGAATTTTCCAGAATTTGTAGAGATATGGCTAATATTTCTGAAACAAGTATGATAATTTTACTTTATTTAGATTTTATACATTTATTTAACATAATATTTACATACTTAAATAAAAATTTTATAATTTCATATAGTCTCTATCGAAGCTACTAAAGAAAGTGTTAAATTCTCAGTTAGAGGAGAAATTGGAGAAGGAAGTATGTAAATTAAAAATAATGAAGGTGAAGGAGCTGAAAAGTGTATTTTAGAAGTCGATGAACCTGTTAGTCTTTCATTTGCTTTAAGATATTTAAATTATTTCAATAAAGCTGCTATTTTATCTAATCAAGTAACCTTAAGTATGAGTCCTGAATCACCCATAGTTGTTGAATATAAAATTTAGGGAAGTGATAAAGATTTAGGATCATTAAAATTCTATTTAGCCCCTAAAATTGATGATGAAGAAGAATAATGACTTAATATAATAGCTATATTCATTAATTTATTTATCAAATTATCACTTTAATTTAAAAATATAATAATAATTTTATATATATGTATAAGTAATAATATATCTAATTTTTTAATAACACCAGTTTTCAAACTATTTTAGGTTTAATACTATATTATTATCTGAATATTATAAAAATAAACTGATAAATTTATATATATATTTTTAAAATATATGGAAAATATGTATAAATTTATATATTAAGTTTTCAATATTGTAATATTTATATTAAATATTATAAAATAATAAATTAATTTAAACACTTTTATGATATAAATAACTTATTACTTTATAATATTTAAAATAAATTTTACGATAAATTATAAATTAAATCTTATTTTTTCATCATCTTCAAGGCAATTAGTTTAATAACACTTTTTTATTAAAAAAAAGTTTTATCCATTACTCTTATTTAGGAAAATTTTTTATTATTTATTGATATCATTACTATTTTCTGCCTAAATAAATTGTTTTTAATAATTAATATTCTGCTGTAAAACTTAAAACTAAATTCTAAATCACTAATTATCAATATTTATAGATCAAAATTAATATAATATTATACAATAATATATTTTATAGGGAAGTAAAAATGAAAATTAAATATATAATTAATTTAAATATACAGGTAAATAATTTAGAAATAAAATTTTAAATTAATTAAATAAAAATATTTTATTTTTATATTAAATTTTTTAAATAAAAAATAATGGGAAGCTTTGACATTAACTAGGATTATAGATTCTAGTATAACTATAAATATGTGTAGTTATGATAAAAGTTTTATTGAATATGAATGGTAAAAAACATCAAAATTGAATATGGATTAGATCAAATGATGGTATGTGATTTTATAAAATGTAAATTTACTAAAAAAGAGCTATAATAACATTAAAAAGAAGTTAAATTAAATTAATAGAAAGAATAAATGAATTCATATTGGCTAAAAATTATATATAGTAAAACTAAAAATAATATATAAATTATTATAATAAAAATATAACCTTTATTTATCAAACATTTTTTAGCATTTTCCTAAATTATTTTTTTTCATCTATAAAACATTGTCATGCAAAGACATAGTATGCAAGAAAAAATTTTTAAAAAAATTGGGTATGAAAATTGATTTTTATCTCACATTTAATTATTAGGCTTTAAAAATTAATTAAAAAAATATAATTTATGTTTATTTAATAAAATAAATGAGTAAAAATGAATAATTTTAAAATTTATTTTGTGGGTATATATGAGAAAGCAATTTAAATATTACTTTATTAATTAAAAATATTAATTATTTATTTATTCGAAAATATAAAAATGTTATTACCTAATAATTAGGTTGCTGTTGAGAATTTTAGGGAGGATAATATTACTAATTATTTTTTAATATATTAAAATAAAATAATGAAAAATAAATTTATTTAAAATTGATAATATTTAAAAATATTTTATTACAGAATGTTATTAGGGTGGGTAATATCCATATGATTAGGGTTATTGTTATGGTTATTATTAAGAAGGAGGTTATTAATATCCTTGTTATTGGTAGTATTAATTATAATCTGCATATGGATTCTATATGGGAGGTTAATGCTATTAATGCTAAGGTTAATGATCTTAATATTATTTAGTAGGATCTTATCTCAATTCTTCAGGTCCGTGAGCATATTAACAATCCTAATTGTGGCACATTCCTAAATAAAATTTAATATGGTAAAATAATGAATAACCTATACATTTTTTATAATTAAAAATACCTTTATTAAAGTTAAAGCAGAGTCTAGTTTTTCTAAGGTCAGGTTTTCCTCTTAATTCGGAAGGACCGTGTGCAAATTTGCAATCTTCTCCATTTGTACAATTTCCACTTTAAAATTTAGGGCACATTTGAGTTTTAAATAAAACAGTACCTTGAAAGATAATATAAAATTTAAAATCATAAAACTATTCTTTAAAATTTAATTTATAATAATATTTTACTGTTGTTTTTTTTTTATTAAAAGTTATTGTCTTTTGGTGGCATTTTTTGAATTCTTTTGGTGGGACCTTGGTAATTATTCATATGATTATTATGTTAAAATCCCCCTCTTCCTTATCCTTAATGAAGATGGCTTCCTCCCCTTTACATTCTGTTGTTTCCCCTGAAATTATGAACATTACCTCTTCCGCCTTATTATAATCCTTTATTTTGGTATGTATTTGGTCCTCTTCTTTGACTTTATTATTATTATCCTTAGTAACCTTAATTTTAATATTAAGGTGGTGGTTGTTAACCTGGATATGGTTGCTAATTTTAATGAGTTATAGGTGGGGCAACTATAGTATTTTATTAAGGATTTTGACCTTAGTTTTAAGGAGGCTATTACAAACTAGTATTTGAGTTTTAGTTGTTATTTTACATTTTATATCTTGTTTTATATGAGTTCTTATATTTTAATTTAATTTTTGAAGAATTTATTTTTTTATTTAATTATTTCATTTATTAAATTAAATAGTATAGACATATTTGGATTTTAAAAAATTAATAATTGTTCCATTTTAATAAATATAAAAAATAACATGTGTTTGTAAATTACTCAATTTCTATACATATAAAAAAATACATACAAATTTAAACTTTCTTATTTTTTCAATTATCATATTTAACACAAAATTTATAAATTAAAATTATAAAATATCTTTTATTAATTAATAGTTATATTTTTTTTTAAAAAGTTTGTCATAAAAGTAAAACAAATTTTAATTGTTTATTTTCTCCAATATAAATAATTTTTATATATAAATACTATATGGTAATCAATATCTGGTTTTTGCCAAATCTCTTAAAATTGAATGAGTCATTTAAATTTCCTTTTGACAGCTGGAGAGATTTTTATAAATTTTTTTTAATTTTATAAAAATATTTTTCTTATCTTTATCATGTTTATTTTCTTAAGCTAGCTAATTAAAGTCTTTTTTACCATATTCTTCTAGATAAACTTATGTTCCTGTCTTATTTATATATTTTAAGTCATATGATTTTGTTTAATTTTACCCAAATTATTATTTATTGTAATTATTTTTGACATACAACTTATTTAAAAGAGTTTTATTATTTTAAATATGATTTCTTTACTATTTTATGTGGATTAAATTATTAAAAGATTCATTTTTTAGAGTATCTTATACAAATTTTTCATTAAGTTCTTTTATTTTAAGCTTTAATATATTTTTCTGATCTTCAATTTATATATATTTTCTAATTTAATTCTCCTCTACTTTTTATTCAATTGAATTAAGTCGTTTTAAATTTAAATATCTGTTAGTTTGCAGCAACTTATCTTTACTTTAAGATGAAACTATAGAATGGAAGCTGTCCTATAATGTATTGTTTTTGCTATTGTTTATTAAGCTATCATAGTCTTATTATTTATTAAAATTTTTAAATTTCTAGGAATTTAAATGCTTTTATTTTTAATTATTTTTTAATAATCTGTTCATTTTTTACCTTAAATGTGAATTATTACTTTTTTTAGACGTTTCTTTAATATTTGGCAGAATTAAACCAGTTTAATTTAAATTTGATAGATTCATTATTTATTGTTTTTATTTTAATTCCTTATAATTTTATTCGGGCGATTTTATATAACTTAAGCTATGTCCATTTTAATCTAATAAGTATTAATTGACACATCTTTGGTACCTATACTTGATATGCTACTACTTTTCATATTTTTCCTAATTTTTATGTTAGTAACGTTTTTAACTTGGTTGGTTATTTATCTAGCTTTTATTATTTTACATCAATTTTTATTTATTAAAAATTTTTATTGTTAATACTTTTTTTTATTTTATTATGCTTCTAATTATATTTTTTTCATTCTAATAATTTTGATAAATCAGTTATTAAGGCAATAAAAATAATATAAAATTCGCAATTAAATGAATAAACAATTAAAAAATACTTATCTTACTTTTACTTTTAAACCAAATATAAATAAAAATTAAGTCATTGATAATTGATAAAACATAATATATTTTATATAATTTAATATGAAATTTAAAAAATAAATTATATTTAGTATATCTTCAATAATAATTCCCATAGAATTTATTAAGTTTTTTATGTTACAAATTTTAGTAATATTAAATCAGCCTAAATTATGGATTTAAATTTAATATCATTTCTAATATCTAAAAGAGTTTTTTTTAAAAAAAATTATTTAATATGACATATTGTAGGCATCATTTTTATATTGGCAAATTATTAAAATATAGAAACGCGCACGTCCAATTTTCCAAAGCCAGAGGGGTTATTAATTTATCACTGATCATCAATTTGTAAAATTATAAGAATATAGGCATACTAAATATTTTATTTTAATTTAATTAAAGTAATAATATTTATTATTAATAAATTCATTGATTATATATACGATATTAAGAAACTTACTACAAATTAAATTAAAAAAAAAATAATATACGTTTTGTTCAATAAATTTATTAAAAATGAATAGTGATTCTAAAAATGATGCAGCAATAACATAAAATGGGAAATAGTCTAATTCTCCATAATTAAAAAATAAAAAAAAAAAGCAAGTAAAATGGAAAGAAGAAGTTGAAGTAAATATAGTAGAGAATTGGAAATAATATAATGTGTTAGATGATGATGAAAATGAATAAAGTTCTTGTCATTGCGTTATATTCTGAGGAATTTATATTATAACATACAATCTAAAATGAAATAAACAAAATACACAAAATAATAAAACAATAATAATTAACATTTATGTAGTTTTCCGGATATAAAATGTGTACATTTAGAATAATAATTAAATAGTTTTTTGATAACTATCAAATTCAAAAATATAATCCACCTTTTATAGAGTTTCAAAATTAATTCATAAAGACAAAGTTAATATATCCAAAAAAAAATCCTATCTTATTTAAAATAAAGCATAGCTTTTGTATAAAAATATTTAAAAATTAGCTATCATTACTAGTAATATACTTCAAATAAATGAACTGTTTTATTATTATTGTTGATTATATATATCAAATAACTAATTAATTTATACAAAAAATTTATTAGTAAAAAATACATTACAATTCCTTTAATTTATTATTCAAAAAAAAGTATAGCATAACAATACTGCACTATGAATTTTTTTTATTTTAATTTTAATAATCATATATATTAACATTTATAATATCATTTATATTAGATATTTAAGTATTATAATATATTATTAGTAATAATATATTTAATTCAATATGTTTATTAGAATAGGTATCTTTTATCTCAATTTTTTTTCCTCTTTTTAACTTTTATTATATTTAAAAGTATCATTTATATTAATTTAAAGAATTTGAAATTAAAAGTACTTAATTTTAAAAAATTATGAATAATAATTGTATTTTCGCAATTTTCTATAATTTTTATTATAGTATAACATATGGAGATATCATATTAAAATATATTCAATTATTTAATTAAATGAAATATTTTTTATTAAAATAACATTTGCTACATAGTACTTAAATAATTTATTTTAAAAATATTCAAATCAATAGCAAAAAAAATAAAATAAAAATATTAAGTTTATTTATATAGAAAGGGCAAGCATGAATAACGATAGTGTGGAATTGGATAGTTTAATTAAGTCAGATAATAAATAGAATTAGAAATAAAGTAGAGGGTTTAGAAATAGTGGGAATAGAGGAGGTGCCAGAAGAGGAGGGGCTGATAGAGGAAGAAATAGAAATTTTAATAATTTTAATAGAAATAGCGGGGGAAGTAGTGGGAATAGAAGAGGAGGTTATAATTAAAGATAAGATAGAGGAAAAAGAGGCGGTTTTGGGGGAAAGCCCTAGAAAAGAGTTTATAAAGTCAAAATAGAGAACTTACATTATTCTGTCGATGACAATGCATTGGAAAAAGCTTTTGGAAGAATTGGTGAATTCAAAAAATGCAAGGTTGAATGGGATGCCAGTGGAAGGAGTAATGAATCAGGGTATATCGAATATTTTAATATAGAGGATGCTGAACGAGCCGTATCTGAATTTAATTAAACCAAATTTGAAGGACAAATAATCTCGGTTTCCCTAGAAGAAAATTCAAATACTCAGCAAAATAATAATAAATTTTCTTAATAGCCTGATAGAATTAATAGAAGACAAGGGTTTAAAAGAAGATATTGAGTTTTTAAAATTAGAAACCTAATAGATATAATTATATAATTTTATACTTAATAACTTAACTTATAAATATTTTATATATTTAATCAACAATTGCTAAATCAATTAACAAATATATACTACCTAAAAACTAAAATAATAATAATATCCTTATAATTTTGGAATTTTTAGTTAAATTAATTAATTCACAAATATCTATTGGCAATTTATAAATTTATATTTTGGGCTCTTTTCATTTTTTATAATTAATTTTTACTAAATAATTCATAATCTTCTTCATTACAATTACTTTACTTCTATAATTCTAAAGTATCTAGAGAAGATTTTTTAGAAAATATGTGTTTATGTTTGTAATTTAAATTATTTTGGGTTTAAGGGTGGTTATAGCTTTTATATTAGTTTTTAAATTAATTATTAGTAATTTTTTCATTTGAATCACCTACCTTCAATATCTTTCTTGAAGTATTTTATGATGAAAATTTATTTAAATTTGAAAATTACTAGTTTTTTGTATCAATATTGTCTAATATACTAGGACTTCTATTCAATATACAAACTTTTTTTTATCCATTTTAAAAATTCTGGTTCTGTTATTAAAAAACCATGTTTTAAAAATTGATAAAATTGTTTTGCTACCTTAATTTAGCTTCAATATTTTGATTATTTTATTTTTAAGAAAATTAATAACCTCCTTCCAAAAAAATTGACTTGTTTCCATCAAAAATTATTTTGTTAGCCTTTTTAATTTATTTTATTTAATTGTAATGATTTTTAGAATAATCTTCGTCATTAAAAATATCTTAGTCTTTAACCATAGGAAATCTTTCTACCTTGGGAACGTGATTTTCACTTTAATTTTTTTGAGATATTTTTGGTCCAAATAAGGCCCAACTAGAGGCAGTTTTATTATTAATCTTTTAAAAACTCATAGATGTACCTAAATTTTCTTTAGAATTTTATTAATTTTCGCTAGGGATTTATTAAGAGCTTTAATAAATTATTTGAGGATTCTATTTATTAAAGCTTTTTTATCTCCAGAGAGACTTGCTTTAATCTACCATTTTAGCCTTAGTGGTAGATAAAAATTTCTATAACTGAAAATTTTATGACTTTTAGAAATTTCTGAAACTTTAATTTTACAATATAGATTATGTAGTATTTTATTACTTATTTTTAATTTAACTCTAAGAAGGTTATTCTTATATCTTAATAGAACTATCTCTTACGTTAAATATATTAATTAACGCAGGTTCCCCTTTCTATTTAAGATCTTTCATAAAGTAATAATTTTTTATTTTTTTTTTATCAATTTCAAAAACAACAGTTTTATTTGAATCACTAATAGCCGAAAGCTTTCTGTTTTTGTAAAATAGATCTTCAAATCCAAATAATTCTCCGCTTTTTATAAATTTAACTTTTTTAGCTTCCATCATGATAGCTACTTCTCCTTCTTTAAGTACATAAAATTTATCTGGAACTTACCTTTCTTTGTATAAAATTTAATCTTATTTATAATCCTTTCTCTCGGAATTTAACGCTACTTCAAGAAGAACTTTCCTACTAAATCCTTAGAATTGCAATTCAAGTATTTAGTAAACAAAATTTAGTTTGTATATTAAATTTTTAAAGATTTGATAATATTATTATCCAGAAATTTATATAATGTAACTTTTTTTTGAAACTACTATTGTGAAGTTCGATTATACTCCTTTTCCACTGTGAACGATTTCGCCAAAATACTCTCCAGGCTGTTTAGTTTAAAAGCTTTTGTATAAACTAATCGGTCCATTGTAATACCTAAAAAAATTTTTTAAATAGTTAAAGTAATTATTTATTTGATAAAAAATGTTAATATTTTTTATCAATTTTATTACTAACTACTACACATCGGGTTATTTCTGAGTAAATTATCAATAGTTTGAACACTGTTCTGCATAGAAGAGTCATCGTATTACATTTATTAAAAATTTTCGTAAGCATTACCGAAATTCTTTGGCTTTTTCGCAATTTCTCTCTCTTGCTCTAGGTTTTTTTAAATTTATTTTTCATTACTCTTTTAATTAGGAGAAGGCTAGTTATTCTTTTATCTCTTTGACTTTTCCATTTATTTTTTTTTAAATTCTATTATTCTTTCTTTTGATTAAATTACTTCCTCCTAATACTTTAAATTTTAACCATTTAATTGATCCAATTCCAAATCTATTTCCTCGGAAGTTTTATTTTTATAAAAAATTACTTCTCCTGTAAAAATTAAGTTTAATTAATTATAATACTAGCCCTGCATTTAAATAATTTTTCCAACTGGATATTCATTCACCTAAACATGTTTCGTAAACTCGAACAAATAGGGCTCTAAATATTTATTTAATTCAAAATCATTTATCATTTCTTTAAAAAATTTAAAATGAAGCAACCCTTTATAGAGCTCCTGCTAATTTTTGCTATTATCAAAAAAATGTTTATTTATAATTAATTTTAATGCTTGCTCAATTTCAGAATTTTTTTAAACTGACTGCATATATATTTCTTAAATGATATATATTTTGAATTGTTTACTTTAATTTTTATATATTTTTACAACTCTTAGATTAATTAAAATCAGTAAATAAATTGATATATTAATGCTTTTTCATGAAAATATATAAAATTCTATTAAATTATAATAGTAAAGTTTTAGATTAAAATAACTTAAAGGAAGTTTTCTTTAAGAGATATAACAATTATAAACTAAATTATATAATTATAATATAATAATAACTCGTAATTTGTACAATTAATTAGATGATAAAAATATGAATTCATTTTTTGCAGTTTTTGCATTCATAATTTTCTATAGTTTCAACTTATTCAGAAGTAAGTCCAGCACATGTTATATGAATCCAATTACTACATTTATCACATTATACATATAAAAGATCAGGGTTTAAAGGAACATTGCATATACACCCTTTTTTCCACTAATGAAATATTAGTTTAAAAAATTAAATTAATAAATTTAATTTTATAAAATAATTTGTATTTACTTTTTCCAAAGGTGGGTTAAATTTCTTCTTTGCTGCATTATATTCGGCCCTATTGTTTTTATTTATTATTATTCAATTTATTTTAATAATTTTGATTAATAAATGATATAAATATATACATCATGGAGAGATTTTTAATAAATAATGAGAAAAAAATCCACGTTAAAAATAATAATTTACCTAGAATAAAAGGTATTGGCTGGAATTGACGATAATTAATCATATTCATCATAAGTAATTATATCACATTTTCCATTAATACAGTCAACTAATGCATAATCGGTATGCTCTGTCAAAAATACCTCATTTTCGGAGAAATTTTATTTTTAATTATTATATTTACTATCAATATCTGACTTTTTATAATACCTTTTTCATTAATTTAATTATTTCATAAATTATATTTTTTAATCTTTTATAAAATTATTAACTTTCTAAATAAATTATAAAAGGCAAAATAGAAAGAATTTTTAACTATAATTAGTTGTTTTTATAAAAAATATTGTGAAATAAAAAGGTAAATTAGTAAAATTATTACCATTATAATTGTATAAGCGTGTGAACCTA
This sequence comes from Pseudocohnilembus persalinus, assembly GCA_001447515.1. NCBI lineage: Eukaryota > Ciliophora > Oligohymenophorea > Philasterida > Pseudocohnilembidae > Pseudocohnilembus > Pseudocohnilembus persalinus. The sequence goes on along the minus strand of LDAU01000155.1, from coordinate 43,370 downwards.
TTCAAAATCAATTCTTATTATTTTTTTTAATTTTCCAATATAATCATTATCTGGATCATCTCCATTTGAAATTAATAATGTCCCATCTAATTTATATATTGTTTATTTAAATTTCAGTTTTCTGTATTCTTTATATATTTCAGGGTTTAACGAACAAGCTTTTACCATATCTTCATATTTTTTTTCAGTAATACATTTCTTTACTATTTATTCTAAATCTTTTGGAGCCTATTACTTTTTACCATTTCCACTATTTAATTTTTATTATTTTGATGTTTCTTCTTATTCACTACTTTAAACAGCTTCTTCTAAACTTCTTTTCATTTTTATATGTTTATTAAGATATTTGAAATTATTTTTTTAATAAAACGATTTTGAAATTAAATACTATTTTATTTTTATAGTTTTTTATTTTTACAATTTTATTATACATATATATTTATTTATTTAAACTAGGTAGATTTTTAATTGTTTTAAATAAATATAGTAAGCAATAAGTATCAATTTCATTACTATTAATATATATTTTGAATTTTATAGTAAGGTGGATAAATATAAATATTATTTCATAAACAATTTAAAACCTATTATTATATAATATATTAAATAAAAAACGCGAAATAATAAATTATAATTAAAATAAATACAAAATTAGTCTAATAAGTTAAATATACAATTTTTATGGCTTAAAAATGAAATATTTATTATATATATTGAAATTATCAATTTTCCTCTTCAAAATCATTTTTTTTATCTTATAATGACATTTTTCCTAAAAATTTTTCTAAATCTTTTTCATTGATTTCTGGGATATTTTATTCATCTTCTTAGTCTCCATTTAAAACGGATGAAGATGTTTCATCCAAAGCAGGTTTAAATAAATTAAAACCATCTAATGCAGTACAACCAAGCATTTCATGATATATAGGGTGATATCTTAATTCTTTCATGTCTTTTTAACCTATATAAGTAAAAATTTTAGAAAATTAATAAATAAATAATATAATTCAATTCTACCTTAATGAATAAACATTAATGTTTCAGGAATATCTTCATCCAAATTTTCTACATTATCATCATTTTCTACAGCAAAATCCCATATTGTTAATCTGTTATCTGCACTACTAACAGCTATAGTAGTTTCTTCGTTGGGTTAAAATTATATTGATGTAATGGGTTCTTTATGGAAATCTATTTCGGCATAGGCATTTTTGGTGTATCTATTTTAAAATATGACATATTATTATCAATATTTTTTATTTTTATATAAAAAATTAAAATAACCTTTTATCCCAAACTTTAACAGCTCCATCATCAGCACCCGAAGCTAACAAATTTGGATTTGCTCTACACCAAGAAATAACATTTATGTCAGTATTAGATGCATTAATTTTCAAAGACGATTTCGATCTGTTATCAGATCTTATGTCACTAAATTATATAGTACCATCGACAGAACCTATTTAATTTTAAATATTAGTTTAGTATTTATTGGATTAATTATTTGTAAATTATTTTAAATATACAAGAGGCAAATTCATTTTCATCTTTAGGTGACCATTGAATATCTTCTACTGAACCATTATGATATGTAAAGGGAACTTTCTATCTTACCATATCAGATAAATTATTATTTCTTGGTTGATATAGATAAATTTTACTGTCACAACTTCCACTTAACAAATATCCTTTAAAGTTATATGAGTATATAAAAAATGGGTTATAATTTAGAAGAAAATTATTATTTTAAAAATACCTTATTTTAAGTAACTCCAATCTAGGGCAAAACCTTCGCATGTATTTTCGAATGTTTTGGTATTACATTTAATATTCAATAATGAGTTATTTTTATTTATGTATGCATTTTAATCCTGTTTTTGTTCCTCTTCTACCATAGTAAAAAATTTATTTTTCATATCCATGATAGTTAAATCCCCATTTTCCTACCAATAAGCGACAACAGGTAAATGCTACATAGACCTAATTCTGTTCACGTTATGTTTAATTTCTATTTATTCGACTCTCATATGAGGGTCTTCGTCATCATTTTCATCATCACTGTTCTAATAATCACTGTCGTCGTCGTACTTAGTTTTATGTAAATTTGACATGCTAAGCCTAAATTATATATGATAAATTAAATAATGTTTTTTAGTTATTTTCATATTATTATTTTTTACAGGTATATATAATTTTTATCTTATCCAGATTAGGTTCCTGACACCATATAACTATGGTATGGATATTTGTTCATTTAAGTAAAACCTGGGTTTTGTAAATAATAAGGTTCTTTATTAGGAAGTAAAAAATCAAATGATAAACATGGCCATTCTGCTTCTGCCCTGTGGTACGTTTCATAAGCTCTATTATCCATTTATAACTCTTCTCCTTCTTATAACTCTTTATCAGTTCCTAAAAATGGTCTGATTTTTTATTTTTCTTAGACTTCTTATTCATCAATTATTTCTTCGTTATCTTTAAATTAAAATATAACATTTTATTAATTAATATTTTGATGATTGAGTTTGTATATTATCTTAATTTTATTTATAATTAATAAAAAAAATATTAGATATAATATATATTCACCATATTCGTCATAGTATTCATCTTCATACTTTAAATTATGTTTATCTACATTTGTTTTTAAATCTCTTTCTTCATCATTATCTTCGATATTTTCTTAAAATCTAACAGATTTTTTTTATCCATCATTTTTTTTTATTTTACTTGGTTTTACTTCATACTTTTACTCTTCATCATCTTCATCATCTTCCTATTATTCATTTGATATCTCATTATCATCGTCCTCCCATTAATCCTCTTCTTCAATATCTTGAGGTTTCCTTTTATTATTTAAAGTATTATCTCTCTTTTTTTCGTTTTGAATTTTTTTATTTTTTCTTTTTAAACTTTAAACTGGTACTTTCTCCATATTTTTTTTTTATTGATATTTTTTTTTTATTATTTTATTTTATTTTCCAATACTTGAGAAATAATTTTGATAAAAATAATTATACTATTAAAATAAACAATTTTATAAATTTGCATTAATAGCTTTTATCCTTAATTTAAAGCTTTGATCATAAATAAATAATAAAATAAATGAAATTTCAACATATTTTTCTTCCCTATTTTTAATATGTTATGTAATCAGTAGAAAATTTTTATTTTTAATTTTAAAATTATTTTTTTAAATAATTTTTTTTTTAAATTTAAATATAAAAATAATATTATAATATTTATAAAAAATTTTATCCAGTGAAAAAATATTATCCTTAATTTATAAAAATTATTTCATTTTATGGTTTCACTAAATATATTCATTAATATATAATGAAGTAAAAATAAAAATTACAACTTTATTAGTCTTAGTCATTCATAGTTTTATTTATTAAAATTATTGAATAATAATTTCAAAACAATTTATATATACTGATAAAATAAAACTAAAATAATAAACATTAATAATGTCTAACCTTGATGCCTAAAAAGAGTAAGAAAATAAAGATTAATCTAATTAAATGAAAGATTAAATAACTAATTAAAATAATGAATTTCCATAAATAACTTAAGAATTAAAATTAGATTTCGGTGACGGAAATGATGATTAAAACATATCAAAACAATCTATAGCGAATAAGGAAATCGTACATATTCCCAAAGAATCTTAATTTAATAAAGAGAATAGTTAGACTATTTTCGATGAATTTCTAAAAAATTATGAATAATAAATTAAAAATATATTTTACATTTATTCTTAAGGCTAAAAAGATTGTCAAAGCACCGAAAGTTTTAATAGTAATATGTAAAAAGATAAGGATGTCAGAATTTAATCAAATGATATACCAATTTTATTAAGAAAATGTTTGGAATTCGATAACATATAGATTTATAAAAATGGGTTTGATAATGATGACATTTATGGGTCAAGTAATAGTTCACAAGAAGTCTATAAAATTTTAAGGGAATATTTAACATAAAAATAAGCTAGTTAAAATTAAGAAAATGTGTTGTTATCATACTAAGATTATATTGATTTTATAAGTTTTATTTTTAGAAATGGTTCAGATTATTACTTTAAAAAAAAAAATTAAACCTAAAGTATAAAAAATTAATAAAATAAAATATTAAAATTTATTAATTTTATTATTTAGCTACTTAGGTTAACTAAATTCAGAATTTATCAAATAAAAAAATTCCAGCCATAACTGAATTAGGTACTAAGGGGCTAGTGTCCGAAATATAAAAAAGCATTGATAATTACCAGGGAATATTAAAAGAAACTCAAGATTAGAAGGAATAATAGATAATTTTAAGCACAATAACAGCCTTAAAAGAATAGCTAACTTGTTTATAAAAAGAGTAAAATCACGATTTATAAAATGACACCAAAAGACTCACAACCATGAGTGACATGTCTAGTATGACAAAAATGACAAAGGAAAATATTAGAAAAAGAAATCTGAAATATATATTTTCACATTATTCTAAATAGCAATATTTCGCAGGAATAAAACATACTTTTGAAAGAATTTAACAGGAATCAAATTTGTTAAATGCCCCTAAAATAGCATTATTTTTAAAAGATTTTAAAATTACCAATTATAATACAGAGCTATAAAAGAAAAATATACCAAACTTGTATAAGTAAGCAACAAATAATTTAAAAAATATGAATTATGAGGAATTCAAGGTAAGTTATTTTTTTTTTATGAAAATATTATTTTTTTAATATTAAATTTATACATAGTTATTCCTTGAAAAAATAAGTATATTGATGTTTTAGAGCTAGAATAATAAATATCCTACTTAAATAGATAAAGTTGAAGCATTTTATAAATATATTAATTTAGATGATTTACTAGAAATAAAAAAACGATGTTAATCTCAATCAAATTTACATCCTTTCAATATAAAAGACAAGGATGGATTTAGGTTGTTACCTCAAGATATTGGAAGGGATATAAAACTAAAAAAAATGGACCAAATTGTATTGGATCATATTAAATAAAAAAAAATACGAGATAAATAAAAACAATTGGAAGCAGTCAAATAAAATGATAAAAGCAAAAATTTCTTTAGCTAATATAAAAAAAATATTAATTTTCAAAATGCTTTAAATGTTTCATAAAATTAAAGTTTTTTGAATAACACTAATAACAAGTCATTTATTAATAGTGGATAATCTTAATTTGAAAAAAGTAAATTCAAATATACATATGAAAATTATTCTTAAAGAAAAGTAGCAAATTAAGAGTAAAAATCTAAATAAAAATAAGTTTATTCTTGGGCTGAATTGGAAAAATCATCCTTTAAAGATATAAAAATAAATTAAGTCGGCAGTTTTAGGCCAGAGGACTTGATTGAAGAAGTAATTATTAAATAAAAAATATAAACTATTTTTATCATAACTCTAAACATCATTTAATTTTTCCTGTTCTTTTTATTTCTTAATAAAAGTTAATAAAATACTAAAAAACATATATAAACAACTTTAATAGTATTTTATAATATTTTTAATATTAAGACTGAAGATGAAGAAGATGAAATTTATTTAAAGTAATTTTAATTAGATAAATTAAATAAAGATGATGATGATGATGATAATAATAAAGGGGAATAAAAATAAGTTAATAAATAAATCAATTTAGATAATTATGGTATAGTACGCGAAAAAATTAGACCAACATAATAATATTTAATGTAAAGTAATCCAAACTACGATCCTAACTAAAAGTATATCCCTGGGAATCGTAAAAATTATGGCAGATAAAATCATTCAGTAGAAAACATTCCAGTTTAATAAAATGCAGGTAAAAGTTCGCTAAATATATTTTTTATAATATATATTCATTAAAATAATTTTTAATAGAATATGTAATGTAAAACTAAACGGGTGCGTAATTAAAACAGAGAAATTTAACTGGATATAGTTCATATAATACTTAAAATAGCAATTATAATAATGATTTTTATGGATTAAATAGAAAACAAAATTCAATAAGCTAACAATATTTAAAAAGAGCCCATCAATTAGAAGGATAATATTAAACTAAATAAAAAGCACAAATAGAAAGATTATATAATTAATAAAATATGAAAGCATCTAGATTAAAACCAGATATGGATATTAAAAATATAAGAAATAGTTATTCATATGTTGCATAAAATACGCCATAAACAATATACATAAATTAGAAATAATGATAAATAATTATTAGAATTAAAATTTAATTTAATATATTATTAGTCCTATTAATCTATATAAAATTTTATTAAATACAAATTTAGTACTCATTATTCTTCTTCTTCATTATCTTCATTATAATATTTATAATAACTTCTTGTTTTAAAGCCAAATGGATCCTTTTTACTAATAGAGGTCAAGAATAAAAAGGTATGTTCATACGGCTTTAATATACATCTAAAGGAATCACCTTCGAAATTTTTTTTATTTTGAACTGATCTTGCATCCAAATTATCTAATTCTAATACAACTACTTCTTCATAAGTATAATCGGTATAGTTCATAAACATTATTATTATTCCTTCTATATGTTGATAAAAATACACCATTACCTAAATTTATATTAAATTAATATATATTTTAAGTAAATGTGTAAAAAAATCTTTTAGTTTATAAGCATTATTTTAAATTAAAGTTAAAAATAAAATAATAATGAGGTTTAAGTAATAATGGAAATATATCATAACACTTTGAAATTTGATTAACAACAAATATATATAATTTAAAAACAAGATAATTAATTTTACATTAATTTCTTAATCATTCCACATTCTTTTTGTTTGATTTCCATTTTCGACCATAAATTTTGTAAGATCATTAATGTCATATTCATTTTTATTTTCCAAATCTTTCACCAAATCAGTTTCAAGTAATGGTTTTTTAGTTGGTCTCATCGAAACCCTTTCTCTCATATCCCCTTGTTTAAATTCCTGGCCAGGAACATTATCAAGTGCAGCTTTAAAATATTTTTATTTACTCATAATATTTGTTTAAAATTAATGACATATTACCTTTAATAGATGAATTAAATGAAAAATTTTCTCCTTTGGTATACTTATATAGTACAATAGTTTCCGAATTAGGATTAAGTTCAACTGAAAAATTATAGGAATCTTTATATGGTAGCTAAATTTATATATTTTATAAGTTAGACATAGTCACTTGTTCTCTTATTTTTTTATTTCCATTGTTTTAATAATAAAAGTATATAAGACCAAATATCATATCTGAATATATTACTATTCCTGGTTCGCCATTTTTACTGTAATCTCGTACCTTTTATGAGGCAAATGGATTGTAAATAGACATATTTTTAAGTATTTTCTTTTGAATATCCAAAAGTTGTTCGTTTTTTTATATTTGAACCTTAAAAAAATATAGGTTAAATAATGAATAAAAATAAAAATTTTCATATTTTATTGAAAATACTTTTTTAGGTAAATTAGCTGCATATAAGCTTAAAATTGGATCCAATTCTATAATTTGCCCTGAATCAGTTTATATATTTTATTCCATTATTTCTACAGTTAGCACGTAAGTTCCTGGCTCTAAGAATTCTTCTAAAATAACTTCCCTTCCGTAATCATAATGACCCCCTACAAATTCATAGCTTTTAAATCCTGAGTCAGAAATATTCTCTTTTGCTAAAAGTACTCTAACCGGGCTATGTTCATAAATAGGAGTTCTAACAATTCGTTCATCTTTTTAGTGAATAGTGAAATATATATGAGTTTCTTATTCCACTTGAACTTATATAACATATCTATTTTTTTTATCAACTTAATCATCTTTTAATTTCATCCAAGTATATTAATAATTTTCATGCTATTTAACAGCACCTATTGTAATAAAATACTGTTTTAATTCCTCCAACGTAACCCAAAATGTCAAATCCTCATGAGTTACTTATTCCACTTCAAACTTTTCTCTGATGTCTTATGTCCACTTACTACTTGTATAGGACCATTCTCCACAAAATACACCATTTTCGTCAGGAGATCTCATTTGAATTAATTTTACAATTTAATGATTACCCAGATTCAATTCTTTTAAATCAAGTACTGGGTAGGAATATCCATTTTTAAGAGGTTCGGTTTAAGCATTACTTTTAACATTTTATTTTTCCTTTTTATCTTCTTCTTCAGTTTCTGCAAAAACTATAAAATTTCTATCTATTAACCACTTTTTAAGACAGTCCCACCTTGAAAAATAAATATTTTTAAATTAAAAATCCATAATTCAATTTTTAAAAATACCAAATTTCTGTTTCAGTATAATCTCTTATTTCTGTAGGAAATCCTGTTAAATCTGTTAAACAGTGGTTTATATACCCTCCGTGTATAGAATTATATGATCCATATGCTTTTGCAAAACATTTTTCTAAAATTAAAGTCCATATCCCGGAACTACTTGTTCCAAATGGATATTTATCATCCAAAATTGGGAAATTATCGTCTATAATTATTAGCTACCACTAACCTTATATATTTAACCAACAGCTGTACATACCTGCATCATTATTGTTGAATACCTCAAAAATCCTAATCAATGGGGATAGAGTTTCTATAAAAATATTATAATGACAATCATTTTTTTATTAAACTTAATTTGTAATTTTTTTAGTTACAACAAAGTATATTCAATGCAGATATAAAGTATATGTCATTTATTATAGAACTAATTTTGAACTGTATATTTTTAACATTTTTCATGATTTCCAATTCTTATGAATTACTATATATGTTTTTTATTCTTTTCCATATAACATCTTTAAACTTTTTATCTCGTTTTTTATAAGATAAACTGGAATCAATGGGTGGAAATGCCTAATAATGTAAGATTTAAAATTTAAAAACTTTAAGTAAAATCATATTTACAAAATATGAAATACATTATCGGTAAATGGATAAGCTTAATTTAACCTGGTTCTTAACATTATTCTATCTCTATCAATTTCTGCTTTTTTAATATCAGGTGGAATAAATGAGTCCCTAACAGATTTTAATATTCCTAAATTTGACATATATTCTAATACATCAGATTTTTATTGATACTAGTTTTGAGATTGATTAATTGTAGATTAACCCAGAATTTATGTTTTAAATGAACTCATAAATTTTAATATATTATTATATATTTTACTTAAATATTAATTCTATAAATATTCACTATAATTAATTAAAATTTAAAAATTTAATTAAATTCTTAAGTTATTCTACTGTTTAATATTGTTAATTATATATTTTACTTAAATTTTATCAAAATAAATAATTTAAATTTCTAGTAAATATAATAATAAATGAAAAATAATATATATTCATAAGTTATTTTTAAATATAAGTCCATCTTAAATACAAACACCATATTATAAAAATTATTATTTAATTAAATTTGTATTATTTTTCACACAAGTATTTTTTAATCTTTATATTATAATAAATATCTAAATTAATATAACAGCCATAAAATTGAATATAAAGAGCCAGATTTATTATTATTTTAAATAGAATTATAAAGCTATTTTAAAATAATTATTATAAATATTTTATTTAAATAATAGAATAATTATTACCTATAGTATTTAATTTACTAGCATATTATTAGAAAATAATTTAATTAATAGTAAATATTATAAAATATATAATTAAAATAAACCTAAAAAACTTTAAAAAATTAATATGGCATACTCTAATAATTATAATTAACTTTAATTACCTAAGATAAGAGATAGAAAGCAATAATAATTTCAAAATTAAAGAGATTAAAATTGTACTTACATCAAAACTCTTTAATAATACTCATATGATATATATTAATAATAAAATGTTGCAATGAATCCATATATAGAACACTAATCATACTTTAAAAGATTTAATAATTTTTCTCCCCAATATAAGTGTTCAACCAAAATCGCAGATAATATAAATGATGAAGTAAATAATCATATTTAAAATAAAAATAATTTAAGTTAAAAATAAATTTTTTAGGTAAGTCGTTAACTTTCATAAGAATCAACAATTAATTCATAAAATAATGATTTGTTTTAAAAAATTTTATAATCTGAAAAATAGGGTAATGCTATCTCCCCAAAATAGGAAAAAAAATTTAAGAAATAAAAAGCAGAAAATTAAATAAGTAAAAAATCAAATTCATTTTTTTTTAGACTCAAAAATTAAAATATTTTATTAATTCTATATAGATATTTAAAAGAATAGTTAGAAAAATCTATTTTTACCATCTTCATTATTAAAATCGAATTAAAAATAGTTTAATCCAGTAAAAAAAATAATATTTTCAAACCAATTACAAAAAGATAGATAAATGTTCAATAATGATAATAAATTTAAGAAAAATAAATATAATAGTTTATCTCCCATAAAAAAAAATGATAAAGCTTATTAATAATTGTAATCAAATATAGATGAAATCAAGGTATACATTTTTTCTAAATTTACTATATTTCTTCTTAGTATCGCACTTGTTTTATATGTTATAAACTTATAAATAAAACAATTAATATAAACATTTTTAAATTCTCCAAATTTAAAATTTGACATTAGTATAATATAAAATAAAGATATTTACGTGATATGTATGGTTTTTCATAAAATATTATTTATTCTAAAACAAAATTAAAATTAATATAAAGAGGGTTCTTAATAGTAGGCAAAATTTGTAATAAATTTATGTAAATTTTTTCGAATGTATTTTTAATATTTAATAAAAATATAATTATCACAAATTAATCGTTTAATATCAATTATTTTTCTTTTTTAATTTTAAGAATCTATCAATATTAAATGAACTAACTTAATTTGTATCAAATTTTAATTATCCTTATTTTTTTATTTAATCTAAATTTTTATTTATATAAATTTTATTTAGAAAACAAATAATATTAAGGAAATTTTAGAAATTCCCAACTAAGAAACTGGAGATAAGAAATATATGAATATAATTTAAAAATAAAATAATTTAAAATTTAAAAATAAGATACATCATAGTAAAAATTTATAAGAACACAAATATATACATTCTTAAAAATTACAGAATAAATACGGTATAATTTCAAAGAGTACTGATCATGTTAAACAATAAAATAAAATTATATAATAAAAAGAATTATGTCAAGCTTAATTTTAAATGAATTCATTATATTAATCTGACTTCAATTTGTATAAAAAATAATTAAAAATTGGAGAAATCGATGATATCATTTTTGATTAAAAATTTATAAGTATTATGAATTTATTAAGAGATGTCTAAACTTTAAAAATGAAAGGTTATATAACTACTATAAATTTTATTAATATTACTAATCAAAAACAATATTGATACATTTTTTTATTATAAAGAAAGTAGTACAATAACACTTTAATTTAAAGAATATCAGTATGTTTTTATTGAAGTATATATGTAAGAAAACCATATGTATCCTGTAGTAATAAGCATTGAATAGGATTTATAAGATTCTAGTAATAACCATAGAATTAGTAAATTTAAAAATAAAATTAATGGCTTAGAATTATTTGTTGGATTAAATTCCTAACCAAATTGGGATAATTTTGATAAATTTCACAACTAATTTACTTCACAAATTAAGATAAGTTACGAAAAAACAGAAAATAATAAGTTTTTTTTAAGTTTGTTCAGTAAATTAAATATTACAGTATCTTTGCATATTTAATATTCATATAACAAAATAAAGGTAATTTAATTAATTTATATCATTACTTATATATTAATATATTTTATATAAATTAAAGTATATACAAGAATTAAAAGAACAAGCAAAAGCACAAGAGTTTTAAGATTAGAATTAAAAATAAAAGGAAGGAATTTGTATTAGAAATATTAAATCGATTAAAGATATAATATTAAAATACTCCTTTAGTTAACAGTTTATAAATTCAATTTTACATAGAAAAATTCAACAAAAATAATTTTAATAAATTAACAAAAAAGTTATCTAGATTCAAAAATAAAAATTAAAATAACAATAAATATTAAAGAATAAAAATTTAGTAAAAGCCAATTTTATATAATTAATGTAGCAAATTTAAAAAAAATAAAAATTGTCTTTAAATGTTTAAAGAAAAGGTGAGAAGTTTAAAGAAAGCAAAAACTATTTAAGAATTAAAAATGAATAGAACTATTTATAAAATCAATGGATTAAATACTGGTATTAGTTAATAAGCACTACGTTGTTAGCTACATATTTTAATAAGTATGTTTTAAACTATAAAATAATGGGTATTATATAAAAAAATGCTAAAAAGAAACTGTATAAGTTTTATTAAATTTTTGTTAGTAAATATTAGGTAAATCTACCTTTAAAATAAGTAGATAGATATATACTAGATACAATTTAAGGTATAAATTTAATTTCAAATATAAGCAGAACATCTACTGAAAAAAAAGCAAATACTATTATCTGTTAGTTTTTAAGTAAATTTAAGTACACGATTAATATAAATAAGAAAATTAATAATTATTATAGAAATATATTGTTTATACAAAAGAATATCAAATACTATTTAAGTAAATAAATTTATGAAAAAAATACTATGACATTTATATAAAAACATTAAAATAAAAAATTTTGCTCAATTAAAAAATATTTTTTGTCTAGTTTAGAATTTAAAAATTAAAAATTTATAAAGATTTTTCACTTATCAATGATTATTTTCTGTTAAAAAAAATTATTTTTATACTATCTTTTTAAATTTAAAAAAAATAGTTTATAGATAAACGAACATTAATAAACTAGATAAAATGTGGCAAATTGTCTTCACACATATATAGTAAGATGAATAAATTTTTTACGATAAAGGGATTTTGTCAGCCAAAACTTCAACTTATTTAGGAGATATTTTGGATTAATAAAAAAATTAAATAATGATTAAATATTATGATTAATAAGTAAAATAATATTATTTGGAATTATTGTAATTTAGAAAGAAATTCAATGAAGTAAAATATTTATATTAGTATGTTTAATGCCCAATTATTTAATTTTCAATTATGATACTTTTTTCTTAAATTTTTAAAACTATTTATTTCTCTTATTTTTATTAATTTTTTAAGTTCAATGATAGATACAAATTTTCCAATAAATTATAAAAAACAGCGGCTAATATTACTGCATATCTTTTAAAATTTATTTCAACATCTTATATAATAGAATATGAAAAAACATAGCATAATAATTTTGAAGAACAAATTTATAGATAAGAACATATTGAAGATTCATTTTACAAATTTTAATATTATGACATATATTATTTAACATAATCATAATTGGAAAACTTTAGAAAAAAAAATAACTATAACCAGTTAAGTGAAGACGGTTACATTTAGAGGCCTATTTAAAAAATATAACCATTATTTTAATCAAACATACAAATTAAAATATATAATAAATTAATTATTAATGCCAAATATAATGTTAATGATTATAATAAAATGAAGAATATTATTGCTCACACAGTTTAAGATAATCCTCAAATAAAATAAAGAATTGAATATAACCATTAATTAAGCCAATTTTAATCTGAATTGTCATATAATGACTAATAAGACTCATAAAATAATTTATATTCAAAGAAATATGATTAAGATGATTCAATAAATAGTATTTAATTATTTAAATTAACAAAACTATTTAAAAGTTGTTTAGTCTTAATGGTTTTCTAACATTAAATTATAAAGAAAGCATTCGAAAAAAACAATATAGACAAAGAATATATTCAATTTAAATATTCTTATTTTTAAAAATTTAAAAATTAATTAAAAAAATTTTGTAATTTAATAATTAATTTTAGGAATTAAAATAATTTTATAGCGTTACTTTTAATATAATAGAGTTATAATTGAGTTAAATTATACACAAATAAATTTTATTATTGCAGAGGTTATACAAGATTTTAGCATAATTTTATATATTGTTATATTTAGATAAGCTAAATTTTTATATTTATTTAGTAATAATTACCACTATATTTTTTTTAATTTCTGTTTTAAACTATTATATTGTTTTATATGGTTTTAAAACTTACTTTGAAAATATATTCTTATTGGGATAAATATATTTAAAATTTTGATATATTTATATAGAAGAATCTACCAATTTTAAAATAAAGGGTAAAATCTACAATTTGGTGCTCCAAATGTTAAAATTTAAAAATTAAAATAAATTTTTAGCATTATATCGGTTGAAAATTGTGAATTAATTTTTATTTTACATTTTAATATTATAATCAATTAGATTTTTAATTTAAAATGAAATTATATATTAACTAATTTACTATAATTTTTACTTGCATAAATATTTTAAAATTAAATATTAATTAAAAATATAATTTGATTTCGGCTTCACCATTTTCAACCGTATAATAGTTATAAATTCCAAATTAGTTAAAACCATTAGGAAATCTTGTTATTTATACATAGTCTCATATAAAGAAATGATTATTAATAAAATTTTAAAAGATTCTGAATATCTAAGCTAGATCAGTATAAGTTCATCTTAAATATTACCCAAAAGTGTATACAATGATAAAAATACAAAATAAAATTCAAAGAATACCACCCTAGATAAATTAAGAAGTTTGAATGAGGTATAAAATAATTTAATCAATTTTTATTATAATAATCTCAAATTGATAAATTAGAGTCTAGTTCTAGATTTTAAACAAGTAAAAAAAGATGTTTATTTAGGCTTAAATAAGCTACTTTATAATACAGTACCTTAGTAATATTAACCATAACTATTAAGTTAATCAAACACGATAACTAGTTTTACAATTTCCTAAATTATAGCTAAAAATATTAACGCTAATTATTTTTTTTTGTAAAATTCAAGTTTTGTCTATTCATTGAAAGTACATATAAAAATATTTTATTTAACTAAAAATCTTATAAATAATAAAGCAAAAAACTGAAATAGTGAATTTAAAATGTCTCGCATTTTTGAGACAAAAAAGATACAATTCATTTTTGTTAAGTAAATTTTGCTCTATTGGTTCATATTACTAATAATTGTGATTATTTAAGCCAAAATAAACAATTTTTGTTTACTAGAAAAATCACAGAAGTAGACTCAAATAAATTTTTTCTTATTTTTTTTTTTTAAATTTTTTCATTTTAATTTTAAACTTAATATAAAGAATATTTAGTATTTAATTTAAAATATAGGTGAAAAAAAATAGAGTTAATAATTTTCAGGTAATTTTAAATAGGAAATATTCTGATGAATTATAATGGCCTATTTCTAATATCAATACTCAAAATGATTTTTTGAATTTTTATTTGGAACAAGATAGTTAATTTAATTTGGATAATATTCTGTAATTAAATAATCTAAAAAATAATGAGATATAAAATAAGAATAACGATTTAAAATAGAGCTCTTCTACAAATTTACTAGACTAACTTGATGATAAAAATAAAAAAAAGGATTATACTTAATAAACGTTTAATAATTTATTATTGTAAAATCCAACTTTTGATACATAAAATAAAAATTTAAGTTAGCAAATGTAAGATATATAAACCTAAAAAGAAGCCTTTATAAAAGTAAAATTATTAATATCTATATTTTTATATTTATAACATTTTAATAACAATTTTAATCGTTCGAAAAAAAAGATTTTTATACAAAAGCTAGTTTTTATAGTATAAAATAGAATAAATTTTTTAATATATTTAATTAAATTTTAGTTTATTTTATAAATAAAATATAAAATGTATACAGAATTTATTGTAATAAAAAAAAAATACAATTTTTGGATATATATTTTATTCAACTATCATGGAAATAAATTAACAAGCCACAAGAAGATGAATAAATAGGAATATTAATTATAAAAAATTTTTCAAATTTAATAAAAAATTAAAATTTTGAAACATATTTTAAAATTATTTTAACATTAAAAATTTAAAAAAAGTTAATTTTTTAATTTTTAGTAATTTTACCATACTTTTACCTTATCAATTTGTAAAATATAGTATAATTAAGATTAATCTATATGAAAGTCGAATAAAACAATAAACATAATAAATTTTTATTAAATTAAAAAATATAAATGTATATACTTTAAAGAAATAGGGAGAATACTAAGAAATAATAAATGAAAAATAAGTTAGTCTTGAATAAATGTTCTTGAATTCAAAAATTTCTAGAAAAAAATGGGGCATTTATAATAAATAAGAAAGGAAAATTTATCAAGAAAAATGCCATAATACTGTAGAATTTTAAAAGACTTCGTTTTCTATGCCAGTCAAATAGTTATTACCTGACTATTACCAATTGAAAAATTTAATTCTTTAAGAAATGAATAAAATTATAGAAAATTCACTAATTTTATGACTTTATATTTGAAATTAATAAAGTATAAATAAGCATCGATATACATTTTTTTTAAGCCTATTTATATGTAATGAAAATAAAAAATTTAATACCATAATTTATTTTTTATTTTTTTATTTACATTTTTTTAAAATAATTCTTAAAATTATTTTTTATTTGGTTTAAAAAATTATATGCTATTAATTTAAACAATAAATTATCAATATTATTAATAAAATTTTCTTATATTAGATTACTTTTTATTATTTATTGCAAATTTAATTCTATTATTGTAAAAGTTTTTAAAATATTGCAATAATATATAAATAAAATATAACTAAAAAAAAAATTGTTAAAATAAATTGAACAAGATGCAATCAAATTAAAAAAAAATTTGTGAAATTTGCCACGATTTTATTGAACTAAATAATTTTAAGACACATTATCAAAAATGTTAAATTTAAAAAATTATTGATGATGAATAAAATGAATAAGCATTAAACTAATATAATTATTTTTTAGATTAAATATAAAATATTAATTATGATCAGAATTAATCTAGGATAAAAATTTAGGAAAATATCGTAAATTCAATATAAAAATTGGTAGAGGCTGAAAATGTTTTATGTTATATGTGCGGATAAAATATTAATTTACAAATACTGCATATCCATTAAGATAAAGAATGTAAAAATAAAGAAATGCCATGTGAATACTGTGCTATATAATTTCCTATTGATCTTATGAGTGATCATTTAGAGATGTGCTAATTTAAAACTGAATTTATAAAAACTTATTCTAAAGAGTAATTTAAATATGAATAAATTTATTAATGAATTAATAAAATATATAGTATTTAATAATTTTTTAAATTAAGAGAATAAAATGAATAAGTATAATTTTAAGAATAAATCGAATAAATAAATAATCTTGAATAAATACAAAACTAGTTTCGAGATATATAAATAGAAAGACGATAAATATAATAACAATATTAAAATTAATTAAATGTATAATCATAATACATATAATAAAGCTAAGAATAAGATATTGATTATGAAGAGGAAAAAAATCAGAATCATGAATTTTAAAATAGATAATAAGATATTTAAAATCGAGAATAGGGTCAGTTTAATTTACTCTCTAGAATTGGACCTATAATTTAAAATTTACTTTAAGATGACATATAACAGGAAGACACATAATAAAGATATTAAATAAATAACCCTATACTCAGACTATCCTCTTTTTTAAGATCAGTAATACATAGAGACTATTGCAATGACGGGGGCTTATCAAGTGACCAACTGAATAATATTGTCAGTACAAAATACAAAAAAAATGGAGAACAATAATCTTCATGTAATATTTGTTTATGTGATTTTGAAGAAGGGGAAGAAATTAAAATCCTGATATGTATACATCGATTCCATGTATATGATAAAAATATAACTTTATACATATAGTTTGTCCTACGCAAAAATACAAATTTTGAAAATATATAAAATTACGATTATATTTAATGACAAGCATTTAAATAAATGCGAAAATACACACTTTAAAAAAAATAAAACAATACATAATACATTATATAATTTAAATTAATTTAAAAAACCACTAGTAATTTTTATTTAATTATCATTATTGTAGCAAATAATGAAAATTAATAAAAAATTATAGGGTTTATTAAATAAGTACAAAATTTATGAATCTTAACATAACATAATTAAAAATTAAAGGATTGTTATTATTAAAAATAATTATTAAATTTTTTTATAAAATTAGTATTTTGTGCGCTTGATAAACTATATTTCTATAATTTATTAACATTTATTATATAGGCTAAATGTATTGATTAATGGATTAGTAAAAATACTAAATGCCCTATTTGTAAGACCGATTTAAAATAATGAAAAAGTCAAAAAATTTAGTATATACAGTAAACAAATGATTTAATAAAATTTTTATAATTTCATTCATTACAAAATATATAGTTCTAAACCTAATTTTTATAATTCGCATAATTTAATTAAATATATATTTAAAAGAAAGCACTTGTTTTTTTTTATTTAAACTATGCAATATATATATATATGATTTTATTTTATAATACATTATATATTTATGGCTGATAAGTTAATAATTTTTTAATGAAACAATGTTAATTGTAGTTATTTAATTTTTCTAAAGTTTATTTATATTAATTAACACTCACATTTTATAAATATAATTTAAAAGTAATATTTAGTCGCTAAAAATTATTGTTAAATACTAAAATTGAGTACGGACATTATTAATTGGTCATAAATTACAGGATTATTTAAATATTATATTCAGCAAAATCATATTAAAAATTCATTGTAGAAATTAAACTATATTTTCATAATAAAATTGTTCCTATTTATACAAAATTATTATATAAATTATTAATTCTAGATATTTTTATATTAATAAATAAATTAAATAAAATATATTAGAATATTATCATATGGAAAAAACATAATCAAAAAATAGTAATAATAAAAAATTTAATTTAGCCACTTCTACTGTATATGTTGATTAAAAATAAGGTTATATATATTTAATTAAAATTATTTGAATAATATAAGATTAAATTTGTAAAATTAAATAATTTATAACAGGACATTTTGATTCAGTAATATCGGTGGCTGTTAATGAACATGATCCAAGTAATAATATAATTGCAAGTTGTTCTGATGATAAGTCGGTAAGGTTATGGGATTTAAGATAAAAAAATTCTTTCAAATTATATAGAGATCCAGAATTTTGCGAAGAATTTTCTAATTTAGTTTTTACACCGAATGACACTATTATAGCATCATCATTAAAAACTGTAAAATTAATGAAATACATTATCTTAAAAAAATCACTTTCTTTTATTTATTTCATTTTATATTATAAAAATAGGTTTTTGGATTTGACTTGAAAATGGATAAAATAATTGTAGATAAAGCCATTATAAAAAGCAAGGCAGGAAATGATTTAATAAATAGTATAGCTATAGATAAAAAAGGGAGGTACCTATCTATCGTTGATGATGAGTAAAATAAATATAAATTATCAAAAATTTTAATTTAAAGCAATTTTTTTATAGGATTTATATTTATCTAGTAATTTTAAGTTATTATTTTTTAGCTTAATTATTTAAAATAGAATTCAAAATTTTATATTATATTCTTTAAATTTTAAAAACCATATAGGTTATACATAATAAAAGAATATTTATAATTGCCAAAACATGAGAAATATTAATTTTAAATAAAATATGTAGATTTATTATTACTTATATTTGTTGGAAAAAATCACTATATTTTTATAAATTAGTGAGGAATTATTAGATTGTTAAATTTAATGCACTCATAAATTTAAAATTTTAATTTTAATAAAGAGGAGATGCCACAATATTTGATCCTTATACTCTCGAAACTAAAGCAATTTTAGAAATGCAGCATAAAAATGTAAATATTATTATATAGTTAATATTTTAAAAAGAAAGAAATTAAAGGACTAAATAAGCAAAATTTATCATAACTCTTTTTAATTTTTTTATATATAGTCTATCAATTTAATTAATATAAATGCCTATTAAAAATTATTTAAATCATTTAAAATTATAGATTTGTTACACCACCGACTTCGTTTATTAAGATTAAAACTATGAAAATGCATTGTGTATTTAAAAATTAAACATGTTAATATTCTTAATAAAAAAATATTTTTTAAATTTTCAGGCATGACTGCTGGTTTTGATTGCTAAATTATACTATGGGATATGAAGACAAAAGCTCCAATAAGATATCATAATATTGCAGAACTAACTTAAAAATATATAGTAAATGGTTTGGTGAATCCTCCATTAATATATTCAGTTTTCGGTCATTAGTAATAAATTTTATTGTCCATTGAATCAGGACATATTATTTGTCTTTCACAAAAAGATTTAAAAAAACCTAAATATATCATTGATGCTCATTTAGGAAAGGTAATATAATCTTATATAATTTTAGAATTTTTTATAACTACATAAATTATACAATTTATAGGTTTTAAGAAGTGTTTTCGCAAAATTTAATGAAAATTATATTACAAGTATTTCTAATGACTGTACATTTTCCATATTTAATTAAAGATAAAGAAATGAATTTGGAACGCCTGAAATTGTTAAAAAAGTTTAAATTCCTGAAAAACCTAACTGGATGGATACTACAATCAATAATTAGATTTTAATAACTGATATTACAAAGAATATTTCAATATATACATTTAAAAATTGACCTTAATATAAAAAATATAAATTTAATAATTACTGATCATAGTATATATTATAATTTATAAATAATTATTTAACAAAAACCACAAACTATACAAAGTAAAACTTATAAACTTATAATAAAGTTTTTATTATATACAAAAATATAGAAAATACATAATCTAACAAACTAAATATTTCTATAAGAAAAATATATATTATTAAAAATAATATTATCTATAACGTTAGATAATAAAATTACAGTGACATATTAATGGTTAATAATAAAGTTTAAAATTATTCTAATAAACTTATAAATAAAAATGTTACTTTATATAGAATTAAAGAATAATTTTTTAAATTAAATTTTAATATTTAAATATAGTTATTATTTTTGTCTTATATTAGTAAAATGGATTTGTAAGATAATACTATTTAATTTCGATAATTCTTATATTTTATTAATAAAAATGGCCAATTAATTTACTATTTAATTATCTATTTCCTGCAAATTAATTCAACTTAAATAAATTTTAAGGTGCAATATATTTAATTATTTACTTGTTTTAATTAATTTAAATTAGTTAATACGTAAATAATAATTTTAATAACATTCATATAAATATAAAAAAGTTTCTTAAATGGCACAGAATATTTTGTTTTTGGACTATAAGAATAAGGAAATTATTATAAAAGGTTATAAAATATTTTCCTATATAGGATGTGGAATGTAAATATGAATTAGTTTATAAAAATATATATTAATTATACATATTTTTGTCAATAAAAATATTTATCATATATACAAAATATTTTAAAATAGAATAAATTAAATATTACTTTTTTTAAAATTATAAAGGAAAGGATAAGTATACAAAGGAATTCGGGAAAGTGATAATAGTACTATTGCCATTAAAGTTATTTAAAAAAAGCAATTAAAGAGCTAATTTAATATTGAGAATACTGACCAGAAAATTTAAATGCTAAAAAAGCTGAGTAAAAAAAGAGTTTGTCAGTAATATTTTAATATTTATAATATACAAACATATATTGAAATATAAAGTAAAAAAAAGTCTTAAAGATTAGTTTTTTTATTTTATGTATTTCATTAGAAAGTAACAATTTTTAAATTTAGATTAATTCATATATTAAAAAGAATTAATTTAGAAAAATGGAAAAATATTTTAAACCAAATAAATATATAGTATGATCTAAATATTTATCCTTTTTATTTTATGCTATTATTTTAAAATTGAAATATGTTAAGATTATTATATATTCTAACGTATAGAACTTTATTTAAATGGATATTTTCAAATTTATGATAGTAACAAGAATTTATGATTTTTTAATTTATTCTAATGTTAATTCCTTCATAATAATTAGTTTTTTTTTATTAAAGCTAATTTAATTAAAATTTATTTTGTTTTTATTTAAAAAGAATTAATTTTTGCTAAGAAGACAAATAATTTATATATTTGGGTAGTAATTATTGTTATGAAGGTAATTTAACTAGATTAGTGGAAAATAAAGAAATAAAAAATAAAACAGAAATATAAGATAAAAAAAGTGATGATGAAAAATAGGCGTTATATATATTTAAAAAAATATTAAATATGATTGACTATATATATTCATTTTATAGAGAAAATCAACTACCTTTAATTTTGGGAAATATAAAATTAGAAAATTTTTATCGAAAGGAAAAATGTTTATTAATAGGGGTAAAATAATAATTAAAAATTTTTCCTTATAATTTTATTTATTGTATTTTTATTAAAAACAAACTAGGATATTGATGTTTTGTCTTAAAATATAAATGAAAATTGTACATGCAATTAAGATGTATATGACCTTGGAATTTTATTATTTTAATTAATATTTAAGTAAAAACCATAAGTTAGACTAGATGATATAAGCTAGGAAGTAGTGATAGATTTCCCAAAATAAATTAATATATCGATAGCGACTAAAAATTTAATAATATAAATGCTCAATATTTTACATTATCCTAATAATTCCAAAGATTTTAATGATGTATTTTTAGATATGATGGTACCCAGAAAGTCGATGATTGAAGAAAATCTTCATTCAATTTAAAGTTAATAAATATAGGGTCAATCAATCTTAAGTAGCGTATATAATAAAACAGTGACATAAAAATAATTAATTGATTAAAATTATAATAAAAAAAAATATATGAATCAAGATTCCTCATTTTTAACTCAAAAGTCTACAAAATTATTTACAACTTTCACTTCAAATAATACGTAATAATAAATAAGTTTCTCTTCTACAAAGGGCTTTAATTAAGTAGAACATAGTAATATTTCATAACATATAAGAAAGGATTAGTCGAAAAAAAATACATAATAATACCAAAGTAGCAGTTTAAATTTAAGAAGATAAAATAAAGAGCTAAGTTTGAATTCTAATTAAAGTTACTCTCCTACTAAAAAACCATTAACAAACATACTAAATATGGAGTAATTTGATTAGGAAATAAATTTACTAGTTATGGGCTAATCAGGAAAATCTATCCTTATTAACTAATTTGAAAGTTATCACGTATTATCTAATAAATAATCATAAATTATGAATCCTTCTCAAAGTCCAGGAGGTAGTTATAAAACTAATTTAACAAGTAGTAATATGGAATAATAATCAGAAAAATCATTTATGCTTACTAAAATTGATTCTTCTAAATTTAGAATAACATTTAAAGAAGTAAGATAGTCTTATAAAAATGTTACTAAATTGGAGTTAAGAGGAGCTTAGGGTCATATTTTGATATTAAATATGTCTTCTTCAGATTGTATTTCTCATTTTCATGGTTGGCTTGATGTGTTCGATGATTCTTTGGATGAATAATATAAAAAGACTACACTTATAGTGGGAAATATAATTATAAAGAATTAATCAAATGAAGAATATGAAGAATAGCAAAAGAACTCCATAGTGTTCTAAAAATTATGTTAGAAATATAATCTTTAGAGCGTTATATTAGATTTAAAAAATAACAAATTAGAATTATCTCAAGGAATTTGCTCACTAGCCAAAAGTATTAAATAATCTGGAATAATTGAAAAGTAAATAAGTAGATGTTCTAATACTAGTAAATTAAAATATAGTAATTTAAAGAGAACATTAAATACTACGGTAAATTAAAAAAAAGATTAGACTTTTGATACAAATTTACATGAATAGAAAATGAATAATATATTAGAGATGAAATAACCAAATAAAAAAAAAATTAATAAAACTTAAAATAAATAAAAAAGCTTGAAGAAATCTAAAAAGGAATAAAATAATAATAATAAAATAGATGATCATATTTATACAGAAAGAGCATGCTGCACAGTATTTTGAAATACTATAAAAATGTTTAGTTTATATTAATAATTATGTAATAATTATTTTTCTACTATCGTAACAAAATTTTTGAATTTAATAACAAATTTACTAACTATTAACAAATTTATATAATCAATATATATTTTATAACAAAATTTATAAATATTTAAATAATTTATATAAAAATTCATATAGATAATTATAAATAGTAATATTAAACATATTAAACTTATTTTTATAAGTATTAATAATTTTAAAAAATTTCATTTGGCAACTAATTAAATATTAAATATGTACGGCCACTTTTTCCCTGTAATAAACAAATCATTCGTATTTTGACTATAAGCTATCCCATTTAAACAAAATCCACCTCCATATCTAAAATAATTTTTAGTATTCATTTTTTTATCTACAATATTGTTTAACTCTTAAAAGTTAAATTACTACTTCACTAAACCAGTTTATAAATCAACAATATAAATTAGGGGAGTCATGAATATATTTACCAAAACAGTATTATTTTTATAAAATTCTATTCTATAATTTAATTTATTTATATCGCAAATTATAAAATTTTATATAAAAAATTTACTCATTTAATAGTTTAGCTGGTTATAGCACATCTTATTTTTAATCATACTTAAAAACTTCTATTGTTTCAATAATATTTAAAGTATCTATATCTAGTTTAAAAATCTTTTCTGATCCTTCTGTTACCAGAAAAAAATTAAAATTATTTTCGTCAGTATATTTTGCTATGCCCCAACCTTCATGAATTTCGGGCGGTAGATCTAATATATTAATTAAGTCCAAATCTTCATTATATAGCAATATTTTTCTATTCATCCACGTCAAAACATATATAATTTTTTCCTATTTTTTTATCACGTAAACTAAATATAAAATTAAAAAAATATATATAAAAAATAGTTAATACATATTATTGAGTATTATGATTATATTTGTTTATCCACTCACAACCTTCACCAAAATATTAATTATCTAACTTGGCTTAATTTTTTATATATAGAGTTTTTATATCAATCAAATTAACAAAACTCTCACCATGCAATCCAGAGCATTCCAAAAAGGTATTATCATCGTAAAATCCAAACCCCTGTGTAAAAAATTTATTTTCCCTTTCTAACTTTTCCTTTATAATAAAGTTATATCTCTAATTTGCTATCAATTATTAATTTAACTATTTATCAATTAGTTAATATTCATTTTTCCAAGGCTTTTTTTGTAAACGATAAAATTGAACATAGGCTAAGTATGATAAAATTATACCGACCACACTTATAATAGCTATTGAAATTAAAGTAAATATTTTAGCTTTCTCTTTATTTTAATGTTTTTTCATAGGTCTATTGTATTTTATACACTGATTATTTTAATAGTTTATTAAAAAGGATTATAAAATAACAAAATTTATTCTATTAATTCTAAT
The DNA here is from genome assembly GCA_001447515.1 of Pseudocohnilembus persalinus. NCBI lineage: Eukaryota > Ciliophora > Oligohymenophorea > Philasterida > Pseudocohnilembidae > Pseudocohnilembus > Pseudocohnilembus persalinus. Next base: position 17,917 of record LDAU01000155.1, on the reverse strand, counting down.
AAATTTTAAAGTTAAAGGATTTAATAATAAATATATAAAAAATAAATTGATAAATTTAGGAAAAATAATCATAATTCATTATATTGTTTTTAAGTTTTAAATTCATTCTAATCATATTAATTTATTTCAGTAATTTTCCCAACAACATTTTCAATAGCAATAATAGTTTAAGGATGATAAAATTTGTAATTTGATAATAAAAGCTGTTTTGCTTTAATGGTCCTTCCATTTAAGTTTAAAGCTTCATAAATTGGTAAAATCTAACTAATTCTTCCATTTACTGATACAAATCTAGATAATAAATAATCATTTTCCTCGGTTTAATAATTATGCAATGAAGTTAAAGTGAACCATCTAGATTAAATTTCATCATCATCATTATTTTTAAAATGATATTTTTAGTCAAGTTACTTTATTAATCTTAATGAGGTTACATATGTGTTTTGTAAAAAATGATTTAGGAATGCATATTACCTAAAAAATAATTTTAATTAATTTAAATACTATGCAAAATTTAACACATTAAAAATAGTATTTAAATTGTATTATTTTATATTAAATAATCTATTATTAGCATAAATATTTTTTTTATGAGTCAAATATATTTAATTTGTTTAATGAAAATTTATTTTTGTATATCTGCTACAAATAAAGTAAAAAATAAAAAAAAAAACTATTTTGCGGTAAAATTACATAGATTACAAATATATATATGTATTTATGTATTTACATCTCAGAATTCCAACTAGAAGATCTCAACACATCTTCCCAATCCTAAGGTAATGCAGCTCCGTTAAATTAAACAAATTTATTGGCTAATGTTACTGCCTTGTTATAGCTTGCAGAAGTAAACGTTTCTAATGTTCCATAAGGAGGGTTACCCTCCTTTTCTATCCATAAATTAAAATCTATTTTTTCGATAATTTGTTCTCCATCTTTTTCTCTTTTTATAAATAAATTGTTTAAAAATAGAAATAATAAAATTTAATAAATTATTTGTAAATAAATTTATATTGATAATAATTTATTTTGTTTAATAAAATCTCATACATAATTGAAAACTATATATTTATTTTATAAAAAATTATTAAAAGAGATGATTAATTTAATTATTATTTTTAAGATTTTATACATATGTTTATTTATTCATCTATATAATTGTTTTTTACCCATATTTTTAAATTAGCCAGTCTTCAAAAGATTGTTAAAATGTATAATAATCAACACTTTAATTTGCAAAATTTTATAAATAAACTTTCAAAAAGGCTACAATTTATTAAGAATTAGAGACAAATGTTTATAAATATTCCATAAATTGATAACCTTTTTCATATGGTACTGCTGTCAATGTATCATCCTAATATATAAAAATAATTTAAAAATCAATCTTTTGTTAGTATATTGTATACAGGATTTAGTAACTTAGTGTTGGGGTGAAGTGTTTTGAATGTGCTTGGTAATCCATAGTTATCTATAAAATCAAAGGACTATTATAATGTATAGTTGCCAACTATTCTATCAACCTATGAATATGAACTTACAAGATAAAAATCTTAAATAAATCTTTCAATATAAGTGGCAATACCTTCATTCTTATATATTAAATAATTAAAAATAGGTTTTTATTAAAAAATAAAAAAAATCATTATTATTTTGATTACCAGCCAAACATTTCTCCAATTACAAGTTGAAACCACATTTCCAAAGAAAAAGCTAGCTATTTCATGAAATATTACAGATTCTCCACTTTTTTCTGTGAATAATATGCTTGGAGATATATAGGTTAACTTCCCTTATTATTTTCCTTTAAACGGATAATTACCTGGCATCAAAATAAAATTAAATTCTTAATTTATTTCGTAGCCTAAATAATCAGAAGCAAAATTTATCCATTATTCTATATTTTTCATTTTTTGAGCTGCATCCTAATAAATTTAAAAAAGATATGTTAATAGTAAGGAATCTATGTTCATTTTTGATTAATATATTTAATAACGTATTTACATTAGCATATTTTTCTGGTGTATATAAATAAACTGAATCTCCAATTTTTTATTCTGTCAAAAAACCTGCAACAATTGCAACTTGATAAGATCTTACCCCAGGTTCACTTTATTAAAAGTCCCAAGTAATGGTCCCATCATCATTTACCACTATTTCAGGATCTGTATCCAATAATGATGTCCATACTTTTAAATCTCTTTCGCAAGTTACGTGCAAATAAAATGGGGCAATTATTCTGGGAGTGTCTAAACAAGGAAACCATGTTCTTGCATAAATCGGTTCATTTTAAGTATAAAAAAAATTATACTCTCCATCTAATGAGTATTTTTTATCAATGAATTGAAACCCTGTTTCCTATCCATAGGCTTACTACTTTGTTGTATATTATATTTTCAACATAAATTTTGTACCCTATGGCAAAGCCCCTATTTTATAAGTCTCTCCATCTTTTTATCTTTAATAATATATTTTTATTTTTAACTTGTAAAAAAACTTTATACTGAACTTTATTTCATGTTTAATAATTGAAAAAAAATTTACAAAATTGGGACAACACCATCAACATCAACATATAAAGCTCCTCCAACAAACTCATCTATTTCGTTGCTTGAAACCCAAGTTGGTTCTGCGTTTTCAACTTTTTAAATATTTTAATTTTCCTCATAAGTAGAAAGATACACGCTATTGATATCTAAATGCCAAGAATCAAGATGTACTTGATCAAGTTTATCTGTTAAAGCTTCTAATTTTATTGTAATTTCCCCAGTAATAACCTTTAAAAAACATAAAAATAAAATTATAATAATATTTTCAACAATTATTTTATCCAATTGTAAATTGTAAATTTCTAACTACCTTTTACTGAAAATCTAATTTTATATCAAGGTCATATTCTTAAACTTAAACTTTATTATAATTTGATAGGGTATTGTCATCATCTTCCAAAATATCGGAAGTTTAAATACTTTGCAAATTCAAAAAAATAATAAGAACTATCACAATTATAGTTTTCATTAATCTCATATTTTTTACTATTTTTTATGATTTTTTTTTTTTAATTAATCGATAATATATCTGCTAATTGAAAAAAAGAATTAATCTCAATCTGTAAAGAAGACTTTATGTTATTTAAAAATTTATATTAGAATTGTGGAATTTTAAAGACTATTATAATTATTTTTTACAAAATATATGATTTTATATTTAAAATCTTTAATAAATAAATTGAATCGAATATAAATTAAGTAAATTATATATTATCAATCTTTTTAATTTTTTTTATCATTTGCATATTTCTATAATGCTTAGTAAAGTGCTTCATTTCCTTTTAATTATATAATTATAAATTTTAATTAATGGAAAAATAAATTTTAAATAGCTTTTAATACCATCTACTACATTGTTCATAATTTCCCCATTTAATCCAAAACTGTATAGTAAACCTTAAACACCTTGCCCTTCGCTCAAAGCTCTATCTAAGCTTTCTATTCCTTACTTAAATTATGGACTTTACATATTAGGTAAAAGCTAATGTACTGATTATTGACCCTAAGGAAGATACCTAAAAGTATTTTTTAAGTTAATAATACTTTAATTTATCTATTTATATTAAATTACTCTATCAGCGCATTCTAAAAATCTTAGTCTTTTGCTATATCTTGTAAATATTCAGGTGTAAGTAAATATTATAAATAAGGAGCTACAAATTTTAAATAATTTGTTTTTATTAATTTAAATAAGCTAAAATTTTTAAAGTATTTTACCTGTTTTTTATTATTATGCCTATAACATTTATTAAAATAAATTTTATCCTTACGCATTATTTTATCCCAAAAATTATATTTATGATAGCGCCTGTTCAATTTGATTTTAAGATGTAGAAGCATTATTATCTCTATTTTAGTTTAATAGGTTTTAGATTATATTATTATTATGTGTGTTCCTATCACTGTTATTGTAATTGTTATTTATTAAATTTTAATGCTCATCACTTTTATCTTCTTCATCTATATCTTCATAATCTTCTTCTTCATCAATTAAATCGATTAAATTGTTTATTCTTTAAACATTTTCTTCATCCAAAGTTTAGTTTTTTTCCTATGAATAAAATTATATTATAATTTAAGGTTTATTTCGGAATAATTTGATACCTAGAACCAAAAAAATTAAATGGGATCTAGGAAACCTGGTTCTTCTTCGTTAAATAATATAAAAACTCTTTATCTTTATTTGGAAATTTAGCATTTTCCTTTACCTGGAAATATATAGTATTCCTAATAAATAAATTATAAAAGATTTTTCTTTAAGTAAATTTGATATTGTATTTAATTAATTTTTTTTAACTATTTCTGGTTCATTTTATCCTTCCTCATTCCAATTTATTTTTGTAGCATTTTCAGAATTTGCCAACTAATTTTAATAATAGATAAATAAATTTTAAAATTTATATATATTTACTTTAGATATAGTTATCATTCCTTTTCTTTTATCTGCAGACACCAAATTAGATTTTTCATCGAAATTCATCAATCCACATTTAAATTAAAACTAATCTAATATTTCTTCTTCTTAATCCATTATTTTATATTGTATCAATTATTATATATTTTTTAATTTTTATTTTAATAAAATATTAATAAATCGATTCTATTACACATTCTGATATTAAAATAGTTTATAAATTATAAAAAATAATAAAATTTTATAATTATAGTAAATTTTAATAATGTATTTTATAAGTCATTCAAAATTTGTTTCCTCTATCATTTTTTAAACTTTTGAAATAAATTCTTAATCCTTCTCTTTTTTTGGACTCTAAATTATAAATATATGTTAAAAATTTCATTAGTTATTTAAATTATTGAATTTAATTATACCTAAAACCAATAAAAATAATGAGCATCCTCTATTGTTACTATCAGGACTCTATCTCTTTACTTTGATTGTTCTAATTGGCACATTCCTTATATACATATCAATTCCTATAATAATTATTATATAAATAATTTAATTATTATTTTTATTTCCTTATTATCTATAATTTTACATCAATTTTATTGTTTTCTGACCACCATTCCAATTATACCATATTATCTTCATTCTATTATATTTTATTAAATTTTAAAAATAATTTAATGTAATGTCGTTTATATTATAAAATTATAATTTTAAAATAAATATATATATATAACATTAAAATAATTAATAAAAATGAAGTTAAGAAGCTCAGTATGTTCGTTTAATGTTAATATAATTTAATAAATTTATTTTGAAATAAATATTCAATCTTAATGAAATGAAATAATAATATATTACTACAAATGCAATCAATTTTCCCGACTATTTAATAGCTGTAACCTTATTAGTTTCTTAATCATATTACATTTTTCCTGCCCTAATTTCTACCTTTTATTAGATATCTTCGTTTTACATTAATTGTTAATATTCACTCATTATTAAAGTTAAAAACTAAAAGTTAAGATTTTTTATAATATTTTATTAATTATTTTAGTTTTATTTAGAAAATAGATTATAATTTTTAAATTAAAAATAATGTCCTTATTCTGATATTATATTATGAATTTCTGATTAGAATTTTAATAATTTACATTATTTAAATAAATAATTTTAAAATAATGAATGATACAATTAAAATAAAAAAACTTATAATACATATAGTTTAAATTCTAAAATTAATTTTACTATTACTAGTTTATAATTAAAAAAAATTCTATCATAAAATTCTTATATAAAAATATATAATGAGTAATAATTATAATTATATAGTTAGTTAATTATAAATATATTAAAATTATATAATATTCTTAGAACTATTAAACCTAATAAAAAAAGTTAATATGAAAACTATATATTAAACCTTTTTATCTTTTTTATTATATTTAGATAAATTAAATATATAGTAAAAATATTCAATAAACAGCAGTTTTCTTTTTATTAATATTATAATCATTTTAATTATTTATTTACTTTGCTGAACTATTTCTTTTATTATTTTTAATGTTTTTGCTATTATTTTATTAATTATTTCTTACCGGAAAACAAGGACAAAATGACCCCATAAAAGATTTTTTATTTGTTTAGCTGCTTTTTTTTTTACTAAATTTGTTTATATAATCTCTATTATTTATATACCAATTTCGTATGTTGTATTCCAAATTTATATTGTATTCATTTAATCTGTAAATTTCTGTACATTTATGCATAAATCTTAAACTACTTGTTTGAACTAAATCATAAAAAGTATTTTCTATGAGCTTAATTTCTCTTATAAATTATTCATTGACAGGCATTGTTCTAGATTGTGCTAACTCATCGTATTAAAAATCAATTGTCTAAATAATATCTGTTATTTAATCTAATATAGTTATAAGATCTTTCCATATCTGATCAAATTTATGTAATGCATTTTGTTTTTCTTAAAAATCATTAAGTGAAAATTTTAATTATTTATAAAAATTTTTAATATTTATTAAATTTATTAGAATTTATTAAAATATTTGATAACAATTTTTATTTTTTTACCATAGTTTGGCATTATTGAGCCTAATTTTTCAACAAGTCTAAATTTTAATATATTTGCTACTTATTCGTTAAATTTAGAACATGCATTTTGGAACTTTTCAATTTTAACTTATTCTGGGTTATAGCTATTCGATTCTCTATTTGTAGGAGAATATGTTAATGTATTTATATCACCTCTCTTAACCTTGGATTCTGTAAATTCACCATTAGATTTATAAAAATTTAAGTTTAAATCTTCTCTATTTTGTATTGGATGTATTTTATTATTGTTATTCATCTAAAAAAGTTATTATAAATTTATAAAAAAAGTAAAACTTTTATTTTTCAATTTAAATTTTAATAATATGTAATTTTTATTTATTAAAATTATTTTTCAATAATTTCAATAAGAAAACTGACTTTTAATTTTTAATATAATATAATAATATATTGAAATATTAAATAAAATATAAATTTAATAAATATAAACAAATATTATAATTTATAATAATTATAATTCTAAAATTTGGCTTAGAATGATTTTTATCAATGAATTAAATCATTAATCACATATTTTTAATTATAAATATATTAATTATAAATAATTTTATAGTCATTTATCAATTAAAATATGTATTTGTTAATTCATAAGATTTTTTAAGTTGTTAAATAAGAACTCATACATTTATTTTTTTTCTTTGTAAGAATCATAGAATTTATTTGCTTTCTTTTACATATCTTGATTTTATTTAAGGATATCATTATAAATCACCAAATTTGACCTTTGTAAGTTTTTATGTAACAATAATAAATAATTTTTAAAACATTCTATAATTTTTTATATTATTTAATTATTTTGATACTCTTAAACAGTAAGTTATTACAATTATTTTAAAATCTATAATTCAATAAATCCTTATCCTTATAACAGCTTTATTTTTTTTTGTCTATATAATATTAATAATTTATTTATATTTTTCAATATTCCTTACTTTATTGATTCTTACTTTGTTTTTTATTAATTTGGAATTAAAAATACTAAACTTAAAGTTTTTATTTAAGAAACATTGTACTAAGCTTGTTAATTGAAATGCAAATTATATTTTGTTAAATGTATCAATATTTAAGCATTTTATCTATTTTATTTATATAATTATATATTTATTTAGAATTCTTTATATGATTATATATTTTTTAAACTATTATTTATAGGAATTCCAAAGCAATAATTAATCAACCTGATTTATTTTCTAAGTGCATTTTATTTTACACAAATCCCTTTTGAAAAAAGAATTTAAGTTTATTACTAAGAAAATGTCAAATTAGTTATCATAATTATTGTAGATTTTTAATTCTAAAATTTATTTTTTAATTCATATAGTGTTTTAGTTAGATCTTTAAAATCACTTGTTTAATCATACATAATCGTATCTATATCCAATAATAATAATAGCCAGTAATAATCTTATTAACCTTTTTAAAACATAATCTAATCTATATTAATGGTTAATTCCTAATCTATATCTATGATAATTGCGTTTAGTAAATAATCAACATTATTTTATCTATAGCTTTTACAATCTAATTTCTATTAAATATTATATAAAAATCCTATTTCTAACATATTTTATTGAAATAATGAATTATAGTGTTCATTCTATTTAATACTATTTGCAAAATTTATTATTGCATTTTAACTGATATCTTTCCCATCAAAATTTATAATTATATTGTTTAGATTGTTAATATAATAAAATTGACAATCTTAAAAAATAATTTGATTATGTTTAAGTACAATTAAAACTTGTTCTTGAATTTTATTTATTATTTATAAAGTCTAAAAATATTCAATACATTAGTGTTTATTAATCTTAAGCTCAATGAATTATTATCCAATATTTTAAAAAATATGTGAAAGTAAATAAAAGTATGTTGTTTTAAAGCTAAAATTGTTTATTTTTTTGATTGGTTATAAGAAATTTTAAACATAAAAAGTAGATGATATTTTTAATTTTTCTGATATTATGATGTTGATATCTTAAGTAATTTCTATTTAACTATTGATTTAATTTTAATCTAAATTTGAATTACATTTATCTGAAAGAAATTATATATATATATTGTTTTCAATATTAACCAAAGGCTATATAATTTTTTATATGCTATTTGCAATTAATATGGCATGATAAATAGATGTGTTTTATATCTTAAACCCCTTTTCCTCAAAATAAATATCATTCATTTATTTTTTTATTCTATTTATATATATTTTACACTGAGATTTATATATTGGTTACTTATTAAAAAATTATATTTAATTAAATATATTTGAATATTAATTAATAATAATCTATTTATTAATTTTCATATAAAGAAATATAAATTATTTTAGAAACAACTTATTCATAATATTAAACTAAATTAAAATTTCAAATAAACCGAAATAATAAATAAGCTTGATTTTTCATCAATAATTAAGTATATCTATATAAAACTTTGCTCCATGCTTTTTATAATTTTGATTTTATATGCTTTAAAAAATTTATATCAATACAGGGTTTTTCTAAAATGTGAAAAAAATCTTATTTACACTAAATCATGTTTAATTTTTTAACGTTTTATTAATATTTTTATATGTATTTCATAAATATAAAATTATTAATTAAAATATTTGTGCTATTTTTTCCAATTGGAATTATAAGTTTTAAATTTTAATTTTTAAGTTTATTATTAAAGAAATAAATTATACTTACTTTTATCAATTTTAATTTAAATAAAAATAAAATTGGCAAATTTATTTTTAAATTTAAAAGATACCATATATAGTTGAAATACATTTTTTTGGCACAAAAAATATAAATTGATAAGTGAATAATCTTTAGAAATTATAAATTATTTCACTTTTCGGAAAAACACTGTATATAAAATCGTGGTCTTTTTCAAATAAAAAAACTATTATATTTTCTAGGTTAATATTTATTATTTATTTTTATAAAAACCCTAATATCTTTTTAAATAAAGTGTAGAATCAAAATTTTTTTTAATTTTTAATCATTATAATATGTAATATTTAATATTTAGAATAGAATCTATAAAAAATAATCTAATTATATTTTTTAATAAAAAAAATTATAGAAACTTGTCTATATTATTATAGCGAATAAAATTAATGAGATGGGCAGTGAAGTTTATTTTTATAAAATATAAAAAATAGTATATATATTTACTATATCTGAATTAATTTAATTAATATATTTATAAATTATGATCTAGTTATATATTAAAAATAAAAAAGTCAAGTTTTCTCCCGACCTGGGCCTCGATCCCAGCGCCCTGCGATTAAAAGTCGCATGCTCTACCAAGATGAGCTAACCAGGATTATTGAAAAGTATTATAATCTTTATACTATTTTCTTTTATTTTAAATAAGTGATCAATGTTTACTTTTAAAACGAAAGCCGTAAATATATTTTTAATACTGAAAATAATTTATTTTTATTATATATTATACTTTAACAGCTTATATTAAGATAAAAATTATAATAAACAATATTTTGAGTTTTTATATATATAAATATTAATTCTATAGGAACAATTTTAACTATCCAAAAAATGGTTTTATAATAATAAAAGTTAAAATTTTTTAAAATTTAAAACATATATTAGAATATATTTTTCACTCATAAATAAAGTAATAATAACCTATTCCATTTTAGGATAAGTTTTTATTTCAACTATATGCTAATTAGGTTAACAAGTCTTATGTAGATAAATTAATTGGAATATCAATTAAGAAAAATATTTAAAAAAGTAACAGAAAATTAAAAATTTTGGAACATATCTTAAAATTATGCAAAAATATATAATTTAAAAAAATGTTTTCTTTTCATTTGTTTGTATTTTATCCATTCTTCTATTCTTTTAATACTTAATGCATATGGTTAATTAAGATAAATAATCTGAAAAGCAAAATCTCTATAATCGGTTTTTTGGAAAAATGAAATTTGCATTTATTTTAATCAATGATTTCATTTACTAAATTTTTGGTTATAATTTCCACTATGTATATGTTTTATCCAAGGTAAAAACATTATTTTTTAAATACAAATATTTATATAAAAAATAGATATATGGTAATAAAAATAATTAAATTCTAAGTAAAAATATTTTAATGACATATAAAATAATATTCAACTTTTTAATACAAATGTTTACATTATAGAAATCTGCAAATTTTAATTATATCAAAAAATAATATTTGACATTTAAAAGTTGGTTAAAATAAGTAGTAAGTTATTTAAATTTTTTAAAAATTATATGTTAACAATGAGTAAATCTTTATAAATTAAAAATTTTATTAATTCAATTATATTTTTATAATTTTCCTTATTTTGTCTTCGTTTTTTCTTTCTTTATTTTTTTCTTTTTAATAGGTGATTATGGTTTATTATCAATAATGCTATCTTCATCTCTATTCTCGCTTAAAAGATCATCAACCAAACTAGATTCTAGATCTTAGTTTCTTGAAGGAGAACTTGTTATATATAAAATTTTAATAAGTTAAAAATATATAAAAATATAACATTTATAATACTCAGTCTATCTTTTACTGTCATAATTTTTTCTCTTTTTATTTTTTTTAGATTTAATTTATTAAGACAATCCATTAGCATTATGTATATTTCTTTCATAGTTTTCTTCATTATTTCTTTACTAAATTATATTTAAATTTAAAAATTTAAAAATATATTTATAATCTAATTAAAAATTGGAATTTATTTTAATTATTATAATTATTGTAGAAAAAATATCATATTTTTATAAATTTTAATTTTTGGCAAAATTAATATTTTTAATTTTTACTGCAGGCGATGTCATTGATGATAATGAAAATATTCTTTCATTATCAGATATCTTTGGCTTTTTTAAAGGCATATTTTATTATTTATTACTTTTTAATGTAAAATAACCCTCCCAACCTTTAATTATATTTCCTTTTTTAATATAATTTAATTGATCACCCAAATTTAACACATTTAAATATTTACCTGTATTTTATGTCCCTTCTAAGTAATGGGTCTCTAAATCGTATATTTACTATTCTAATGTTTAAAGTTCTTATTCCAAGAGAGTTTTCTTGTCTATCATTTCAATAAATTGCTATGTCATTCTATTTTATTCTGAATATCGAAAATAAAATTTTTATAGAATTTTATCGTTTAATTATCAATTATTCATATAAAATATAAATATTATATCATTCTATAATATAGATAATATTGGTATAATTATAAATTCTAAAATAATTTTAAATAAAATGAAAGAATAAAAATAAGAATCTAAATAACATTTCTAAATTTAAAATAATATTAAAAGGATAAGTACTGATAATAGTAATATAATCTCAAACAATTAAAAATTTAGCTAATAAAGTATAGATGATTTTTAAAATAGCACACCATAAATTGATTAAGTAATAGATAATTCATACTAAACACTATTTTTACAAAATAAAAAAAAAATGTAGTATTTTGATACTTAATCAACAAAAAATAATATAAATAAGTCAAATGATATGACTATATTTAAATAAATCAGGCCACCATTTTACTCTCCACAAATAGAATCAAATAAATAATAAAATGAATTATAATTTAAACCATAGGGTACCATATTGTTTTAAGATTATTAGAATCTGGATAAATAATAAAAAGAAATTTTTTCTAATTTCTCCAATATTACTTAAAAAATGTAATTGACAGACGAAGCAACAAATGGAAATACATTATTACCTAATAATAATATAATATAAAGTTAAATATTTAAATAAAATCTAAAATCTTAAGGTTTTAAGAAATACAAAAAAAGCTATGATTAAACATCTACATTTTCTTAAAAATCAGATATTACGTAAAAGTAATTTTAACCTTTAAAAATTACAAAAAAAATTGCTAAAATTAATAGCACACCTTAAACTCCACTATTAAAAAAAAATAATATAAAAAAAAATAGCTATGACTTATCAAACTAAATAAAAAAATCTGATTTAATAGAGGACACTTCAGATAATGATTTTAAATAAAAAAATA